>OZ024830.1:76397762-77057762 GCA_964016985.1 Anodontia alba | reverse complement strand
CATCCCGAGATATTTTATGCTGAATGTTTGGAATTTTGGTTCGATACGATTTGCCAATAGTTTGGCACATCATCTTCTAACATTTAACTTATTGTACTGAATGAACTCACGCACACTATATACTAGAAGATTCTAATTTCGATTTTAGGTATGCCATAGACATAGGCTGTATTATTTAGATATTCAGAGAAACCATCAGGAAAACATGCCTATATAATTTTGACCCCCTTAAACCCCACTTTTATATAGTAGAACTGGGGTTTACAGGGGTATACATTATTTTTCTTATTTCTGATCAAAACATAGATTGTGGGTACTCGTAAGAACCGCCTCGTCGAGGCGGTTCTAACGAGTACCCACAATCTATGTTTTGAGCAGAAACATGAAAAATATCAGAATTTTTTATCTGAAATTTTTCATTTTTTGGTGATAAAATTTGCAAAATGTTTGAATAGGCATGTTTTCGTAATGACATGGTTGAACTAATTGCCAACAGTGGAGACCCTGATCAGACGCCGCGTTTTGCGGCATCTGATCTGGATCTCCACTATTTGCCAATTACCCTTTTATGGGTCTCCGGACTATAATGGGTTAAATATAGCGTGCTATAAATGCGAAATTCTAAATTAGTTTGTTTATCCGCGCATTTTGATCTGATTCGGTGCAGTTCGTCTGTACATGTTTTTGAGTCTGCTAGCGACAGCTAGCAGGCTCTATGCAATCGCATGGGGTTTTTTACTACGTCACAAGCGGATTTTCATCACAGCTATTTATGCGTATATTCATACGCGCACTACTTCTTAATCAGACGCAATGCGGCACTATTACGGCGAACTGAATGTGAAGCAGGGGAATTTTTTATAGCTTTTCTATTTCGCTAACATAACTGTAACTGAAATCGATTTAGATAGTGCAATTTGAAACATAGACTTCAAAATTCGGTGTAGTAATACACGCGCTACTTTTGTCAATCAACCCACGGCACCCCATGGTACCCCACGGCACTACATTATTTCATTGTATTTATTAATTAAATGCTGAAATTACACCAGGGTATTAGTTTAATGTATCCAAGTTTGTTTTTGTGATAGTTTAAGACATTAACCTTACTTCAAGCGATTATCTCAGGGCGCCTAAACACCAAGATTCAAACTGACGCTAAAATAAGCAAAGAGACCAATGGTGTAAGTTGATAGTCTATCAAAAATAAGTTTTAACTTAAAATTACATTTTATATTCAAGTTCAAACACAAGTCATCAGTATAAATACTACGTTTATTTAGATCACAGGGACTTGTAGCAATTTATCTTAAAGTTTTATTTTTTTTAGAATTTGTATATATTGTATTAGGGATTATTAAAAAAAAAAAAAAAAAATGAGAAATTGCTACAAGTCCCTGTGATTTAGATAGAGACAAGTATTATAAAACTTTTACTGGCCATCTAAAACACATATTTTATGGTAAATATACATATATTTTGATGTCATGGGGCACAAAAAATTACGAGCGTTTTAGACATAATGTTTTAAACAAACACAAGTCATCATCATCAATATAAATCTCTGTTTATTAAGATGAAGACGAGTATTGCAAAAGTATACTTGATGGCCATCTATAACGTATTTTATGCCGTGGGCTGCCATGGGGTATCGTGGGGTGCCATGGGGTGATTAGTAGGACCGCTCGCCATCTTTGATGTTGTGCTTAGCAACGGAAGCTGAACGAAAAGAAAGTATCAGAATCTACTTATTCGATATTGAATATAGCAAGACATCAGGCATTTAATTCATTCCTCCTACATGAAATTACGTTATTCACACCTCAGTGACACGGAGTTGTCTGACGACTGCTGGTCCATTTATACATTATGACCCTTCTTTTGTGGACATCGGAAAATCTCTTGAAAACAGAAAAGGGTAGGCATAGCTGGTCGGGCTAATCTGTTGATGCTTAGGTGAAGCACTATCAAATGACAATCAGTTATTAAAGCTAATCTGGATTGAACATAGCCATTTCAAATTTATTTAATCTGCTCGTCTTCATAATAAGTTGATAAAGATAAATTTATAAAATTGCACCAGAATAATCGTGGAGCTACATCAGGTGTTGAATATGTATGAGCTGGAGCATATCTAGACTTGAACTTTGATAATTCTAGAAATTGGAAATTGCTGCTGGAGATACACTCATTTGGAATAATCAGGTGGTAAACTTCATTGGAAAATAAAGAGGTTCATTACTCCAATCACTGCATTGGCTTATATATGCAGATAATAAAATGGATTTTTTTTGTGAAGAAAGAAACAAAACAGAAGAGAAATAATTGTATATAGTTTTTCAGTACATGCTTAGATTATTTATGTATATCTGTATCACAGATGCCTCAATAAAGACCCATTCTTATTTATACATTAAAAGAAGTAGAATGCATTTCCATCTGACTGATTTTGAGAAATTAAATTGATAGTGAAAGCATGTAGTACAAAGTGTTCATGTTGGTTGTTTTTCAAGGAATAGTAAATTTTCTCACAAAGCCTTGTCTCTGAATGTAAATTTAATATTGGATGAAGCCACTGGTTGTAAGAAAGTGTGAAAATATGGATATAGAGCAAAATCCAGGTCCATCAAATCATATAAATCTAATTATGTAATTAAGTTAATGCCTTTTTTCGCGACACCGCCTTCTGAACAATTCAGAGTAACTACAGTTGCTATACTGGATGTACATTACTCTGTGGTGGTTCTGAATCTCTTTTAACTATACTTTTATTTAACTTTAACATGCGTAAAGTAACGTTATTATTTACCGGTATTATCAGTTAGATAACACACTTTTTGAATAAAAATTACTGGCATGTTTCTTATTTTTCTTAAGGAATATATGTTGTGGATATTCATTAAAAGAGCCCTACCAATGAATGACCTTCTAATAAGTTCCAACATGTTTTTGTGTTGAAATTATATTGAACTAGAACATGTGTTTGAACAACACTATGACCCCAACAATATGGTTTCCCTTAAACATGCATTGTCCATAATACTGAAACACTAAAAATGGCTAACTTCATAAGTAAGAATAGGATGGCCGAAACATTCCCATACAGAACTAGTATTTTTACCGCTGGGCTGCGAATAAATTCCAACCACAGTTTCGTCTGCCATCATAATGAGAGTAAAGCAAAATGCAACTGGCTATCAGTCAAGCATCATCCAATCAAAATCGCGCTCTGAAAATGTCACTTTGTAGACCGGATTAAAGAATGTAACGAACACAAATAAGCGAATCTGAATAGAAGCGTTCATCATATCGATACTCCATCATGTGTATCGATACATGAAGCGTATCGGGATGCACCAATGCATCGATGAATCGTCCCACCACTAGGCGTAACTCAGCTTATATTTGGTGGACTGTAACCTCAAAACAATATGCCCTTCTCTACATCTTGGTCTAACTATAGCATAAATGAAGTTTCAGCTTGATCGGATATAAATTGTAGGAGGAGTTAACCAGAAACTAGAAGTTTAAAGAAATTTTCAATGGGGCTTAACTCTGCTAATATTTAGTGGACTGTAACCTTGAAACAATATTTGCTGCTCCACATCATGGTCTAGCTATAAATGAAGTTTCAGCTTGATCGGATGTAAATTGTAGGAGGAGTTAGCCGGAAACGAAAAGTTTAATGAAATGTTAAAAGGGACATAACTCTAATATTTGGTGGACTGTGACCTAGAAACAATATGCACTGCCCCCATATCTTGGTCTAACTATAAATGAAGTTTCAGCTTGATCAGATGTAAATTGTAGGAGCAGTTATCCGGAAACGAAAAGTTTAAAGGAATTTTCAAAGGGCTATAACTCTGCTGATATTAAGTGGACTGTAACCTCGAAACAATATGCACTGTTCCACATCATGGTCTAACTATAAATGAAGTTTCAGCTTGATCAGATGTAAATTGTAGGAGTTAACCAGAAACGAAATGTTTTCTGAAATTTTCGAAGGGGCATAGCTCTGCTAATAATTGGTGGTCTGTAGCCAAAAACAATATGTGCTGCTTCACATCATGGTCTAGCTACATACCAAGTTTCATTTTAATCGGGTGTAAACTGTAGGAGGCGCTAGCCGGAAACGAAAAAGTTTTCTGACGGACGTCATACCCCGTAAAATAATATGTCCCGTTTTTCAAACAGGTGTATAATAATTCAAAAAAGTATAAATGCAAGAGTTATGGTTCTTGCGCGCTGCATGTTGTCTAATGCTGATTGATATTTACATGACCTTTCTTGAAGATATCTTGAACAGGTTTCAAGTTACAGAGCGGACACGATTTTGTGACGCATAAAGTTCCAAGTGAAATAACTCAAAAAGTATAAATGCAAGACGTATGGTTCTTGTGCTCTGCATGTAAGATAATGTTGATTGATATTTATATGAAGTTATGTGGAGACAGCTTGAACCATTTTCAAGTTACAGAGTGGACAAGATTTTGTGACAGACGCCCGAGGGAAAAAACAATACACATCTCCCTACCCTAAAGGGAGGAGACATAAATATCAGAATCCTAGCTCAAGCGGGAGGGGGTATATTGCTTTTGGTGCAGATCTTATCAGCACTGGCGTCCCCATCCAAGGGTGTGTATGTGGGGAGGGGGGGGGAATATTTAGAACAGAATAGATTCAAAAACAGGCATAACTGGCATGCTAGGTCCAATGGGGGAAAAAAAAGCAAGAGGACAATGATGGTCCTATATCGCTCACCTGAGCAAACAGCTTTGCATACTTACTGTTGAAGTTTCAGCCAAGTTTTCTGCTCTAAAATTTTTGTATAAATTTTATAACCCTGCACCCCAGTGGCCATGTTTTTTTCATCCATCATGATGGCTTGAACTGAATAGTGAAAGAGGATCACCAAAGGAACAATTCTGCTGTTATATTGAAATTGGTCCAGTGGTTTCTGACAAAAAGATTTTTAAAATGTCTTATATAGATATATAGGGAAATTAAGCCCCACCCCCTAACGGCCATGTTTTTTGACAAATCATGACAGCTTGAACAAACTTGGTAGAGGGTCACCAAAGGAAAAATCCTGCCAAGTTATATTGAAATCGGTTCAGTGGTTTCTGACAAGAAGATTTTTAAAGTTTTCTATTTAGTTATATAGGGAAAATAAGCCCCACCCCTAGCAACCATGTTTTTTGATGAATCATGATTGCTTGAACAATCTTGATAGGGGGTCACCAAAGCAACATTCCTGGCAAGTAATATTAAAAGCAGTCAGGTGGTTTCTGACAAGATGAATTTTAAAGTTTTCTATACAGATATATACGGAAAATAAGCCCCGCCCCATGAAGGCCATGTTTTTTGACGTATCATGAGGGCACAATCTTAGTAGAAGGTCACCAAAGCACATTCCTGTCAAGTTACATTGAACTCAATCCAACGGTTTCTAACGAGAAGATTTTTATGGTTTTCTATATAGGGAAAATATGCTCCCCACCCCCTAGCCGCCATGTTTTTTGATGAATCATAAAGGGTTGAACAATCTTGGTAGAGGGTCACCAAAGAAACATTCCTGCCAAGTTATATTGAAATCGGTCCATTGGTTTCTGAGAAGAAGATTTTTAAACTTTTCTATATAGATTTGGAAAATAAGCCCCTCCCAGTGGCGGCCATTGTTTTTTGACGAATCATGATAACTTGAACAATCTTGGTAGAGGGTCAACAAGGAAAGATTTCTACCAAGTTATAATGAAATCGGTCCAGTGGTTTCTGACAAGAAGATTTTTAAAGTTTTCTATAGAGATATATAGGGAAAATAAGCCCCACCCCCTGGCAGCCATGTTTTTTGACGAATCATGACTGCTTGAACAATCTTGGTAGCAGGTCACCAAAGCAACATTCCTGCCAAGCTATATTGAAATTGGTCCATTGGTTTCTGACAAGAAGATTTTTAAACTTTTCTATATAGATATATAGGGAAATTAAGCCTCCCTCCCCACCCACCACCCGGCGGCAATGTTTTTTTGACAAATCATGATGAACAATCTTGGTTAAGGGTCAAAAGGAAAGATTTCTGCCAAGTATTAATGAAATCGGTCCAGTGGTTTCTGACAAGAAGATTTTTAAAGTTTTCTATATATATAGGGAAAATAAGCCCCGCTCCCTAGCTGCTATGTTTTTTGACAAATCATTACAGCTTGGACAATCTTGGTAGAGGATCACCAAGGAAACATTTTTGCCTAGTTATATAGAAATCGGTCCAGTGCTTTCTAACATGAAGATTTTTAAAGTTTTCCATATAGATGTATAGGGAAACAAGAGGCCCACGGGCCACGGCTCGCTCACCTGAGTCACTGCAGACATGCAGCTGTTATGCAACATTTTTCCAATCCTATCATCACAACTAATGAAAAGATCATCATTTGAGCAGTTCTTAGTTTTGAAGAAGAATATATGGGCCTGACAGTCAATGGAGCATGATCATTTGAATAAACCATCAATCACATTTCAACAGTAGGATCAATGTGAAATTTGGTGGAATTGGCTAAGTGGATTCTGAAGAATCATGATTTTATACATGTAAACAGCACAGTGGCAGAGAAATATAATAAATATAAACAAGATGATGGCCATCTAAGATTTCCAATCAGAACAATTTAACTACTGTTGATCTACAATTCACTTGAATACTTTCAATATAAATGTATATGGCCCATACAAATGCATGGGGAAGCAAATTTGACTTTGGAGGTAAAAAGGTCAAACGTCAAAATAGAACCATCATTTTAGCAATTTTGGTAGCTCTCCTGTCCCCCATAATTTGTGCAAAGATAAGGGCCCAGGGCTTATTTGGTTATTGAGAAGAAGATTTGTAAAGTTTTTTTTACCATTATATGGGCATGGCAGCCATTTTGATCAATGGACCATGCCCATTTTAGCAATCTTTCATTCTCCTGCCCAAGGAGGCTCTGCATGAAATTTGAGCAACACTGGCCCGGAGGCTTCAGAGGAAAAGTCATTTGAAATTATCAACATTTTTTCCATACAAATGTATGGGGCCCATACAAATGCATACAGAAGCAAACTTGACCTCGCCATAAAAAGGTTAAATGTCAATGTATGACAATTATTTTAGCAACCTTGGTAGACCGCCCGTTCCCGATGATATATGCAAACATTCAGCCACATGCCATCCTCGATTTTGGAGAATAACATTTTTAAATGTTTTTTTCCCATATAAATGCATAGGGAAGCAAACCACCTTGCCGTAAAAAGGTCAAATTTTAGCAACTTTGGTAGACCCTCCGTCCCCGATGAATTATGCAAAGATTCAGCCCCAAAGCATTCTCGGTTCTGGAGAAGAAGATTTTTAAATGTTTTTACCATATATGGGCATGGCGGCCATCTTGGTTAATGAACTGTGACCTTTTTAGCAATCTTTTGTTCCCCCAACCTAAGGAGGCTCAATATGAAATTTGAGCAAATTTGGCCCAGAGGCTCCAGAGGAGATGTTATTTGAAATTCTGAACATTTTTCCCATATAAATGCATAAGGAAGCAAAATTGACCTTACCGCAAAAAGGTCAAATGTCAATGTACAACCATTATTTTAGCAACTTTGGTAGCCCTCCCATTCCCGATGATATGTGCAAAGATTCAGCCACAAGGCATGCTCGGTTTTGGAGAAGAAGATTTTTAAAGGTTTTTCCCATACAAAAACATAGGGAAGCAAACTTGACCTTGCCGTAAAAAGGTCAAATGCCAACGTACGACAAATCTTATAACAACTTTGGTAGACCTCTTGTCCCTGATGATTCTTGCAAAGATTCAGCCCCAAGGCATCCTTGGTTATGGAGAAGATTTTTAAAGGTTTTTACCATATATGTGCATGGAGGCCATCTTGGGTCAACGGACCATGACCATTTTAGCAATCTTTCGTTCCCCCACCCTAAGGAGGCTCCACATGAAATCTGAGCAAATTTGGCTCAGCGGCTTCAGAGGAGAAGTCATTTGAAAATGTTAATGGACGGAGGAAAAGTGATCACTATAGCTCATCCTGAGCAGAGGTCAGGTGAGTTAAAAAAAAAAAAAAAGTCCCACCCCCCTGGCGGCCATGGTTTTTGACGTATCATGACGGCTTGAACAATCTTGGTAGAAAGTTACAAAAGAAACATTCCTGCCGTGTTATATTGAAATCGGTCCAGTGGTTTCTGACAAGAAGATTTTTAAACTTTTCTATATAGATATATAGGGAAAATAAGCCCCGCCCTCTGGTGGCCATGTTTTTTGAGGAATCCAAATGGCTTGAACAATCTTGGTAGAGGATTACTAAAGGAACGTTTCTGTAAAATTATATTGAAATCGGCCCAGTGTTTCTGACAAGAAGCTTTTAAAAGTTTTCCATATAGATATATACATGTAGGAAAAATAAGCTCCGCCCCCTGGCAGCCATGTTTTTTGACGAATCCAGATGGCTTGAACAATCTTGGTACAGGATCACCAAACAAACATTCCTGCAAAATTATATTGAAATCGGTCCAGTGGTTTCTGACAAGAAGATTTTTAAAGTTTTCTATATAGATATAAAGGGAAAATAAGCCCCGCCCCCTGGCGGCCATGTTTTTTGATGAATCCAAATGGCTTGAACAATCTTGGTAGAGGATCATCAAAGTAACACTCCTGCAAAATTATATTGAAATTGGTCATACTTTACTGGATGTATTTGGCCAGACAGTCCCGAGCAAACATTGTAAACCCCCATGAGATGCTACACAATGCGGTGTCACATCAGGGGCTAAACTGTTTGCCACCCATTGAGCTATTTTTAGACAAAACATTCGGTAGTAAATTGTACTTGTTAGCTCACCTGAGCACGAAGTGCTCATGGTGAACTATTGTGGTCAGTCAATGTCCGTTGTCCGTCGTGCGGCGTCAACAATTGATTTAAAAGCCTACTCCTACACCCCTGGGCAAATTGACTCGATACTTGGTAGGAAGCATCAGGGTGACTTGTACATATAAAATAGCTAAAATCGTGCCGATCGGAAATCCAAGATGGCCGCCATCTTGAAAATCTATTTTTCGCTTCTTCTCCTGAACCGAAAGGCCAATTGACTCCAAACTTTCTAGGAAGCACTGGGGTGACTTGTAGATCAAAAATAGTTAAAATCTTGCCAATCGAAAATCAAAGATGGCCGCCATGGCAGCCATCTTAAATCTATTTTTAGCTTCTTCTCCTGAACCGAAAAGCCAATTGACTCCAAACTTGCTAGGAAGCATCGGGGTGACTTGTAGATCAAAACTAGCTAAAATCGTGTTGATCGGAAATCCAAGATGGCCACCATCTTGAAAATCTATTTTTCGCTTCTTCTCCTGAACGGAAAGGCCAATTGACTCCAAACTTGCTAAGAAGCATCGGGGTGACTTGTAGATCAAAAATAGCTAAAATCATGCTGATCGAAAATCCAAGATGGCCGCCATGGCAGCCATCTTGAAAATCTATTTTTCGCTTCTTCTCCTGAACCGAAAGGCCAATTGACTCCAAACTTGCTAGGAAGCATAGGGGTGACTTATAGATCAAAAGACGCTAAAATCATTCCAAACGGAAATCCAAGATGGCCACCATGGCGGCCATTTTGAAAATCTATTTTTAGCTTCTTCTCCTGCGCCGAAAGGCCAACTGACTCCAAACTTGGTAGGAAGCATCAGGATGACTTGTAGATCAAAAATAGCTAAAACCATGCTGATCGGAAGTCCAAGAGGGCCACCCTGGTGGCCATCTTGAAAATCTTTTTTTCGCTTCTTCTCCTAAACCCAAAAGCTAGTTGACTTGAAACTTGGTAGGAAGCATCGGGGTGACTTATAGATTAAAAATGGCTAAAATCGTTCTGATTGGAAATCCAAGATGGCTGCCATGGTGGCCATTTTGAAAATGTAGATTTTTCACTTCTTCTCCTGAATCAAAAGGCTTATTGGCTTTAAACTAGGTAGGAAGCATCAGGGTGACCTGTAGATCAAAAATAGATAAAATCATCCCTATCAGAAATCCAAGATGGCCGCTATGACAGCCATCTTTAAAATCTATTTTTCGCTTCTTCTCCTGAACTGAAAGGCCATTTGACTCGAAACTTGGTAGGAAGCATTTAGGTGACTTGTAGATCTACGGCGGCCATCTTGAAACTCTTTTCCTTTCACTTATTTTCCTGAACCAAAGGGCCAGTTAATTTGAAAATTGGTAGGAAGCATCAGGATGACATGTTGATATAAAAATAGCTAAAATCCTTCCGATTGGAAATCCAAGATGGCGGCCATCTTGAAAATCTATTTTTCTTTACTTCTTCTGAACTGAAAGACCATTTATTGACTCGAAACTTGGTAGGAAGCATCAGGGTGACTTGTAGATCAAAAAACGCTCAAATGGTTGCGATAAGAAATCTCAAATTGCGGCTATGGTGGCCATCTTGAAAATCTGTTTTGAACTTTTTCCCCTGAACTGAAAGGGCAATTGACTTAAAGTTCATTGGAAGTATCGAAGTGACTTGTAGATCAACAGTAGCTAAAATCATTCTGATTGGAAATCCAAGATGGCTACCATCTTGTTTATGTTTATTATATTTCCCTGCCACTGTGCTGTTTACATGTATAAAATCATGATTCTTCAGAAACCACTTAGGCAATAGCAACCAAATTTCACATTGATCCTACTGTTGAAATGTGATTGAGAGTTTGTTCAAATGATCACGCTCCATTGACTGTCTTGCCATATATAATATTCATCTTAAAAATTAAGAACTGCTTAAAGGATGATCTTTTCATTAGTTGCGATGACAGGATTGGAAAAATGTTACATAACATCTGCATATCTGCACTCACAATGCTACTCAGGTGAGTGGCCCGTGGGCCTCTTGTTCAATTTTAAATAAAGTATGGTAAGGAGTTGAGGTGAGTAACCGACACAGAAATCAAATTTCGGGTAAGGTGTTCACATGCTGTGTTTAAAGGAGTGTAGATATTGATGTAGTGTATGTACAAGAATCTCAGACATGTGACAGACTACTGAAGCGATATATGAGCCTCTTCATGGGATAAAAATCTTATGCCATATGCGAACAACAAAGACACGTGGTTTTTTGCTATGCGCAGTCTGATCAGCACCGTTGTTGTTCGCTGTCTAGACAGTAAACAACCTATCAAAACTTTCAAGACTAGCTAATCTGGCACAATGGCCGAGTTAGCCAGTCTACGGCTGAGTAAGCAGGTCTGAGTCTTATTTGGTCGAAAACCTCGAAGACAGGTTTTTCATGTCGTCGCTTATATATTATCTGTACTTTGACAAAGTGCAGGGAGACTTTGTAGCGGCATCACACAGTGCTAAACACAAGCTACAATTGGATTAATTAACGCATAATTTTGCTGCAAGCATATTTTATTTTCGGGCTTCAGAAGGGGGAAAATAGGACCTTATGCACATACTCCTTTCAACTTCTTAAACCTCATTGAAATATATTTATATCGGAAAGATTATTAAATCCAGAAAATAGGAGCTAAATTTTGCAGTAAGGAGGGTGTACATGCCGAAAAATTGTTATGCCATGAATTATACGATTTTTGCTTAAAGGATCTGTTTTAAGGTCTTTATGAACATGTCGCTTTGCGACAAATGTCTTATATTGAATTAATTTTCTACGTAACACATTATCCAAGTTGATAAAGTAATATATAGAGGCTGTTGCATTATGTGAGGGATTTTTACAGATCCCTCATTTATTATTCGGAACTAGCGAAACTATTTGGAACTAGCCAAATCAGTGGAGAACTTCACATTCATCACAAGGGCAGATAACCTAAGGCGAAGGACAAAGTCTTTGGTGTGATATTTCAAGGAAGGCTAGTACTCTGTATCAGCCTATAAAATCCAAATTTTGATCAGCCACTTATTTGGAAATTGTTATGAAGCATAACTTTACCTGGATCTAGCCAAATGACTGTATCTGATCAATTGTGCCAGCTTTAGTGTTCAGACAACAAAATTCACTTGCCTACACCTATATGCTTATGTGTGTGCAGAGTTGGAGCATGGGCATGTCACTATGACTTTGAGGATTCAAAATGTTCTTGGTATTTTTGCAGCTAATAAAACTTGTCCAGATAATTGAGGAGTGTGGGTAAAAAATATTTCAATCATTATAAATAAAGATAAAGAGCCTTAAATGAAAGGTTGCATATAAGAATTTAAGAAATAGACAACATAAGCTGTGTAGAGCTTTTAATGCTTATAAGTTCTTTCAACAGCTAGCCCTACTGGGATGTCCAACAGAACCATGATCAAAATCAAGATTTGTGATCTAGTTTGCTAAGTTTTTACTATACATATGTGTACAGTATAATAATTACTGTATTTTTTAAGTCTAGTCCCATATAATTCACATCTTAGAATTTTTTGCTGTTATTATTTAGCCCGGTTTCATGTATTTTCACGTTACTAATGGTAAAACGTTTCATCATAACTACTTACAGAGACAAATGCTGAAAATAATTCTGAAGTCATCTAAATTATTATCTGAGCATTTATTTTATGTACAAATAATGCAGTTCTTTGGATTTGATTTGTGAAAGCATTTGTGTAAACAAGCCAACCATGTTGCCGCCATTTTGAACCAAAAGCCATGTAACTTCGCGTTAATTAAATTTTTGGCAGAAAATCATCATGTAATTGTAATGTGATTTTTGCAAATTTTGGCCATTTTCAAAATAAAGTACGGATAGCGTATTAATCCGCCTATAAGACGATTTGTTTATAAGACGGGGGCTGTTTTTGGGCCCTTCCTAGGCAGGATTTTGCTTTTAATTAATTATAAGATGGGTTAAAAAAGTCGCCTGTCGGAGACATTCCCTGCCACTCAGAAATTCCTAAAGTACATGAAGACATCGGCGATTATTTGTCAGATTTGTAAGTGAATTTATCACAGAGCAGCAATTAAAAAAACTTCCAACACCACTTACAAGCATGCATACCGTATTTAACTGTGTATAACACGCACCTTATTTACCCAGAAAACGTTTATAAAAATCCGATGTGTATTATTTATCGGAACACCAAAATCGGGACAGAAATCACCAAGATAATCGGTCGCGAAAACTCATGACATTCACGATCGCCCGTTAAAAATGCGAAATAGAATGATTGCTATAAGATATTCATGATTTTTTATACCTATCTCGCCCATACCAGGGTTCTGGCAGCTCAAAACAAGCAACTCGATCTGATTTGTAGCAATTTGATATCCTTTTCATGTCCACGCTCTTTTTGTTTACGCTTTTTTATTTTGCTGATTATGTGATCTCTTCAAAGGGAAACTACTCAAACAGGCATATGCATATGAATCTGTATTGATTACCGGACTTTGACAAGACTCAACCGTAACTTGAATAAATCAGCCTGCACAACTGATTTATTGTAGTTCAAAATAGAAATTAATTTGGTAGAACATAAATATTGGCACGAACGATCATACATTGAAAAAATAAAAAAGTATTTAAGTTTACGCAATTATTAAAATTATTGATAATAAACAAAACCAACTGGGCTTTTGAGGTAGGTAGATCGGTCATTTGCATTTTATCTTTTATTTTCTTACCACCCAGCTAGCATTCTACGTAAATCTACATCGGGCCGTCATCGGCCCGTCAGCTACCCTGACGGGCCGATGACGGCCCGATATAGATTTACGTAGAATGCTGACTGGGCATATGTTTATCTTTTTTTTTTTTTTTTTTTTTTTTTTTTTTTCCTTTTTTTTATTTAAACTTTTCTTCCAACTTACCAAAAAAAAATGTTTGAAATAAACAATGTTTATGATAAAGAAAATCAAACTACCAGCATACATCTGTGCACTTAATTGGTTAATTGGCAGTCAGAATGACAACTAGTCGACTTAAGTTGTTGTTTGCATTGCCCTGAGGCACTGAGTTGATAATTTCACGTCTCAGTTAAGAAAGTGACACAAAGAAGGTGTTAATTATGAGAACACAAAAGAAATAACTACATTTTTATTATCATAACGTCTGCAGTGGGGAAGCAGTTAGCATTATCGTAAATTCGGCCTGTTTCTACTCTAAACCTTCCGAGTTCGGCCATTATCAACTCAATCCTAGTGAAATTTGACACTTAGTATCTGGTAACTTAGTAAATAACGCACGGATAAATTCTTCGTGTTTTACATAGAACATCTCTTTTTTTTTATTTCAAAACTATTTAGCAAATATTCAGTGCGTGTTATACACGGGTGCGAGTAATACACAGAAAAATTCGGTACTTCACCTACAAAATTACCTTGCTGCTATTTCTGTCAAGGGACGAAGGTAAACATTATATCCTTCTACCGGTTTCGAAGATCGGCATTTTCCGTGACAACGTGGCACCACCGGACTTTGCCGAAAATACCGATATGGCCAAAGATCTTGATTATAAGACGGGTCTGGATTTTTTGGGGCTTTTTTTTTTTTTTTTTTTGGAAAAATCCCCGTCTTATAGGCGGATTAATACGGTACCTTAGATTTGATATTTTCATAGAAAAAATAAGTTAGTCTTAGCTGTAAAAATTGATTTAATAGATATAGGTGTAAATGTCATTAAGGACTGTTATCACCACGGTCAATATATTTCTTTTCTAAGCGGAAATCACAAAACAACAGTGTATTTCTGAAAACAAACCTTGCCCACTAAAGCGTGACTTTGTATCTAAAACATCCAGCAGGTAGGTGGCGCTGCCGTTTATTTTCATTGAGAAATCAGTTTAACGCAATATTGAATTTAACGCGAAAATACATGGAGTATATTACTTTTATTCACACAGACTATTTAGGCTGACAAAATTAATCAGATAATTGATTAACTGATCTATAAATTCCACAAAAATGATTATCATTACAGATGTCTTATAATCAATGAGACGCCATATTTTGCGGCATCCCATCTGGGTCTACACTGTTTGCTCAGGCCTATTTGACCAAATATATACAGTAAAGTATAACATGGGAAGAGTCCTGCTCAGACAGACAAGTAAATTGACCAAATCTTTTGTGATAAATAATCGATCACAATGACAGGAGTGATAATCGACCAGATTAGCCAGCCTTAGAGTCTATTTATACATTGTATTTGCTGTATGATGATTCTAGCGAATAAAAAGAAAAGAAAAAATGCAACAATGTATCCATTTAAAGATACTGCCTCCAGGTTGGGGGACTTTTACCCAACCCGATCACATGATGAACAGGCTCTGCCTAAGGCAACTCTGCCCTGGAGACTATAGGCAGCCCAACTACTTCGCTGGCCCCGATGGGCGGGGGCCGTGGTCTGTGGGTCGTGATTTCTGAATACCCGATAATCAATGCACGCCGGTAATAGGTACCAAGTTACGCTACACTACCGGTCACAGGAGCTTGACATTGGATAATTTCTACTAATAGGGCCTGTCCTTCGAACCTTCGATTATTTCATAATCGTAGGGACAGGCTCTATAAGTAGAAATTAGCAAACGTCAAGCTCCTGTGCTACCGGTTGCCTATATGAAATGCACTTTACGGCATCAGGAATTTTGCTGAAGAACTGAACAAGTATCTGTTGTTGTTTTTCGCGAGCTACACACCATGAATTTCAAAAATGCAGGTAAAAGAAGCTTTCATGTCTGTAGCCTCGCGAAAAATAAACTGTTCGACAGCCGGTAGATTCTAGTAAACAAGCTGGTTGTCATACGACAACACACACAGTTGTCGCAACACCCAGAAGGTCGGAAACCAGACACGATACGTATCGCTGAGCACTTTCATTGGCTGACTGACATCACATGTCTCAGTCGAAACACTCGGTGTTATTCGCTTTAATCATTGCGACTTTTCAGGCCACGGCAAGGGTCCGTACACACAATTCTGTTCTATTCCATACGTGTTATCATTTGACGCCACCGTCGTGGCTGCTTCTTCGCGGCTGCTTCTTTGCAGCCACGAGGCGGTGTCGCTACAAGAAAATGCATCTGTATTATTGCAAGGAAGTATCCATCAAAGAGATGGGATATTTAGTCCTGATTCAAGAGGGCGTCAATGCCTACCATGTTGTTTAGTATTATTGGTGAAAGCTGTACAGAAAAGGATCTGTACCACCAAGTTGATCGCTATGACTTTCTCATTCAACCCATATGCAGTCTTCATTTGCAACGGCTTTTCTATTGCATTATTGGAACAAGGTGACTGTTTCTACCTTTTTGAGTCACATGCAAGAGCTTCAGATGGAATGCCAAATGTTAATGGCAAAAACATTTTGTTAAAGAAAACAAATATAACTGGCATTTTCCTTACATTTGCGTAGATTGTTTAGTTTTGATAATTCCTTTACTACAACAGCGGTGAGTCAGTTTGATTTGCATTCGCTCTGTATATCTCATGTTTGCAGGGAGACCATAAAATGATACCAATGAGCTGGGTTTCAAATTTGTGACATAACTACCTATCCTCCTTTACATGAATGTATTTCATTTGAGTTGTGTCCATCACAGCCTTATGCTTCCTCCCAGCTTGCTGACAGCTTAAATGAACACGGTTCCGCATTACTTGATTCACCCCTTATATGTGAAGAATTGCAAACCTCCCTGAATAAGAAACGTAAGTTAAGTGACACATCAAAAGATGGTTTGAGCAGTAAGAAATTTAAAAACAAAGAAAGTGCTATAGTCACACAGTTTCACAAGTTGGTGTCTTGTGGTCCCCAGTACATATGTACAAGTTGTTGTCAAACATTTTTCAGAAATTCTGATGTTAAATTTGATATTCAGGGTCTAAAGCCTGAGATGAAAAGACTCTGTACATTAGGACATAAAAGTGTGGAGGATAAGGAATGGATCTGTCAACAATGTGCTAATAGTTTGAAGAAAAATAACTGAACAAATATCTTCCTTTTTATCAAGCCCGCTTGCGCTGAGCAAGACATAGTCACCATAGCTGCATTTAAGTGTATATTAGTGAGTCCATCCGTATTGGTCCGTCCTAGCTAGAAATTTTGCATGCAGAATCATCTTTCAGTGTAGTTTGAAATTTCTCCAAGACTTGGCCTTGAGGTCAGATTTGTCAAGGACATGCACTTACCAGCAGAATTTTAGAGTTTTTAAAGAAAGTCTTCTATTCAGGAAGTGCAATGCCCAGATGCTTGATATATTCCATAGAGCTCCATCTTATGGTATAGTATTGGTAGCATTGGAATGTCGTCTATCTTCTTTGCATGTATTGTGTAAAATTGCATAGAAGATACACAGCACTCCATTAGTACTTTACAAGCTAGCAGACTCTTAGGAATATCAGTCCTTTGATTTTATTCGATTGATCTGCTGTTACTCCAGCGCATCATCTTCTAATATTTAAGTATAGCTTGCAGTATGCAAAATTCTAGATTGGAATGTGCATCCATGCATTCTGATCTGGGTAATTGCCGCTCGTCCATACATTTGTTGCATTTGGGGGATCTGTTAATCCAGGACGTCGTCTTTCTAATATTTAAATACTGCTAAATATTGCGTGCTAAAGGTTAACAGCTTTGCATAATCATACCAAAAATGTTTTCATAGTGGAAATATACACTTTCACGAAAGCCCTCCTGCAAGTTATTTGCCGACCGACTACATAATTGTCACGATGTGCACAGTGCATCGTATTTGAAAAAAAAAAATGGTTCAAACAAGTAAAAATGAACCTATTTATATTTTATAAATCTGATTAGTCTGTGTATAAGTTGTGAACTGAGTGGACACCATTATGCACTAGACTGCGTCACGCACTCTGATCTGAGTAACACATATGCTCAGAGGGAGATTTTCACTTGATAAGGATCTGTTGAAAGGATTAGTATTGATGATACTTAATTCTAGCAATAAATTTCAGTAATGCAGATCATCTGATCCAGCACCATTGTTCTAAACGACAGTGCACATTTCATTTAAAAGAAAGGAAAAAAAAAAAAGAATATTATTCTAAAACAATAATAGCAATTCACAGGTTTGACATAGTTCAGTTTGGTGCAGAACGAAAATCTTTGATCTTGATCACGCTGCGCAAGCTGATCTGGTTGAATATATATATGAGCCCCTTCGAAAAGAAATGAGAAATGACCTTATGTTATTTGAGACCAGCTTAAACCAAGGTAAACCGGCATTTCCGCGCAGTCTGATCTGAATCTACATATATCGCCAACAAAATGCATTATGTCAACGATTCGTTGTCCAGTTGAACCTTTATCACTCTCTGGGCTAGCAGATGACAAATTCGTGAACTTTTTTTTCTTATTTTCTCCCATAAAAAGGGTTTTGACATTTCACGCAAATTACTGATCTCGACTGAAGACAATTTGCATAGGAAGCCATATCCTGTAGAGATAATATGTACGAAATGCCGACACCTTTTTTCAGCAAGTTTAATTAAAACCCCTTGTTATTTACTCAAGTTATCGTCTGGAAACGAACATATGGGCGTGTCTCGGGCAGATAACTCAGTAAAAATTTAACGAAATTTGCCCATTAGCAATCCCAAACCAGATTTCCTTAATGTCAATGCATATAACAAGTTTGGTTAAAATCCCTTGTTATTTACTCGTTATCATCCGGAAATGAAAATAAGAGTGTGTCTCGGGCAGATAACTCCGTAAAAATTTGACGATATTTGCCCATTAGCAATCCCAAACCAGATCTCCACAATATCAATGCACATACCAAGTTTGCCACCAGATCTCCTGAATGTCAATATATATAGCAAGTTTGGTTAAAATCCCTTGTTATTTACTCAAGTTATCATCCGGAAACAAAAATATGGGCGTGTCTCGAGCAGATAACTCCGTAAAAATTTGACGAAATTTGCCCATTAGCAATCCCAAACTAGATTTCCTTAATGTCAATGCATATAGCAAGTTTGGTTAAAATCCCTTGTTATTTATTCGTTATCATCCGGAAACGAAAATAAGAGTGTGTCTCGGGCAGATAACTCCGTAAAAATTTGACGAAATTTGCCCATTAGCAATCCCAAACCAGATCTCCACAATATCAATGCACACACCAAGTTTGGTGAAAAATCATTGATGTTTACTCAAGTTATCATCCGGAAATGAAAAACGGACGGACGGACGGACGGACTGACGGACGGATGGAAGCGTTAACAATACCGCCATCATTTTTTCTTTAAAAAAACTTGAAGATAAAGAGCCTAATAGATGGATGCACGAACGGACGGGCGCACGAAAGACTCAGAAGCAATATGTCCTTCCTTGTTCGAAGTTGAGGGCATAATAAACTAGAATGCGCGGTCCGTGGCACGCCATCGCAAACTCCCCACGTTCTGTGCTAATGTTGCTTATAGCGTGACGATCATACGGATGGACGGACCAACTCGCTCTCGCACACCCTACTATGAGAGGAAGTCATGCAGCAAGCTTGGTTAAATTTTAGGAGGAGATAGTGTGACGGACACCCCCTTACCGCGTGGGAAAGTCAAATAGCATTTGGTTAAATTTCGATAAGTCGTTTTAGGAGGATATAGCGTGATGGACGGACAGAGGCGTTCACAATACCCGCATCGCTTAAAAATGCGTGGGAATAAAAAATACAGGATTTGAAACAAGATACTTGTCAGGATGAGAATTAAAATTCGTCCTGAAAACAATTACTACTATTATGGGTAAAATCCACGCCAAGCGAAAAGGGCGGCGTCGAGCTTATGAGGACAGTGAAAGGCCATACCTCCTCATCTGCGCATCAATGCAGTCTGGCTAAGCGCTTCGCTGTCCGCTTGCAGAACCATTAAAAACTAGAATGTGAAAAACGAGGTGGCATGATCAGACATTGCAGACCCGCAGAATAAGCTGAAGTTGTGTATTCAGTATAGAGTCAATACTTTTTCACTGGACGCGACCCAAGCCATCACGAAAACATGCCTATATAATTTTGATCCCCTTAAACCCCACTTTTATACAGTAAAACTGGGGTTTACAGGGGTATACATTATTTTTCTTATTTCTGCTCAGAACATAGATTGTGGGTACTCGTTAGAACTGCCTCGGCGAGGCGGTTCTAACAAGTACCCACAATTTATGTTTTGAGCAGAAATATGAAAAATATCAGATTTTTTTATCTAAACATTTTCATTTTTGGTGGTAAAATTATCAGTATATTTGAATAGGCATGATTTCGTAATGATATAGTTATTCAGACTCGCCCTTTGGCGGTCGGATTTTCAATAGTATCATCAAAAGAAAATATGAAGAAATTCTAGAAATCTGAACGACTGAATTAAATGGTCTTCAGCTACTTTGTGTAGGTTAGCTTTATACCTAAGAAAACAATACTTTCTGAAAGAAGAACGGTGACTGGCCAGCCAATCGACAGCTCTTTTAATACTCTACAAGTATTAGCTTTTACAAAAAGCTTGATCTATCACACAACGTATGCTAAACTTAGACCAAGCTTTTTGTCAAAGCCAATACTTGGTAACGTTGAGCAGTCCACGGAAAATAGCGTTGGACCAGTCCATTACCTTTTATAAACTATTTCCGGAACGATGTCATGGGCGTAAACAATAATGGGGGAAGGCGATCGCCTCAGTACAGCGACACGTCGGGAATAAATGAATTGACGTGCAATGAAATACCGCATCGGATGCAAAATACTTTAGAGACAAAAGAAGTTGCCATTGAAGGAATTGAAGTCAAAATTATACTGGGTAAATAACTCGGTGTTTCACAACGCCCAAACGGCGAAGGTGTTTCTAAAATAAAGTTTGGTTTCCTTTTTCTTTTTACCGAAATCTGTTTAACGTCCGTTTCGTCGGAATCAACATACCAAGCGAGCCGTTTGCTAGCTTTCAAAAATATACTTGTTATAAAACTAAAACAAATATGCACTCACATGTCAAAGTCTTTTTTTAAAAATATAACTTCACCAGTGGAAAAGTTTTTAAGATCTGACATGTTCGCCGAGCAAAGATTCCGATCAGCCTGCGCATTCGCGCTGTCTGATCGAAATCTTCGCTCGGCGCATTTTGGATAGCCAAGGATGCAAAGTTTCTTCGTGCGGACAACTAAGGCTCTGATCAGACTGCGGACTGATCTGTATCTTTACTGACCGTATATGTCCGGGAGAGTACGTTTTCTGGCGTTCTGACGTTGCAGCTCAATCATTGTATGTTACCGTATTACCCTTAGTATTGGAACGCCTTAACTATACTGACAAAAAAAAACAAAAAAAAAAACGAAAAAAACAAACAAACAAAAAAAAAAAAAAACAAAAAAAAAACAACGTCGCCTTGTAACAACCATAATTGTCTCGAAAATTTTGGATTGTTATGAATTCAAATACATGTATGTTTCAAACTATTGGTTTAGCTTTCTGCCTTACGATTATCAACATATAAGACGACGTTTCTGTTTTGGGGCAGTATAGTTACGTACCTGTCCTAAAATTAAAAAAAAAAGCCCATTCTCCTACCTGTTGATGCCGCATTCTGTGTCTACGCTAGGTCTACGCTGTTTGTACACGTCTCTATCCTAGTACTTAGGGTTATAACGGTTCCCATATGTACATGTAATCATGACTTACATGCACATGCGAAAATGACGGAAACATGATATCAAAGTACATCCAAAAATATAAGTGGATACCCAATACAATTACGAAGTACAGCCTTACGGAGGTACCAAAACAAAGGAAGATGAGGAACAAATAATGACAAAATAAACGCCATACATGAAACCATCGACGTCTTAAGCTGGAATTGCTTCTCAGTATAAGTTTCCCAGCTAGCATTCTTATAAATCTGCGGGCCGTTATCGACCCGTCAGGGTAGCTGACGAGCCGATAATGGCCCGCTATTGATTTGTAAAGAATGCTAGCTGGGTTGCTTGTAAATTGTATGCCAATGTGCAGCTACTCAAATACAAGCAGTTAAAACAAATCAAAAGGACATGACAAGCAGTCACGTAAGGGAATCAAGTTTTGTTTTGTTTTTCGTATATTCAAGTTGAATAGATAGGCCTACACAAAATAAGATAACGTTCTTAGTTAAACATTTTTTCTCAATTTTCAAAAGAAGACCAGCCTAGCAGAAACGTACACATTGACATTATACTGTAAAACGTTCGTAGATGGAAATATATAGGGAACAACTTGTTTCATTTAAGAGTATTCTCCCTTTCTAAAGGAAAGAGTATCACCCATTTCTATCCGACAAACCATGGGTAAAAGCTTACACAGTATAAAAACAAAACTAGCAACGTTTTTCTGCTTTGACAATATTTGCTTCAAAAATACGTACCTGAGGTTTCAGTGATCAATTCCGCATTCTCATTTTTTAACACGTGACGTCGCGAAGTTACTTGACGTTTGTTACGTTGGCCGTTGCCAAGAGTTACGTTTCACTTGTCTAGCGTTATTTTGCTCAGATATAACTATATCAGCTGCTAGATTTCTGTGCATTTTTGTGGAAGCGAAAACAGAATCATGCCGAAAAAATCGCGAAAGAAGAATAAGAAGGAGAGAAAATGTCGTTTTTCTAAACAAAGAAAGGTAATAGTCATAGATATTTAATTTGATAAAATTATTACAAAACTGAGATGTAGGGACTAGACTCCCGTCAGTTCTGCAGTTTCTTTCTTATTACACTCAGATATCGTTTAAGGTTATCTACTTTCTTTCTTTTTTTCTCTCTTTCTTTCTTTCCACTTACAAACAACTAACGAAAGGGTGAACTAACGAACCAGCTAATTAATTTTCTTTCTGGACCGCTAAGGAGAGATTTTGTCTCAACAATGTCCCGTGTTCTTTATAACATGCGCTGGGGATTATCTGGGTAGTAGGGACGTATGCAGCCCTACAAATTACACTGCCGCATAGAGGCCTTCCAGTTACCACCTCGGTTTGAATTATGGTATACTGTATTAACTTTATTCCTGAAAATGATGTGACTGAACAGCGATCCGGGATCTCTAGATAGCACCAGAGGCTGGCGCACTAACTAAATGACTGATTCACTGTCTTATAAATTTTCCTCATTTGTCAGAGAAAATATATATATAATTCATTCATTTTGGACAGTTTGAATGAACTGGTAATCCTCATTTGCTGTAAGGAAAAAAAAAAAAAAAAAAAAAAAAGAAAAAAAAAAAAAAAAAAGAAAAGAAAAATAGGAAAAATATCACGTTTGTCTGATAACTTCGCCTATAGTGTGCTAAAGCTGGAGACGGAACCCAAAAGTTTCCTCATAAATGGGCTCTGTGTTCTGCAAGTTATACCGAATTTCTCCTAAGCGAACAGCCATGAGCAAATAGTGTAGATAAAGATCAGACACCGCAGATCAGGATCATAACGGTTTGCCATTCAACTACTCTACCACATGTTTTATCACACACGGTAGTCAAATGGACGTTCTTCAGGGGAAGTATGGTATGAGTTTAAGTGTCCGAATATTCAAGATAATTATGACAACAATTATTTATATTAAGGTGCTTTTTTTTTTTTTTGCATGTAGCTGCCTGCTACATTGCTGGTACTGCAACAAGTATGTATTCTTTCCGCGTCAGCCTTTATATTTTAGTTTCACTCTATATTATGGGGTATTATTGGTCGGTAACAGTAAATCTGGGAGAGTAACTTATGTAAGACACTTTTCAGTGGCGTAGCCAGAAGGGAATTAGTTTTACGCACATCTAGAAAAATAATATTGGTAAAGTATGCCTAGAAATGCTTCCAAAATAGGGGTCACTCTTAACGAAAGAATTTGCTCCCACAGGGAGAAAATTTGCTCTGACTCTTACCTTTAAGAGCAGTCCCTACGGTAAAGAAACAAAATATCTTTAACTTTATTGTAAATGTTTTTTCTAACGCATGTTACGCACATGCGTAATGTGCCCTACGCCTCTGCTATTTCATTGGTCAAATAGTACTTCATACTAAATGTCCATAAACAGTTTCAGACTACACATTCTTTACCGCCTATTCTACATAGGCTCACCACGCTTCCGATCTAATAAGCTCGATGTAATTATTTTCTTTTCGATGCAACCTGTAAGCGTTTACCAGGGTTCTTCTTAGTACGTAAGATCTAGGTTTACAGAGGTTTCTTATGTTGTACGCAGACAGGATAAAATGTTGTAAGTGACCATTGTATTTAACGTACGGTGTAAATAATTACGGCATTTATAACTTACATTCATTTATTGACATTTCAAATTTTCCAAACGAGTGTAAAGTATATTAGTGCAGAGACACTGTTTAGACAAAAGAACGATCTAAATACATTTGTGCAGTCATCGATTATTTCCTCGATGTGTTGATGACTCTACGGAAACATATTAAGATTAAACATTTTTACATATAGATCTGTGTCACATATTTTAAAACATCCTTCCATTTGAACCTTAGCCACTTATCTTGTCATTGTTTTTCTTTACTTCTTATATGTATATTTTATTAACAGAATGATGCCGCTTCTCAAGGAGTCGGAGACTCCCCAACCTTTGATATGGATAGCTGCGACAGTAAATCGTGTGGAGAGAAGGAGGTTTCAGGGTGTTGTCACACGGCTTTTTCCAGGTATCACGTACGGGCCGCGCCATGCGAAAATGTGGTCGGGCATATGCGAACAGCAAAGACCCAGGTGAGCCTGTGCATCCACACAGTCTGACCAGGGCTTTTGCTGTCCACTGACAGAAACAGTGGACACCATAGAATGTATCAATGGTGGGAAAATGCCCGGAGACTTTGCGAATGCATGGGATGAATTCGGATCTGTGCATTTTGCGAATGCTCAAAGACAACATTCCTCTTCGTGTGGCCCTCATTATAAGCTGCAGCATGAGAATAGAGACCTTGAAGCATTTGAGAGCAGAAAAAGTGCAGCTCGTGCAATCTGTTCAGGCAGTCTGATCAAGGCCGTCTCTGTTCGTGAGTGGTTTCTATCTAGCTATACCATCTCTTCATACTGACCGCTTGTCCCCGCAATATGCGATAAAAGTGGAAGGATAAAAAAGAAAAAGGGTCAGAGACAAATGATTAAAAGTACATAGTATTAGTGTCAGTTGCAGAAGAAAAGGATAATAATAATAATAATAATAATGTTTATTATTATTATTATTATTATTATTATTATTAATAACAACGGTGGTACATGTAAAATTATGGTTTGGCGTGGTTGATCTGAGAGCCTGTCACTGAGATTTGTCAAGGTGGCGGTGGTGGGATGAAGACTGGTCCATCGAACGATTTCAATGGGCCAGACTTGTAAGTTTGGGCAGTAAGGCCTCATCAGTGGCCCTCATTTAAATTTTCAAAAATCCCGGAATTGGCTCAGCGACTACAAAGAACCAGAAAATATAAGCTACACTATAGTGAAGTACGGTGAGACTTTTTACGGTCGCCAGAAGGCAGTAACACCATTTGTAGTATAGGTAAACAGATTCTAAGAAAACCTGGATACTTTGACTATCCATTTGAAAATCTGTTTTTCGCTTCCTCTCAATCGGACGGCCAGTTGACTCGTAATTCGTAGGAAGCATCAGGGCGACTTTTAGATAAAAAATATCTAAAATCGTTCTGATCCGAAATCCAAGATGGCCGCCATAGCTAAAATCTATATTTCGCTTCTTCTCCTCAACCGAAAGGCCAATTGACTAGAAACTTGGTAGGAAGCTTCGGGGTGACTGATTGGTAGATCAAAAATAGTTATAAATAGCTAAAATCGTTCCGATCGGAAATCCAAGATGACCTCCATAGCAGCTATCTTGAAAATCTATTTTGCGTTTCTTCACCTAAGCCGAAAGGCCAACTGACTCGAAACTTGATAGGAAGCACTGGAGTGACTTGTAGATTAAAAATAGGTAAAATCGTTTTGGCGGCCAATTAAAAATCTATTCTTTTACTTCTTCTCATGGACCGAAAGGTCAGTTGACTTAAAACTTGGTAGGAAGCATCGGGGTGACTTGTAGATAAGAAATAACTAAAATCCTTCCGATCGGAAATTCAAGATGGCTGCCATTGTGGCCATCTTGAAAATCTATTTTCCGCTTCTTCTACCGAATTAAAAGGCCAACTCACTTGAAACTTGATAGGAAGCATCGGGTTGACTTGTAGATCAAAAATAGCTAAAATTATTCTGATCGGAAATCCAAGATGGCCACCACTTTTAAAATCTATTTTTCGCTTCTTCTGCTCAACCGAAAAGCGATTTGACTTGAAACTAGGTAGGAAGCTTTCAGGGTGACTTAAAGATCAAAAATAGCTTAAATCATTTACGATCGGAAATCCCAGATGGCCGCCGTGGCCGCCATCTCGAAAATCTATTTTTCGCTTCTTCTTCTGAACCGAAAGGCTAATTGACTTGAAACTTGGTAGGAAACATCGGGGTAACTTGTTGATAAAAGAAAAAAAGCTAAAATCGTTCCGATCGGAAATCCAAGATGGCCGCTATCTTGAAAATCTATTTTTCGCTTCTTCTCCTGAATCGAAAGGCCAACTGACTTGAAATTTGGTAGGAAGCATCAGGGTGACTTGTGGATCAAAAAACAGCTAAATTCCTCTCAATCCGAGATGGCCACCAACTTGAAAATATATTTTTCACTTCCTCTTCTGAACCGAAAGGCCAACTGACTTGAATTTTGGTAGGAAGCATTGGGGGAACTTGTAGCTCAAATATAACTAAAATTTTCCGATCGGATATCCAAGATGGCTGCCATCTTGAAAATCTATTTTTGTTTCTTCTCCTGAATTGAAGGTTAATTTACTCGAAACGTAGTATGAAGCATCAGGGTGACTAATAGACAATAAATAAATAAATAAATAATAACAAAAGTAAATAAAAATATAGCTAAAATCATTCCTATGTGAAATCCAAGATGACCTCTATGTCCACTATATTAGAAATCTATTTTTCGCTTCTACTGCTGAGCCGAAAGGCTAACTGACAAAAATCTTGGTAGAAAGCATCAGTGTGACTTGTGGATTAAAAAAAGCAAAAATCGTTCCGACCGGTAATAAAAGATGGCCGCCACAGTTGCATTCTTGAAAATCTAATTCGAATTTCTTCTTCTGAATAGCAAGGCCCATTGACTCGAAACTTGACAGGAAGTATCGGGGTGACTTGTAGATCAAAAATAGCTAAAATCATTCTAATCGGAAATACAAGATGGTCGCCATAGCAGCCATGTTGAAAATCTATTTTGAACTTTTTCTCCTGAACCAAAAGGGCAATTGACTCGAAACTTCATTGCAAGTATCGAGGCGACTTGAAGATCAACAGTGCCTAAAATAATTCTGATTGGCAATTCAAGATGACCTCCATCTTGAAAGTATATATTGAATTTCTTCTCTTGAACCGAAAGGCCAATTGATTCAAACTTGTCTGGAAATCAGATGAGCGAAACAGGACCATCTTGAACTGTTGTATCCCTGAACATTCAAGCAAAACAACAAGAGAATGGCTTTCACCCATTAGTTCTTTGGATACTTTTTTTTTTTCTATTTTCTTATTATTTTCTTACATGTATATAGCCTAGGGTGGGGCTACATCGGCGCTGGTGTGTCAAACGCTATTGTAACGATGATGATCAAGATGATGACGATACTCTATTTATTTGTACTGTTTTTGTTGTAATATAAATTAATTCGAATCAAACACATTTTTTTTTCGTTTGCAGACTGGCCAATATTTTCGGGCGAAGACACGAGAAAAGTCCAGCTAGGGAACTGACCATTGACGACGAATATAACGCATCACCGCCCAGTAAAGATGGAAGTCCTGCAAGAAAAGACACACCAACGAGGTACAGCTGTAGAGGTTTGAAAAATACAAGAACAGAGGGCGCTGAAGAAAAAAATACAAAAAATGATAGTGCTGGAGAGAGGGAACCTACAGTTGAGTTGTTTGAAGCTTTGAATAATCTGTGTAAGTAATTAGATATGTCAGGATATAATTCTAATCAAACACTGAGATGACTGAATTATACAAGTTATTTTTCAGTTTGATGCAATGTATAATACTGTGAACCCTCGTTACAACGACAGGTTTTCTACCCAAAAAGAATTTGCTATTATAAAGAATCCCTAATGAGCAGAATGACATGTAAGAAGGGCCTTCTTACATCCTCAAAGAACATATATTTTGGTCATTTGTTAGAATTGCACAGTTCATGTGCACCCAACGAAGTCTCAGGTCAGCCTACACAGGCTTCTCAGAGGTTTTGCTGTGTGTGCCTAAAACGCTTTAGATCCTTGACTGCCCAAAGAGTGCCATGTGAAGACTCTGATAAGACTGCGTGGATGTGAAATAGACTTGTTCAATCTTAGCAGTACGAGTAAGAAATTTTGTGTCCAAATATACAAGGTAAACCACAGTACTAGGAGTTTTTATGTTTACTCTTCAGCCAGCATTTTCTATTCGGTTTGTTGCTAAAGAAGGCTAACAGAAAGAAAACATAAGCCTGGCACAGTTTAGCAGTTGGAAATGCTTGAAGATATGTTTTGTAATTGCTGACTGTGTATCTTTAGGAATTGACAAGCTGTCTTTCTATGTTCAAGCAATTTTGGAGACTGAATATAAATTTCAGATTTTCCGATATTTTGTCAATGGTGTCAACTTTTGTGATTTCCTTTTCTAGAATACCCTTAAAGATTTCATAGCAAATTCAAGTCATTTGATCGCTTGACCCACAACATGTTTGGCTGATTTCACCAAAAAATATTTTAGTTGATTGGTTTAGCTGTTTGGTTAATTCGCACATTGCACCGGTGATAGTGTGCCATCTTGTTAAGAAGAACAGATATACTTGGAGGCGAGCCTGTCCAAATCGTTTGCATGACGTCTACAAAGTCTACTCTAAAAGAAACAAAAAATGTTCCTCAGGAGAGCAATGTATTTCCTTTCACAGTTGATGTCTTTTCAGCAGGAAAGCAAACAGAGTCAGAAAAGATCGCCCTTAGCAATATTGGCCGGAAATCTGCCTTGTATATTGTCCTTTTAATGTCCTAAATATCAATATTATGCACAAAATATAAATTTGAGTATGTATAAAAATTCGGACCTTACTGAATTGAATTTTGATCTTTCAGCCTGGTCTTTCTCTCAGTATATTTGTTACTGGTTTGGTTTCTTGAGATTACTGAGCTCTCTTGGATTTATTTGAAAATAGAATATTACTCAACCATGGGCTTGGAGGCGTGAGAAATGTTGCACGTTACATAACTTACATTACTGATCAATAACCATGTTAAGGAACTTACATTCCTGTTCATGAACACGTTACATAACTTACAATACTGTTCATGAACACGTTACATAGTTTATATTACTGTTCATGAACACTTAATATAACTTACATTACTTTTCCATGAACACATAACTTACATTACTTGTCCATAAGAAGACGCTATAAACCAAGCCTAATTATTTATATTTATTTGATATTTTTTATTTTTTTAAAAGATTCCTGTTTTTATAACACATTTTTTTACCTGTTTATTGGTTAATATTTGACTTTGCAAAGTATTTTTCTAGGTAAACCGAAGGCGAAGATTAATGTCGAAGAAAACTTCCAGCCAGTTAATCTTGTTATAGACAACTATGACAGTTCTGTTTTAGTAGTGTTATATGCCGAAAATGCCCCAGCAGAACCTAACCAGACAATATGCGAACCTTCGATGAATAAATATGTTATACAGAAAGATGATGGCATTTTCCAGAGAGATATTCCGGAATTTAAAGTATCAGAAGAAGACACTCCTTAAGACCTTAATCATATACCTATCCCTTTAAAAGAATTCAAGCGTAGTGTTTATTACAACGATGTAATTGTTGTCGATTCCGTTGATTTTGAAGAAATATTTCACGAGTTAGAAAACACAACGAGCATTAAGCTACTTCAAAATACAAAACTCGCTGATGATGACATTTTTCAGATAGATATTCCGGAATTTGAAGTATTCGAGGAAGACATTCCTAAAAACCTAGATCATATACTTATCCCTTTCAAAGAATTCAAGTTTGGTGTTTATAACAACGATATAATTATTTTGGATTCCGTTGATTTTGGAGAAATATTTCATGAGTTAGGAACTACAACACACGTTAAACTGCTACAAAATACAAAACTCGCTGATGTCGAAAGAGAGGCGAAGATACAGAGGTACCTGAGGCCGGCTAACTATGTTCCAATTTTGGTAGGAATATTTGGCAAACCAACCGGAACAGAGCTTCTCCTGCTTCAGACATTTGAAGATAAAGGTACGGACAGCATACATATATGTATTCGTTATTATTTTCATCGACTGTGCCATCATTGTCGCCAACAGCATAAACATCATTATTACCGCTAATTTACCAACTTATGTGCATGCCGATTCAAGTGGAATGATACACTTGTAGGGGATGGCATCCTATCAAAATTGTCTTTGTCGCCCTTTTGAAAAAAAAATCTGCTCTAAAAGGAAAGCATCTGCTCTTCCCTGAAACCAAACTTTTCCTTTTAAAGTAAGCGCCATTCAAAAGGTGGTTCCTCTGTTGCAATTCACCTTCGTTTGTACGTCACTTATTACAGCTGTGTCTTGTTTGTATTTACTCTTCTTCTTTCCCCTCTTTGGTGCCCCGGAAAGGCAGTGCTGCGTGATTTTGACCTTCCCTGACTAAGTACATTTATATTGTTGTTGAGCAGGGACAGCAAGCAAAAAGCCACAGAAGCTCCCAATTGTATTCAGCCCTCTAACATCTGGACTGCGTTCAGAAATGCAAGTGATATCAAATGATTTGTCCTTGGTCCCTGTACCTTATGACGAGCCGGCCTCAGTGGCTCAGTTGGATGCGTGTCCGACTGGTGATCAGGAGGTTGCGGGTTCGACCTACGCCGGGTCGGCAACATTCTTTCGTAGAGATTTGATCATGAAATATTTCCCACGATCATTTTCTTCTTTCCGCTGATTCAAGAATGGCAGTTGTCATTTTCTGGCGAAAGAATGTGCACAGTACAGGTTATAACCACTTAGAGGACTGAGCCTGCTCAGTAAAAGTGTGGTTAGGTAATTAAACTGACCGTGCTCGGCATAACCCCACTGGGTTGACTGGGCCGTAAAAACTCCACACAAACATAACATTATGACGAGCGCCAGCAAGTACAGTGTTCCATAACATCGCGAGTAACTTGCACTTCTGAACGCAGCACTGGCCTTCTGTTTATGCTCATTGCCCCACAAACAACAGGAAACCCACGCGGACCGAACTGTTATTTGGGTTTACTTTTCCCTACACTACCGAGACCCTTTTAAACACTACGTCACAAAAATCATCATATCTAGATGTTGGATTATTTATAACATCGGCTACATCAATAATATTTTCTGGTACTTTGTGATCGTTGCGCCCTTTCCGAGAATTTTGAAAGCTAATGTGATTCACAAATGAGGTCTAATTGGCCGAAAGTAGCTAGGCTGGCTCAGTAACCTCTTCACTCCGACTGGGTGTGTTCATTGCTCGCAAGAGTTAATCATTTTAGAATCTATTGGTTTACTTCAGAGAGAGGCAGCATGGCTTCGCTCGTTTTGTAACATAACTGAAACGAATCAGCAGTAATTTTGGCTTGTTTCTTAAATTCAAATCAGGCTTTATTAAACATACTAAAAAAAGAAAGCATTGTGTGTACCACGGCAGAACTTAAGGACGAGGGTTGTGGCCACGTAAAATCGATTTAAGCCTCCCTCACCACACCCCTTCCCCCCCCCCGCCCCAACCAGTAAGGTTTTCATTGACCGTACCAAGGTGGTGCTACTGTTGTGTATTTCTATTTCTGTCAGTGTATATCTTTGCATGTATGCCCTGGTGAAATTCTTATTTTGGACAGCCTTTTGACCAAAGAAACTGGCATATTCATTTTAGTTTCCACATTAACTAATTCGTCCATGCATTTGGCCTTCCCCCTGACTTTTATTGCAGAAATGTAGCCTCTACTCAGTACCTTAAAGCCTTAAAGATATAAAGCCTGATTTAGTAATATGCTTTTGGAAGGCAACTGTACAAAACAAGATACCAGCAAACCACAGGTAGACGTCGGATACACTGTAGGGCTCCAGTTAAGTCGTCAGCTGATTTTTATTTGCTTATGTTTCTTATTCTACTTAGACAAAACATAATCTGGTTCTTAATTATTCATTGTAGATCTAATGAGATTCAAAAACTTTTTGAATTTGTGTAAAATGGCAAAACCATTCTGAAATTTATCTCTATGAGAACAAACTTAACTGGAACACCAGGTTACAAAAAGGAACCACTAATGTATAAACATTCACTTGCATGAAAACAAAATCCAAATCTGGATAAATTTTATTTTATTAAATTTTACCCCTTCCTCCTTAATAAATAAAATCGTATAAGACAAATATTTACAATACATGTATATGGTTATTTCTGCTGCATTATAGAACCGTGTTTCTTCCTTAAAATACTGAGATCAATCGAACCTCAATAACTCAAACCTCTTTGGGACCATCTTTGAGATATATTTAGTTCGAACCACTGAGGTTTAATCATGACGCCAGGTCAGAAAGCAAATGGCGATAATTTAGGCACTTTTATGATCTTCTAGACAACAATGGTATGTTGAGTGTACTCGTTAGAATCGCTAAGGAATACGCACAACATACAATTTCATGATTTAATAAGAAAATTTCCTAAGTCATTTTTTTTTTCATGAGCTTTCGGAATAATTTAATGAGGATTCAAAAATGAGTTCAAAATAGCCATTACAAACGAGACATCGCCGTTCGAGCTATTAAGGTTCATTGTTTAATGGTAAGAAGTCATGGAAGCTGGAACCACCGGCAAAAAATAGGCAGATGGCCTATGTTACCGTTAGAGTTCCTTCTCATGTTGTGGCTCATTCTTTTGCGTTTTTTACAGATGAGACTCATCAGAAACTTAATGATGTTATGCAGGCCTGCCTTGACAATAAAGTTTTTATGTCCAAGACAGACTGGATAAATGTGTGTTGGTTCCTTGCTATATGCCTTCAGGACATGCATAAATTTGGCGTTTTGCATAACAACATCAGAACAGATAACATTTTGATAGAATTCAGAGTCAAACCAGTTAATATATACTTCACAGACTTAGGGAAAGCCACATTTCGAAGAGGAAGCATGTTACCGCTAAATTATGAAATCGAGGACAATGACTACCAGAAAGACCATTTGGCCCCTGAAGTTTGTCAATACATGCCATCATCTCCAGAGAGTGATATCTATTCTTTAGGAAAAGTATTTGAAGAAATCAACAAACATTGCAACTGTCTGACATCTTTGCTATACCAAATGTGTCGAGAAGATCCGGATGATCGTTTGACAATAAAAGAAGTTATGGAAATAATTTACATACTTATGACAGAAACTGATCTGTAGGATGTTTTTGGATAAGTGTAATGCAAAAAAAAGGTTATTATCAGTGCGTAAGAGATTTATTTAATTTATTTTATATTATTTATTTATTTATTTTTTTTTTTTTTGCCTATTGTGATAGAAATTGGACGTTAAAATCAAGGTTGCTTTAACAGTTGGGCGCCCCAGTGAACAGGGTTGACAACATACGTCACAGTCACGTGATTTTTATGATAAGGGACACAGACTTTCGAGAAGAAATCTCCTCGCTTCAGGTAAGAATATTACCTCGTCTGCCGACCTTTAATTACAGAGCTAAAAACGGTAAAGGCAGAACTTTACCACGTACTGGTTTCTAGTTTTATTTGCATGTTTCGTCTTTTCATGAACTTAATCGTTTACATAATTATTCCAGAAAAGCTTGGATTTTGTAGTGATATGGGACATAGCCGTTCATCAGCGTGTCTAGAAATTATAAAACTGATCAAAAGAAGCTTTCAAAACCTTGGAATTGGTCTGATTTCACGCCTCAGAGACAACCAGGCCTGCGTTATTCACGACGTTTCATAGCGATGCTTTTTACGGCGCTAATGAACAATGAGAGAAAATTTCATAAGGGACACATTGCCATGTGTTTGGATAAGTGACACACGAGATGTTTTAAGCAAATCGGTAGTTTGGATAGTTAGGCTAGCAAATCGATTGAAGTAATGGCCTTCCTGTTTCGGTTTGGTACTTGGTGCATCTAAAGTTCTATCGACCAAAGCACTTTAAAGTGGATGATGCTAATAGATGGAATATGAATGACAACATTATTAAATGAGAAACACGTAATTAATTCTACAGCCACGAGATGATATATGACTGCATTTTCAACGATGCCAAGATATTGGGTAACATTCGACTGTTGGGGAATCGACAGACATTTCAAAAAAGCCATTTCTGTGAGAGGCCCTATGTGCGCATAGCTATACAGCTCCAGTTTATATCCATTGTCCATTGTCTTTGTTGACAGGTGTAATCACAATATAAATTTCCCACTGAAGGAAACGTGTTTTTTTTTGTTATATATCAGCATATCTGCATACATTGTCTACTTGTTACTCTCCGTTCGACAGTTTACTGAAAGACATTTTTGCACATTTCTACGCTCTGAATAATGATTTAGCAATAATGTCCTTATCAGCTATTAGCAGCCCATTAGTCCTTACATGTTCCGCAAAAAGTTTGAAAAACGGTCGAATGTCCAAAATTAGACTTTAGTAGGAATTTTCAATGGGCAAGCGAGGTGAATTTCTTAAACTTTGCATTCTAAGAGTTATCACCAACCATGTTCAGATTTTAAACCTACCAATAAGTTTCCAGTACCATTTATTGTAACTCTAACATGTTCCTGCAAAAATCAACCGAATTCAAAAATTTTGCGGGGAAAAGAGTTACTTCCCTTTGTTTGATTTTTTACACGTAAAATACCTTGCCCAAACACATATTTTCAGTATAAAAAGTAATATTTATGAACCGATTTTCAATTTTTGTTTGTGGCACATTTTAGGACCCATGGTATGCTAACAGCTGATAAGAAAATAATGTTAAATCATTATTTAGAGCGTAGAAATATGCGAAAATGTCGCTTCTGAAAGATGTCGAATGAAGAGTAGTTGGTCGATAGGGCTTTAGATGCAACAAATATCGAACCGAAACAGGAAGGCCATTCCTTCAATCGGTTCGCTAGCCGAACTATCCAAACTACCGATCTGCTTAAATAACCTAGGGTATCCCTTATCCAAACACATGGCAATGTGTTCCTTATGAAATTTTCTCTCATTGTTCATTAGCGCCGTAATAAAACATTGCTATGAAACGTCGTGAATAATGTAGGCTTGGTTGTCTCTGAAGCGAGAAATCAGAACGATTCCACTGTTTGCGAAAGCATCTTTTGATCAGTTTTGTCATTTTTAGACTCGCTGATGAACGGGTATGTCTCCAATATCACTACAAAAACCAAGGTTTCTTGAGTAATTATGTAAACGGCTGAAGTTCATGAAAAGACGAAACATGCAAATAAAACTAGAAACCAATGCGTGGTAACTGCCTTTACCGTTTTAGCTCTGTTATTTCTGTGCGGCACGCGAGGTAATATTCTTACCTGAAGCGAGGGAATTTCTTTTCGAATGTCTGTGTCCCTTATCATAAAAATCACGTGACTGTAACTTACGTTGTCAACTCTGGTCACTGGGGCGCCCAACTGATATTGGCTTGTAGTTGGACAAGGCCTGCCATCCTTGCAGCAGGTATAAAAGGGTAGAGGGGGATATTTATTCTGTTTCGTTGCTTTCATTTCTCTGGGAGACGACACAAAATGACCCACAAGGGTCGTTAAACGCCAGCACAAAAGCTTTAAATTCCAATGTATACCTTTTCGCTTTTCGTTTTTCTATTTCGCCTATCATTTTTACAGCCGAGGGCGAAATGTTTTACTGACATCGAGCTGATGAGCAATATATATAATCTCAAGGGAGGCAACTCGAAAGTGGCGTTGTCCCCTTCTTAGATTATATATATATAGCATCTATAGATACTAAACAACTGCTTTATCATCAGAAATCCGTAGATGTGCTCGATTGTTTTACAAGCAAATGTTCATCACGACAATCTCTCTTCCCTCTGTCTTCCGGCTAACCCTTTGTCTTCAAAGGCTCCGGTTGTACGGTGTGACTAAGCGAGTCCATTTCGGATATCATCAAAATAACTTTTTTAGATATTTAGTCCGGAATCGAATGTCAAAATAGTATTCTATCTGTCAGGTTTTGATATTCGGGTCCGCGTCGATTGTAAAAACACTAAGCAGTTTGACTTTTATTTTGGATACTCAGTCGCACATCGAACGTCAAAATAGCATTTTGACTCTTGGTTGTTAACATTTGCTCGTTTGGCGTTTGCGTTTCGTGAGGCTGAGGCCGGATTATTATAATCGCAGTTTGAATTTTGATTTTCGATATTCGTCATCAGCTTGAAGTCAAAATAACAGTTTGACTTACGTGTTTTGCCGTCTGGTTTGAAACATGAAAAAGTAAAACTGAAACGGAATGGCGAAAACGAAAATAATTGTATTCCGTGATTGCAAAATACAGGTACGTTCACTGTTTTCAATATGTAACCTATTCATTGACCCTAGTCGTGCTGAACCCGGATATACCCTGCCTGAAGAAGCCAACTGATCTGGATCTGCACTGTTTGCCATTAAGTATGTGAACAATCTGGATCAAGTACTGTTTGCCATTAAGTATGTGAACAAGCTGGATCAAGTAATCTGATTGGCTGAAAATTAGATGTGGGCATGGCATCTTAATTTACTCAGCAAGACAAGGGTTATTTTGACGCTACAATAAATATGATTATATGAGTTACTTGTGGATTTGTAGAAGTTTAAAAAATGGTGACAGAAAGAAAAAAAAAGATATAATTAAATAAATAAATAAATAAAATTCGAGACGGGCTATGTAAATGTTATTCTTTTTTGTTGCTTGTATTTCTCAGGAAAATTCGGAAGTGTCCATGCTATAACCAGGTCTGAACTAACAGAAAAAAATACCGTATTACCATAAGTTTGTTTGTGTTGAGGTTTTACGGCCCAGTCAACCCAATGGGGTCATGTCGAGCGCGGTCAGTTTACCTAACCACACGTTTACTGGGCAGGCTTAGTCCTCAGTATTGTGCACATTCTTTCGCCAGAAACTGACAACTGCCCTTCTTTATTCAGCGGAATGGAGAGAATGACCGTAGAAAATATTTCATGATGATTAATCTCCACGAAAGAATGTTGCCGACCTCGGCGGGGGTTGAACCCGCGACCTCTGGTCTCCAGTCGGACGGCGTATCCAACTGAGCCACCGAGGCCGGCATTTACCATAAGTACTCGTACACCTAACCATACCTGTCTTAATAGCTGAACAAGTCCGTTTAACTACCTGTTGATATATCAAGAGATTTCCTGTAAGTGTGGCAAACAGTATGTAAATCCTGATCAGCACCGCATTCTGATCTGGGTCTACACAGTTTACTCAGGCATGTATCTTAGGGCAGATATTGTACAAACTCGGTAAAGTTCAAAGTCATCACGAAAACATGGCTGTATAATTTTGACCCCTTCGAACCCCACTTTTATATAGTAAAACTGGGGTTTACAGGGGTATACATTATTTTTCTTATTTCTGTTCAAAAACATAGACTGTGGGTATACATTAGAACCGCCTCGCCGACAACCTATGTTCTGAGCAGAAATATGAAGTATCTGTTATTTTATCTGTAATTTCTCAATTTTTGGAAGTGAGATTTTCTATATATTTGAGCAGGCGAGTTTTCGTAATGGCAATGCAAATTAGATGTCCCCGCACTGTAAGACCAGTAAAGAAAACTGACATTAGGCAACTTATTGTTCAGAATGGATGATATTGATTTATAAGATTTGTATTTCACCCAAGTAGCATAATGAGAACCAATTTTGGTCCAGTTCCAACTATTGGCTCAAGAGATACAGTGCACAAAAGCTTTTTTTTTTTTTCTTTTTTCTATATACATTTGAGTTTCAAAGTGCCAGTGTTACACTGAATCAAAAGACAGTGCGCACATTCTTTTTTTTTTTTTTTTTTTTTTTTTTTTTTGCACACAAGTGTTTTTTTGTTTGTTTCTTTTTTTTACCTATAAAATTTAAGTTTCCAAATGGCAGTGTGACCTTGAAAGTGAGGTCAAGATCACCAAAATAATTTCTCCCCCAATCCCCGCCCCTCCCCCGCTCCCATCCGCGCTAGTTTGGTCAAATTCCATCTATTCATTTATTCATTGATGAGATTTTTTTTTGCTCGGTTTTAGTCTTTATAATGTAGTGTCCCTCAAAATGTGGCCAATGACACCAAAATCTAATCACATCTTCCCCGTGTATCTGCTATTTTGGTAAAATTCCATCATTTGGTTAAAGATACAGTGTGCACAGAGGCTTTTTTTTCATCAAAATTTGAGTTTCAAAAAGACGATGTTATTTTGAAAACATGATAAAGGCCACCTAAAGTCTAATTTCTTTCCCCAATCCGAATCATGTATATGTACTAGTTTTGGTTCATGACAAGGCTTACTTTTCGAGTCTTTATAATGTGTTGACCTTACAAATATAGTCCAAGTCACCAAAATCACTCCTCTCCCACCCCCACCCGTCCTTATGATGCATATGTGCTAGTTTTGTCATATTACAGCTATTGGTTAAATAATAGTGTGCATACAGTCCTTTTACTGCATTAGGAAATTTTACAAAGTGTAAGAGAATTTGCCTTATCCCTTACTTTTTTCTTATGTAGGTACAACTTATTGATAGCAACGTACAGATTTTGATAAATATCCTCACTGTGTTTTCAAGATCTTGGTCACAAGCTTTTTTTCTGTCAAAATTTGAGTTTTGAAGTGCCAGAGTGACCTTCAAAATGAGGTAAATGTCCCCAAAATCTAATCACTTCTTTCCCCGTTCCCAATAATCTATATGTGCTAGTTTGATCAATTTCCGTCTACTGATTCATGAGATAGAGTGCACACAATGCTCATTTTAAGACTTTAGAATCCGAATACGAGGTCAAGATCATCAATATATCTTTCTTGTGTCCTAACAGTCTATCTGAGCTAGTATGGTAAAATTCCATCCATTGTTTCAAATTAAAGTGTATACACAACTTTTTTTGTTATCAAAATTTGAGTTTCAAAGTACCGATGTGACCTTGAAAAAGAGAAAGGGTCACCAATCTCAATGATGTATCAGTGCTGTTTTTTTTTTTTTTTTTTTTTTTTTTTTTTTGTCAAATTCCGATACAGTTCACGCAAAAAAGGTAAGAGAAAAGTCCAGGGAGTGCCACAATTACAAACCGCAGTCCTTCCCAGACCCCAAGAGGAAGAGGAAACCGACAAATCCAAACAAGCACAAATCGAAACGTACGAAAAGCACTAAGATTAGCTCTCTCTTCCCCAAGCGAGGTAATCGCAATACTAAAAGGACTGAAAACACAAGAACAAAATGACACACGGAAAGACATACAACAAATCGCCTCGTAGAATAAACCATAAAGCAACAAAGAGTAAGACTAACACCGGGACCACCGCCTTAGGACGGTCAGTAGAGTAAACCACCGGTGGGTTTAAAGCACTTTTACAGCTAGCTAACTTCACCCTGGGTCCCGATGCTACTCTTAATACAGAAATACATAAAAATTCGGTTCGCATAAAGGCTCCCAAAACCAAGCGAAAATACAAAAATCAAATTAATCACTATAATAAACAAAGACGAGTACTCATGGCTAATTCTACTGTATGCCAGAGTAAATGAAAACGAATAGTTGAACCACGACGGGCCAAGCCAAAGACATATCGTCAAGCCCCAACTCACTGGTTAAAGTTTTACGAAGAGGCCGTCATTGGGTCTGAGGCCCGAACCGCCGTCGTGCAATTAAAGAGTGAAGCATAGCCATCAACAATGATTGGGTTGACAGTTAGGCATGTAGTCTGCCGCATAATATTCAGACTATAGCTAATTCTTTTATAACGGTTAATAAGTTTTCTGAATTGCTCCGAAAATTTAGATATACCTACAATTTTTCTAAATCTGTACACTAAGTCACCGTAAAATTTTGGTTCCGATATACTCGTCATTCTTTGAGTCTTAACAATGTAGTGACCTTGGAAATAAAGTCACTATAGTCTAATCACTTGGAGATTGTACAAGAGGTTGAGAAGGGATGTCATGTAAAAGAACCACAACTCGAGATATTGCATTTTAGTTATCTCCCCTGACAGTATTTGGTGACAGAACCTTGTAATTGCCGTAACCCCAACACACTTTGAGATGTATTGATAATTCCTGGTAGGATTGTACACGAGATGAGAAGGTTAGTCGCATGCAAGAACTGCAACTCAGAATACTGCAGTTTTTTTTGTTAACGTCTCTGACAGTATTTGTCAATAGAAACCATGTGATTGCTATAACTCCAGCACCATGGAAGATAGGTTGATACTTGGTAAAATTATTCACGAGGTTAAAAAGATGTGTTGCCTATAAGAACCACAACTATAGATGCTTTATTTTTGTTATCTACCCTGACAGTATTTGGTAATAGAAATCTTATTATCACTATAACTCCAACACTCTTTGACATATATGTATAGAACTTACTGACACTTTGCAGAATGTACTTGAGCATAAGAAGTGTTCTGTATTTCTAGTGTCCATATTAGCTTTCGACGGGGGATCTCCCGTCTTCTCTGATTGATATTTTAGCTGATCTATGCAAAAGTACAGGGTGTGTGTGGGGGGAGGGGGGTGGGGATATTGTTGTCACCCTGAGGTCAGCGTCGGCGTCGGCGTTGGTGTCACACTTAAAAGTTTAACGACACTTTATTTAAACCTTGAAATCTCAACAACCACTGGTCAGAGTCCTTTGATATTTAGAATATAATCATATAATAGCATATCCTGCCATTCCGTAACATTATACCCCAGGGTGAGGACCTGGGCTCGGCTTAGTGGTAAAAAATTTGGTCAAACTCACTTTAAAGTTTTACAACAAAGTTATTTAAACAGTGATAGCTTAGCAGCCACTGCCTAGAATGCTTCAATATTTGGAATATAATCATAACATAGCACAGCCTTCTATTCTATAACATCACACTCCAGGGTCAGACCCTGGGATGGAGCTTAGGGGTAAAAAATTAGGTTACATTCATTTTCAAGTTTTACGACAAACGTTTTTCAACATTTATATTTCAACAACCATTCGACAGAACCATTCCATATTTGAACATTAGCATATAATACCAAAACCTTAGATTTCATAACACCCTACCCAAGAATCAGGCCATGGAGAGGTCTGTGAGATACAAAATTGGGCACTCACTTTAAAGTTTTAGGACAACTTTTTTTAACATTCTTATCTTAACAATAACTGGACAGAACACTTCACTAGTGTGCATATATTATATAATTGTATATCCTTCTATTCCGTAACAAGATACCCCAGGATCAGACCTGAAGTGGGGCTAGGGGTTCTAAAAAACGTAGGTCACTCACTTTAAAGATATTAGACAAAAGTTTTTTAAACATTCATATCTTAGCAACAACTGCCTAGCACACTTCAATACTTGGAATATAATCTAAGCATATTATAACCTATTCTATAACATCATACCACAAAGTCAGAGCACATACCCCAGGATCAGACCTTGGTTGGGCTAGGGGTTAACAAGTTAGGTCAAACTCAATTTAAAGTTATTAGATATAGTTTTTTTTTTAATCATTAATATCTTAGCAAACACTGCCTAGAACACATCAGTATTTGGAATATAATCATAGCATAGCATAATCTTCTATTCTATAACATCATAGCGCAAAGTCAGACCCTGGCGTGGGGCTTATGTGTCAAAAATCAGGTCAAATTCACTTTATTTTTTCTTTCGACGAAGTTCTTTGTAACATTAACATCTCAGCAACCAATCGAAAGAAACCTTTCATATTCGGAACACAACCATATTATACAAAATCCTTACATTTAATAACATCCTACCTCAAGGTCAGGCCTTGGAGAGGGTCTTAGGGGTAAAAAAGTAGCTTACACTCACTTTAAAGTTTTAGGGTTTTTTTTAACATTTATATCTTAGCAACTACTTGACAGAACCCTTCCATATTCGGAACATAATCACATCATAGCATAACCTTTGATTCCCTAACACCATACCCCAAGGTCAGACCCTGGAGCGTATCTTAGGTGTTAAGATTAGGTCACATTCAATTGATGATTTAATTAAATGTTTTTTAAACATTTATATCTCAGCAACCACTGGACGGAACTGTCCCATACTTGAAACATAATCATATCTAGCATAACCTTAGGGTTAGCTCAGGGTCAGCTGATTAAAAGAGTTCTATCCACTAAGCCATATCATAGCTTAGACAAGGCGTGACTCAGGCGAACTATGCTGTACTGCGATAGCTCTTGATTAATATGAAGCATGTAGATAGCTGGGACAGACAAAAATCAGAGTTGAACTCGAAGCGCGATTTTGAAGTAACATATAGTTGCCCGTGATTGGCTGTTATTGACATTGTTCAATGTATGGAGTCTTTTCATGATTCTTTATGAAACATTCAGACAATTTGAGCAAGCATTGTAAATTCTTGCACCAGATCAAAGTTTGACCAGACTGGACCATTTGGCGCTGCCTACCAGTGTTTGTTAGGAAACCAGTATTTGATCTTTGGGGCATTCGTTATAGGGCAGGTCAAGTGGTTTGTTCATCTTTCTTGTTAGAAGCTTAACAATGTCTGCATATAAATGAACTGAAAAGGTAAAACAGGTAGAATCCACAACTGGATTAGTTATCTTGCAAATATTGATCCAAATCATGCATTTTGTGATTGTAAACGGCTAAAATATGTTCTCTGGTGTAACTGCATTTTAGCCACAAATAATTTTCATAGGTAAAGTTTACTACTGTTTTTGTTTGTTTCTAAACACACTTTCATCTTTAAAATAGAATGGACATAATGAATCCTCAAAAAGATGGAATACATTGCGAAAACATGCCCTATTAAAACATACTGAAAATTTTATTACCAAAAAATGAAAATTTTCAGAAAAAAAAATCTGATATTTTTTCATGTTTCTGCTCAAAACATAGATTGTGGGTACTCTTTAGAACAGCCTCGATGAGGCGGACCTAACGAGTACCCACAATCTATGTTTTGATCAGAAATAAGAAAAATAATGTATACCCCTGTAAACCCCAATTTTACTATACAAAAGTGGGGTTTAAAGGGGTCAAAATTATATAAGCATGTTTTCGTGATAAACAGATGGAAAATTGTCAGAACTGTGTATTGCCAATACTTATTGGAAGGTCATTGATAAAGCAATTTTAATGACTACCCACAACTTATATTCCTTGGGAGAAATAAGTATCTTTGCTTGACAAAAAATGTTATCTAACTGATAATAAACAATCCTTTACATTAAATAAGAATGTGGTTAAAAGTGATTCAGGACCGCAATGATCTTGTTCCAATATTCATGATATTGTTAGTAGTTATTCTGAATTGTGCAGAATGTGGTGTTGTGAAAAAGGCATTGCCTTAATTACATATCAAGAGAGTTTCAGGCAAGGGTCTCCATCAGCACTCTCAGTGCCTTGGTCTTTAGCCTTTATTAGAAGGTATACGGAAATGGATTAACACCAAAAAATGTTTGATTTTTCTTCCAGTATGGCCGCTACAATAAACCTGTAAGAAAACGCTTGATTGCAGATTTTATGACACTATTTTGAATGACACACTTTAAATTTTACCAGACATCTTTCAGGCGTTCGTGCTTATGTTTTTTTTTTTTTTTTTTTAAATAAAAGATATCCATATATCCATATATAACACTGTACTGTACTTTTAAACATGCATATTGAGGCAAATCGCCGCGCATTTCTTCATGTCCATAATTTCAAAATCTTTTATTGATGAACTATACTGGTTAAGAATGTATGAAGCCCAAACAAAATAACTGACGTTATTTCCTCAAACTAAAATGTTAATCAAAATTCCATAAAATACACGCAGTTTTACAAAACGCGACAAGATTTTTTAACAATCAATGCTAATTTATATTCAGACATCAACTGTACAGATAAATTTATCGCGAGTGGGGTTATATTGGGTGTAATTTACCTGTCACGATATACCTGTGTACTATACGCTAAATCCCCCCCCCCCCCCCCCCCCCCCCCAAGCCCCGTCGCTTGACAGGGATGGAGATATCTTGTTTTTGCCTCGGTTGTCTGTCCGTCTGTCTGTCCGTCCGTCACGCAATTGTATAACTTGAATACTGTTCACGATATTTTCATGAAACTTTATAGAAATATTAAACATCATCAGTCGACATGCGGAACACAAGAACCGTAACTCTTGTCCTTACATTTTTGGAGTTATTCCCCTTTGGAATTCGACAATGGTAAATTCATGTCCGCTCCATATTTGAAAACTGTTCAAGATATTTTCATGAAACTTCAAAGAAATATAAAGCATTCTCAGACAACGTGCAGAACATAAGAACCAAAACTTTTGTTTATATACTTTTAGAATATTCCTCTTTGAATTCAGATAATGGTAATTTCGTGTCCACTCTATAACTCAAAAACGGTTCAAGATATTTTCACGAAACTTTATAGAAATATAAAGCATCATCAGACGACGTGCAGAAAACAAGAACTATAACTTTTGGAGTTATTCCCCTTTGAAATTCCACAAAAGTAATTTTATGTCTGCTCGAGAACGCGAAAACCGTTTAAAAAATTTTAATGAAACTTCATAGAAATATAAGCATTATCAGACAACATACAGAGCACAAGAACCGTAACTCTTGTCAGTTCATTTTTTAGGAAGTATTCCCTTTTGAAATTCGACAATTGTAATTTTAGTCCCCTCTATAACTTGAAAACCGTTCAAGATATTTTCACGAAACTTCATAGACATATAAAGAATTAGTAGATGACGTGCAGACCACAAGAACTGTTACTCTTGTCTATAAATGTTTGGTGTTATTTCATTTTGAAATTTAACAATTGCAATTTTGTATCCGCTCTATAACTTGAAAACCGTTCAAAATAGTTTCATGAAATTTCATAGACACATAAAAATTATCCGACGAGGTGCAGAAAAAAGTACCACATCTCTTGTCTATACCTTTTTGGAGTTATTCCCTTTGAAATTCGACAATTGTTATTTTGTGTCTGCTCTATAATTTGAAAACCGTTCAAGATATTTTCATGAAACTTCATAGAAATATAAAGCATCATCAGATGACGTGCAGAATACAAGAACTCTAACTCTTGTCTATACATTTTTGGAGTTATTCTCCCTTTGAAATTCGACAATTTTAATTTTGTGTCCGCTCTATAATTTGAAAACCGTTCAAAATATGTTTATGAAACTTCATAGAAATATAAAGCATAATCAGATGACATGCAGAACACAAGAAGAGTAACTCTTGGCTGTATATTTTTGGAGTTATTCTCCTTTGAAATTCGACAATGGTTATTTCATATTCGCTCTATGGCTTGAAAACTATTCAAGATATTTTCATGTAACTTTATAGAAATATAAAGCAGTGATGCTGAAAACTTAGTTTTGGTGAACTTTCTGTATGTGAGTGGCAGCTTGGGGGAGACATGTGTTTTTTTTTTTTGTTTTTTTTTTGTTTTTTTTTTTTTTTGTTTTTGTTTTTTTGCGGGGTGGGGGACGGGGGTGGGGGGTTAAAACAGCTCTAGTAGAACTTACAGTTGCTTGGCAAAACTCTAAACCAGTATCATGCAAAATGCATGCGTTTCTCTCATTTGCAATTAGTTTCGCATTACTATACAGTGTTTTTGTATGAACCACTATCCAAACTTTGTATATTTTGTATATACAAAAACTCAGCCGCATATCCTATTTTTGAATGTGGGGTTTTGTTTCTTTTTTTTTTTTTTTTTTTTTTTGCAAAATACAGGAATTTAAGAATCCGACTAGATTCTAACGGCGCTCATACTGTACAATTATAACTTAAACTTGAAGAGAAATAGATATTGTTTCAGGGGGATGGAAACACATTCAAGGAAGGCAACTCTGTCAAAACTATTTAACCTGTCCTCTGAACAGAAATTTACCGTAAAAGGAGAGAATATGCCCCAAAGAGAACCCTTTTCTTTAATTAAGAGTAGACCTATTTTAGAATGGAAACGGTGCACAGGAAAGCAAACAAGAAGTCACAGAATTTAGCTCCCTTATAAAAAGTGGCGGGAAATCTATCAAGTCTATCGTCCCTAAACCGAAAATAAGATTACCAGAAATGTGTAAAACAATATACATTTGTCGATACAAAATGCCAAAGTTGAAACGGAGCATAACTTTAAAAAAAGTAATCCAAAGTTCGCCAAAATTTAATCAGGTCATTTAAACAGTCGTTCCAAACTGCTTGCCAAATTTCATGAGCCTAACTCAAGTGGTTCCCTAGATATTTTGCTTACAAGAAAAGCATGACGTGCGGATGGACGGACAAGCCTAAATCAGTATACTCTCGCCAATGACGCCAGTGACAAATAATGAAGCAGAACACACTTTATATGAGAAAATGATGAATCAAATTTGGTTGAATTTCGCTCAGTGGTTTAGGCGGAGATAGCGTGATGGACAGATGGACGGACGGCGGACGCACGGAAAAATAATGTTGCTCTTGCACATCCTTACTATGAGGGGAAGTAATTTAGCAAGTTTGGTTGCATTCCGCTCAATGGTTTAGGAGGAGATAGCATGACGGGCAGATGGACGGACGAGGGACGCACGGACGGACGGACGCACGGGAAAATGTTGCTCTCGCTCACCTTTACCATGAGGCGAAGTGATGTAGCAAGTTTGGTTGTATTCCGCCCAGTGCTTTAGGAGATAGTATGACAGCCAAATGGACGGACTACGGATGCACGGACGGACGGGCGCAGGGAAAAACAATGTCGCTTTCGCTCACCTTTACCATGAGGGGAAGTGATGTAGCAAGTTTGGTTGTATTCCGCCCAGTGCTTTAGGAGATAGTATGACAGCCAAATGGACGGACTACGGATGCACGGACGGACGTACGACGGACGGACGGGCAGACGGACGGACGGACACACGGACGACCAACGTGAAACCATAATACTCCGCCACTATTGTGTGGCGGAGTATAAAAAATACGCAGATAAATATTATCCGTTTGTAAAAAATATGGTTTTAATATGATTCAATAAATGGAGAGAGAGAGAGAGAGAGAGAGAGAGAGAGAGAGAGAGAGAGAGAGAGCAACTTCAAAATGTCATCTGCTTAAAATTTTATACCGAACACTAAGCGCTAAAACATTTAATTGTCAAAAGAAAGTGATTATCATGATTGTAGTGTGAAAATATTAGGCTTCACAAAATATAATAATCAATCATGTTAATTCTTTTGAAAATACGAAATTATCTCAATTATAATTGTTTTATAAAAAAAAAGAGAAATAAAATACAATAAAATAAAATAAATACAATGTTAATACGTAAATTCATATTACTTTAGTTGTAAAGACATGATTTAATACCGTCCAACAGGTATTTATTATTCGATTGGTCTATACATACAAACGGTGCCAAACGGTCAAATGATTGGCCGAAACGGAAATCTGCGTTTCGATAAGGCCAGATCATTAGCCGAAACGGTGAAAAGCGTTTCGATAAATGTTCGTATCTCTTCAGTGCGCATGTGCAAATTTAGCGTTTGCGTGAAACGCTTTGCTCTGTAATTTGATTGGCCGAAACGATATGAAACGCTAGAAACGTTGTCGAAACGCAAATGTTGTGCCACGATTTCAAAACGCACCCCAAACGCATAAACGGACAAAAACAAAACGATATCGCCACTGTAGGCCTGCCTACTTGTCTTGAAACTACATTCTTACAAACATCTAACTACACCGTTGCATTAAAGGTCTTTCCTCGAAGAAAAACGTAAAAATGTAAAATAAGAGTAAAAAAGTAACTTAATGCTAAAATAGAAGTATAATTTTCTAGTATTGCCAAACGTCGTCCATTTTTATTGCATATGTTAACGACGTCTGCAGCGTTACATAGTAATAATGACGTCAACAACATTCGATCTGAAGAAACAGAATAAGTCATTGTTGAGCGATTACAGTTGCACTGAGAATACAACAGGTAATTCATCGGGTGGGTCTCTTATGATAATGTACTTCTGTTCTGTAACGAATTTAACATTATCAATCAATTCATATCGGATCTGCTGCATTTCAGCCGAAAAATGCAAAACATATATGACTGCATCAAATGCCAGGTTTGTCGGTTTTCTCTTCCTCTTGGGGTCTGGGAAGGGCTGCGGTTTGTGATTGTGGCACTCCCTGGACTTTTCTCTTACCTTTTTTCGTATATTACTCCTCTCTATCTCTCTCTCTGTCTCTCTCTCTGGAACTTCTCTCTCTCTCTCTCAAGAGGACTGGATATACTTTCAAGGTGCATGTAAAATAAGAGTAAAAAAGGATTAACTCTATTTCCGTAAGTCACTTATGTTACATAATCGAAGCAACGATGTAAGTCCTAACAAAAATATCAACTTAATTTCAGACTTGACTTTTTGCTTCCCTTCTAAACACAGGTCTTCTGTATAAGAAAAGATTATTCTCCCTTTGGACCAAATTCTTTCCTTTTATAGTATACACCTTTCTTGAATGGGTTTCTTGTGCAGAAAAGTAAATAAAAAGACACAAAGGATATCTCTAAGTTTGTTAAAATGTCGGAAATTTTACCGCATTATCCAATCCTCTTAATTACCTGGTAAACATCGATGTAATGTGTTCTAAGTCTTTCTAAGCTCTCCTGGCAGCTTTCTACTATATGACGACGACTTAATCCAACCTTGTTTACATCATGGAAATCCATCTGGAAACGAACTTTTGTCGCCAGAACTATTCGATCTCTTTCATGTCTGTAGTATAAAACACAAATATAGATCAATCATTTGGAATGCACGTAGATTGATAACATTGCAAGTAGGTTCAGAAGAGAGTTCTTTAAACATGGAGAACACAGCTACATGAAATAAATTGAGGTCAACTTCGATATCTTAAAGCAGGTTTAAAGCAACTGGATAATTATGGCTATTTTACCCACCCATTTGACATTTAATTAGGTATCAGGCATTTTCTTCTGAGTAAATGAATCCTTTCCTTGTTTTGTAATTTGGAGTAGAGGAAATAAGAAAACTCAGAAATTGATACAATCAGATCGAAATCAAGTCCCCAGCACCAAAGGGAAAGACAGACAAATACAATAAAGCAGCCACAAAATGAACAAATGGCGAGCAGAGTTGGCAACTCTTTCCCAAAAAGGTGGGAACTCTGTTACCCGAACTCTACTGAATATATAATCAACTACATAAGTATAAAAAGAAAAAACATTAGAAAATAAAATACTACATAACAATTAACAAAAAGTACCTCAATGAAACTACCGCCTTGGAACGAACGGTTAATATGAAATTACAGGGGAGGGTTTACAGGACCCCAACCCTCGCCCTCAGCTTCCATAGTGGTAAAAACATATATTTGCTCGGTTCGTGTGGACTTCTAACTCATCATTACGGGCAACAAATAAATCGCAGATGAATTCTATAAGAAACAATGTGTTGAGACATTGGAGACCTCTGGGTTGTCACCACTGGAATACTGAAGCAAAAACAAACCACCAGTTGAAACCCCGGTGAGCCAAGAAACAGACATAAAAAGTTCCGGCCCAGACCATCTTATGAATAGCTTTTAAGTCGAGGCCATCTAAGAGTCTGAAACCCTGACCCGCCGGAGTGCACTTACATTTTGGTATTTACATGTACCCCATAGTTTTAATGTTATTTGCTTTTTTCAGAAAAAAAAAGTGAGTAAATATCCTCATAATTCAGCGTAATCAAGGCATCGTCAGCTTGCTGAAAAGTAACATGTTAGTAGCAACCGTCTTTGAAGTTACAGTGATTTGATGTTTGTTTTGAAATGTGTCTGTTTGGATTTGATAGGACAATTATTTACCAATATTGTCGACCATTGTTTTAATCGTCGTCTTATGTGGGTGCATTTTATGTGCCTACCTGATCACTGTTATCATCAAAATATGCATTTTACGACGGAAAGAGGGAAACCGAGGTTTCTCGGATTACCAATAATTAGGTTTTGTTTTTTTTTCTATATTAGTTCACGAATTGACATAGAAACGTATGGAAAAACTTATAAAGTACATTAAACAGGGAGACATTTTTTGTGACTTCATATTTATTTTCCTGTGGAAGAAGCCCCTTCCGAAAATGGGTCTTCGTATAAGGAAAAACTCTGCTCCCCAATGCAGCAAATTCTCTTCTTGTAGAATACACCCTTTTGGGCTAGTGTGCAGGAAGCAAACAGAAAGTCATAAAAGTTATCTCCTTTGTGAAAAAAATGGCGGCAAAATATTCACATGTATCCATTCTCCTTCAACTATCCTTATTACAAAGCTGACATATATAAGTGGATGTGTTCATGTACATACTTTGTTAACCAGTTTCCAACTATCTCCTCTGATCGACCATACCCATAGGCATTAGCAGTGTCCAAAAAATTTCCGCCAAGTTCCACATATCTGTCCATAATTTGGTAGGAGAGGTCGTCGTCGGCTTGCGAGGAAAATTGACCAAACTAGATGAGGGAAATAAACGTAAATAATCAACGCAACAATAAAATCCAGCACGTTTCATAATTTGAACATCCATATAATCTCTAATCCCATTCTAATGCCCCATTTTTTTTACATGTATAAAGAGTACAAATGCTCACTTCCCCTTACAGTCCTGTTTATAACTTCAGAAATAATTAGAAACGTTTTTGCTAATTTAAATCACCCATTGAAAAAGGGAGAGGCCTCACCTCGTGCTGGCAGCTTATGGAGGAGGCAAAGAAAGTTTATACCTATCATTTTTGTATAAATACAGATCTTATAGACAGCAACATAAAATATTTCAAATGGTATTTAAAAATGGTCAATGACGTATATGAATTATGTCTCCCAAAGCATGATTAATGTATATACCGATGCAGAGAGTAGTGTTTGCTACAAACACTGTTATGTTACGTTAACAACTTTAATTGTCAACAAGGACTATATATACTCGAAAGGATATCATCAAAAAAGGAACCATACACCCCTTAAAAGAAAAATTGAAAACAAAGGAATTTCCTATGCGGGATCCTACCCACCGGGAAGGATTCCGCTTGCGAACAAAAGCGTTTGTTCCGCTCAGCGTCCAGGATGAACCTGGACAGGAACGCTTCAAATAGATGGAGAAATTAACATTGAACGTTTTTACAGAATTGCTGGCTTTAAATATGCATCTTGTATTAAATATTTTTTATTTATATTTTTTATTTTTTTTTACTTTTTTATTTATTTATTTTTTTTATAAGTTGATGTTGTAACAATTATCTTCAGATATGCCCCAGCAGTCACTCTTCCTTCAATAGAAACAATATAATAGTAAAGGCCAGTCTATGATTATCTGAATTTCAGTACTATAGATTCTTATGACATGAAAGTCGTAAGAAAGGAATTAACCATAGCTGGAAAAAAGCCCTGCCGGGTCGCCGGGTTGAAAATCCAATGCTCTAACTACTGAGCCGAAGAGTCGACTCCCTGATGCAGTTGTCAGAGATTGAATATATTCCTACAAGCTAAGCGAAATCTGCCAAGGTAGATAATAGAAGACTGGAGTGATAGGTCGTAACACTTCCCCTCTTCAAAAAAGTCATCATTTATGATGACGTTAAAGCCAAGCCAGCATCAAATAAAGGCCGATCTCGGACGAGCCCCCATCTTTTGACATGAAAGTCGTAATAAAGGAATGAAGCATAGCCGTAAAAATCCCTGCTATTGATGGGATTCGAACCCGCGTCGCCGGGGAGAAAATCCAATGCTCTAACCTCTGAGCAAAAGAGTCGCCTTCCTGACGCAGTTGTCAGAGATTGAATATATACCTACTAGCTATGCGAAATCTGTCAAGGCAGATAATCAAAGATAGGAGTGACAGGACGTAACAAAATTTTGGTTTGGATCTTGTCACAAGATTATGTCGGTTTCACCACAGACAACCGAGCTGTTTAAAACGACTTTTTTCCTCCCTTCACCAACCATTCACTTTATCAAGTGCTATAAACAAAATATATAATGCGAATTATTGGGGCCCCAGTGCTCAAGGGGGTTTGTACTATTTCAACTTCATATATACCTATTTTATTATATGTTGTGCGAAAGTTGTTTTTCGTATTTAAACTTATTCACTATTCATGTTTATAGAGCCTTACTTACACTTCTTTCCTGAGAGTCACAATAATTATTATTTTTATTGAAAGCGGGCGTGTATCCGTAGTTGCACCCAATGAAACTACAGCACTGTAATGGTACTACTAAGATGTAACCTAAATCCGGTAATCAACGCTGTCCATCTACATTTATAAACCGAATATGAGTATCTCGATGAATTTCAGGAATATTGGAGCTGATGACTGACACATTTCTGCTAGTTGCGAACCATTTGCGGAGAATGCACACTGAGGTGTCGACAGAAGTATATTATATATTTATAGATATGCTAGAATCTGAAACTGTCTTCAGCGTGGATGCAGAAAACCAGTATACATGTACCAAATCATGTGTACCTTCACAAAGCGTTACAGGAACAGGAAAGCTAAAATAAAATAAATAAATAACAAAAAACGGTCAGTATCAGCGCCTCAGTCCCATTTTTTCATTCTCCGGCTATTGCTTTTATTTGACGGATTGTAAAAATGGAGCATTGTGACATATGTTCGCATGCTCACAGGTGAATAGCCGTACGGGACCTATATACGCCTCCGCATCCGTGCGGTCTAATCAGGTTTTCTCTGTTCACCAGTATTTCCTACAATATCGAACGGTTGATTACGAAGCGAAGGTCTTGATTCGACTCTGCGTGTGTACATCTTGTCTTTGCCTTCCTTGCTCGCATATGCGATCAGACATGTGGAGCCTACATAAGCGTGTTTCAACGGCGTCGGACAGTTACTGTAATACAGGACATTAAGGCCTGTACTTGTTATACATTTACCAGTGCCAGTTTCTTTTTGTTTGCCTAGGTGTAGGAGTCTCATCTCGGCTGTCAACTACTGTATTTACCGTTTATATTCGGACACATTAGTACCTTACTATACGTGTTCTGATATCTGAACAAAACAGAAAATGTCCACAGAACCACAATCACAGATTATATTATCATTTTTAATCGGAAGAAGAGAAAGTTTTAATGTGTCATGTGCTTATAGTGATGACACAGATAACCATGAGCACAGGCTGGTCAGATGTTCTTGTTTTGACACTATTTTTCTATAATTTTCAACAATTCTACGGCAAGGTCGAATTAAGGCCTCGCTGACATTCACTGTGGGTGGGGTAGGAAGTGAGAAATTCAGTTCAGGATCCGCTCTAATATAATACCTATATGAAAAAATGTTCATCGCTTGCGAAAAATTTTGGCTCAGCTATTTTCGACTACAAGGGCAGAAAGCAAGTACAAAGGGAGGAAAATATAGCCGAATATGCCTTACTGTCGTTTAGTTATCTCTTCACATTTTGGGGGACACATTTATGCATAATTGTTTCTCTGTCTATCTGTAGTTGTATCATTGAGAAACAGGTTTAGGGTTTTCCTATGGTTTGTTAGACCGAACCGTCATTATTTCTGACATAGCACCAATTACATAGTCGCCATGATAGCTTTCAAGCTGAAATGAAAGCTGAAATGTGTCAACAGTAAACTCGTCTTATCGAGCTGACAGCGAATTCAAGATTAGTCCAAAACTAGCATCTTCTTTTGGTTTGGTGAAAATATAGATGTTTAACATTATTTGATCTGTAATTTATGCCTTCGATTCCAGGCAGTAGTGAAAATAATATCGCACTTTTTTGGCCACATTCGTTTCAGTCCAGTTTTTCTTTACGCCTTATCACTGATTTAGTTGATGTATCATTACTCAAGTCTCCTTCCGACCGAAGAACAAATCTTATTTTTGGGACAAATTTTCATGCTTTTACTTTTATATGGCTACATTTAAACAGAATCAATGTGATTCCGATTATTTGTATCGTCGAAGTTTACAAAATAACGCAAAATACTTTGTTAACGGCGTAAACATAGCCTACAGGTAGTTGTAAGGCTCGAACAGAAAACACTCCTGTGTGCTGAAGAGGAAAACAGTCTGAAATTACTAAAAACAAGAGGATCAAGCTGTAAGTGCCGTATGACAAACTAAATATCACTGATAAGAACGGATAACAATCATTAGTGTCATTAGTAAGCGAAAATTAGTAAGACTAAAAAGTAAACATGATCACAATGTCGTTTCGTGTATTATTTTGATCTTAACACGCCGGAACCTAGGTTTGTGTAGGATGGACGAAAGTTCCCATGAAGTTAGTACCATGACAGATTCAGAAACAATAGAATTGTACTGACCTTGATGCGTGCATTACAATGCATTATAAAGCGTTATGAAACGTGTTTGTGCAACAGCATCATTCAGTGGACTTGGCATTTTTCCATAAGCTAAACGTCTCAATTTACAGTGCAAATCCATGTAAAACTGAAATTTGTCATTCGCTAGCTGTTTAGAGGGTTTGAATAGGACCTGAGAATACTTATATGTGGCTATATACATTTTGTTATCCTGTGATTGATAGTTTTGAGCAATGATCGATACAACCCATAAAGTGGGTATTTGGCAATACATTAGGGTCCATATAAATACTGGAAAGCACCGAAATGCTGGTAAGCAACCAAAATACCAGAAAGCACATGTAAATACCGAAACGGTTAGATATGGTTGAGTAGAGTAGTGAGGGTTATGGCTGGATAAAGAAAGAGAAAGGAGTAGGGTTGACAATATTAACGATACAGTGGACTCTTGTTATCTCGACCTCGCTTATCTCGAAGTGAAAATCTGGTCCCTGTTTCAACATGTAAATCTAACAACAAGTAATAAAATATTGTAGAAAAGAGGAGAAATTGCTCTCCTCTTTACCACAATATTTTCATTATATCTCTAACATAAGGAGTAAAAATACATTAATTGTATTCCTTAATTCCGCAAATCTGATATGTCGAGGTATGGATATCTCGAAGTAGTTTAGAGAGTCCCTTGGAATTCGAGATAACGAGAGTCGACTGTATTTATTTTGACCAAATGGTGGACCGCATATACCCTACAGAACTCCAATTAGATGGAGCAAATTCTTCCGATACCGAGGCACCCTTTTTGGATTTGAATCTATGTATATCTAGTGGTACAGTTTCCATCAAAATTTATGATAAAAGGGACGATTTTGATTTTGATATAGTCAATTCCCTTTTCTGGATGGCGATGTCCCCCGGCGTACCTCATATGGGGTATACATATCTCAGCTTATTAGATTCGCCAGAGCTTCTTCAAATCTTAGTGACGTTAACTACCGTAATAAAGCCCTTACTGCCAAACTTCTTAGGCAGAGCTATCGTTATTTTAAACTTCGTAAGGCGTTTTCGAAATTTTATCGCAGACACAGTGCCTTGGTAGAAAAATATAGCGTCAGTCTGAAAACACTTCTGCAACAAGGTATATCAGAACCAGAATTTTACGGTGACTTAGTGTACAGATTTAGAAAAATTGTAGGAAAATCTAACTTTTCGGAACAATTCAGAAAACTTATTAACCGTTATAAAAGAATTGGCTATAACCTGGATATTATGCGGCAGACTGCAGGCCTAGTTGTCAACCCAATCATTATTGATGGCTATGCTTTACTCTTTAATTGCACGACGGCGGTTCGGGCCTCAGACTCAATGACGGCCTCTTCGTAAAACTTTAACCAGTGGGTTGGGGCTTGACGATATGTCTTTGGCTTGGCCCGCCGTGGTTCAACTATTGGTTTTCATTTACTCTGGCATACAGTAGAATTAGCCATGAGTACTTGTCTTTGTTCATTATAGTGATTAATTTGATTTTTATGTTTTCGCTTTGATGCATTGACTGAGTTGGGAGCCTTTAACTGAATTTTTATGTTATTAAGAGTAGCATCGGCACCCAGGGTGAAGTTGGCTAGCTGTAAAAGTGCTTCAAACCACCCCCCACCCCCGGTGGTTTACTCTACTGACTATTCTAAGGCGGTGGTCCCGGTATTAGTCTTACTCTTTGTTGCTTTGTGGTTTATTCTACGAGGCGATTTGTTTTATGTCATACCTTGTTTCATTTTGTTCTTGTGTTTTACAGTCCTTTTAGCATTGCGATTACCTCGCTTGGGTAGGAGAGAACTAATCTTAGTGCTTTTCGTACGTTTGTTCGATTCGTACTTGTTTGGATTTGTGGGTTTTCTCTTTCTCTTGGTGTCTGGGAAGAGCTGCGGTTTGTGATTGTGGCTGGACTTTTATCTTATCTTTTTGTACTAGGGTAGCTCTGTTGGGAATCGGCCAGAATTTCATAGACTAATAATCTACTTATTTAAAATATAGTAATTATTATTTTAGTCCTCTTCCAGATACTTATACATCGCTCCAGATAGATAGGAGCGGTATCCAGATAATATTTGTTTCTTATTTCTCTATGAAAACATGATTTATATACTGTTTCGAAGCGCCTGGACGAGCGCTTCTAATGAGTATCCACAGCATTGCACATTTAATGAGTATCCACAGCATTGCACATTTAATGAGTATCCACAGCATTGCACATTTAATGAGTATCCACAGCATTGCACATTTAATGAGTATCTACAGCATATGCTGTCATGGAGGAATAAGAAATATATCTGGGCCCAGTTGCTTAAAGCATCGTTAGCTTAACGAGCTCGTTAAGGGTCATTTCGTTAACTGTTTTAGCGGATTTAATATGCAATATTCTGATATTTTTTTGGTGAAAAAATGTGAGTAGCTTTTGTAATGCAAAAGCTACTCACATTTTTTCAGCAAAAAAATTCAGCATATTTGCGTATCACTCGATGTAAATTTTAACGAATCGTTAACTAACGACATCGTTAGTTTTGAAAAACTGGGCCCAGTACTTTCTGGCTGAAAATGTGTCTTATATATTTCGGGCTATTTGATCTAGTTTCTTAACCTTTATTGACAAAAAATCTAAAATGATCCAAATTGACAGCTTAGTTTTTCATTTTTTACAACCTGTCTATTAAAATAAATAGTGAAAAAAAAATGTTTCTAAAAAAGAGAATTTTCCGATGTTGTCTAAGAAAAAACGTCTTTCCGATCATCAATCAAAAGAAGTAAAGGTTACGGATGATCAGTTATAATGGACCAGTGTTTCGGGTCCACTTATTCAACAGAGAGCTTTAAAGTAAAGAAGTGAACTTAGGAACTGATACAATCAGATCCACATCTAGCCTCCAACACTAAAGGGAAAGACAGGACAAATGCAATAAAGCAGTCACAAAATGAGCAGATGGCAAGCAGAGTTGGCAACTCTTTCCAAAAAAAGTGGGAACTCTGTTACCCAACTTATAATCAACTTACATTGTTGTTAAAAGAAAAACTTTAGAAAGTGAAACACTACATAACGATTAACAAAAATGTACCACAATTAAAGTATCGCTTTGGAAAGGTCAGTGCTGACTTACTGAGGGTGGGGGTGGGGGATAAAGCTAACTTTACGGGATTCCAACCCTCGCCCTCAGCTTCCATAGTGGTAAAAACATGTATTATGAATAGTTTTAAGTCGGACCAATCATAGAGTCTAAACCCGGCCCACCAGCGTGCAATTAAAGAGGTTAACAAAGTGGTCAACCGTGATTGGATAAACAGCTAAGCAAGCAGACTGTTTTATGACATTTATGTTATACCCTTTCGTTTATAACATATAACAAGTTTATTAAAATGATTAAAATATCGGGTTTTCGTGCATTTTATCTAAGCTTATACACTAAAAAAAAGGTAAGAGAAAAGTCCAAAGAGTGCCACAATCACAAACCGCAACCCTTCCCAGACCCCAAGAGGAAGAGGAAACCGACAAATCTAAACGACCACAAACCGAACAAACGTACGAAAAGCACTAAGATTAGCTCTCTCTTCCCCAAGCGAGGTAATCGCAATACTAAAAGGACTGAAAAACACAAGAACAAAATGACACACGGAAAGACTACAACAAATCGCCTCGTAGAATAAACCACAAAGCAACAAAGAGTAAGACTAACACCGGTACCACCGCCTTAGAACGGTCGGCTAAGCCACCATAAAATTCAGGTTCCGATAGGCCTTGTAACAGAAATGTTTTTAGTCCGGTATCGTATTTAAAAACCAATTTATAGTGTTGATGATACTTAGAAAAAAACTTTCCTAAGTTAATAATACCGACACCCCTGTTGGAGAAGTTTGACAGTCAAATTTTTATTACGAGCTTGAAGTCAGCCAAACAACTTGACATTCTTGCAAACCGAATAAGCTGAGAAAGTTAAACACCATAAGAGGGAGCACGCGGAACGTCGCCATCCAAATAAAAAAATAAATAAATATTAAAATAAAAAATAAAAAAATAAAACATGCGGAAGACTTGGGACTACGTGATTTTAAGCCCTCCTACAGGTGGTTGGATATGTTCTTGAAAAGAAACATTATTTAAGCAAATGAGAGGAGAAAGGGGTGACGTCGATTCAAAATGTGTAAATGATTGGATATGTGAAGGATATGAAACCAGGGACATATTTGATATCGATGAGACGAAATTGTATTTTAGAGATAGAAACAGAACACTTGTAGCTGCTGGAACTGTTTGTGCTGGGAGAAAGAGTGTAAAACAACAAGAACAACAACAAAAAAAAAAAAAAAAAAAAAAAAAAAAACCTGACCGTCCGTAAGCAGAACTTGGCTTTCCCACATGTGACCCGAGCGAGGCTCGAACCACAGCGTTGAGAAACCTAATGAATTAAGAGTCAAATCTCCTATCCACTAGGCTACGGGGGTTGGGAGAGGCGGGGGTGGGGGGAGGGCAGCTCTGTAGTAGATTAAACCACTTGTCACAGGAAAATCTTCCAAACCTTAGTGTTTCAGTTGGATTGCACCAGCTTTCCTTCCAGTGGCTTATGAGAACAATTTGAAAAGTTGGATGAACAGCTAATTGTTTGAGGAATGGGTTAGGACGTTGGATATGCGTATGTATGGACAGGATAGAAACATCCTTTTGTTTGTGTACAATGGTCCTTCTCACCCGCAGTTGACTTTGGAAAATGCAAAATTTGTATTCTTGCCACAAAACACCACATCTGTTGCCTTAACCTATGGCCCAAGGCATTATTCAGGATGTGAAACTCAAATTCTACCACTAACAGACCGAGTATTTGCTAACTCAAAAGGAAAATTCTACAAAATGTGGCTCGGAACTGTTAAAGAATATAAACGTTCTTAATGTTATTTCGTTGATGAGCCGGGCTTGGAGAGAGACTGAAGTTTTTACAATCATGGCACTTGTGAAATGTTTGATAAATGTGGTTTTGATGAAAGACACTGTAGAAAGTGAAGATATTGGGGAAAGTGATGAAGATGTTATACCATTAGTTAATTGGTTAGTTCTAAAGAAGAATATGACTAAAAAGAAAAAAAAGAATTGTTGCAAAAGACTGTAAGTGATAGTTACGAAATATACTGGGATTTATCAGTTTTGAAAATACAAACGAAAATAATGATAACAGTGATAATAAGGAAAAGGACCATACTAATACTCGAAATGTTTGTTCATTTAGTGAAGAAATTCAGTATATATACCATTTGAAGACATTTGCATGTCACAGGGAAAATGTTCAATTTCTGAACAGAGTTATGGAACTTTCTCATGTTGCCTCTGAAATTAGCATGGAACTGTCGTCAAAACAAGTAAACTCAGTTTCCAGCAAAAACAGTAGCGATTATACTGGGTCTAAAGATTATTCAATCACTTCTAAGAATGAGAATTTGAAATATGTTTTAACTCACCTAAGCACGTAGTGCTCAGTGAGCTATTCTAACAGACCAGTACTCCGGCGTCCGTCGTTTGTCCGTCGTCCATCGTCTGTCAACAATTGACATCTCCTCCTAAACCGCTGGGCCAATTTGAATCAAACTTCACAGGAATGATCCTTTGGAGTTACCAACTGAATGTTGTTCAAAGAATTGGAATCTAAGCAGAGTTCTGGTTGCCATGCAACTAAAAGCAAAATAAATAAAAAAAAAAACTTTAAAATATTTTCTTGTCAGAAACCGCTTGACCGATTTCAAAATAATTTGGCAGAAATGTTCCTTTAGTGTGATATGATTCGTCAAAAAAAGTGGCCACTGGGGGGGGGGGGGTAGGGGGCGGGGCGGGGCTTATTTTCCCCGTATATAACTATATAGAAAACTTTAAAAATCTTCTTATAAGAAACTACTTGACCGATTTCAATATTACTCGGCAGAAATTTTCCCTTTACCAAGATTGTTCAAGCCGTCATGATTCGTAGAAAAACATAGCCGCTAGGGCGTGGGGCTTATTTTCCTTATATATCAACACAGAAAATTCTACAAATATTCTTGTCAGAAACCACTTGACCGATATCAATATCACTCGGCACGAATGTTCCTTTGGAAACCCTCTACAAAGATTGTTCAAGCCATTGTGATTTGTCAAAAAACATGGCCACCCAGGGACGGGGCTTATTTAACTTATACGTATATCTATATAGAAAAATTTAAAAATCTTCTTGTCAGAAACCACTATACCGATTTTAATATAACTTGGCAGCAATGTTTCTTTGGTGACCCTCTACCAAAATGTTCAAACTGACATGATTCATCAAAAAAAAACATGGCCGCTAGAGGGCGGGGCTTATTTTATCCTACATATCTATATAGAAAACTTTAAAAATCTACTTGTCAGAAACCACTGGACCGATTTCAATATAACTTAGCAGATATGTTTCTTTGGTGACCCTCTACCAAGATTGTTTAAGCCGTCATGATTCATAAAGAAAAACAGGCCGAACCCTGAGGCTTATTTTCCCTATATATCTATACAGAAAACTTTTAAAATCTTTTTGTCAGAAACTACCGGACCACCGATTTCAATATAATACAGCAAAAATGTTCTATGGTACCTTCGATCAAGATTGTTCAAGCCATCATGATTCGTAAAAAATGGCCGACAGGCGCGGGGCTTATTTTCCCCATATATCTATATAGAAACATTTAAAAATCTCATTACGAAAACACGCCTATATAATTTTGACCCCCTTAAACCCCACTTTTATATAGTAAAACTGGGGTTTACAGGGGTACAAATTATTTTTCTTATTTCTGCTCTAAAACATAGATTGTGGGTACTCGTTAGAACCGCTTCGTCGATGCAGTTCTAACGAGTACCCACAATCTATGTTTTGAGCAGAAATATGAAAAAATATCTGAGTTTTTTATCTGAAAATTTTCAGTTTTTGGAGGTGAAATTTTCCATATGTTTGAATAGGCGTGTTTTCGTAATGTCTTGTCAGAAACTACTGGAACGATTTCAATATAACTCTGCAGGAATGTTTCCTTGGTGACCTTCTACTAAGATCGTTCAAGCCGTCTTGAGTTGGCAAAAACTGTGTCCGCTCGGTACCGGGCCTGATTTGCCCTATATATCTAGTATATAGAAAACTTTAAAACCCTTCTTGTCAGAAAAGGTAAGAGAAAAGTCCAGTTAATTCCATATTCACAAGCCGCAGTCCTTCCCAGATACCAAGAGGAAGAGGAAACAGACAAAACCAAACAAGCGCAAATCGAACAAACGTATGAAATGTACTAAGATTAGCTCTTCCCCAAGCTAGGTAATTGCAATGCTAAAAGGACTGAAAAACACGAGAACAAAATAACACAAATAACACAAGACAAGACTTAATTATTCTACGGGGCGATTTGTTTTATGTCTTACCTTATGTTATTTTGTTCGACAGGGAGGCGAGGCTTATTTTCCCTATATATCTATATAGAAAACTTAAAAAATCTTCTTGTCAGATACTATTGGGTAGTTTCAATATAATACAGCAGAAATATTCCAATAGTGACCTTCTAAAAAGATTGTTCAAGCCACCATGATTCGTAAAAGAACATGGCCGCTAGGCGGCGGGGCTTATTGTCCCTATATATCTATATAGAACCATTTAAAATTCTTCTTGTCAGAAACTACTGGACCGATTTCAATATATTTTTTGCAGGAATGTTTCCTTTGTGACCTTCTACTAAGATTGTTGAAGCCGTCATGATTTGTTAAAAAAAATATGGCCGCTAGTGACCGGGGCTTATTTTCCCTATATATCTATATAGAAAACTTTAAAAAAAATCTTCTTGTCAGAAACAACTGGAGCGATTTCAATATGACTTGGCAGGAAGATTTCCTAGGTGACTCTTTACCAAAATTATTCAAGCCGTCATGATTCGTCGAAAAACATTGCCGTTAGGGGGCGGGGCTTATTTTCCCTAGTAAGTAGTTGCGGTCATGGTACCAAAGCCGTAATTCAAAATCATAAATCCATAAACGAATGACGAATCAGAATGTTCAGACCAACAGACATGGACCCCAGAACAAAGGGTGTAATCAGGCGTCCGCGGATAGTAAGCATTACTTGGTAAGCAAGCTTCGCCCACCATGCCCATGGGCCTGAACGAAGGAAATATCGGTAGAAGCGTATGTCCGGGATTTGGGAAGTCTACTTATGGCGCGTCACTGGCAAAAACATCAGAAACAATTCTGGAAACTGCCACATTGTAGGGATTGACTAGATCATGATGTCTCCCATAGAACTTCTTAAGTGTTACTACCAGTTTGGTTTTTTGATACCCCTGGCTCAACAACTTTTGAGTGAGCACTTTCCCACGCTCCATGAAGTCCTGATAATTTGAACAAGTTCTGGCATAACGGATTAACTGTGAAACGTAAACGCCGTATGCTGGTGCAGAAGGGATATTACTGCTCAGGAAAGGAAAGTTAACGATGGGAAAATTGAAGTCATCCCGTTTGTCGTAAAGCCTAGTAGTAAGCTTTCCATTGTCGATGTAGAGATAACAATCCAAGTATGAGGAGGAGGCTGAAGTCTCCGTTGTTTCCTTTATTTCAAGTTCACGTGGGTAGATGAATTCTAAATACTCTGCAAATTTTGTGTTTTTCAGAGACAATACATCATCTATATATCTGTAGGTGAAATCGAATTGTTGTGCGAGGTGTTTCTTGCCTGCTTGGAGGAGACTTTGTACAAACTCCGCCTCATACGAGTATAAAAACAAGTCGGCAAGTAACGGTGCACAATTAGTACCCATCGGTATGCCGATTGTTTGTTGAAATATCCGACCGCCGAACTCCACAAAAAATATTGTCGATTAGATATTCCAGCATCTTAATGACATCTGCATCTGAGTATTTTTGTGGTGCATCAGCGTGATCCCGAATGAAGTATGTGTCTTTGTAGCCAATGACAACATACTGAAATCGACGGTTACCATTCTTGTGGAAGAAACACTGGTTGATAATTGCCTTTAATTTAGATTTCAATTTATCATGAGGAATAGTAGTGTAAAGAGTAGAGAAATCGAAAGATTTTATACTGTTGACGGAATGAAGAGATTGTGCCTTTAGGTTTTCTAAGAGCTCTTTGGAGTTTTTCAGGATCCACATCTGATTAACACCACTTCTGGCATATGCAGTGTCACAATACTTCTGAATATATATATATAGAAAACTTTAAATATCTTCTAGTCAGAAACCACTGGAATGATTGCAGTATCACTTGGCAATAATGTTCCTTTGGTTACCCTCTATCAAGATTGTTTAAGCTATCGTGATTCGTCAAAAAAAAAAACATGGCCGCCAGGGGGTTATATATATATTCTTCATGTCAGAAACCACTAGACCAATTTCAATGTAATACGGCAGGAATGTTCCTATGGTGACCCTCTACCAAGATTGCTCAAGCCATAATGATTAGTCGAAAACCATGGCCGCTAGGGGTGGGGCTTATTTTTCCTGTATATCTATATGGAAAACTTTAAAAATCTTCTTGTCAGAAACTACTGGACCGATTTCAATATTACTTGGCAGAAATATTTCGTTGGTGACCCTCTACCAAGATTGTTCAAGCCGTCAGGATTCGCCGAAAAAACATGGCTGCTAGGGGTCGGGGCTTATTTTCCCTTTAAATCTATATAGAAAACGTTAAAAAAAATTCTTGTCAGAAACCACTGGACCGACTTCAATATAATACAACAGAAATGTTCCTTTGGTGATCCTCTACCAAGATTGTTCAAGCCATCATGATTCGTCAAAAACAAGGCCGCTAAGGAGCGGGGCTTATATTAAAAACTCTTCTTGTCGGAAACTGTTAGGCCTAGGGCTTCCAAATTTGGTACGTAGTGGCCTTATACCAAGATTATTCAAATTTAAGCCCTGGGGTCAGAAATGGCCCCTACCCGGTTGTCACTAGTTTTACATAGACTTAATATATAGTGAAAATCTTGAAAAAATCTCCTTGTCGGAAACCATTAGGCCTAAGGCTACCGAATTTGGTTTGTAGCTTTATCTAGTAGACCTCTACCAAGACTGTTCAAATTAGACCCCGGGGTCCAAAATGACCCCACCTTGGGTGTCAGTAGTTTTACATGGACAAATAAGTGGCAAATAAGCTTTTTCTATAAAACTACTAGCCAAATTTAAAAATATGTCGGCAGAAATATTTTTCTTTGATGACAGTCTATTAAAGTCCTATGACAGTCCTATGAAGAGAAAATGATAGTCTTTTAGAATATTCTATGTTGCATTAAATTGTTGAAGTAACTGATGATGGGTGGAGACAATGACACTTAGGTGAGCGAATTAGGGCCTTCTGGGCCCTCTTGTTTATTAAGTGATATCAATGCTATTATATTAAATTCTCAAAAAGTGGATAACCTGTTCTCTGGATTATATGAAAATAAATCCAAAGAACAGGTTATCCACTTTTTGAACATAGTATGTAAGGTTATCCAGGTAAACGTTTATTTTCTCCATGAAAACATTTGAGTACTCATTAGAACCATTTGAGTGGAGTGGTTCAAATGAATACTCATGTATAATTTTGTGGGGAGATAAACAAATGCTATCATATTTAGAGCTATGCTTTTCATGCCAAGAGCTACGATTTTAACAGTGGAAGTTATAATATGCTAAAATATTTTTGGAGTATATCCCACCACTTTAATCGGTTTTGTCTGGATTTTATAGTGCTCTGTCTAGAGCTTTGCCTTTAACAGTTGAACTTAAGATGTATTTATTTTTCTTTTTATTATCATAGACATTCTATTCCATTTTATCTGGATTTTATTCAGTGTCTTAAAATACCAGGGTGATTATGAAAGAATCATTCAGATTATCTAGTCTTAGGAGCTTTAGATCAGGTGTTTGTTTACTTTTCAGAAAGAATAGTATTGTTATTTTTTTCTGATTTCTCCACGAAAACTTCTAATGAGTACCCACAACATGTTTTCGTGTAAAATACAAAAATAATAATAACATGAATATTCATTTTATCTACAGCTCTTGTCTGAGCTTACAAAAACTTGCCAAAACCGTACAGTTTAACTCATTTATTTTCTTATTTCTCCTCAAATGCAAAAACTGGGGGATCTAATTAAAATCATCTGGCAGGTGTTGCAATGAGGTCTAACATCACATTTTAATAGAGAAAAGGAAAAGAAAAAAACAAACAAAAACATCACAGACAAAGAGGAAAATATCAGATTATATGGAATTATGTGGGACAAAACTTTATAATATTTAAAATATAAAACTAGGACTGTAACCTGTACATATAGACAGAAACTCTACCTGTTTATGTTGGGAAAATTGTGTTGTAAATTGAAAGAAAAGGTAAGAGAAATGTCCAGGGAGTGCCACAATCGCAAACCGCAGCCCTTTCCAGACACCAAGAGGAAGAGGAAGACAAAACCAAACAGGCACAAATCAAACAAACGTATGAAAAGCACTAAGATTAGCTCTCTCTTCCCTAAGCGAGGTAATCGCAATGCTAAAAGGACTGTAAAACACAAGAACAAAACAACACGAGGTAAGCCATACAACAAATAGCTTTGTAGAATAACCCACAAAGCAACAAAGAGTAAGACTAACACCGGGACCACCGCCTTAGAACGGTCAGTAGAATAAACTACCGGTGGGGTTAAAGCACTTTTTCTGCCAGACATCTTCACCCTGGATCCCGAAGCTACTCTTAATACAAGAGTAAAACAGAAAGTAAAATGGGCAGCTGTTGAAGGTGACCAAAATGTTAGCATCACAACACAACTAGTAAAACAGAAAGCAAAGTAGGCAGCTATTGAAGACGGTGACCATAATGCTAGCATCACAACACATATAGAAAAAAAGCAGAAAGCATTGCGGGAACCACAAAGCTACAAAGAGCTACAAAGAGTAAGATCAACACCAGGACCACCACCTTAGAATGGTCACTAGAATTACAGTGGGGTGGCGGGGGGAGGGTGCGGAGCGGGGGGTGGGGGGGGGTTAAAGCACTTTTACAGCTAGCCGGCTTCATCCTGGGTACTCTTATTACAAAAGTACATAACAATTCGGTTCGCATAAAGGCTTCCAACTCAAGATTAGTAGAGATGTTCATAAGATTATTGCTTCATGTATTCTGATGGGAATTTTTACTCTTCAGTGCGTCATGTACATAAGTATTTATAATTTGCGTTTTCCTATTAACCAATTAAAAAACAAACAAACAAAAAAAAAGCATGCATATATTTATAGAAAAGTATCTGAAATCTTATTTTTTCATTGATCAGAAATAAGTGTAAAAATATTAATGTAAGGCTTGCATAAAATGTTAGTTGCTTTACCAGTCTGATACAATGAAAAAGCCTATCGGTCAAACCCTCCGAACCACAGCCACTTCCCCACGACAATCAATTTTGGCTGTTCCAGTTGTGGACTGTTGTAGAGAGGTGGTACTGTATATGATACTTAATGCAGATCTTAATACAGACTTTTTAAAAGTGTTGTTAGAGACATACACGTAGTACGATCCTGTACATGAAAACAGCGAAGGGGAAAATTATATCGATTTTGTGTGTTATGGTATTGAGCCACATAATGAAATAACTTTGTGTAAATCAGGTACTACTTTACTAATTGTCGCAGTATTACTCATAATATCAATATCAAGGTATGTTAATTTTATTGTAAATATTACATTCAAGAAGATATGTTTTAAAAAAAACTGCTTCTCAGATCACAAACTGCATACATTAGAGTAAGTTATCCCAGATTTCATTTAATCACAAAAAAAAACAGCTTTATAATGTAAAAATGGTAACCAGTTTCTACATTAGAAAACATGCATTATGTTGCATGTTAAGCATTTTCTTTTCTTTTCCTATCAACAAACTTACATATAATTACACTGCAATAAGTCCGCAACAGAATTTGTATTTGATTTTTCCTTAAACATCCCTTACTAACTTTGCCATACCCCACCCACTTCTTTCATCAGTTCGTATCAAAGTGAATGTCAGCGAGGCCTTGAAAAGAATGATTACGCCTGGTAGATGCAATCGGTTGTATATGCATTTGTCACAGATGCGTTCGGCATTCTCTTGAGAATGCCGAAAACATCTGTGACCAATGTACATATACAACCGACTGCATCTACCAGGCGTTATCATTCTTTTCAAATGCAATTATAGTGAGGTGTACAGGGCCAACGACTGTACCTGTAACTAGACGATTAACACAAATAAACAGATATGAGAAAAAATGTAGCGTACCTGTGTTTTATCATCTTTTCCAAAGGTCATTGTTCCTAAGGCAATATTAGAAACTTTAAGACCCGACTTTCCTAGGAAGTTGTATTCTACTTTTGTCTCAGACATCGTGAGTATCAGATGCAAAACTAAACAGGCCTATTTGAAGGTCGTATAATTATATAACTCACCGTGCATATCACGTATCATTTAAGGAAATTAAACACACGTTCAAGGGAGAAAACGTTGAAACGGGAATATTTACCTCTCGTATTATTTCGGCTGCTCTTTAAGGAAAGAATTTGCTCTTTCCTTAAAGAACATTCCCATTTTTGAAAGGATTTAAAACATATGGGGTGAAATCCTTGTCTGCAGTTGTCTCTCTTTGTGAAACGAGGGAGTCCTTCTGGTGTCTCGATTACCTGAACCTATTATATCATTGCTCTATAGATGAATTGAATAGACAGATAAGGCGATCTTGTGTATCCGCGCAGTCTGATCAGGACCTACTTTGCCCCTTACATACTGTTTAGATACTGCAAAATGTATATCAGTGAATAACAAAGATCTTGATTAGTCTGTGCGAATACAAATGTGGATCTCGGCATTTGTTTTCTAGTGCTTATTACATTATTTTCCCTTTAACAGTGTTGTAACGAGGCAAGATATTAATCAAAGCACTGGCGGCACTGACTGGTAGATTGCCTCTGAGTGTAGGCTAGGAAAATGGTCCTGAAAGGGGCACAAGACTATTTCATTTAACCTTAACTTACTGTAATTTAGGCAAACAGTACAGACCCCGATTAGACGCCGCGTTCTGCGATCTGGGTCTGCACCGTTTGCAAATGTCCAAGTGCAGGTTTTTCAGATAACCATGTTTACACAGTACTCTGACGTCGCAGTGACAAGAATAGCGCGGCTATAAAGAACCGTTACCTTAATTTCGTACAAACGCGCGGTTTGATTTCATCGGTCAATAATGGACAACAACCTTAAGGAAAGTTTTATGTATTTATACTTTGGCTCGATCGTAAACAATCGACCCAAAAACGGCAGGGGTGGATTCTGATGGGGGGGGGGGGCGGTGGTCGAGGATTCGACTGAACCTCCCTTTGACTCAAAATGTCATATTCATGGGAAATTTTGGATAAATCTGATAAAATTGGGCTACTGTATTTACCCTAAATAAGCACACCCCTGACTGTTTATTCGACAAAGTCGGTTAAAATCATTCACTGACCCATATGATCTATATGGAAAACTGTGTATGTCGTGAGATATTCATATTTTGCGTTTTTATCTGGTTTTTAGCTTATCGCTGTATATGGTATTAAAATATGAAACAGAACTGCAGAAGAATAATTGTTTGGTAAAATTAACTTTTTCCCATATTTTCGATTGTACTAGACTAAGTGTGCTTCCGTAAATATTGCTTTTCGTAAATAAACAAGGTTAGCTTTTTTTAAGAAAAAACAACAACAAAAAAAAACAATATGCTTTTTTTTTCTTTTCTTTTTTTTTTTTAAATAATAACAACTTAGAAAGTCATCTTTTTGCGTGAATAAATAATGTAGTGGCATGTAATGGTGTTTCAAAGAGCTAAACTGAAGTCACATCGGGTAGGCGGCAACCAGAAACGACCGCCGAAATCTAGAGCTGCAACTCAAATGGAATAGGCGGTCGGTTTAGGTAAGTAAACATTTCATTTCATTGCAGGAGATATAAAGATGTATAAGTTAAAGTAAGTATAACATACTTCCTATAAATGTTCAAGGATGTACCCAACAAACTTTGAACTCCGAATCCTAGGCGTGTTGACCGTGACATAATCTGGAACATGAGATTGTGTATTGTTTTCTTGATAATCGAAAGAACCTGGCAGATTTTTTTTTTTTTTTTTTTTTTTTTTTTGTAATTTTTTATGATTGACACATAATACAATGACAATACATGTTCATATATTGCATTCTAAAAATTGTCAATTAGTATCATTTTTTTAATCAGACCTGTAATTAACAACACACTATATCTAATAGGTACACGACTTCAACTATTATGTAATGGTATTCTATTCTACAAACATTAATACAAATATGGATATGGCGGTAACATTTCTGACATATAACCAATCGGACTAATTATCATTATCTTCAAGCAGAAAGTTCCACTTATTCCATTTTTTAACAAATTTATCATAAGTATTATTTTTAATTGCTGTCATTTTCTAAAGATTTATTTCAATTCATTTCTCGAAGTATTCAAATTCAACCGTCTATTATTTATTTTACATTTGTATATATAGTAACGAGTTAAAATCAACATATAATTAATCGGTTTGTTATAGGATTTATTACATATTACATTCCTAGTATTGCTCTTTTTTCGTCTATCTATATTTCTTTAATAATTACTTTTTGCAAAAATCCATCTTTCTATCTTCTCCCACAATTCCATGACTATGTTGCATTCCCAGAATAGGTGCTCTAGTTTCTAAGGTACCGTTCTGCAAAAAACTACAGAAATTATCTTGTTTGATATTCATTTTGAAGAGGAGATCATTAGTAGCTAAAATTCTGCGTAAAATGTGCTCCTGGAAGCAATGCAATTTTGTATTGTTGCAACTTTTAGCTGGTATACTTGTAAATAGCTCAATGTTTTCAAAAATTCTGTTCCATTTTTCTTGACTTTTAGGTGCAATTACTTTATTATTGAAAATGTTATATATTTCTTTGCATCCCTTTTTTGTTCTTTAATATTTCTTTTACATTGAACGGTAAATAATAGTCATTTAATGATATGTTAAGCAGCATTATTGCTGCCTTTCCACTGTATGCTTCCACTGTAGTTTTAACCACAGCTCTGTTTTGATATAATTAGAGGTTTTTTTTAAATAGTTATTATACCAAAAGGAATCAGGATTCTTTTGGACCATTGCTTTAACTCCCCCTTCAATCTGTTTTATTTTATCTTTAAAATTCAAATCTATATCAAGATTAAATGAAAATTTGATTCCAAGAATGGTAAAACTGCTTTGGTTCTAGTCTAGCTTGAACCTATGATTAAAGGTTTCACCGCAAATTTTTGACTATTATCCATATCGCTATTGTTTTATTTTTATTAATTTTAAGTCCAGACATAGTTGCAAAAATATTTAAAATGCCCAGTGCTGTTTCAGTTGACTGTTCCGACCCTTCCAACAAGATTGTTGTATCGTCCGCAAGCTGTGAAACTTTATATTCTGTTTCCCAAATTTTTTATCCCTTTAAGATTATTATTTTGTTTTGTTAAAATAGACAAAATTTCGGCACATATCAAAAATATAATTATATGGTGATAGAGGGCAACCTTGTTTACAGCCTCTTTGAATTCTAACTTCACCCTGGGTCCCGATGTAACTCTTAATACAGACAGAAAACCGGTCAGTAGAATAAACTACCGGGGGCTTTAAAGCACTTTTACGGCCAGCCAACTTCACCCTGGGTCCCGATGCTACTCTTAATACAGAAATACATAAAAATTCGGCTCGCATAAAGGCTCCCAATTCAGTTAATGCATCAAAGTGAAAACATAAAAATCAAATTCATCACTATGATAAACAAAGACGAGTACCCATTGCTAATTCTACTGTGTGACAGAATGAATGAAAACCAATAGTTGAACCACGGCGGGCAAAGCCAAAGGCAAATCGTCAAGCCCCAGCCCATTGGTTAAAGTTTTACGAAGAGGCCGTCATTGAGTCTGGAGCCCCCCTAAACCTTTTGTCAATTCCTAGCTACCTTGTGAGTAAACATTGAACCGGGAAATTTAGCATTTATGTAGGAACACCGTTCATTTTTTCACAGAAATATAAATTGTTTAAGACTTTTTTTCTCTTAGCTTTTTTTGCTTTAGAACTCCGGAATTGAGGGTCACCTTGTCTACAACCTCTTTGAATTCCAGCTTCACCCTGGGTCCCGATGTAACTCTTAATACAGACAAAAAAAAAAGGTCTGTAGAATATACTACCGGGGGTTTAAAGCACTTTTACGGCCAGCCAACTTCACCCTGGGTACGGTGCTACACTTAATACAGAAATACAAAATTCGGTTCGCATAAAGGCTCCCAACTCAGTCAATGCATCAAAGCGAAAACATGAAAATCAAATTCATTACTTTGATAAACAAAGACGAGTGCTCATGGCTAATTCTACTGTGTGGCAGAGTAAATGAAAACCTATAGTTGAACCACGGCTGGCAAAGCCAAAGACAAATCGTCAAGCCCCAACCCAATGGTTAAAGTTTTACGAAGAGGCCGTCATTGAGTCTAAGGCACCCTAAACCCTTTGTCCATTCCTAGCTACCCTGAGAGTAAACATTGAACCGGGAAATTTAGCATTTATGTAGGGACACCATTCATTTTTTCACAGACATATAAATTGTTTAGGACATTGTTTTAAAACTTCGGAATTGGCATGAGAAATCCGATTTTACTGAATGAAAACCGACGTTAAAAAGTGAGCTGGTCAGTATGACATAAATGAAATAAAGCAGTAAATAATATCCTAATACGCCGAAAACTCACACATTCTGCTGCAAGTTTCGATTCTAAATGCAGTATTTATTACAAGACCACTATATAAACTGACTTATCAAAACCGACCGCCTATTCCATGTATTGCGTTTCAGATTGCCGCCGTCGTTCCTATTTGCCGCCTATCCGGCATGAAAGTACAGTGCTTAATTACCATTTTTTCTGATTAACGTGAATCATCGAAATGATATCGGTGGTTTTGTGGGTTGTCAAGAGTTAGATTTTTATGTTTTCGCTTTGATGCATTGACTGAGTTGGGAGCCTTTATGCGAACCCATTTTTTTTTTTTTTTTTGTATTTCTGTATTAAGAGTAGCATCGGACCCAGGGTTAAGTTGGCTGGCCGTAAAAGTGCTTTAAACCCCCGGTAATTTATTCTACTGACCGTCCTAAGGCGGTGGTCCTGGTGTTGTTCATACTCTTTGTAGCTCACTGTAGATTTGTGGTTCCCGCATTGCTTTCTGTGTTTTTCTATATGTGTTGTGATGCCAGCATTGTGGTCATCGTCTTCAATAGCTGCCTAGTTTGCTTTCTGTTTTACTAGTTGTGTTGTGATGCCTACATTTTGGTCACCTTCAATAACTGCCCATTATGCTTTTTACTTTACTGGTTTTGATTAAAAGTAGCATCGGGACCCAGGGTGAAGCTGGCCGCTGTAAAAGTGCATCAAGCCCCCGGTAGTGATGAATTTGATTTTTATGTTTTCGCTGTGATGCATTGACTGAGTTGGAACCTTTATGCGAACCGAATTTTTATGCTTTTCTGTATTAAGAGTTACATCGGGACCCAGAGTGAAGTTGGCTGGCCGTAAAAGTGCTTTAAACGCCCCGGTAGTTTATTCTACTGACCGTACTAAGGCGGTGGTCCTGGTATTGTTCTTACTCTTTGTAGCTCTTTGTAGCTTTGTGGTTCCCGCATTGCTTTCTGTTTTGTTTTTGTTTTTTCTATATGTGTTGTGATGCTAGCATTCTGGTCAATAGCGTGGTCAAATACTTCTTCAATAGCTGCCTACTTTGTTTTCTGTTTTACTAGTGTATTGTGATGCTAGCTTTTTGGTCACCTTCAAAAGCTGCCCATTTTGCAATTTGTTTTACTAGTTGTGATTAAGAGTAGCATCGGGACCCAGGGTGAAGTTGGCCGGCTGTAAAAGTGCTTTAACTCCCCCTCCCCTCCCCACCCAGGTGATTTATTCTACTGACCGTTCTAAGGCGGTGGTCCCGGTGTTATTCTTACTCTTTGTTGCTTTGTGGTTTATTCTACGAGGCGATTTGTTTTATGTCTTGTTCGATTTGCGCTTGTTTGGTTTTGTCTGTTTCCTCTTCTTCTTGATGTCTGGGAAGGGCTGCGGTTTGTGATTGTGGCATTCTTTGGACTTTTCTCTTACCTGTTTTTGGCAGTGAGTTTTCTTGAATTTTCAAAGGGCCACTTTACGAAAAACCCAACACGCCTTTATTACAGATGTTCCATCATTCATATTGCTGGTCATCTATATAGATGCATTACTTTAATACGTAAAATCTTACTTTATTTTAAATTGCTCCTCTAAAGCATGAATTCCTTCCCCTTTAATGTTTGATAATTGCTCACTTCAAAGCAAAAACATGTTATGAATTTTGAGATGAATTTCTATCTGGAAGCCTTTTATAAGCCGTTTACATGTTCTCTGTCTAAGTATTTGAGTTAAATTATATGTTGATCATGTCATTCATGACGTCGCAGTACTGTTGATGTTTGTCATGTTAATTGCAAGAATTTACAACTGTCAGTGACATGAATGGATTTATCTATAGTATTATATTTTCAAAAATGCTTTGTTCTATTATTCTTTGCACGAAGTGAAAGTGGTTTTAACCTTGATTTGCTTGCTGCAAGGTCACAGACTAAAATATTGTTTAAGTCAGTGCATTGAACATTGAGTACTGACATGAAACGTATAAGTACGATCATATTTGATATACTGACACATTCAATCCATTGTTAATTTCACTTAGCTTTGCTAACAGCGGATGCATTGGTTTTGACCTTGAACGTTAACTGTTATAAACACGTTTCCTGGTTTCGTCTTATCTGATTTTCATGACCGTTTCCCCACAGAAGAGAATTCAACACTACTCTTATAGTCATTTAGACTCTCCAGTATTTGTGGAAACATTTTATACCTTAGACATCCTCCCAAAAAATCATCAGCTTCCGCCTTTGCATCATATATATAATACATGTATTCAGAGTTGTTTTGTGCCTTTACCTGACTGATGCCTGTTGTAACCTAAATATCATAAAATAGAGAAGATATGTGCGCAATGCTCGATAGTTTAACAAGTTTGTAGATGTTTTTCTAGTGCGGATGATAGATGGATTCTATGATTCAGGAGCACTTACAATTCTACTCAAAAATGCTCTTTTATTCAACACATATGGCAAACTAATGTATTACTCTGTGTGACCAGTTGCATCTAATAGCAGAATAAAATGAAAACAGTGGTCAATGCAAAGTGTCAAACGATATTTCGAAGATACTTTTACTATATTCACTGGAGCTTTATAATGTATACAAAAAAAATACTTCCACCTAATATGGCACCTTGTCAAACACCAAAACTTAAATATAGACTGTATTTGGTTCATGTATCGGCGTTCAAATTCTATTCATTAATCAAGTCTGGTAAAAGCAACTATTCTAGTTGCTGAGTAAGTATACATACTATCAGAACCAGAGTCTTTCTTCGCTGATAAAAGAACAAACAGTTATGGCAAAATCATAAAGAATCTGTCTGAAACATATGCGTAGAGGGTAACAGGTAACAAACAAATATAGAGAAGATAATAAGTAACTGAATGGTTTGGAGTAGATGTTCATGTAACTACACAGACAAAGGATTAAGAGAATAAAAGTCCGGCTTTACAGATTTATTTAGCAATAAATGTTTACAAGCTGAAATACGCCGTTTCCTCGTAAAGTCATAAAAACTACATATAACCTGAGAACCAAATCAACCGAGGCAGGTAACAAAAGTAAGGTGGGTTGTTGAATAGGCACAAGGACAAAAAAAATAGCCATCAAAGGAGATGGCAATTCCCCCGACCAAACTGCCATTTCTAAATTTAGAGTATTTCAATTGATATCATGGAAACAGGCCAAAGTAAAAACATACAAATATAGTATGAAATGTGACCAAAATAATAAGTGAAAACAATAATAGGGTAATGATTTAATTTTCGCGTGTTCTTTTATTTTATTTATTTATTTTCAAAATCATCTAATAGTTACTTCTGATGTGATAATTTGTACAGGATACACAATATTTGCAAATACTTTGAATTTGTGAGTGTACATTTCAGAAATAATAGCAAAAGTAAATGCTTTGTGAAGGTACCTCGTAAAAGAACTTGCCGTATGTTTATTGGGGTAAAAAATCAACAGAGTAAAAGTTGTCCTTCTTGCATGCTACACACCTTCTTGACCTGATATATGTCCCTACCAAAAATTATCAAGTTATCTCAAACAATATGGGAGTTATGGCCTGCACAAGATTTCGGCATCAGGGGAGATAAGTACATAATTGAGGAAGTGAGAGTACTCTCGAACACGACATGCCTACTGGTCCTTATTTATGCCTCTATCAGATATTAACAAAATATTTCAAATCACATACTCAAGAATTTGGCTTAGAAATTCATTCAGGAGAGGTAATTGGAAAACAACCACAGCAGAGGTTGTTTCTCTTGCATGTGACACTCCTTCTGGTTGTTACCAATGCCTGTACCAAATACTATCCAAATATGTCTAAGGGTATCAAAGTTATGGAGCGCACAAGATTTTGGCTTCAGGGAAGATAACGACATAACGAAGAAGAAAGTGAGAGTTGTCTCTCTTGCACGTGACACGCCTACTGGTCCTCCATTTCTAATAACTATTATCATATTATCTCAAAAAGTATGGGAGTTACGACCTGCACAAGTTTTTGGCTTCAGGGAAGATAACTACATAACGAAGAAAGTGAAGGTTGTCTCTCTTGCACGGGACACGCTTACTGGTCCTCTTTATTTCTACCAAACATTATCAAAATATGTCTATGGGTATCAAAATTTTGGAGCGCACAAGAGTTTGGCTTCAGGGGAGATAACTACATAAAGAAGAAAATGAGAGTTGTCTCTCCTGCACACGACATGCCTATTAGTCCTCCATTTCCTTAAAATCTTATCATTTTACCTCAGTGTGGGAGTTATTGCCTGCACAAGATTTCGGCTTCGGAGGAGTTAACTACTTACCGAAGAAAACGAGAGTTGTCGCTCTTGCATGCGACACACCTACTGGTCCTCCTCTTCATTCCTACCAAATATTACCAAAATATGTCTAAGGTATCAAAGTTATGGAATGCATAAGAATGAGTACAATTTCTTTTTCGGGGGAGATAACTAAATAACAAATAAAGTGGGAGTTGTCTCTCTTGCACGCGACACGCCTACTGGTCCTCCATTTCATCCTAACCAAATGTTATCAAATTATCTCAAACAGTATGGGAGTAATGGCCTGCCCAGATTTCGGCTTCAGGGGAGATACCTACATAACACAGACAGTGAGAGGTCTCTTCTGCGCGCGACACGCCTACTGGCCCTCCTCTTCATTCCCACTAATTATTACCAAAATATGTCTAAGGGTATCAAAGTTATGGAGCGCACAAGGATAAGTCTACAATTTCTGCTTCAGAAGAGATAACTACATAACCAATTAAATGAGAGTTGTCTCACTTGCACGCGAAATACCTACCTATTTCTACATATGTCTAAGAGTATCAAAGTTATGAAGTGCATAAGGATGAGTCTACAATTTCTGTTTCAGGGGAGATAATTACATAACGAATAAAGTGAGAGTTGTCTCTCCTGCAAGCGACACGCCTACTGGTCCTCCTCGTCATCCCTACCAGACATTATCAAATTATCTCAAACAGTACGGGAGCCATGGCCTGCACAAGATTTTGGCTTCAGGAGAGATAACTACATAATGAAAACAGTGAGAGTTGTCTCTCTTGCACGCGACACGTTTACTGGTCCTCCTCTTCATTCCTACCAAATATTACCAAAATACGTCTAAGGGTAACAGTTATTGAGCGCACAAGGATGAGTCTACAATTTCTGCTTCAGGGGAGATAATTACATAACGAATAAAGTGAGAGTTGTCTCTCTTGCACGCGACACGCTTACTGGTCCTCCTCTTCATCCCTACCAAATTTTATCAAATTATCTCAAACAGTATGGGAGTTATTGCCTGCACAATATTTCAACTTCAGGGGAGATAACTACATAACGAAGACAGTGAGAGTCATCTCTCTTGCCTGCGACATGCCTACTGGTCCTCCTCTACATTCCTGCCAAATACATGTATTGTTGAAATATGTCTAAGAGTATCAAAGTTATGGAGCGCACAAGGATGCGTCTACGGACGAACGGACGGACGCCATGCTGATCGCTATATCCGCCGAACCTATCGGTCGGGGGATAATAAAAAATGGAAGTCATTCAATAATATGTTGCCAGTCAGTCTGATTCCATTTATTGGGGACTATATTAGAAAAAGATGTGCAGTTTGCAATTTAAGGCTCAAATACAATCACATAGCGCTTCTGACAGGAAGCAGTTCGACTGGTTCGAATAAAGTCAATGGCTGGCACCAATCAGGGGCTGGTACTGCCAGTAAATTGTAGGTAACCAAACCGTCCAATGTTGCACACATGTCGCCTCTGTTTAGTTGTCATAATTAGGTTATGACGGGCATCAGCCAGATAAATGCACAAAACATCTCGGCTCTCATTAATTAGAATAATATATATGATTCGAAGGCGGAAGTTGATGACTGGGGACAGGATGATTAAGGTTTAACAAACGTTTTCTATGGCAAGCCATTTTACTATTTATAAAGCAAAATAGATATCTTATATATTATATCAGATATCTTCTATAGGATATAAGATATCTAATATAGATATAAGATATCTGATATAATATATGAGATATCTTATTTATTTCTGCATATAAGATATCTAATTTACCATATAAGATATCTTATTTGTTATATAAGATATCTTATTTACCAATATAGATATCTAATATACTAAATAAGATATCTGATATACTAAATGAGATATCTTATTTGATTGAATAAATGAGATATCTTCTTTAGTAAATAAGATATCTTATATCCTATATGAGATATCTTATATAACATAGCAGATATCTTATATAGCAAATCAGATATCTTATATAGCATATTAGATATCTTATATGTCAATTCAGATATCTTATTTAGCATATTAGATATCTTAATTGACATATAAGATATCTATTTTAAAAAAGATATCTGATATAGTATATCAGATATCTTATATATTATATAAGATATCTGATATATTAAATCAGATATCTGATTTATAGAATAAATAGTAAAACGGCTTACTGGCAAGCTGTTTTACTATTTATTATAAATTATATGAGATATCTTATATAGGATATAAGATATCTAATATAGGATATAAGATATCTGAATTAGTATATCAGATATCTTATATCCTATATAAGATATCTGATATAGCATATTAGATATCTTATTTAATTTCACATATAAGATATCTTATTTACCATATAAGATATCTTATCTCTTAAATAAGATATCTAATATGTTAATATAGATATCTGATATACTTAATAAAATATCTGATATACTAAATGAGATATCTTATTTAATTGAATAAATGAGATTTCTTCTTTAGTAAATAAGATATCTAATATAGCATATCAGATATCTTAAATAGCATATAAGATATATTGTATGCCAATTAAGATATCTTATATAGCATATAAGATATCTTAATTGACATAAAAGATATCTTATTTATATAAGATATCTGATATAATATATCAGATATCTTATATATTATATAAGATATCTGATATATTAAATCAGATATCTGATTTATAGAATGAATAGTAAAACGGCTGGCCATAGTTTTCACAAATACTGGAGAGTCAAAATGACTTTAAGTGGGGTGTAGAATTCTTGTCCCCGAGGAAAGTCATGAAAATCAGATAAGGCGAAAAACTGGAAACCTGTTTATAGCAGTTCAAGGTCAAAACCAGTTGATCCATTGTTAGCAAAGCAAAATGAAAATAACAATGGATTAAATGTGTCAGAACATAATTAGGAATATGACGCTCATACTTTTCATGTCAGTACTCAATGTTCTCAACGGCACTGACAAGAAATCTTTTAGCCTATTACCTTGAAGCAAGTCAAGGGTAAAACCATTTTCATTTCATGCGAGTATAGAACAAAGCATTCAAAAATTTTAATAATACTGTAGTTAAATTCATCCATGTCACTTACAGCTGTTAACCCTTGTCCTGCTGAATAAATTAAGAAACCACACCCATTTCTAATTTTCAGCCAATCAGATTACTTGATCAAGGTTGTTGATATAGATTCACATACTTAATGGCAAACAGTGCAGATCCAGATCAGTTGGCGTCTTCAGAAGCCAACTGATCTGGATCTACACTGTTTGCAAAGGCAGGGTGTATCCGGGCTCAGCAGGACAAGGGTTAAGTTATGTCTTGCAGTTAACATGACAAACACCAGCATTACTGTGACGTGTACGAGTATTGAATGAAATATACGCATATGTTGCCTCAAAGTTTAAAGTAACGAATCAGGCAGTAAACATGGCAACGGCTTGTAAAAGGATTCCAGATATAAGTTTCACTCATATAAAAGATATATATACTTGAGATTCACAACATCTTTGCTTTGAAGTGAATAATTATCAAAAATTAAGGGGGGTAATTCATGCTATAAAGGAGTAATTTAAAAAAGTAAGCTTTTACATATTATTGTAATGTATCTGTATAAATAAACAACAATATCAAAAATGAAAAAAACTGTAACAGAGGCGTGTTATGTTTTTTCGTAAAGTACTCCCTTTGAAAATTCAAGAAAACTCACTGCCGATTATTGTTCTCTACTGCTTCTTACAGAAGAAATAATAACATGCGTTTAAGAAGCCACATATATGTTTTTAAAGTCATATAAAGTTATAGAATTATATAATAGCTGTAAAGCTGTACATGCATTTATCTATCACTAGTTTGGTAACGATTGCTCAATTCCAATAAATAGTTTGCATACATATACTAGGCAATACATAAGGGGTCATTTACGAGGATTGAAATCTCGGCTTGAGTCCAAAACCCAGCCTTGTTGGCACGCCTACCAATCACTCTCATGCGAAAACCGCGGTCGAAAAAAGGAATCCGTGACAGAAGCTTCCGGTTTTGCAGAAGTGGAGTTCAAATTGTCAACAAACGCTGCACACTGTGATAGTTTGGCTTATTTACTTTATCTTGAAAACATTTATATAAAATATTAGAATGCAGTTATGTTACATATAGACTGCTTATTCTGCACAACAAAGAATCTGGCATATGATCGTGCATTTTTCGAGATATTTGATTAGTACGGTGAAACAGCTATTCAAGGTCAAATTTGGCGATTTGAACAGATAGAAAAGAGCTCATCTTCTGGCTCAGTTTTAACTGTGACTTTCTCAGTAGTGATCGAGTGAACATAATTACTTCATCCAAGTGTCCAAACATCGGAAGTAAGCTTAAGATGTTGAACACTTCAGCCCTAAGAAGATATACGCCAAAACATAGCATCAAAGGGCCGGTTGAGCATGAAATTATAGAAAATGTGAAAAGTTTTCATCAGAGCAAAATCCATCCCCTGAAAAAAAGAGGGCTGAAAAATTGTGTGAAGATTGTTCACAATTCTATACATTGTTGACGGTTTTCTGTCTGTTTTAAATCCATCTGTATCTCTAAATAGGGTACAAAGGAAACATTCTATTTTCTGTTATTTTAAAGTTCAAAATGGTTTTATTTCTTATTTTATTTATATATGATTATAACTGCATGGTTTTAAGCCTTTCGAACACATTTTCAAAGTTTATCAAGTTACGCAGGTCCTGCCAAAAAATATCGGATTTGGGTTTGATGAAAACTCTTTACATTTTCTATAATCTCATGCTCAACCGGCCCTTCGATGCTATGTTTTGCGTTTATCTTCTGTGTTCTGAAGTGTTCATCATCTATAGCTTACTCTCTAGAGGGGTGCGGGGAGTAGGCGGAGGCGGGATTACCCTGAGGAATAAGACATATTTGAAAATTAGCTGTCTGATTTCCTACCCATGTGTTACAAATTTGTGTCGAGAATCCCCCGAGGTGGGCATTAAAAAAATTTGCATATAGTTTCTTCTAAAATTTCCGGCCTTTTAGGTGTCTAATACTCCACCCATGTGTCAGTTTTTGTCGAATTTGCAGGGATTGTGTATAACTTGGATATCTGATCCCCAGGGTATACCCCCCCCCCACACACACACACATACACACACACATTGGTGGGGAAACAATGGTATGCGCATAAAGAGTAAGGTCTGCGAAAAATTCATCTGAAATGTTGTCAAATGGGAGTTCAGTCACCATTCGAGGTCGTTTTAGCCCTGAGTCGTTTCGGCCCTGTGACGTTGTGGCCAAGGTCGTTTCGGCTAATGTGCTCGGGGTAAGCTATTGTGATCGCCCTGTGTCCGGCGTTTGTCGTCCACAATTTGCTATAGATGACATCTCCTCCGTAACCACTGTGCGAATTTCAAACAAGCTTGATAGGATTGTTCCTTGGGAGGTCCTCTACCACAAGTGCTCAAACCGTTTTGCTCCCGTTGCACAAAATGGCCTCCATAGCTAAAAACAGAAAATACTTCAAATGACATCTCCTTTGTAACTACTGGGCAGATTTCAATCAAACATGATAGGATGTTCCTTGGGAGGTCCTCTACCAAAATTACTCAAATCATTCTGCTCCGCTGCACAAAATGGCCGCCAGAGCTAAAAACAGAAAAAAAAACTTCAAATTACATCTTCTCCGTAACCAATGGAGGGATTTCAACCAAACTTGATAGGATTGTTCCTTGTAAGATCCTCAATCAATTTACTCGAATCGTTCCACTCCGCGGCACAAAATGGCCCCGGAACTAAAAATAGAATAAACTTCAAATAACATCTCCTCTATAACCACTGGGTAGATTTCAACCAAAGTTGATAAGATTATTCCTTGGGAGGCCCGCTAGCAAATATAACACAAATTGTTCGCTCCGCTGCACAAAATGGCTGCCACAGCTAAAAATAAAAAAAAATCTTCAAGCAACATCTTCGCCGTAACTACTGGGCAAATTTCAACCAAACTTCATAGGATTGTGTCTTGGGAGGTCCTCTACCAAAACTGTTCAAATCTATATACTCCACTGCACAAAGTGGCCACCAGAGCCAAAATAGGGGAAAAAACTTCAAACAATATATCCTCTGTAACCACTGGGCAGATTTCAACCAAACTTGATAGGATAGTTTTTTGGAGGTCCTGAACCAAAATTGTTTAAAATGTTCCTCTCCGCTGCACAAAATGACGACCAGAGCTAAAAAAAAGAAGAAAAAAAAATCAAACAACATCTCCTCCATAACTACTTGGCCGATTTCAATTAAACTTGGTAGGATTGTTCCTTGGGGGTCCTCTACCAAAGTGCTAAAATCGTTCCACTTCACTGCACCAAATGGAGGCCAGAACAAAAAAAAAATCAAATAACATCTCCTCCGTAACCACTTGGTGGATTTCAACAAAACTTGATAGGATTGTTCCTAGGGAAGTTCCCAACAAAAACTGCACAAACCGTTTCGCTTCGGGGCACAAAATGGTGGTCAGAGTTAAAGATATATATGTATATATATATAAATATATATATATATATATATATATATATATATATATATATATATATATATATATATATATATATATATATATATATATATATATATATATATATATATATATATATATCGCACGGTTATGAACACCGAACCATTCTGGTTAATGACTATAGCCCGGACCAGGGGTCAAAAGTTAAATCTACAGTCGAACCTCAATGGCTCGAACATGTTTGGGACCATAGAAATTCGTTCGAGACCTGGGTAGTTCGAGCCACTGAGGGTTAATCATGGCACCAGTTCAGGAAGCAAATAGCTATAATTTAGGGAAATCTTTTCGATTTTCTACACTGTGATTGTATGATGAGTGTACTCATTAGAATCGCCTCGATGAGGCGACTCTAATGAGTACACACAACATACAATTTCAAGATAAAATAAGAAACTTTTCTTAAATTTTATTTTCTTGAGCTATCGGGCGAATTTCGTAGGGACTCATAAACTAGTTCGAATTAGCCATGGTAAACGAGCCATCGGTGTTCGAGCCATCGATGTTCGACTGTAGTTACTGAATTATGTCCGTTACACTGCCTCCTCCTATACGGTAGGATGGATGTCGACCAAATTTGCTATATACCATCATCATGTACTAGCGTCGTGTACATCACGAAAACATACCTATATAATTTTGACCCCCTTAAACCCCACTTTTATATAGTAAAACTGGGGTTCACAGGGGTATACACTATTTTTCTTATTTCTGCACAAAAACATAGATTGTGGGTGCTCGTTAGAACCGCCTCGCCGAAATCTATGTTTTGAGCAGAAATATGAAAAATATCAGTATTTTTATCTGAAAACTTTCAGTTTTTTGTGGTGAAATTTTTCAATATATTTGAATAGGCGTGTTTGCGTAATGAAAACCACACAACGAGTTTTGTTCCTGATCTGGGACTCTGAGCTGTTGTGAAAAGGTCATGCGATATGCTGTCATATATTATTTTATTGATTTAATTCCAACTCCGACCCCGGGACCCGAGGTGGGTGGGCGGGTGAGGGGGGGGTGGTGGGGGTTGGGGGATCCGAGTCCAAAGTGACGGATGTGCTGGGATTTGCGATGGCCCGCCATCAACTGCGCTATCAAGTTTCCCAGGGCTGGATTCGCATGGGGTTCGGGAGTTCAATCAGACTCTACTTTGACCCAAAACGTCATTTTCATGGGAAAGTTTGGATAATTACCAGCCTGAGGGAATTTTTATCTTTCTTGTTCGTCTGTCATTACTGACAATGACCAATCCTAATCAACTGTGTGATGTGTTATTATTTGTGTGTTCTAAGATGGCTGATGAGACCAATCTTAGCTCTAAACTGCCTGTTGCAGATAGAACAAGAGAGGTCTGAGGAAGAAAGCTCTGTTGGTGATGCCTTAGCTCTGGCTTTCCGCTGTGCACGTTTCTGCTCGACTTCGCTGATTCTTTTTGCTTCGTATTCACCAGCTCCCCATTTTATGAGGCCTCGCCATTTTGTACGATCTTGTGCAATCTCTTCCCATGACTCTGTTGGTATGTTGAAGTCTTTAAGGGAGGCTTTGAGGGTGTCCTTGTATCGCTTCTTCTGACCACCATGGGAGCGTTTTCCTACTTGAAGTTCTCCATAGAGGATTTTCTTTGGCAAACGTTCATCAAGCATTCTGGTAACATGGCCTGTCCATCTTAACTGTGCCAATTTCAGAAGAGTATGTATGCTCTGCATCCCTGCCCTTTTCAGGACTTCTGTGTCTGGAATCCTGTCTTGCCACTTGATCTTTAGAAGTTTTCTAAGACAGCTCGTATGGAAGTGGTTCAGTCTTTTGGTATGCCGTTGGCAAACTGTCCAAGTTTCGCATGCGTATAATAGTGTTGGCAGCACTACCGATCTATATACTTTCAGCTATGTGTCAAGTCTGATTCCACTTTGGTCCCAAATACTTCCACGTAGCCGGCCAAATGCTGCACTAGCTTTGGCAATTCTAGCATTGACTTCATTATCAATGTGCTCAACTCTAAACAATGTGCTTCCAAGGTAGGTGAACTTGTCTACCACTTGCAGTCGTTGACCTTTCACTGTGATGGTAGGCTCCTTGTAAGGCTTTCCAGGTGCTGGCTAATATACTACCTCAGTCTTTTTGATGCTGATTGTGAGATCATAGCGTTTGCATGATTCAGATACTTGATCCACACCTTTTTGCATTTTCTCTTCTGTTGGAGCACCCTTTGCCATGTCATCAGCAAAGAGGAACTCGTCTAGCACCTCTGTCTGCACCTTAGATTTAGCTTGCAACCTTCTTAGGTTGAAAAGTTTCCCATCAAAGCGATACCTAATAGGTATACCATTGTCACCATCTTAGAAAGCATTTGTAAGCATGGCAGAAAACATCATGCTGAACAGTGTTGAAGCTAGTACACAGCCTTGCTTAACTCCATTTGTCACAGGAAATGGATCAGAAAACTCGCCATCATTTTGGACCCTTGCAAGCATACCATCATGGAACTGCCGCACCATTCCTATGAATTTGGTAGGACAACCAAACTTTGCCATAATTTTCCAAAGTCCCTCACGACTGACTGGGTCAAATGCTTTGGTAAGGTCGACAAAGTTCATGTAGAGGTCCACATTCTGTTCCTGGCATTTTTCTTGAAGCTGTCGTGCTGTGAAGATCATGTCTATTGTTCCTCTGTTTTTCCTGAATCCACACTGGCTTTCTGGTAGAAGCCCTGACTGTTCCAAGTGTTCATTCAATCGGTTCAGTAGGACCCTAGCAAGAATCTTCCCAGCAATTGACAATAAAGAGATGCCTCGATGATTGTCACAGACTTGAGGATTCCATTTCCTTTTGAATAGGTGGATAATTGTTGCATCCTTGAATTCTTGAGGGGTGGCTTCTTTTCTCCACATAATGTGAAATAACTCTGTCAGTTTCTCTGCAACTGGAGGACCGCCTGCTTTGTAGATCTCTGCAGTTATTGCATCTGATCCTGGAGCCTTGCCAGATGACAGGAGTTTTATTGCTTTCACTGTTTCAGAGACGGTTGGGAGCTCATCAAGCAGCGGATTACATTCCACCTGTGGTAGTCTGTTGATAGCTTCATCATTGATAGATAATGGCCTATTAAGGACACCATCAAAGTGTTCAGCCCATCTTTTCAAGAAAGCTTCTTTATCAGTCAGAAGACTAGTTCCATCTGCACTAAGGAGTGGGGTGGTTCCTGAGCTATTGGGATCATATACTGTCTTGAGTGCATCAAAGAACTTTTTCATGTCCTTTCTGTCTGCAAAGGACTGGATTTCATCAGCCTTTTTTCTCAGCCAAGAGTCTTGCATGTCTCTGAGCCTCGTCTGAACTGTCTTGCATATGTTTGAATAGGCAGTCTTGCTAGATACTGAGCTGGTATTTCTGAGGTAAGCCTTGTGGTTTTGGTGTTTCTCTTCAAGGAGTCCCTGAATTTCTTTGTCATTCTCATCAAACCAATCTTGGTGTTTGCGAGATACTGGTCCTAGGAAATCCATTGCTGAAGAGTGAACGGTGTCTCTGAAGACTGTCCAGCTACATAAGACATTTAAGTTACTGCTTCTATATAGCTGTTAACAGAATCTGTGTAGCAATATCTAGGGCAGATGGAGCTCTCAAGCCCTGGTCGGCCATCCATCTAGGAGTTGGCAACCCAAACAAAAACCTGCATACCTGGATTTGCCTGTTCCAGTTATGTAAAGTCTGCTTCGGCAGCTGGGGCGGAAGAAATCATTTCTATGATTCAACGGCCCAAATGGCGATGCAGCAGCATGTTGTGGAGCATGGAGAGCATGACAAGGCACAAAAGAAGTCATGGTCATCCACTGCATCCGGGCTTAGCTCCAGATGTCCTGACACTGTCTTGCCTCTGGATCCAGCTAGGTCAGGATGAGAGAGTGAGGTTGACTCTGCGCGCCTCTCCCTCACTATAATCCAATTCACAGCGCATGTCATCTTAATCAGCAACACACATTCACAGCAAGCACATATATGCAAATCATACAAAAGCCCTGTGACGATGGGCGAGCGGCGAAGCAGCAGGTGAGGAAACACTGGAAGCTGTAGTTGCGGACCTGCACACAGGCGGCTTGGTTCTATATGGTCGCTTTCCTTAATAGCGAAGCAGTATGGGGAATTCGGCAGCCAAACTGAGCGACTGAGCAGACCTTTTTAGGATCGCGCTGCTCACCCCCGTAGCATGGGGAAGGGGCTAGAAAAGGTGCCCTAAACAATTGTCTGCTTCAAAACTCCTGGCTGGTTAACCGATCAGCGGGAATCCCACTTAGCGGTCAAACAAGAAGAAAAGAAGATGAAGGTGATACCTCTTACTATCGGCGCTTGGAATGTGCGCACCCTAATGGACAGTTCTAGTTCTGACAGACCTTAGCGAAGAACAGCTCTAGTTGGTAGAGAACTTGACCAATACAAAGTTGAGATTGCAGCTCTGAGTGAGACTCGCCTTGCAGAAGAAGGGCTTTTAAAAGAAGTTGGTGCTGGCTACACTTTCTTCTGGAGTGGACGCAAGAAAGAAGAGCGGCGTGAAGCAGGAGTAGGATTCGCCATTAAGTCACACCTCGTCAGCAAGCTTTCAGGACTTCCCAAAGGCATAAATGACCGCCTGATGACGCTGAGACTTCCCTTATCTGGCAAGAGGCATGCAACAATTGTAAGTGCCTATGCACCCACAATGACCAACCCAGATGAGGTTAAAGACAAGTTCTATGATGATTTGGATTCTGTGATTTCTGCAGCACCCTAGACAGACAAACTCAAACTCCTCGGGGACTTCAATGCCAGAGTGGGCACAGGCCACCAGACCTGGGAAGAAGTGATTGGATCTGAAGGTGTAGGGAAGTGCAACAGCAATGGACTCCTCCTTTAAAGGAAGTGTGCAGAGCATGAATTACTGATCACCAACACAGTCTTCCGTCTACCAACTCGCAGAAAGACAACATGGATGCACCCTCGCTCCAAACAATGGCATCTCATTGACTATGTCATAGTGCGAAGGAAGGACAGACAGGATGTCAGAGTGACTAAAACTATGTGTGGTGCAGACTGTTGGACAGATCACAGGCTTGTTGTCAGCAAACTCAACCTGCGCATTCAGCCTGTACGACGACCACAAGGCAAAAAGGTGCCAAAGAAATTAGATGTCTCCAAGCTGAAACAAGACAGCAAGAGGCAAGCATTCGTCAACGTTATCTGCAGCCGTTTAGATGCACTGGAACACAGTTCAGAAGATGTAGATGAGAGCTGGACAGTCTTCAGAGACACCGTTCACTCTTCAGCAATGGATTCCCTAAGACCAGGTAATTTTTATATATCCAGTATAGAGACCATGACTTCACTACCTGTGTCTAAAATTGCTGGGTGAGTGGAGCACAGTGTAGACCCTGATCAGACGCCACATTCCTATTTGCTCAGGAGTGTCTGTCGGAATATGCCCCTGGTTGACTACGGTTTATGGACGAGCAGATGAGCCCCTGATCAGACGACACAGATGCTCGGACATACCAGGACCATTGTTGTTCATATATGGCATAGGGTCCCTTTCCTTGCTCTGCTGAATATTTTCATAATCTTTCTCAGGGCCCAGTTGTTCAAAACTAATGATGTAGTTAGTTAACGATTCGTTAAAATTTACATCGAGTGATACGCAAATTTTTTTTTGCTGAAAAAATGTGAATAGCTTTTGCAGTGCAAGCTACTCACATTTTTTTCAGCAAAAAATATCAGAATATTGTGTACTGAATCCGCTAAAACAGTTAACGAAATGACCCTTAACGAGCTCGTTAAGCTAACGACGCTTAGAACAACTGGGCCCAGGATATTTTAAGACTCTTCCCCCTACCCCCAGTTTCATCGTTGGATTCCTCTTAAACCATACAGCGCTAGGCATTATTGTAGCAATTGTAGCGCTAGGCACTATTGTAGCAATTGTAGCTGACGAATTCTATCTTTTTTTTTTCAAAGAAAATAAGACTTGGCATTTCATGGGAATCATGTAGTGGGGATGAGTCTTAACCCATTGTAGTTGGGAGACCCCTAAAATGGTAATTGGCAAACAGTGCAGACCCAGATCAGAAGCTTCAGTACGCGGAGTCTGATCAGGCTTTTCACTGTTTGCAAATAGTTTAGCCATTTTTCTCTAGGAATATCTAAATCTCATAGCCTGACCTACCTAAACTTGAAATTGGACTCCTTCAATATATAGTGTGGGTGAATTCATTCAGTCTACAACGGGTTAAAATATCCTGAGAAAGACTGCGAAAATGTTACAAAAATAAAACTAAATCGTTAAATGTTCAGCAGAGCCAGGAAAGGGACCCTATGCCATATGTAAATAACAGTGGTAGCAGACGATTCACATGAAATACCAAGCCTTATTTTTTTCTGAAAAATAGAATTAAAAAGAATATCGAAATGTCAATGCTGCATTGGTGATTAGCGCTTGAAAGCTCAAACAAATCTCACAAACAAAGTTGCTGTAGGTCTGTTTCAAGCTCTCGTTTCCTGTACGAAATTTGCTGTAATGGCATATGGCGAAACTTCCCATAAAGACGGTAGTGCGTGCATGTTGTGAAAGAGCAAGCTGTATGTATGGCAAGCCATTTTACTATTTATTATGCGAAAAAGATATACTATATATTATATCAGATAACTTATATTGGATATAAAATATCTGATATAGGATATAAGATATCTGATTTACTAATTCAGATATCTATATCCTGTATTACATATCTTGTATCCTATGTAAAATCTGATATAATACGTAATATATCTCATTTAATTCCACATATAAGATATCTTATTTACCATATAAGCTATCTCGTTTATTAAATAAAATATCTTATATAATGATATAGATATCTGATATAACAAAATAAGATATCTGATATACTAAATGAGACATCGTTAAGTTATTTAATTGGATAAATGATATCTTATATGTCAGTTAAGAGATCTTATATGCTATATAAGATATCTTATATGCGATATAGATGTCTAAATGGACATATAAGATATATGCTTTATAAAATAGAGATCTTATATGCTATAAAAGATATCTTATATAAGAAAAAATTAAGAGATCTTATATGCTATATTATATATATATCTTATATAATACTATAGATATTTTATATATTATATATAAAATATCTGATATATTAAATCAGATATCTTATTTATAGAATAAATAATAAACGGCTTGCCATATGTATGCACCTTATTTTATATATGTTTTTGTTCTTGTTTTTATTTACCATATTTAACCTAAATTACCTTAATTCCTTATCATACTTGTCCCCCCCCCCCTCCTCCCTACACACACACAGACAAAAATAAAAAACCCTAACCCCATTGTAGTTTCTTGTTCTCTTACTTTTTTATTTGCCATTGTTTTGTCATAAAAACAAATCCTACTACGCGGGAGGGATGGTATCGGTCAGAACCCGAATTTTATGGCGAATTAGTCTATAAATTCAGAAGGACTATTGGCAATGTCGATTTTCGGACCAATAAACATTGAGCTAGCGCATGGCAAAACCAACAAAATAACACTTGCGCCCAGCGAGGGCTCAGATCAGCCTGTGCATCTGCGCAGTCTGATCAGTCTTCGCTGATCGCATGTGCCTTCTACAGCCTCTACGCTATTCAAAGAGGGATAAACGAGAACCCTTAGCATACTGGGGGATATACAGGCCGTCACATAAATCTTATTGTAGGTTTTGTCACGCGGTGGCTCATTTATCAAACAGATAAATTACAATATGAATATTATGTGTTTATTTTAATGATCAGAATGATATGTAAGATAGACATTCTTTTCATCTTAGTTTTCTCATAAAACATATATTTTGGATATTTGTTAGAATCGCCTAAGGCGATTCTAACAAATATTCAAAATATATGCTTCTTGGAGTATTAAATGCAATTTTCTTTCATAATTACAGATTAACTGTCACCTCTTGAGCGTAAGTTTTGTGCCAGTCAAATTGCTATTATAACGAATTATGTCGTTGTAGCGAGTGTCGTTATAAATAGGGTTGACTGTAACTTTGCTTCTCGATAATTGCCTAACGGTGAATCTGGCCTCAGACTGAAAGATGTCTACTATCATAATCTGTTTCGCCAGCGCTTGACTACTGTTATCTGTGGACGGACTACTGCTATCTGTGGACGGACTATTGCTATCTGTGGACGGACCCATCGTGGTCCAATTTGTGTTTTTTCTTTTCCTCTGGTTTGAGATTATAATTGAGTCGACACTTGTTTCATCGCAGTTTTGCAATAATGTTTTTCTGTAATTTTAACTAATGAGGTAGAGGGCCTTTTGTTATTCAGAGCTGAATCAGATTTAAGGGCAGGGTTTCGAACGAATTAAAATAATTTAAGCTTTAGTACTTTCCCCACGAGTTTTACCACAACCTAAACAAGTATATTATTTTAATAGTTATTTCCCAGCTAGCATTCTACGTAAATCTACATCGGGCCGTTATCGGCCCGTCAGCTACCCTGACGGGCCGATGACGGCCCGATATAGATTTACGTAGAATGCTGACTGGGTTGTCGGTTGTTGCCAGTAGCTGGACATGTGCCGTTATGTCTTGGCTTTAATTATTCCTCATCTCTTCTTTGTGATTGTGGCCTTTTTTGGGTAACTTCATTTATTTTTTGTGATCTCATATTACATTTGATGTCAACTGAAACTTTGTATAAACAAATAGAAAGTAGCGTTCAAAATCGGTCACGCAGGGACCGGGAATCGAACCACGGGCTTCCTGTTTACCGGACGACGTGATAACCACTACACCATCGCGGCTCTTCCTGCTAACCACTACAACACGATGTAGCCGCGATGGTGTAGTGGTTAGCACGTCTGCCCGGCAAGCAGGAGGCCCTTGGTTCATTCCCGGTCCCGGCGAAAATTTGTTAAACAGATTTGTTTATCAACGAAGTTGTTCAGAGAGAACTAAAATCAAACAGGGTGGAAAAAAATGACATAACCAACGTATTAAAATTACATCAACAAAACATAGTAATAGCATAAAATAAAACAATTGTTATTGCATGGGTCGCGCCATGAGAAAAACGTGTCCTCGGGCATATGTGGACAGCGAAAGTCCAGACCAGCCTCCCAGCTAACACGTAACGTTATTGTAACATTTGGCAAAGGTTCTAAATTGGTTACGTTGGTTCCTAATATTTTACGAACGTTTTGCTAACGTTATCTTTAAATATTGACCCGCTTTTAATGTATGTGGGTGCAGATAGAATATTTTTTTTCATACAAAACACTTGTCCATTCCCGAACTCTGTTCATCATTTATATAGAGGTTATAAAAAGGTTTCAGAATAACGTAAGTTTTCACGTTTACAAAATGTTTTAAAAACGTTCTTACATTCTTTTAAATGTTGTCATGCATCCTCTAATACTTATCGGACTTGGAAAAAACCTAAGTCGAAAACAATGGAAAAAGTTTATAAATAACAGGTGGATAACCCCGAAACCACACGCGCATCTTCAGACTATGTAGAACAATTATGCATAGTTTTAAAATGATCGGTGGAAAACTCTAGGAGGAGTTGCGCCCACAAAGTACCTATTCTAATAGTAATTGGACTTGGAGAAAAACTAAGTCGAGAAAGTGGAAAAAATCATGAAAAATAATGGAAGGATAACCCGAAAATCACATGTACAGCTTCAGACCATGACAAAACACTTGGAAAGTTTCAAAACGATCTCTATAAAACTGTAAGCTGAGTTGGGCCCACAAGCTACCCACCTCCTTGAGTCTGTGGACGGACGGAAACTCGGACGGACGGACGAACCCATTTCAATGTTACCCCTTCGACTGACATCGGAGGACAAAAAGACAACAGCTTCTAGCTGCCCTAACTAAGCTGATTAACTCTCTGCACCTGCAGGATCATTTCTGATGCATATGCTTCAGAAACAAGTGTATAGGAAGAACTTGTCAGCCTGAGGTTTGGAATTCACACCGGTTGCGGCCACAGCGCCTATCTGTTCAGAGAATAGTTATAACCACTGAGCCACGACGGTCACCGAATAAAAGTTTCTGGAACTGTGTTGAACAACACATCGATGGGGCTCGTATTTTATTTTTCTCATATACATACAAGAAATTCTCGGAATCTTGAGGATACTGAAATTTTGGAAATATTTATAATTTAAGGTTTACATAAATTTGAACAGAGAACTCCAGACCAGGATCATTTCTGTTGCACATACTTCAGAAAATGTGTATAGATTTCTCTGAATGACTGAATGACACGCCGGACCTGTTTTTTTTTTTTTTTTTTTTTTTTTTTTTTTTTTTTTCGTTGCGCAAACCATTTTACAGACAAATGTTTTTCCTGGTTTGGAGTTGTCTGTTGATATAACTTATGCGCTCTGCATCAACGATATGTGTCTGAAAGTATCATATATGTAAAAAGTACACATTGTAATATATATAGGTTAAAAACATTAAAATAAACATCAAAAATAGCCATTAGGTAATATTATGCTCTTAATTGTGAGACTAAAATGTAAATAGCGTATGACTTTTTATATACAGGAATAATTCCGATACTCCGGATCCTTAGGATACTCAAATTTTGGAAATATTAGTAGACCAGGATCATTTCTGATGCCTAAACATCAGAAAAAAAAGAGTATAGGGAGAAATGCCATGCATTATGTATCAGATTGAGGTTACGAATCAGTGCCGGTTGTGACCACTGAGGCAAATGTTATAACCACTGAACCACTACGCTCACCGAAAAACGAGCTTCTGGAACTTTGCTATACTGCATTTCTCTGAATGACACATTGAATAGGGTTCTTTTATTTCGTTGTGCAAGTACAGACAACCGTTATATCCTGTTCTGGACTTCTCCGTTGAGTCAACTTACATGCTCTGCAACAGCGATATGTGCCTGAAAGCCATGGATGTATCATACGTGCAAAAAGTACTTAAATAAGGAAACTTAGGATCTGTTACAATCAGGCCCCGAGGTTATAAAACTTTTTTCATGCTCAACTGAACTGAGCATTAAATTTCACTTGTTCATAAAAATAAAAATACCAACAATTAAATCTTTTTCAAGCTCAACTCAGCTGAGCATGCTCAGCTGAGTTGAGCATGAAAGAAGTTTTAAAAAATTGTCAGTATTTTAAGATTTATAAGCAAAATAAATTTCATACTCAGCTGAGTTTAGCATGAAAAAAAGTTTTATAACCTCGGGGCCAGATCCACATCAAACTCTTAACATCAAAGAGAAAGACAGACAAATAAAATTAAACACAAGATGGCAAGCAGAGCTCGCAGCCCTTTTCCAGAAAGGATGGCATCTCTATTACCAAACTATAACTGAATATATCTCGAACGTACATAATTTTTAAAAGAAAAATATTTGTAAGTGAAACACTACAGAACATTTAACAAAACGTTCCACGATATATATATATATATATATATATATATATATATATATATATATATATATATATATATATATATATATATATATATATATATACAACATATATCAGCATATTGCACAGCCATTAAAGGCTTACGCGGCGCTGTTATATAAAGGTTGAAAACATAGAAATAAAATTCAAAATAGCCAATAGTCAATATTTTGCTATTAATTGTGATAGTAAATGTAAATCACATAATGCAGTCCATATACAGATCATTGTGATACACCGGATCTCGAGGATACTAAAACTTTGAAAAAATAATGATTTAAGATTTACACAAATTCTAACGGAAAACTCCAGACCAGGGTCGTTTCTGATGCATCTATACTTCAGAAAAGGTGTAGGGGAAGAAATATGATGTACCTGTGGTCAGACTGAGGTATCGAACACACACCTAGCCATTCAGAGACAACTGTTATAACCACAGAGTCTTTTTCTTTAGAAACGATTAAAGGAAATGTTTTATCTAGATTTCTCTGAATAACACGCCGGATCGGTTTCGTTTTTTCGTTGCGCAGGTCATTCACAGACAACTGTTTTATCCTGGTCTGAATTTCTCTGTTGATACAACAAATAGCTTTGATATGTAACATATATCCGCATATTACACAGCCGTCAAAGGCTTACGCAGCACTGTTACTTATAAGCTGAAATAAAAGTAAACCCCCAAAATAGCCAATAGTTAATACTATGCTATTAATTGTGAGAATATAAATGTTATGCTAGATTTCTCTGAATGACACATCGGATAGGGTTCTTTTTTTTCGTGGCGCAAGTCATTCACAGACAAATGGTATATCCTGGTCTGAAGTTCTCTGTTGACACAACTTAAGTACTCCGCATCAACGATATGTGCCTGAAAGCCAGGCACTTTTATGTAAAAAGTACACATTGCATAAAACGTAAACAAGTGAACTCAGGAACTGATATAATCAGAGCCACGTCAAGCTCTCAACATCAAAAGAAAGAAAATGCAATTAAAGAGCTAGCCACATAAAGAATGGCAACTCTGTTACCCCAACCCCAAACTTAACTTAACTGAATATATCCTTAACTTACATAATTAAAAAAAACATTTGTTAGTGAAACACAACGGAACATATCAGCATATTACACAGCCATAAAGGCTTACACAGCGCTGTTATATCTATATCGAGGGTTGAGCGCAAGACTGTAGTAACTCAAACATATTTTTGAAACCCTTGTTTAGGGGCAACTTTGACCCCTTTGTAAACAATGCAAATTTATGCTCGTATGAGGAATGGCACTTAAATTTCCATTGTTTACAGAAAGAAATGTTGTAATCTTCATAACGCCTTCATGGTGAGGAGATTGAGTATTGGGAAAAACAACCATCTGACTTGCTACAGTCTTGAGATCAACCCTCGATGTGTTAAAAACATAAAAGTAAAAGAACAAATCCAAAATAACCAATAGTCAATGTTATGATGTTGATTGTGAAAATAAAATGTAAATCATATTATAGCATTCTATATACAGAATGTTACGATACTGCTCTTAAACATATATGTTGTAAGATTGCTAACTGGTATGATCTACACGGTTTGTCATTCTGTTTTTGAAATTTCACTGACATCCCTACATACAACAATGGATGTGTCCGGAAAAGCCCAAATGAGAAACTCAGGTTTAAAGCGTTAAATGTATTTAAAATATCGCACTCAGATTACATTTTGATATGCACCTACACTCAGCCCCTGAGGTTTTAAAAACAGGTAAGAGAAAAGTCCAGGGAGTGCCACAATCACAAACCGCAGACCTTCCCAGACACCAAGAGGAATCAGAAAGCAACAAAACCAAACAAGCACAAATCGAACAAACGTACGAAAAGTACTAAGATTAGCTCACTCTCCCACAAGCGAGGTAATCGCAATGCTAAAAGGACTGAAAAACACAAGAACAAAATAACACATGGTAAGACATAAAACAAATCGCCTCGTAGAATAAACCACAAAGCAACAAAGAGTAAGACCAACACCGTTAACACTTTTTTCGTGCTCAACTCAGCTAAGCACGAATTTTGTCTTGCTAATAAATCTCAAAATGCTAAACATTGCAAATTATTTTTGCTAAACATAGCTGAACATGAAAATTGCTCTGCTAATAAATATAAAAATGCCAATAAAGGTCTAAAAAGAAATTCATCACGAAAACACGCCTATATAATTTTGACCCCCTTAAACCCCACTTTTATATAGTAAAACTGGGGTTTACAGGGGTATATATTATTTTTCTTATTTCTGCTCAAAAACATAGATTGTGGGTACTCGTTAGAACCGCCTCGCCGATCTATGTTTTGAGCAGAAATATGAAAAATATAAGAATTTTTATCTGATTTTTTTTTTTCATTTTTTGATGGTAAAATTTTCAGTATATTTGAATAGGCTTGTTTTCTTAATGTCAATTTACTTGTCCTGCGACAAAGGCTTTAAAGCTCTAGCAAAGAAGAGCATCCAGATTATGAGGCATATATAAATTTCCTACTTATCGAGAAATACATGTTGTGGGTAGTCATTAGAAGCGCCTCGCCGTATATGATTATTCCACACTGCGAGCCGTTTAACGTAAAGATGACAAAATCATTAGACTGTGATATGTTTGCCAATGTCGTAAAACACATTGCAAAGTGCTCATTTGCATGTTACGGTGGAAGTTTGTGTCAGCGTTGCTGAAATTCAGACTTCATAGTTAAGGAGATATGGGTTTTGATGTTATGACTGACGTATAAACGACAAAATCATAAGACTGTGAAATGAAGGTCAGGACAAACGGATATAGTATTGTTTGAGACAAATGAGGGGTTTGAATAAAATGGCTAATGGTTTACCAGATAGGGTTGTAAAATGCTAGGGTTTTTTGATCTTTTTACCAAACTTCCCAGCTAGCATTCTGCTCGCGTCTACCGGGCTGATAACAGTCCGATACAGATTTATATAGGAGTTTAGTGTGCTGGAAAGTAGACAGACAGTCAAAAAAGAAACTCTTCTTTCTAAAGAATAATGTCCTGATTAAACTTGAAGGCACTTCCAATTCAAGTGGGATGAACTGCATAAGGCTAGCGCTACAGTTTTGTGGCAAATGCTATTCAATAGTCTCTTGCAAAAAAGCTTGCAAACGCTATGTGGCGTTTTTGGAGCTGGCTCACATAAATGCGCTTTCATGAGCGGAACGTTGCCTAGCAGCAAAACGCAATAGAATGGCAACCATAGAAACGGTCCATTCAACATTTCAAAGCCTAATGTGACATTAGGCTTTAAAATGTTGAATTGACTTTTTTTCAACCCTTTGGTCATACAGGACGATGGCATACGCTCGAGTGGTGGTAAATAATTCAAATTGGAAAATATGAAATTTATAATTATTGAAACTTAGCTTGGAACGGATTGTTGTATGAGACGGCAGTCACTCAAAGCGCTGCACAAAAGCGCTAACCTTATACAACTTTCCCCTGGTTAGGACATGCGGTGTCTCGCTGACTGTGGCCACTAGAGCAAGAAAATTAAATGCCACCCAAGGTACTCCTCACAGACACAGTACGTTATGCTGAAAAGGGTTGCCTCATATGTCAAAGAGAGTCCATTCCACATTGTTTTAACAAGTCTTTGTAATGTTAACGCCATGCCTTGATAATAAACTGTGACATATATAGTGGTACATTATTGAGAGAGGTTTTGTTGTTGATGTTGTTTTATTTTTCAGTTTAGAAAAATCATAAAGGTTACCCTTGGAAATAAAGAACCCATAAAAAACAAAATCGGTGTCTCGGCTTTGTTGAGACTCTACATATGCCAGCCCGGCAGTTTTCAGGGCTGAATACGCCCCTAGCACAGAATTATATTGAACTAGATTTGCCAAGATGGCAGAATGGGCTCAATGATCCTTATTTGTTTTTCTTATTTCTATTAATCTTTTGTATTATATAAATATGTCTGCATGTAAATTAATTATCAAATATTCATCCTTTTCTCCATATAATATAGTGGAAATGCCATAGTTTACATAGCTTAAGATAATAGAGATGTCCGTGTAGACACGTTGTTTATTTATATGAAAACATACATATGTTGTGTGCACTCATTAGAAGCGCTTCCGCGAGGTGCTTTTTTTTATGGGAACCAACAAAATGTTTTCATACGAGTATACATGATGGTTAAAATATGCATCACGAAAACATACCTGTATAGCTTTGACCCCCTTAAATCCCACATTTATATAGTGAAACTGGGGTTACAGAGGTATACATTACTTTCGATATTTCTGCTCAAAAACATAGTCTGTGGGTCCCGGTGTTAGTCTTACTCTTTATTGCTTTGTGGTTTATTCTACGAGGCGATTTGTTTTATGTCTTACCTTGTGTCATTTTGTTCTTGTGTTTTTCAGTCCTTCTAGCATTGCGATTACCTCGCTTGGGGAAGAGAGAGCTAATCTTAGTGCTTTTCGTACGTTTGTTCGATTTGTGCTTGTTTGGATTTGTCGATTTCCTCTTGGTGTCTGGGAAGGGCTGCGGTTTGTGATTGTGGCACTCCCTGGACTTTTCTCTTACCTTATTTTAGAAAGTCTGTTTTTGGTAAATATTCCCGGACTGTTGTGAAGATATTTACATTCTGCGTAAAATTAATTAAGTTCCACATTTTACTAGCAATGTAATTGTCCCGGCTGACTTTCCGTATATTCCTGAGTTGAGTGTTGCTGATATCTGACCACTGATGAACTGGCTAGTTTGTATCAGTTCGGCCGTGTCAAGCGAAAAGGTGTCTTCATATCTCAATTTATTAGATTCGCCAGAGCTTCTTAAAATCTTAGTGACTTTAACTGTCGTAATAAAGCCCTTACTGCCAAACTTCTTAGGCAGGGATGTCGTTATTTTAAACTTCGTAAGGCGTTTTCGAAATTTTATCGCAGCCTGGATATTATGCGGCAGACTACATGCCTAGTTGTCAACCCAATTATTGTTGATGGCTATGCTTCACTCTTTAATTGCACGACGGCGGTTCGGGCCTTAGATTCAATGACGGCCTCTTCGTAAAACTTTAACCAGTGGGATGGGGCTTGACGATGTCTTTGGCTTGGCCCGCCGTGGTTCAACTATTGGTTTTCATTTACTCTGGCATACAGTAGAATTAGCCATGAGTACTCGTCTTTGTTTATCATTGTGATTAAGTTAATTTTTATGTTTTCGCTTTGATGCACTGACTGAGTTGGGAGTCTTTATGCGAACCAAAATTTTATGTATTTCTGTATTAAGAGTAGCATCGGTACCCAGGGTGAAGTTGGCTAGCTGTGTTCTTGTGTTTACTTCGAGTGGGGAAGAGAGAGGTAATCTTGGTGCTTTTCTTACGTTTTCGATTTGCGCTTGTTTGGTTTTGTCTGTTTCCTCTTCCTCTTGGTGTCTGGGAAGGGCTGCGGTTTGTGATTGTGGCACTCCCTGGACTTATCTCTTACCTTTTTTTTTTAAACGTCTGTAAAATGCGCAGCTTAGAATCTTCTATCATATAGGCCGAGCCAGGCGAAAACGTGTCTTCGAGCAATGTGCATTCTGATCAAGGCCATCAATATACGCTAACAGAACCATTGGATACTACAGAATGTAGGGTTAGAGAGCAACAACCTGGCTGATACTTTGTGTATGCACAGGGTGAGCTGAATATGTGCATTTTGCGCATGTTCGAAGACACTTTTTCGCTTGATGCAGCCCATATGCTCACAGTCTCAACCAGCCCTTTGTTGGCCGTTGATGCATTTTGAAATACCCAATGACAATAAAGGCCTTGCTCAGAATATGCATATGTGAATCCGTACGTTCCCTAAAGATACCTTTTTGCATTACGCCGTGTATTTAGTACAACATGCCTTAAAGCAACTTTAGCTAGTCCAACGTGTTCACAAGCTCAAAGGTTAGATAATTGCATTTTAGTTTGATGACAGCTGATCGTTTCATGAATGAATCACTGCAGATTTCCTAACAGACGTCTTACCTTCGTCTAATGTTGAGTTCATGTTCCGCGTTTGATAAATCAAATCACAAAAATGCTACCTTCGTCTCATGTATGATGCAATTTTCACTTTTGATATTTATAAACAGCACAGAAACGCTATCTTCGTCTAATGTATGATTCGATTTCCTCCTTTTCCGAATCAAACCACAAAGGCTACTTTCGTCTAATATATGATTCAATTTCAATTTCTGCTTTTGCTGTATCCAAATCCTCCTTCAAAATAAAACAGAAAAAAAAAACATTTAAGTTGTATGGTGGCATATAACTGACATCTAAATATTGAGATACTAAGTCGACTTTTTCTGCTTTTATGTTGACTTAAAATGTATGACCTGATACTATATCGACTTCCGTTGACAAAATTATCGCGACTGCAAGTCGTAATACTGTCCTGAAGTGTCATCCACAACGTCAGCATCACGAAACACTTTTACAACTATATGTCGACATTATAATTATTATCTCGACTTGTGGTCATGTTATATAGTAGGATTTGTTCAGAAGATAATGATAGTCAGATACTGACTATGCCGGTCGAGGTACTTAAATTCGGGACGATGTGACGTATTAAGTTTAGGGCTTAATATAGTGTTTGGTGGCATATAGATATTATATAATTATCGTTTCTTGTAAACAACTCTGCGATTGCAACAAGACTGGCGCTGCCTGTGTGATTTTGGTCTAAAAATAAACTTTCACGACTACGAAAACGTATCTCAACGCTAAATGGCAAATCATGACATGTAAAAGAACCGGAAGTCGAGAAAAAATAGTAGAAAATAAGTCGTCATACAATGTTAACACGCTTTGTTTTCTTGAAGGCAGCTTAGAGCAATATTACGACCTGCAGACGCGATAACCATTATCAACGGAAGTCGATATAGCATCGTCATACATTGTAAGTCGAGATAAAAGCAGAAGAAGTCGACTTAGTATCTCAATATTTAGATGTCAGTTATATGCCACCAAAGTTTTGTACCCCTGCAGGCACATGACGTTCATACAACGTCGCTTCAACGTCGATGCAGACGCTTCGACGTTGATGCTACATTGTCTCAACGGTGTATGCCAGCTGAGGCCATATGCTGTCCGCTAATAGAATTAAGGCTATTCATTGCTTAGTGTATACTCCGTGTTTCCTATATTGTATAGTGATAGCAGAGGTACATAGGAGTATATATTATCAAGTGAATCTTCACATTGTTTTCATTTTTAAGTCTCGTTTTAATTTTAATTAGTTTATCATTTCTGTACTTTTTATACAGCATAAATATGCATTAATATACTTAGTAATATAAATTTCCTCGCTTGCTCCTGCTTATATGATGGAAATATTAGGGCTTACATAGCTCTAGATGACCAGGGCCCAGTTTTTTCAAATCTTCCTTAGCTTAACGAGCTCGTTAGCTTTTGCAAAAGCTACTCATCTTTTTTATCAGCAAAAATATTAGCGTGTATGCCATATTTAATGAACAAAGTTTTAACGATACGTTAACTAACGACATCCGATTAGTTTTGAACAACAGGTCCCTGATGAATAATTTTCTTATTTTCCTCGAAGATATGTTATGTGGGCACCCATTAGAAGCGCCACCGCATATCCAACTAGAGTTTTTGTTCGTTATTTCCAGAAACCGTTTGATTGCATAATCTGGACCAGAGGTTATAAAACTTTTTTTACGAGTTCAACTCAGTTGAACATGAAATTTGTCCTGCTAATACATCACACATTACTGACAAATTCGAATTCTTTCTTGTTAAAATAGTTTACCATAAAAATTTCTCTGCTAATAAATATGAATGTATCAACTATTATTGGCATTCTCATATGTATTAGCAGAGACAATTTCTTGCTTAGCTGAGTTGAGCACAACAATGTTTTATAACCTCGCAGCCAGTCATAATGAGTTTAATAATAGAACCTTCTTTATTTTACACTGTATAATGAAATTGCCATAGTTTACATAGCTCCAGATGAGTATAAATCTAATTACTGTTTCTTATTCATGAAAACATAGGTTATTGGTACTCTTTAGAAGCGCCACGGAAGCGAGGCGCATGTAATAACATATATGCTTCAGCAGAGAAATAAGAAAAATATCAATACCTCATGGCTTTTAGCTACATTAATCTGGCTACAAAACACGAAATCTAACGAAGTGCACAAGCACCTCTTACTTGCTATAAACATCTTCCATCAGAACAATAGTGTTGCGATAGCTATAAAAGTCCTGCTTCAAACACGAAATCTAACGAAGTGTACAAATACTTCTTGCTTAAACTACAAAATGTAATAGGGATAGCTATATTAGACCGACTTCTAAACAGGAGTGTAAAAAAGTGCACACATATTTCCTGTCTGCTAAAAGCTTTGAGCAGAAATATAGTGTAGACAGCTAAATTAGTCTGGCTACAAGGAAGTGAATGTTACAAAGTGTACACATACTTTTTAATTGATATAATAACCTTCGACTAGAAAATAGTGAAGGGGTAGCTAAATTAGCCTAACTACAAACATGAAATCTAACAAGCTATATTAATCTTTGATCAGAAAAATAAGATATGAATAGATATATAAGCCGGGCTTAAAACACGAAATCTCAGTAAAGTGTACAGATACATCTAACTTGCTATAATAACCTTCAGCTAGAACAATTGTAAAGGTATAGCTATATAAATAGAAAGGAAGGCAATGATCAGGAATCGATACAATTACCTAACACCTTCCGTCTAAGACACCAAAGGGAAAGAATGACACACTTAAAGCAATGGCACGGCAATCAAAACACTACAAGCAGAAAGGACAGTTTCTTTCCCCAAAATTGGCCAAATGGCTATCCAAAATACAAATTTCACCAGGACGTACATGCAAAGACATACAATGATAGAAGTAGTAAACCAAACCACGACAGAAGCACCGCCTTGGAACGGTCAGTAATAATTTTACTAGGGGTGGGGAGTTAAATCGATTTCACGTGGCCACATCCCTCGCCCTTAGTTCTGCCGTGGTATACACAAGACATTTTTTCAGTCCGCGTTAAGGGCTTCTAACTCATCAATGCAACATCTACGAGAACATAAAAATCAAACGAATACAGAGATGATCCACGAAAAGGAATCAACAGCAAGAAATAAGCCCGGCTACAAGCACAAAATCTTACGAAGGGTACAAATACTGCTTTCATGTTAAAGTAGTCTTCAACTGGAACAATTGTGTAGGGATAGTTTTATAATAAATGTCAAAAAGATTGCCTTTGGAAACAAAGAACACACTACGGATTAGAAAATGGGAGTCTCGGTTTTACTGAGACTCTCATAAGCAGTAATGAAGTTTGCAACACTGCTTATGCCCTCTAGCGTATACATGAGCAGAACTCCATTTTAAAATACACAACAATTGGCTCAATGATCCCAAAAGAAACAAGAAAACATTGATGCAAAGCATCAATACGCCGGGAAACTAATCTGTCATGCATTACTTAGCTCCCTATAGATCGTAGTATAGTGAAAAAATGTTATAATTTATGAAAGGTTGTAATTATATAAATTATCGCAATACTCAACGATAAAAACATTATAGACGTTACCAGAGCTATGTAAAAAATCAACTATGATCGTCTGTTTTCTAGCCCGCATACATAATTATATGTCGCCATCAACAGCCTAGGCCGAACATACTATATCCGAAATCATCTATGTAGCAGTGTTTCGTTCTTTTCTCCACTCATAACGTTTTCTTTCGGCCCAAATTTTTTCCATGTTTGAATATCAAATTAAAAACTGTATTATTAAACCAGCTTATAATCCGTTCGATTTGAGAATGCATATTCCAATCGTAAACAAAGAAAAATATCTTTTGATTCCTCTTCGTAGTACGACGAAAAAAAAATGAAAAAATTCAAACGTGTACGAATATTGACAGCAACAAGCTTATTTCAGGTTGAATGGTCAAATTGGGGCTCCTACGGGAAAACTGTTCATTTCTCTTTTAAATGAGCAAAACACACATTGCTACATTCATTCTACACAGTACTTCCCATTTTTTTTTATTTCACTATGTTACCAATAGCACAGTTCTCTGCTGCAAAAGTGTGACTTTGAATAATAATAATAATAATAATAATAATAATAATTAAAAGTTGGGGTGAATAGAGAACTAAGAACCCAATAAAACTGGAAGAAAACCATTGTTCTCCAAATGCATACGCATTTTACAAAAACAACCTCAAATAGATACATATAATCTGCACTATGGTGATGTACGGGGAGACGTTCTACCGCCGCCACATGGCAGCTAACGAAGTGCATAAAAACTTCTTACTTGCTATAATAGTTTTCAACTAGACATTTGTGTAGGGATATTTATAAAAGCTCGACTTTAAATGCAAAATTTAACGAAGTATATAAATACTTCGTATGTGCTATAATAGTCTTGCTCATGTATACGCTAGAGGGCGTAAGCAATGTTGCAAACTTCATTACTGCTTATGAAGAGTCTGAATAAAACCGAGAATCCCGTTTTCTAATCCGTAATTTGTTCTTCATTTCCACTGGCACTCTTTTGGACGTTTATTTTACTACACTGCAGCTGGTGTTAGCGCCGTATGGCGGCCTTAGAACGTCTCCCCGTACTTCACCATAGTGCAAATTATATTTTATTTCCTTTGGGATCATTGGGCCTATTGTGGTATCTTTGAAAATGGAGTTCTGCTCATGTATACGCTAGAGGGCGTTAACTTCATTACTGCTAATGAAGAATCTCAATAAACGCGAGACCACTGTTTCTAATCAGTAATGTTTTCTTTGTTTCCACAGGCAATCTTTTTTGGCGTTTATTGAACTTGAACAATTGTGGAGGGATAGCTATATAAGCCCTGCTTATAAAGCCAAATATGGTTAGTAGAAACACAATGCATAGACAGCTTAATTAGTCTGATTACAATAAATGATTCTAAAGAAGTATACAACAAAGTGCACAAATAATTTTTACCGGCTATAATTATTTCGATTGGAAAAAATGGCACCGGAATAGCTAAATTAGCCCAGATAGCTAATGTACTTAATGAAATGCACGAATATTGCTTACCTGTTTTAATACTCTCAGACTAAAGTTTACTGCGCGGATATAACTGAAATGGTCCATCCTCAAAAGAGTAAATCAAAATATAGTGTACATATCCTTTTTACCTCTTGAAGTCATCTTGAACTGGAAGAACTGCTTGGCAGAAAAATTCTAATGGTTCAGCCACAACAAAGAAAATCTAATAAAGATAATTAAATGACGAGGCTACAATAAAGTTAATTTAAAGAATTTCAAAGTGAACAGTGCGTGGAGTAATAGTAACACAGGAAAAGCCACAATGAGTATAATGCCATCATCAGTCACCAAAAGAAACGGGAGAAACACAAAATTAAAGCTTTTCTAAATAGATAACAGAAGGGCCAACGATACATCAATGAATCATATTGGACGGGTCAGTATCACGGTTAATGAGGTGGGACTGGGCTGATATACATCGCGTGGCGGACAGATAACTGTCAAAAATTGATGAAATTTGCCTAATAGCAATCCCAAACCAGATCTCTATAATATCAATGCACATACCAAGTTTGGCGAGAATCAACTGATGTTTAGTCAAGTTATTGTCCGGAAACAAAAATACCGACGTTTGGTAGACTGGTGACTGTCAAAAATTGACGAAATTTGCTTATAAACAATCCCAAACTACTGACCTCTGATATACTTATGTACGCAAATTTTGAATAAAATCCATGAAAAACTATTCATGTTAGAGAGTGGAAACCAATCATTAACAGACGTCCAGACAGACGGACACTAGGAGGGGAAATCATAATACCCCACTACTATCTATCGTGTGGCGGGTATAAAAAGGGATAAACGAAAACAGTAGAAATATTGAACCTCAATTTCGACTAGTGAGGACAGCTAAACTAAAACAGACTGAATGTTACTACTCTTTATAATTGACTTCGCATGGATGTGCACTGTGAAATGAGCGAAAATTGTCAAGATGAAAACTAGAGAATCCAAATAAATGAATACTGTTCTGTACCTGTTGAAATTCCAATTGCTTTCTATTAGCTACGGCCTTTGCGTACATCATGATAAGAAGCCCACTGTCATACTTCTTATTCCGATACGCTATGTTCTGTAAAAGAATAGAAGTAACGGAACTGGATACACGTGGTAGATATAATTTAATTCGTCAGTTTTTCATTCTCATCACGAAAACATGCCTATATAATTTTGACCCCCTTAAACCCCACTTTTGTATAGTAAAACTGGGGTTTACAGGGATATACATTATTTTTCTCATATCGCTCAAAAGATAGATAGTGGATACTCGTTAGAACCGTCTCGTCGAGGTGGTTCTAGCGAGCACCACAGTCTATGTTTTGAGCAGAAATGTGAAAAATAGCAGAATTTTTATCTGAAAATTTTCATCGTTTGGTGGTAAAATTTTCAGTATATTTGAATAGGCATGTTTTCGTACTGTTCGTGACTTCCTATACACCAAAAGATATAATAAGCCAGGAAATGCCACAAGATGCACATCCTTCCCAAGGGATTAACAGAAGGAGAAAAGGAACTCAAATAATGACAAAACAAATATAAAACCACAGACCCAGTAAGCATTCTTTATAAATCTATAGCGGGCCGTTATCGGTGCGTCAACTATGCTGACGGGTCGATAATGGCCCGCTATAGATTTAAAGAAGAATGCTAGCTGGGGACGCACAAAGAACTTGAAACCGTCTTGGAACGGTCAGTAGAAAAAAAAACTACTACTGCACAACAAGCCCTTTTAAAAACGGTTGTACTCTTAAAGGAATGAAATTGCTCCTCCTAGAGTCTCACTGTTTAGAGAAGCCCGACTTGTGGAAGAAGAGCAAAACAGTTTAGAGAGAGTTGTTTGCTCTGGAAGTGCATTTATTCTCCTTAAAACACAAACTATTCATAACTATCCTTTAAACACCAACTAGATGCTATTTTGGATTTAGCTTTTTATTCTGAGTGAAACATTATGATTGTGACCAAGATCATCTTACCTCAAAACAAGGTTTTACAAACTTGTATGGTTGCATCGTTTGCTTTGACAACAATGTGTTTTAAGTTCTGTACGTATGCATTACTCTAAAGGGTCATTTCGATTCGAAACGATTTTCACTACAGTCAGCGTTAAGGACATGTGGCGTCGTAAAGTGCCTCCACGTACTGCACAAGTGTAGCGTTTTTTCCTGTCCTTTGTGATGAATCTGCCTATTTCGGGATTTTAGAAACATGATATGAGGATCGCTGATGACGCCAAATTAGTCGAAACTAGTTAGCATGGTCAAGAAAACACGAACATTTCGGGACTTTTCATTTCTATGTGTCTGATCATTGCTCTGAATTGACATTACTTTAAGAATCAAACTCTCATTAACTCTCATTAATATACAACAGCACGGGAATTCTTCCGATAGCTCAAGAAAACAAATATTCAATGTTATGTATGTTAAGTGTACTCATAAGAATCGCCTCGTCGAGGAGATTCTAATAAATACACTCAACATACCAATATTTTATAAAAGATTCGTAAATTATCCCTATTCGCCTCCAGATCATGCGCTACGATAGACCCTCAGCAGCTCGAACTACCCATGTCTAAACTAAATTTTCAAGGTTCCAAAGCTCTTCGAGTCATTGAAGTTTGCCTTTATGTATTCATTGCTCATCATGGTCATTCCTTATAGGATCTATTTGTCTTCACTACAGCAGGCGTCAGTACCATGTTGAGACCTTAAAAAATCTCCCGTCCCTTATTATAGTGTAGATTATAGTCACAGGTTTTTTTAAATCCATTGGAGCCTTTTTAAAATTTATATTAGGGTCAATGACAAGGCCGTCACTAGCTAATCTGGCTCTGAAAACTTAGACACGTTAACCCATTAAAGATTGAGTAAACTCTCCAACACTACATATTGGAAGAGTCCATTTTCGAGTTAAGGTATGTCAGGCTATATTTTATAGATATTCCTAAAATGCTTGAACTATTTGCAAACAGTGGAGATCCTGACCAGACTCCGCGTTCTGCAGCGCCTGATCTGGGTCTGCAATTTTTGCCATTTCCCCGTTTAGGGGGTCTCCAGTCCAGTCTTCAATGGGTTAACTAGTTTTTATTCAGTTTTCTCTATAGTGATTCCTTTTATAAACTATTCATAACATCTCACGGATATACTTGTAACACCATTAGTCAAGAACACCTAAATATTGACTTTACAACACCCGCTGAGATCTCTGAAGATATCGTACCTCAATATGATCCTTGGACCCTGGAACATCAATACCAAATTGATCACGATATAATTGTCTGAAAAATATAAAGAGAGTTCAGGTCTTGCAGGTTATATTATTTCTGGTGTGTTACAATATACAGTAAAACATCATTGGCTCGTTTACCATGGATGATTTGAACTCGTTTTTAATCTCTAAGAAAACCTTCCGATAGATCAAAAAACAAATATGTAGGGACATTGTAAGAAGTCTTTCTTTTTTGCTGTAGAAATGCATGTTTACATCATTACCCGGAATAATTCACATCTTGATTTGCTATTATAACTTTCCATTGCATTAATCAGTTTGGTTTAAACATATTTATTTCCAAAATGTTTACATATACAACGCATACAAAAATACGTGGTTCGTAATTAACTTGTGATATTTTCAATTTGTTTCGAAACACTTGAAACAACTTCTTATAAATCATAACTGAATTGTTAATATCGGCAGTCGAAATGTAACTTGTACATTATGTTATGGCTATTGTTAAAAGTAGGAGTGGTATGTAAAGAAACTTGCAAGTGTACACAAAACTGTTTTAGAGGTTGTTATTGTGTAACCAACTTCGTTAGCAAATGATGTTAAAACTTTACAAGATTTCTCAATCGATTCCTAGTTTCTTTCCACAATTAACTTCAGAACATATCAAACAATTTGTGAAAAACGAACATCATGCACATGGATATGTTTTATAAGGGAGACAACTTTAGTGACTTCTTGTTCACTTTCCTGCACACAGATCCCTTCTGAAAAAAGATTTTCCCTAGAAGGAGGGGAGCAAATGACTTTCTTTTAGAGCAACTTTTCAGAAGGCAAACAAATAAATTTTTATAGTTCCCTCCCTTTCCTTGATTCATGTATCAATTCCCTTAACAAGCTTGTTGTAAACAAGACTTGTGTTTAGATTGTAGAAAAGTATTCCTTTCAAATATCATATATACTAGATAGAGTTGGTAGAGCTCTTGTTTGCTGTAAAACTTGCCAGCCCCCTTTTAAAAAGGGAACTATTCTTTAGGCAAAACATTTCATCTCTTTCAGGACAAAGTGTTTTATTTTAAGAGTGCTCCTTTTCCCAAGAGGACAAGAAACAAATTTGAAAGAGTTGTCTCTACTGAAAATGCACCATTTTTCTCAATAAAATGTTTCATTTTATATGGATGACGATGGATTTCATATTACTGGCTGTGATTTAGAATATATTGAGTAGATATTTGTCAGAGGTAAACGAACAAGAAAAACTGTGCTTGGCTTAGAAATAGTTCTTAAAGGAATGATCGACAGAAATGGACGCACACGCACAGAAATAAAAATGGCTTATATATCCACAGTTTTTGATCAGAGTAGCTAGTTTCGGCCAATTAGACCTCACCAGTGACCCCGATGAAAGTTTTCTAAAACCCCAGAATGGGCTCAGTGCTCACAAAAAATACATGGAAATATTATATACTATAATGAAGTACATGGAGACATTTTGCAGCCGCTACATGATATTAACACCAGCTGTTGATAAGCCTAAGTCTACTCATGTTCTTAGATATTATTTTAGAAATTAAGAAAATACAACTGATGGACAGGGCCGTTTTCACTAGACTACTAGACTATATGCCTGCACATGCTGGTTTGATCTTAAGATATTTAAACATCAGCTGCTGTCTTGGAATATAAATTGCGTGGTATGTATTGTCCGCATACAAAAGGCAACTGTTACGGACCTTAGCCGTCGGAAAATGCTTGAAACTCCTTAATATTAATTCTCATAACATCATAGCAACGTCTTGACAAAAGTTTTTTCGTGTCCTTTTTATAAGGAAGTTGCACACACTTAAATCTCGAATGGGCATGTGCATTTCCCCCATGCAATACTTAGCCCTTATGTTCGAAAAAATTGTCTTTGCCTATGAAGCACTGATATTAGACTGCACATGTGCGTAACCGAAGCTACACATATACAATACAGTTCAATATGCCAGGAATAGGCTTTGTCACACACCGGGTAGGTACTATTGATAACCCAGCAGGCAAACACGTTGAAACAACGTCGATTCATTGATGACTTAATGTTGTGTACCCGCTGGATAAGTTTCTGTTGCAGTTCGTTTAAGTTTTGGTCGTTCTGCTTTCGATTGAATGCGATGTTGTTTCGACAGAGAGATACTCTCCGATGTAATATCGATAGAATGCTATCCTGGGATGTTGTTTTGTTATAATGCTACCCTGCGATGTTGTTTCGAAAGGGTTCTACCCTGTGAAGTTATTTCGATTAAGTGCTACCCTGTGCTGTTGTTTTGATAGAGTGCTACCCTGTGATGTTGTTTCGATAGAGTGCTATCCTTTGAAGTTGTTTCGATGTAATGCAACCCTGTGATGTAGTTTCGATATAGTGATAACTTGTAATGTTGTTTTGATAAAGTGTTACCCTGTGATGTTGTTTTGTGTCATTCGGTATATTGGACCTGAGGTTATAAAACTTTTTTCATGCTCAACTCAGCTAAGCATGAAATTTTCTCTGCAAATAAATATGAAAATGCCAACAATAGTTGGCTCAGCTATGGTTAGCAAGAAAGAAATTGCAATTGCTAGTAATTTGCGATTTATTAACATGACCATTTCTATGCTCAACTGAGTTGAGCATGAAAAAAGTTGTGTTCTTTAGCGGGCGAGAGTGGGTAGGTTTGAACTCTGATTAGTTCAGTGGATCATTAGTGATAAACTAAAACAGATGTCCAGAAAGGGTCACAATCACACAACATAACCCACAAATGACACCAAGGGAAAAAATTAAAAAACCAAGACACACAGTACACAAATTACAAACCAAAGAAAAGCAAAACAAGCAGTTCCCTCTTTCCCAACAAGGCGATAACAACGCTAGATTTGATCCACTAAGCCAAACTATATGACAACAAATTGCTGTATATACCGAAAGTATATTGCTATCCTGTGCTACTAGAAATACACTGTAATTCCATACCTTACGTTTTCAACCTCATCCGTCGTATGACTGCCAACGGGGTCGAAACACTTTATGCTTTGTAGTTTGGTAAAAATAACCTGGAAGGTAAAGATTTGAGCAGGGTATTACAAATGAACTGGCATTCTACAAAAAATATGTGAAGATATCAAAAACACATTAACTGTTTCGCTAGGAAGAGCAGAATTCATTTGTTGGGGCTGACTTTAAGGGGGATGGATATATTTAAGGTGAGGCAACTCTGTCCGAATCTGTTTTGCATTCATCCTGAAAAGGGGTCTGCTTTATGATGAAAGAATTTGCTCCACCATTGGGAGCCAATTCTTTATTTTTGAAGTAGACCCCTCTTCAGTAGGTACTTGGTGAACAGGTCAAGAATGTTGTCCCTTTTGTAAAAATGGCGGAATAGATATCAAGTGCGCCAAGTCCCTATAAGAAAACGCCCATGATGGACATTTTGAATCACTTGATAAACAAAATACAAACTTGCTCGCGTAGTTCAGGAAAAACGGGAGGCACTTGCGAAATCGGATTATGATATATCACTAGTAAGGTCACAGCTTTAGATATACGAAGCCATTGGCATTGTAATACAAGTACAACAGACATTTTTAGTTTCCAGTGGAGTTGGAGTTTTATTATCCATTCATCGCTGATAAGGTTATGTCGAGATGTCAGTTAACATACTCAAACTTTTAATGGCCTCTAAGCGATTAACCAGTACTTGTACAAATACTTTCGCTAATAGCTCTTCTTGAATCAACTGGAGGGTGTGGATGAATGCAGGAATTATTCCATGATCAGTCCCGAAGAAATATATGAGGGCGAGATGGGATTCGAACTCTGGTAATAGCAAGGGAAGACTATAGTCACGCAACGCAGCACTCCTAACGCACTAAGTAAGATTTGAATGACACCATGGATACGAAACGACATCATAAAACTGCATTCTACCCTGACCCTGACCAAACGCAACGAACTAATCGAAAAGGAACATGCAACATAAAATACCGCCTTGGAACGGTGAACAGTCACGTGTTCGTATAGGTATTTGAGTCACAACTTCAAAAAAACGTACCTTCATATATGTGCACCCAGCAAAGATTCAGATCAGTCTGCCCTTTCGCACAGTCTGATCAGAATCTTCACTGTGCATATTTGGATAGCCAAGGATACAAAGATTTTTCATGCGTACAACGAAGACTGGTCAGAGAGCGTGGATACGTAGGTTGATTTTTGGTTGCGTGCACATGCCAGCAGGTACGTTTTTTTCACGTTGCGGTTCATTTAATGTTGGCCGCGTATGATACTCACAATAAGAACCCAATGTCCGAATGTTTTTACTGGTATAAATATTAGTTCTGTATTAGTGGAGTTAGATCCAGTGGGGAAAACTGGCTTCTTTGTGTACTTGAATGTAGACTTAATCGAATACACTTTTCCCCTACTTTGTTCTTGAAGAAGTTGAAAGTACGAATTGATGATCTGAAAAAATCCGGTAATAAAGTACACATTAAAACGCTGCCATTATGATAACACACATAGGTAACATGTATTTTTCTTGATTATAGCTACTGAAATGTCATTTTAACAAAAGGTATGAATATGTAATACTCTGTCTAAAGCAGACGTATTCCGTTTGTCCTAAATATAAGTAGAGATTAGATCATTAGGTATTAATCAATTTAAATTCAGAAACTGGACCTTTGAATCAGTTGAAGTTCGTCTGGACATATTTTATTCATTATTAATATCAAGCAAGCCAACTTAACTAAATGTGACTTTTTGCTTCAATAACACTAGTTTGACTTTTTACGAAAGTGACAAAATTAACTTCTTCGTAACAGAACAGAAACAAACACGTAATGAGTGGGTGGGGCATAATTAGTCCCAATCGGTATACACATAGTTTGCTTTTATAGTTTGGTACCAAACAGAATAAAATGTTATCAAGAAGAAAGAAACGAGCATCACATGCTTTCTGACAAGACCATTGCATGTACGTTTCATGATTGTCTGGAGTGAAAACAACAGGTTTTAAGTTATAAGCAAGGCAAAGAATTTTTTTAATGAAAACTTTAGTAAATATTTTCTGGAAATGCCACAATCATAAAGCACAAACTTCCCGGGGCACCAACTGAAGGACAGATGATATGAGGCACAAATAACGTCAAAATAAACATCACATATGGGACCACCGACGAACGAACAAAGAACTGCAACAGACGAATCGCCTTGGAACGGTCACTAGAAAATTACTGTGGCATGCATGGGAGCTTAAACCAGTTTCTACTCGCACGAAAGACACCCTTATTTCTGATGAAGTTGAAATATAAACATATGTTCGGTCCGCATAGGGAGCCTCTACATTTTCAGTAAAGCATTAAGGTGAACCGCATAGAATCACAAACACTGTGATGAAACTAAGCAAAGGGCTAAGTTGCGACCTGAAGCCAGAACACAAGAACACCACAAACAGGATAACAATGGGCTTGACCACAGACGTTGATAGTCAAGTGCAAATGTTCGAAAATAGAAGTGTAATGCAAATCCAGCCTCAACACCCATAATCCTGTTACGGTTTCAGCTGAAACCAGAACACAAGAAAACTACAAATGACGGAGTACAATATATATTTCTATTAAAATTGTTTCAAAAATTGATATTCAGACCAATGATCCTACGTCATGACATTTTAAAGACTCAAAAGATTGGGTTGTCCCGCAGCTGACCATAATATCACTGGCAATTTGGAAAATGTTTATAATTCTTAAATTCCCTGAACTACCACTAACGGTCCAAAAACGTATTCCCTAACCATATCAACTTCAACAATGTCGTAATAAATGCAAGAGCATAACAAAAATTTTGTAAAGACGGGTGTAATTAATTAACGCATGTTGAGATTAACAATGCTTCAATGATTGAACATTGAGCGTATATAATATAGTAGATAAACGTGTTTTATTTTGTTCTTACACCCTAAAACTCTCACTGCCTAAACCAAAATATTTATTTTGTCTTTTGTAGCAAGGTCTCTAAGAGAGGGTATTTCTTTTTAGACTCTATTCATAGGAGGCTTGTTTAAATCATACTAGACAAAGCAGTAAATAATGTAATATTTTTGTTTGACAGCTTCATTCGTTAAAACAGGAATAATGTATCGTTCAAACAATTACTATTGTAGATGGTCATACAATTCAACTGTCAAGTTTACAGTCAATATAAAAAAGAAACCGGTCTTCTTACGTTGAAGTGTATTGGACATTTCTACATTATTTACTTCATGCTTTACTGCCCATAAAAAGCATGTATTGACACGCTGTGAAAAGTTTTACGAAACATCGGACACAGCCTTTTATGACTAATTAAAACTCTTTGAGGTCTAGATAAATTTGTATCCAAAATTCTTTTCGAGCATTTAGTTTGACCACATATAATGTTCCTACACTTTTTATTTGTCTGCCTAATAAAATGATTCTGGCTGTTCCTTATCCGTTGCCTTGGGAGGGATATGCTCCGTGACTGTGGCCTGTCCAGGGCCGAGGTTATAAAACGTTTTTCATGCTCAACTCAGCTGAGCATGAGATGTGTCCTGCTAATAAATCTCAAATTACTAACAGTTGCCAGTTCTTTCTTGCTATAGCTGAGCATGAAACTTTCTTTGCTAATAAATATAAAAATGTCAACTATTGTCGGCATTTTCATATTTTTAGCAAAGAAAATTTCATACACAGCTGAGTTAAAGATTGAAAACAAGTTTAAAACCTCGGGGCCTGGATAGCTATATATTTACTTTTTGTGGTTCACGAATCATGACGACTGATATGTGGGATTGTTTGCTGCTTACATAAGTGGTTTAGTAAGCCACCTTCTTATTAAAGCATTATACTCTGATAACAGGTTTCAAGTAGCTTTTACATGAAATTAAAAACAACTGAATTTCGTTTAAAAATGGCAATGACATTCAACATTGTGTGTGTGTGTGTGTGCGTGTGCGTGTGCGTGTGTGTGTGTGTGTGCAGATGTTCAGGTATAAATATTTAACTGACTACTAATAAAACATATATTATATATTTATTTGATAGTTTATTTATTTTGTCTGCAATCAATTATTTAAAATGTTACCTTGTCGTTAATTGGGCCGTTGTTTCGAATGGTCTTCATGTCACTCTCATATATTTGTATACCATTTATCTTGCGAATCACGTTTGTCTAAAATATGACAAGAACAGTGATTGTTAAAGAGTCTGAATACAGGCAATATTTAGGCTGAATTTCCGCTCTTTGTTTACAAGGGAGACAACTTATTTATGTCTACTTGATTGTTTTTCTGCTTACCAAGACCTTTCGAAAAAGGAATCTATCTCAAAGGAAATAATTTATTCCCATTTGGAGCAAATCCTTTCCTTTAAGACTTTTAGACTAGAATCTTTTTCTGAAAATGACAACAGTTTTGATAGCGTTGCCTCCCCTGACAGAGTTTCAATCCCCATTTAAATATAAACACAAAGCACTTTATGACGCTCTAACAAATTTTCGTCGAAGATACAGAAACTAGGAAAAATTCAAAGTTTGAAATTATCCATCAAGCGTGGATAGAAACATTCGAAATTATTTCACCCCTCGCCATACATAATGGTGTTATGGCGTATCTTTTTAGATGTTATCTATATGCATATCAAGGTAAATCACCAGGGCTTAGTTGTTCAAAACTTTATGTTGTTAGCTAACGTGACGTTAAAATTTCTATATTGAAATATTGCATATATTAACAGTTTTGCAGAAAAAATTGTGAGTAGCTTTTGCTACTCACATTGTTGCAGAAACCATATCAATGTATTTGAAAATGTCTTAGCTATAACAGTTAACGAATTTGTCATTAACAAGCTGAAGATGCTTTGAACAACAGGGCCCAGAGATTTTAATTATAACAGTTGTTACCTCTAATTAAAGATGCTTTATATGTAAACGGAATATTCAAACAGATTCTAAAGGAAGTGACCTTTGAAAAAAATAAAACACATAAATTAAAAAAGTGTCAAGTCTTCTTGGACAGATTAGCTAGTTTCGGTTAGGCCACGTCAGCGACCTTCAAATAAAATAATCCGAAATAGGCTCAACGATAACAAAGGATAAGTGAAGCACGGATAGACGTTTAACGGCGACACCGCAGCACTAACACTAGCTCTAGTGGAGATAGATTCTTTAAGCAATGCCCCGTGGGATCAATGAACATACTCACAAAGGCTCACAGGCTTGGTTTGATCCAATCCGTTCATGAAAGACTCGAAAATGTAATAGTCTTCGCGCGCCTAGCATTGTTGTACGCGTAATACATATAGCATGAACGAGAGCTGTTATAACTTTTAAATAAGCTTGAAATGGGAGTCTTTGTATAACTTAAGTCAATATAATGTTTGATAATAACAGACTAGTGACGACGAAAAAATAAATCTAACATTGAGCGCATACATGCTAAAAGGTACAACTTGGATATTGTTTACAACAAAATTCCAGACTAGCCTGCCCATCCGCGCTGTCTGATACATAAATTGAGCTTGCATAGCAAAAATTTCTTCAGATATACTCATGCATATAGACGCCAAAAGGAGTATCTCTTGGAAACAATGAACACAAACACACACAAAAAAAAACTGATTTTTTTTCCATTCTTATGATTATAAGTAAACAATAATTGCATTGCATTTTGATAAAAAATAAGTGACAGTTTAAATAGACAGTTTTCATAAATAAACAAACAAATAAGTAACTAAATAAACTTTTAGTTACTTATTTGTTTGTTTATTTATTTTCTACGGTCATTCTCTCCCTTCTGCTGATTCAAGAAGGGCAGTTGTCAGTTTCTGGCGAAAGAATGTGCACAACACTGGTTAACCGCTTAGAGGACTAAGCCTGCCCAGTATACGTGTGGTTAGGTAAACTGACTGCGCTCGACATGACCCCATTGGTTTGACTGGGCCGTAAAACCTCAACACAAACACAAAACTAAATAAACAAAGTCTTCGCACTGTCTGGAAAATAAAGTAATAAACCCCAGAAAAGTAGCTAAAGGTTGTTTAATTGTAATCACTGCTCAAAGGAAGGAAATAGATTCAATACTACTGACAATTAATCTACCAACAATATTGATTTTTACCTGTTATTGCAATTTTGAAGTCTACATCTTTGGTAGTTTTTGTTATACTTGAAGAACATGTCCTAAGAGAGGAGAAGTGTTTTGTAAATATGAAGACTGGAATTAAGGACTAAGAAGACTTTAGTCTGGGTTTTACCGACTATATCATATACTATTCCGCTTGAAATAAAATAAGCTCTGACATTTGGATTTCATAGAAAGGATTTACTTCTTTAATAGCTGGAAACCCACTTGTATACATTAACTTTAAAACTCAACACTTTATTTGATTGAACTCTTGGCTTCATCAGACATTATTTTGTTGTGTTCTTTTAACTCGATGAGATGGTAATCACTACATAATACACCTGTTCAATCGACTGACATTCCCATGCATATAGATGTTAAACGGCTACGGCATCTGATCTGGGTCTAAGCCGTTTGAAATTAAGCCAAGAGTTTTTTTACACAAATCAATATTTTAGGTTAAAAATGGTTAGGGCAAAAGGTGTCCCAATAAATTGGGTGAATATAGTTTAATTGATTATAGAAAATCATGATTAATATGTACTCATTTGCCATAAACGTGTCATCATTGAGTAAATCGATTAATCGACAACTCACTAATAAATACAGTGTTTTGATATTGTAAAATCTTACTTGCAAGACTTCTGTTTCGTTGACTTTAATATAAACTAATGTATATAATTCCCTTTCTTCGAGTGAAAGCAACCGGAAGTTCATGCTATTTAAGCCATCATCTTGTCCACGAGCAGAAGCGTTTGATAGAAGTTTGAATCTAAAAAAGTACAAAATACGCTCGTACCACAGACGGCCGGCACGTGTTCTGGTATAACAGGTATACAGAAAAAAAAAATAAGTATATGGATAATAAATTGATGAGGGTTCCAATGCCACTAAAAAAGGCCAATTTTGACAATTTTCTAGCTGGTTTAAATTTTCTAAAATCACAAATCACTCTCAGTGTGATGTTGCTATCACAAGTCATTTAACATTGGCCCCTCACACTGGGCATAATTATCATGGGATCGCTGCAGCTGTCGTAAAGTGTTCGTGTGAGATCGCTGCAGCTGTCGTAAAGTGTTTGTGTGGAGGCCGTAAAACGTCACCTGCGTTAATATTATGAATTTATCTAATCCATTTGACCTATTATGCTCATATATAACATGTGAAATAGAGTCCGCTTAAGGCGCCGTTAGTGGATGTGATTGATATTACAGCGTTTTAGTATCCTTCATGAAATGACTCACTTTCACTTATCAAACACTGCTGCATCTTTTATCATTTGTTTCGTTCAACTTTTCGAAAGAATCAAGTTTTCAGACTAGTTGTCTTTTTACGTGGTTTCTGCTCTTCTAAAGTAGCGTTTGATTCCTGTTTGATCTGGTATTATCGAGGGTTCGAAATTATTGGAGTACGAAACTTACAGAATACAAAATAACTGTCAACTGTAGAATTTGTAAATACAATAAAATTTCGATGCTCGATGCCAAGAACAGTTTGGGGCCGTAAATTAGGTTTTCTGATAGGTGTTCCAGTTACTGCAGGCTGAAGTCAAGTTAACAATTAACCAGAATATTTGAGCCACCAGTGTTCTAGTAAATGAGTATATAGTTTAGTAAGTTCGTACCTGTTCTTGTTTCTTTTCGTACCTGTTTTTGTTTGCTGGGTTATGTACATCAGATGTGTGTGGCAATGCTCGGTATGTTCCAATCATTTTATCTGGACGGTCCATCTTGTATCCTAACCGTTTAGCTCTGGAATATAATGAATTCATGCGCTACGGAGAAACAAGGGTTTAGATTGCAAAAAGCTTGCAACGCAGTATCAGCACAGACCGTGCGTGTCCACAGTCTAATGAGGGATCTCGTACATAGAAGCTACCCCTGTAGAAAATATCGCCGCTCAGAAAAGACTCTGACGAGACTTTTCTGCATGGTGACTAGGGCTCAAGGCATAAGGGTAGTTTTTATACCAGGGGACACTACTTTTGTGGTTTTTCTATCGTGTTTTATAGACTGATACATTCGATAGTTTTTCTATCATTTTTTATAAACTGAGACAAATTTTGTGACTTCCTCTTTAATTTTCTTCATGCCAATCCTAGTCCTCTTCTGAAGAGGGGTCTTTCTTTTTACAGAAGATTCTTTTCAGAAGGATGACAAACAATTTTGACATGCTTGCTTGCCATAAAAGTGTATCCAGTCCATTTAATTTATTTTGTCCCCGTTGTTGATCAATGAAAAGTTTGTAATCAAATTGCCTAATGTAAAATGAAAAATCGGATATCTCGAAAATGCTCTGAAAATTTCAGATTTTTCGCGGATAGTTATACTTTTATGAGCCATAACTTGACATAATGAACCTTCAGACGTGCAAACACGCGAAAGTGTGTACATTTGCTAAGTCTGATAAGTCTTCACTGAGTGCTTTCATGATAGCCATGGAGTCAATGTTTCTAATTAGACTATTGAGTTGGTACACATTGTCATAGGATACATTATCTTAAGGCAAATTGCTGGATTCCGGCTTGGGCCTCGGGCGGCCAACCAACTTTACGATCGGAATGTACTTATAAAACTACGTTGAAACCCAAAAGCTTATAGAAGTCAGACAGTTTAGAGTGTCCAAGAGATATAAAGGATGACCATTGTCCGATCTTTCGCGAAGAAGTTGTAACAAGCATCAATGCATTGAAGAAGAGGAAGTCAGCGGGCGCTGATAACATACTGGCAGAAGTAGGTCAAGCTGAATGCGAAGCCGTGATAGATGCCATGACATATACAGTCGAAATTCAATGGCTTAAACATAATTGGGACCATAGATATTTGTTCTAGACACTGATTGTTCAAGACGCTGATGGTTAATCATAGCGCCAGGTATAGTGGCAAATGGGGATAACTTATGGTGTCTTTTCGTTCGTCTATAAATTAGTCTTTATTGAGTGTACACACAACATACACTTTCATTATAAAATAAAAACAAATCACTAAATGCTCCCTTAATATTTGTGTTTTTTTGAGCTATTTGGAAGAATTTCCTGGGGACTCTAAAATGAGCTAGAATCAGCTACTGTAAACGAGCCATCAATGTTTGAATCATTTAAGTTTTACTTTATCTGTGACAAAATATGGAAAACAAGTAAATAGCAGAAGACACTGATGGAACCGCTGGAAAAAAAGCTCATATGACTTGTTAATAGTCAGACCTACAAAATGGAAATCAGACCAGAGAAAACAAAAGTGATTAAGAACAACCTAGATAAATCCGAGCTTAGACTTGAAAGAGTAAAGAGTTTCAAATACCCAAGATAAATCACACCGGTGACGACTCCAAACTATAATCGGTTTAAGATGGCACAAACAACTCAACTGCGGCACTTTTGATAAGGGAAGAGAAGAACACCGGCCTCCCTTCAAAAGTCGGGCTAATGCGTTCCCTTGTGACATCAACTTTTCTAATCGCTTGCAGGCATTGGACTTTGACTGCAGGACTCCAGAAAAGATCTGAGTCCTTTGAAATAAGCTGCTACCGCAACTACTGAAAATTTCGTACTAGAATCAGATCCTAAACGAGGAAGTACACTAGCAAATTTGAGGTGTCATTGATCTCCTTTTAATATCATAGTCAAGAAACGAAACTTCAGTAATTTTCTGAAATTTCAAGTTCCTCTGGCATGGCAAATCCAGTTCGTCAAGGTCAACTTGAAGTGGTGAAAAGAGTGGCAGGCGGAAGAAAAGATGAGAAGACAACATCAAGGACTGAACCAGGTCTTAGCATCACAAGCTCGTAAATAACAGCTGAAAACAGATCAAAATAGACAGAAACATTCTCAAAGCTATTAGTGGAAATTGAAGAAGGGAGCATAGTGAGCCATGATATTTATTGAATGCATGCAGTTTGCCGCATAGCGTTGAGGTTATAACTTTTATAATCTTATTGTAACGACTGACAATCTTTTTGAATAGTTCCGAAAGTTAAGTATTATTAACAATCCTTCTGAAGTTATAGATTAAGTCGCAATAAAATTCGAATGCCGATAGACCTCCCTGCAATCTATAATTTCATTCTCCCAGACACCAGTCACCACAAACGCAAAAAGTACCCTCGAACAAATGAGAAGTATGCAGATTCAGGGCACTGGTACACTTTCAGGGGAGTCAAAATTTCCTGTCTTCTGCATACTAAGCCTCTTCTAAAATGGGATCTACTGTGAAAGCAAACAATCCCCATCCACCAGAAAGGAAATTCTTTTTTTCAAAGTAGAACCTATTTTAGAAGGGGCTTGGTATGCAGGAAAGCAAACAGAAACCACAAAAGTAGTGTCCCCTGGTATAAATGGCGGAAAATCTGCCTAGTTTATCCAGCCCTTCAAGGTCATCATACCCGATTTCTCAGTTTTCCTCCGCTTAAACGGTTTATAAAATCCAAAGGGTTCACGCCTAGCGAAAAGGTGTCTTCGAGCATGCGCAAAATGTACAGATTCAGATTCATCCCACACATGCGCAAAGTGTCATCCGGGCGTTTGCTCTCCACTGATAATTCTATAGTGTCCAATAATTCTGTTAGCGGACAGCAAAGGCCCTAATCTGAATACACGGATGCGCAAGCTGATCTAAGCCTTCGTTGTCCGCATATGCCCAAACACACGTGTTCATATGGCGCGGCCCCAATAATTCTATAAGCGAAATGTGGAGACACTGAGCCGAGGGCGAAAACGTATTTGATACTCTTGGGCTGCACTGGCCATATTTGATCCAAAGACACATTTGTTTTTATCATCGAGCGCATTCAGTATTTTTGAAAGTTTATACGAGGGTCACTGGTGAGGTCTTATTGGCCGGACTTTGATAGTCGGGCCAAGAAAATTTGACACGTCAGCTGTTTCAGTTTTGTGAACGTGTTTGTTGCTCTCAAGATTCTTTCCGTTTAGAATCAATTTATCGTCACTACAGCTTGTGTTACTGCTATGTTGCGGCAGGACATCCCCATACTTTACTATAGTGTAACATACTTTCTGATCCTTTGTGATCATTACGCCCATACCGGGTAGAGTTGAATTTTATATGAGGCTCACTGATGAGGTTTAACTGACCGAAAATAGCTAGTCTGGCCCAGAAAACTTGGCATTTTAGATGTTTTACGTTTATGCGTCTGTTCATCGCTCAAACAAGAATGTGTATCCATTTCTAAAAATCAAACATAATAGATAATACATTACCATGACTACACACACTTTGATACACACATGTAGAAAAGGAATAAAATAACGCGAGAAATCCAATGACTTGATTGATGCTGATATTTTAAAATTTATAAGCGTCTACGAAACTACATAAAATCGCTATTGACAGACGACTGTAGATAATACAATTAAAGATATTTAGAATTATCTGTCATTAGTCTCTTCCGTTACCATTTAGATACACATGTAACACACAGTTAGTATTTGGTGCCATTTTCCTTGAAATATTTATAAGACAAATGTTCTGAATGCCATCACCATCTTAGAGATTTTTAAAGTCAACTTGTCACGAAATATGTAACATGATGACATTCAACCGCTGTAAACGTCATCATCCTCTCCTATTCATCCAAAGAAGAGAATATAACATGCTCACATTTACATCCTTTAAACGTCGTCGTTCCCTCCCCCTCAACCAAGGAAGAGGTTTAAACATGATGACATTTACCTCCTCATCCGCTCCTCCACTACCAAAGAAGAAATTATAACATAGTCACATTTACAATCTTCAAACGTCTCCATCCACTCTACCTAACTAAAGAAGGGATTATAAAATGTCATATTTACCTGTTCCAAACACCGTAATCTTTTCCTCACTAGCCAGAGAAGAGATTACAACATAGTCACATTAACCTTCTCCCAACGCGGTCATCCTTTCTTCTCTCACCAAGGAAGTACTTATAACAAGATAACATTTAGTTCTTAAAACGCTGTCATAATCTCTTCCCAAACCAAGAAGAGAATAAGATATGGTCACATTTACCCTCTCTAAACCTCGTCATCCTCTCTTCCCTAACCAAAGAATAGAATTTAACATTGTCACATTTACCGTCTCTAAACGCCACTATCCTCTCCACCTCAACCAAAGAAGGAATTATAGCATGTTTATATTTACCTATTCCAAACGCCGTCATCCTCTCCTTCCTAACCAAAAGAAGAACATATCATATGGTCACATTTATCTTCTCCAAACGCCATTTTCATTTCCTCCTCAAACAAAGAAGAGATTAGAACATGATTATATTTACCTGTTCGAATCGCCTCCCTGACCAAAGAGGAGAATATAATGTGGTCACATTTAGCCCCTCCAAAGGCCGTCATCCTCTCCTTTTCAGCCAGAGAAGAGATCAAAACATGGTCACATTGACCTTCTCTAAATACCGTCATCCTCTCCCCCTCATCCAAAGAAGAGAATTTGACATGGTCACGTTATCCTTCTCCAAGCTCCGTCAACCGTTCCTCCCCAACCAAAGAAGAAATAATAACAGTCACATTTACATGCTCCAAACGTCGTCACTCTCCTCCTCCTCAACCAAATAAAAAAATATAACATGTTTACATTTACCTGCTTTAAATGCCGTCGTCCTATCCTCCTTAACCAAAATAGAGATCATAACATGGTCACAGTTACCTTCTCCAAACGCCATCATCCCATCATCCTCAACTAAAATAGAGGTTATAACATAATGACATTTACCTCCTCACAACATCATCATCCCCTCCTCCCTAACCAAAGAAGAAATTCAATCATGATTACATTTACCTTCTCCAAACGCCGTCAACCAGTCCTTCTCAACCAAAATAAAGATTATAACATGATCACATTTACCTCCTCCAAACGTCATCATCATGTAACATGTTCATATTCACCTATTCTATACGCCGCCATTCTTTCCTCCCTAACCAAAGAAGAGAATATAAAATGGTCATATCTACCTTCGTCAAACGCCGTCATCCTCTTCCGCTCCTATCCACAGCCTCCCCCCCCCCCCCCTACTCAACCAAAGAAGGTTATAACATGACAAACCAAAGAAGGCTATACATGATGACATTTAGCTCCTCCAAACGACGTCATCAATTCCTCCTCACTAGACGTATTTATATCGATAACGTTTACCTCCTTCAAATGCCTTCAACCACTCCTCCTCAACCAAAGAAAAAATTATAACCTTGTCACATTTTCTTCCTCCAAACGCAGTCATCCTCTCTCCCCAAACCATATATATATTATATGTAACATAATGACATTCACCTATTCCAAACGCCGTCATCCTCTAGTCCCTAACTAAAGAAGAGAAAATAACATGGTCATATTTAACTTCTCCAAGTTATCCTCTCTTCCCTATCAAAAAACGAAAAAATAACTTGGTCACGTTTATCTGCCTTCTCCAAACTTCGTCATTCTCTCATTCTGAACAAAGAAGGGATGATAACATGTTCACATAACCTGTTCCAAACGCCGTTATTATCTCTTCCCTAACAAAAGAAGAGAATATAACATGGTCACATTTACCTGCTCCAAAAGCCGTCATTCTCTCCTCCTCAACCAAAGAAAAGATTATAACATGGTCACAATCAAAACTTCGTTATCCTCTCCTCCTCTACCAAAAAAGAGATTATAACATGGTCGCATTTACCTGCTCAAAAATTTAACCCCTCGTCCTCAACCAAAGAACAGATTATAACATGATCACATTTACCATCGTTCACTTTCTCCAAAATTCACCTGCTCAAAACGTCGTCATCCTGTTCTCCTCAACCACAGAAGAAATGCTAACATGGTCACATTTACCTGCACCAACTTCGTCATTCTCTACTCCTCAACCAAAGAAGAGATTGTAAGATGGTTACATTTACCTTCTTCATACGCCGTCATCCTCTCCTTCTCAACCAAAGAAGATATTATAACATGGTCACAATTACCTGCTCAAAACTTCGTCATCCTCTCCTCCTTAACCAAAGAAGAGGTTACAACATGGTCACATTTACCTGAACCAAACTTTGTCATCTTCTACTCCGCAACCAAAGATGAGAACATATCATTGTCACATCTACCTGCTCGAAACTTGGTCATCCCCGTTCCCCAACCAAAATAGATATTATAACATGATGGCATTTACCTTGTCCAAACGTCATCATCCTCTCCTCCCCAACCAAAATAGAGATTACTAAATCCATTAATATTTATGTATGTAGTCTCATTTAACGCTATTACACCACCGGCGTAGTCCTTGTACGGTAAGCTGCAAATAAATAAATAAATAGAAAATATTTTGTCAAAGAAATGTAAAACTTATATTGTGGGTTTTCATTAGAAGCGCCTCGGCGAGGCGCTTCTAATGAGTAACCACATGTTTTATGGAGAAGTGCAGTAATTATACCTGATACTCACCAAATACTCCTGAACAGATCCTCTGAAATCGATTCAGATTGCCTTTGGAAACAATGAACACATACATGAATGAAAATCGGAATTCCTGCTTCTCTGAGACTCCATGTGTCATCATTGAGCCCATTCCAGAATTTTTATTAGGGTCACTGGTGAGGCTTATTGGCCGATACTAGCTAGTCTGACCCTGAAAACGACAGTTCATCTGTATTCTGTTTTGTGAGTGTTATTCTGTTTTCACTGCTCTTAATGGACACTCCTGTTAGAATCTACTTTAACTTGTTCTGTTATTTTTGTTAATTTTCTGTGCATACGATGTCAATCTTCTACACTTAAATATGTCTTCGACACACTTAATAACACGTACTTACTCAATTTTCACTCCATATTATATATTGGAAATGTTAAGGTTAAAATAGCTTTCCATGTAAATATTTTGCTTATTTCACCACGAAATCATATGTTGTGGGTTCTCATTAGAAGTGTCTTTAAGAGGTTGTTCTAATAAGTTCACCACAAAAAAAAAAAAAAAAAAAAAAAAAAAAAAAAAAATAAGAAAAATATTTATCTTCATGTCCTTTTTTTTAGACCTATGTAACCTATATCAATTTCTTCATATAACATGAGCAATAAGAAAAAAAAATCAATACAATCGTACACCGCGCAATTTGCAATAACGCCGCAATTTGTAATAAACTTTTCAAACATAAATTCCCCAGGAATTTTAATGTATAAGTACTTGTATCTTCGTTACAACTACCTTGGAGACAGAACTGGATAGTTTACTGTCAAATTCTGTCCCCTGATTAGTGGTAACGAAGATACAAGTAGATATACTTCGGAATTCCTGGGATGTTCAAGTTTGAACAATTCGATGACTGTGACAATCATCGAAAATCGCCAAACAAAAAAAAAAAAAAAAAAAAAAAAAAAAAAAAGCCAGCGCAGTTTGTAATTAACTTCAAAAGCTTTGTCTTAAATGTCGAAACTGTCCACTTCCGTCCTCAGATTAGTTGTAACGAAGATACAAGTATATATGCTGCGGAATTTCTGGGGTGTTCAAGTTGAAAAGTTTATTACAAATTGCGGTGTTATTACAAATTTTATAGTAACCCACCTACATTATGATCTAAAAATCATTTATCTAGAGCGATAGCTTAGGAACGTACATTTTACGTATATGCTTTAACTTAACCAATTTTACACAGAATAGACTCTGCCCACACTATATATTGGTAGAGCCTAATTTCAATTTTAGGTATGTCAGACTATGTGGTTTAGCTATACCTAGAGAAAAATGGCATTCTGTGTCTGTTCTATTTGCAATTACCCTTGTCGTGTTGGGGTAGTCCAGACTAAAATAGGTTAAGTCATTTTGTTTACTTTTATCATTATATTGAACTAACGAAACTATCAGTTCGTTCGTCTGTCATTACTGACAATGACCAATCCTAATCAACTGTGTGATGTGTTCTTATTTGTGTGTTCTAAGATGGCTGATGAGATCAACCTTAGCTCTAAACTGCCTGCTGCAGACAGAACATGAGAGGTCTGATGAAGAAAGCTCTGTTGGTGATGCCTTAGCTCTGGCTTTCCGCTGTGCACGTTCTGCTCGGCTTCGCTGATTCTTTTTGCTTCGTGTTCACCAGCTCCGCTTTTTATGAGGCCTCGCTACTTTGTACGATCCTGTGCAATCTGTCCCCATGACTCTGTTGGTATGTTAAAGTCTTTAAATGAGGCTTTGAGGGTGTCCTGGTATCGCTTCTTCTGACCACCATGGGAGCGTTTTCCTACTTGAAGTTCTCCATAGAGGATTTTCTTTGGTAAACGTTCATCAGGTAATCTAGTAACATGGCCTGTCCATCTTAACTGTGCCAATTTCAGAAGAGTATGCACACTCTGCATCCCTGCCCTTTTTAGGACTTCTGTGTCTGGAATTCTGTCTTGCCACTTGATCTTTAGATGTTTTCTAAGACAGCTTGTATGGAAGTGGTTCAGTCTTTTGGCATGCCGTTGGTAACTGTCCAAGTTTCGCATGCGTATAATAGTGTTGGCAGCACTACCGATCTATACACTTTCAGCTTTGTGTCAAGTCTGATTCCACTTCGGACCCAAATACTTCCACGTAGTCGGCCAAATGCTGCACTAGCTTTGGCAATTCTAGCATTGACTTCATCGTCCATGCGCACAACTCTAGACAATGTGCTTCCTAGGTAGGTGAACTTGTCTACCACTTGCAGTCGTTGACCTTTCACTGTGATGGTAGGCTCCTTGTAAAGCTTTCCAAGTGCTGGCTGATATACTACCTCAGTCTTTTTTTATGCTGATTGTGAGATCATGGCTGTCACATGAATCAGATACTTGATCCACACCTTTTTGCATTTTCTCTTCTGTTGGAGCACCCTTTGCCATGTCATCAGCAAAGAGGAACTCGTTTAGCACCTCTGTCTGCACATTAGACTTAGCTTGCAACCTTCTTAGATTGAAAAGTTTCCCATCAAAGTGATACCTAATAGGTATACCATTGTCACCATCCTGGAAAGCATCTGTAAGCATGGCAGAAAACATCATGCTGAACAGTGTTGAAGCTAGTACACAGCCTTGCTTAACTCCATTTGTCACAGGAAATGGATCAGAAAACTCGCCATCATTTTGGACCTTTGCAAGCATACCATCATGGAACTGCCGCACCATTGCTATGAATTTGGCAGGACAGCCAAACTTTGCCATAATTTTCCAAAGTCCCTCACGACTGACTGTGTCAAATGCTTTGGTAAGGTCGACAAAGGTCATATAGAGGTCCACATTCTGTTCCTGGCTTTTTTCTTGAAGCTGTCGTGCTGTAAAGATCATTTCTATTGTTCCTCTGTTTTTCCTGAATCCACACTGGCTTTCTGGTAGAAGCCCTGACCGTTCCAGGTGTTCATTCAATCGTTTCAGTAGGACCCTAGCAAGGATCTTCCCAGCAACTGACAATAAAGAGATGCCTCGATGATTGTCACAGACTTGAGGATTCCCTTTCCTTTTGAATAGGTGGATAATTGTTGCATCCTTGAATTCTTGAAGGATGGCTTCTTTTCTCCACATAATGTGAAATACCTCTGTCAGTTTCTCTGCAACTAGAGGACCTCCTGCTTTGTATATCTCTGCAGGTATTGCATCTGATCCTAGAGCCTTGTCAGATGACAGGAGTTTTATTGCTTTCACTGTTTCAGAGACGGTTGGGAGCTCATCAAGCAGCGGATTACATTCCACCTGTGGTAGTCTGTTGATAGCTTCATCATTGATAGATGATGGCCGATTAAGGACACCAGCAAAGTGTTCAGCCCATCTTTTCAAGATAGCTTCTTTGTCAGTCAGAAGACTAGTTCCATCTGCACTAAGGACTTGGGTGGTTCCTGAGCTCTGGGGGCCATATACTGTCTTGAGTGCATCAAAGAACTTTTTCATGTCCTTTCTGTCTGCAAAGGACTGGATTTCATCAGCCTTTTTTCTCAGCCAGGAGTTTTGCATGTCTCTGAGCCTCGTCTGAGTTGTCTTGCATATGTTTGAATAGGCATTCTTGCTAGATACTGAGCTGGTATTTCTGAGGTAAGTCTTGTATTTTTGGTGTTTCTCTTCAAGGAGTCCCTGAATTTCTTTGTCATTCTCATCAAACCAATCTCGGTGTTTGCGAGATACTGGTCCAAGGTAATCCATTGCTGAAGAGTAAAGGGTGTCTCTGAAGACTGTCCAGCTCTCATCTACATCTTCTGAACTGTGTTCCAGTGCATCTAAACGGCTGCAGAGATTGTTGACGAATGCTTGCCTCTTGCTGTCTTGTTTCAGCTTGGAGACATCTAATTTCTTTGGCACCTTCTTGCCTTGTGGTCGTCGTACAGGCTGAATGCGCAGGTTGAGTTTGCTGACAAGTCTGCACCACACATAGTTTTAGTCACTCTGACATCCTTGCTTGCCTCTTGCTGTCTTGTTTCAGCTTGGAGACATCTAATTTCTTTGGCACCTTCTTGCCTTGTGGTCGTCGTACAGGCTGAATGCGCAGGTTGAGTTTGCTGACAAGTCTGCACCACACATAGTTTTAGTCACTCTGACATCCTGTCTATCCTTCCTTCGCACTATGACATAGTCAGTGAGATGCCAGTGTTTGGAGCGAGGGTGCATCCATGTTGTCTTTCTGCGAGTTGGTAGACGGAAGACTGTGTTGGTGATCAGTAATGCATGCTTTGCACACTTCCTTAAAAGAAGGAGTCAATTGCTGTTGCACTTCCCTACACCGTCAGATCCAATCACTTCTTCCCAGGTCTGGTGGTCTGTGCCCATTCTCGCATTGAAGTCCCCGAGGAGGATGAGTTTGTCCGTCCGGGGTGCTGCAGAACTCACACAATCCAAATCATCATAGAACGTCTTAAACCTCATCTGGGTTGGTCATTGTGAGTGCATAGGCACTTACAATTGTTGCATGCCTCTTGCCAGATAAGGGAAGTCTCAGCGTCATCAGGCGGTCATTTATACCTTTGGAAAGTCCTGAGAGCTTGCTGACGAGGTGTGACTTGATGGCGAATCCTACTCCTGCTTCACGCCGCTCTTCTTTCTTGCGTCCACTCCAGAAGAAAGTGTAGCCAGCACCAACTTCTTTTAAAAGCCCTTCTTCTGTGAAGGCGAGTCTCACTCAGAGCTGCAATCTCGACTTTGTATCGGTCAAGTTCTCTACCAACTAGAGCTGTTCTTCTTGAAACTATAACAATATAAGTAAGTACATACGAGTATGTCAAAGTATTCTCAGTCTATATTCACTGTACGTATATCTACACCGAGTATTCTAATTCGTGGGTTGGGTCTCAGACTCTATGAAGGTGCCGACCTAAACATTTCATTAGAAGGTTAATAACTGGTGGCGTGTCTTTTTTTTTTCGAGACCTCTGTGGTTCAACTAGCAGTTTTGTTAAGTTTGGCTGCCAATGTCTGAGATGATTGCCATGAGCTCTCAGCCTTGTTTTATCACAGTAATATATTATGTAATTTGATTTACACAGCTTTCTGTGATGTTTCACTGGTTGAGCTTGGGAGTCTCTACGGGAGCCTAACAATCATTTTGTAATTTTACGTCACATGAACCTGGGAGGAGATTTTGTACGAGTAAAATCGATTTAACGCCATGTTTTTGCCATGTTTTGTCCTGTTGATTTTCTCATTGTTGTGTTTAGTGGATCCTGTCTAGCACTGTAGTTACCTTATTGGGGAAGTAGGAACTGGTTGCTTTGCTTTTCTTTGATTTATGGTCTGTATTGGTTTTGTTTTCTTCCTCTTGTTGTCATTGGTAGGCAATGTTCTATGACTGTCACTCTTCCTGGAATCTATACTATTCTTCGGACAGACGGGCCATGACAAATAGTGTTGACTATACGTCTGATGAGAGTAAAAAATATTTACCACTCATCCAGCAGTAGTTTAGGCAATCATCATGCAGACAAAAACGGGCTTTACACTTCAGGTTATCTTTATTTATTATTATCATTATTATTTTCAGTTTTTATGCGATATTGTACATTGCTTTCTGGGGCTATCCTTTTTAGAATCTATCTACCTTTACTCATGTTCATTTTCACTATAGCTGGTGGTAATGCCATGTCATGTCCGTACAACAGCTCTTCGTACTTCACGTTACATTACGAAAACATGCCTATTCAAATATATAGGAAACTTCACCTCCAAAAACTGAAAATTTTCAGATAAAAAACTCTGATGATTTTCATTATTCCGCTCGAAACATAGATTGCGGGTACTCGTTGGAACCGCCTCGGTGAGGCGGTTCTAACGAGTACACACAATCTATGTTTTTGAGCAGAAACAAGAAAAATAATGTATACTTCTGTAAACTACAGTTTTACTATAAAAGAGGACCATGATGGTCCTATATCGCTCACCTGAACAAATAGCTTTGCATACTTACTGTTGAAGTTTCAGCCAAGTTCGCTGCTCTAAGATTTTTGTATAAATTTTATAGCCCTGCTCCCCAGCTGCCATGTTTTTTTTTCAAGCATAATGATGGCTTGAACTGAATCTTGAAAGAGGATCACCAAAGGAACCATTCTGCCAAGATATATTGAAATCGGTCAAGTGGTTTCTGACAAAAAGATTTTTAAAATGTTTTATATAGCTATATAGGGAAAATAAGCCCCACCCCCTAACGGCCATGTTTTTTGACAGATCATGACTGCTTGAACAAACTTGGTAGAGGATCATCATGGGAACATTCTTGCCAAGTTATATTGAAATCGGCTCAGTGGTTTCTGACAAGAAGATTTTTAAAGTTTTCTATTTAGATATATGGGGACAAGAAGCCCCACCCCTAGCAGCCATGTTTTTTGACGAATCATGATTATTTGAACAATCTTGGTAAAGGATCACCAAAGCAACATTCCTGCCAAGTAATATTGAAATCAGTCAGGTGGATTCTGACAAGAAGAATTATAAAGTTTTCTATACAGATATATACGAAAAATAAGCCCCGCCCCCTGGCGGCCATATTTTTTGACGTATCATGAGGGCGTGAACAATCTTGGTAAAAGGTCACCAAAGCAACATTCCTGCCAAGTTACATTGAACTCGATCCAACGGTTTCTTAAGAGAAGATTTTAAAAGTTCTCTATATAGATATATAGGGAAAATATGCCCCGCCTCTAGCGGCGATGTTTTTGACAAATCATGACAGCTTAAACAATCTTGGTGGAGGGTCACCAAAGAAACATTCCTACCGAGTGATATTGAAATTGATCCATTGGTTTCTGACAAGAAGATTTTTAAACTTTTCTATAGAGATATATAAGGAAAATAAGCCACGCCCCCTGGCGCCCATGTTTTTTGACGAATCATGAAAACTTTAACAATCTTGGTAGAAGGTAAACAAGGAAACAGTTCTGCCAAGTTATAATGAAATCAGTCCAGTGGTTTCTGACAAGAAGATTTTTAAAGTTTTCTATATAGCTATATAGGGAAATTAAGCCCCGCCCCCTGGCGGCCATGTTTTTTGATGAAGCATGACGACTTGAACAATCTTGGTAGAGGGTTACAAAAGAAACATTCCTGCAATGTTATACTGAAATCGGTCCAGTGGTTTCTGACAAGGAGATCATTAAAATTTTCTATTTTGATATTCAGGGAAAATCAGCCCCGTCCCTAGTGGCCATGGTTTTTGACAAACCATGACAGCTTGAACAATCTTGGTAGAGAATCACCAAGGAAACTTTTTTGCCAAGTTATATAGAAATCGGTTCAGTGGTTTCTGACAAGAAGATTTTTAAAGTTTTCTATATAGATATATAGGGAAAATAAGCCCCGCGCCCATGGCGGCCATGTTTTTTGACGACTCCAAATGGCTTGAACAAAGTTTTAAGAGGACTACCAAAGGAACAATTCTGCAAAATTATGTTTAAATCGGTCCAGTGGTTTCTGACAAGAAGATTTTTAAAGTTTTCTATATAGATATATAGGGAAAATAAGCCCCGCCCCCTGGCGGCCATATTTTTTGACGAATCTAAATCTATTGAACAATCTTGGTAGAGGATCACCAAAGAAACATTTCTGCAAAATTATATTGAAATCAGTCCAGTGGTTTCTGACAAGAAGAATTTTAAAGTTTTTTATATAGATATATAGAAAAAATAAGCCCCGCCCCCTGGCGGCCATGTTTTTTTGACGAATCTAAATCTATTGAACAATCTTGGTAGAGGATCACCAAAGAAACATTTCTGCAAAATTATATTGAAATCGGTCCAGTGGTTTCTGACAAGAAGATTTTTAAAGTTTTCTATATAGATATATAGGGAAAATAAGCCCCGCCCCCTGGCGGTCATGTGTTTTGACGAATCCAAATGGCTTGAACAATCTTGGTAGAGGATCACCCAAGGAACATTTCAGCAAAATTATATTGCAATCGGTCTAGTGGTTTCTGACAAGAAGATTTTTTAAATTTTTCTATATAGATATATAGTAAGCCCCGCCCCCCCCCCCCCCCCCCCCTGGCGGGCCATGTTTTTTGACGAATCCAAATGGCTTGAACAATCTTGGTAGAGGATCACCAAAGGAACAATTCAGCAAAATTATAGCGAAATTGGTCCATTGATTTCTGACAAGAAGAGTTTTAAAGTTTCTATATAGATATATAGGGAAAATAAGCCCCGCCCCCCTGGCGGCCAAGTTTGTTGACGAATCCAAATGGCTTGAACAATCCTGGTAGAGGATTACCATAGGAACAATTCAGCAAAATTATAGCGAAATCGGTCCAGTGGTTTCTGACAAGAAGATTTTTAAAGTTTTCTATATAGATATATAGGGAAAATAAGCCCCGCGCCCATGGCGGCCATGTTTTTTGACGACTCCAAATGGCTTGAACAAAGTTTTAAGAGGACTACCAAAGGAACAATTCTGCAAAATTATGTTTAAATCGGTCCAGTGGTTTCTGACAAGAAGATTTTTAAAGTTTTCTATATAGATATATAGGGAAAATAAGCCCCGCCCCCTGGCGGCCATATTTTTTGACGAATCTAAATCTATTGAACAATCTTGGTAGAGGATCACCAAAGAAACATTTCTGCAAAATTTTATTGAAATCGGTCCAGTGGTTTCTAACAAGAAGATTTTTAAAGTTTTCTATATAGATATATAGGGAAAATAAGCCCCAGCTACCTAGCGGCCATGTTCTTTGACGAATCCAAATGGCTTGAACAATCTTGGTAGAGGATCACCAAAGGAACATTTCAGCAAAATTATATTGAAATCGGTCCAGTGGTTGCTGACAAGAAGATTTTTAAAGTTTTATATATAGGTATATATGGAATATAAGCCCCGCCCCCTGGCGGCCATGTTTTTGACAAATCCAAATGGCTTGAACAATCTTGGTAGAGGATCACCAAAGAAACATTTTTGCAAAATTATATTGAAATCGGTCCGGTGGTTTCTGACAAGAAAATTTTTAAATTTTTCTATATAGATATATAGGAAAAATAAGCCCCGCCCACTGGCGGTCATGTTTTTTGACGATTCCAAATGGCTTGAACAATCTTGGTAGAGGATCACCAAAGATACATTTCTGCAGCCAGTGGTTTCTGACAAGAAGATTTTAAAAGTTTTCTATATGGATATATAGGGAAAATAAGCCCCGCCCCCTGGCGGTCACGTTTTTTTGACGAATCCAAATGGCTTGAACAATCTTGGTAGAGGATCACCAAAGGAACATTTCTGCAGCCAGTGGTTTCTGACAAGAAGATTTTTTGAAGTTTTTAGTTTAAAAATCTAGTTTTAGCTCCTGTGACCTAGATATGCAATGGACCGGAACCATTTGAACAACTTTGAAAGAGGACCAACCAAGCATCATTCCTATGAAGTTTGGTCAAATTGCAATCAGTGGTTTAGGAGGAGATGTTGTTTAAAAATTGTGGACGGACGGACGGACGACGACGACGCCGACGACGACGACGGCGGACGGTGAGTGATCACAATACCTCACCTTGAGCCTTCGGCTCAGGTGAGCTAAAAATACATGCCCAGCTTCTATAAAGTATGGGTCATTTTATGTTTATAATGTAATGGTATAGTGAAGTGCTTTTCTGCACATATACAGTGAAGACAATTTGCATGAACTGCCAAATCCTGTTTTCTGGGAAAAATAAGAAAAATGTCATCAACTTGCTGTCTGCTGAATTAGCAAAGAGAGTGATATTGGTCAAAGTTTTTTAAAAACATACTGTAGTGTTTGCATATCTTTTCAGTGCATTGAACATAGTTTTTTTTTTTAAAGCCTAGCATTTGCATAACAATTCAGTGTTTAGATATAGTTTGTTAAAGCATAGTGTTTGCATATCATTTCAGGGTATTGGATATAGTTTATTCAAGAAGATGGTTAACTCATTTGCATGTGAAAATATATGCTTAATTGTACTTAACCGAATATATGTTCGTATGTAGCATTTATAGTTTGTTAAAGCATATTTCTCCATTGCCTGTTTTTCATTTGGGTAGGGGAACATCCCAAACAAGTTTTGAAAAAAAATCACATCAGTGGTCTTGGCAACAACAAGAAATATTTTATAGACATATGGAAGGACAGAAACTGGAAAGTCCCCTCTTTGTGATAGCATCTATACATATACACAAATATTCTAGACTGAAAAAAATTGCTATTCTGCACTCACAGTTTCAAATAGAGATAGGATGCTCTGAAATTGATAATAAAGACTTCTTAAGATCGAGGAGACAGAAACTTGGATTCTACATCAAGTTAACCACCCTTTCTGTTGATTATTCATTCTATTTAGGTTCCATCAACTAGTAAGAAAGTACTTGTAGTTAGGGAGAACAGTGAATCTTATTTGGGTCATGTAAGGGGATCTTAGGATTACATCTGCCTGTCCAACTATATGTATCCAGATACTACAAGTATCAGCACTCCTTAATAACAGATAAATATGTAAACAATTAATTTCACTAGAAGAAACAAGACTAGTCAGGAGATTGCAGGAGAATGTGTATTAATGATGGGAAACATTCCCAACCCAAACGAGATTCAAACCAATGACACGTCTTATAAGTTGAGATCACTAAACACTAGGACACCCAGACCAAAATGTTTAATGCATATGTTAACCTTGCCATTCTCTGAATCAACACAGGTATTTAAATGAAACTTTGCTAAAACTCTAATAGTATGTCACATATTAAAATGGCAGATAACTTCCTCTTATTTGGTACCTTTCGTTTTGACAATTAAATGTTTCATCTATAGAATTATGCTGTCTTATTTAAAAGCTTTCTTAATCAAACTTTATAAAAAAAAACTGAGATTGAAAGCTTCTTTACTGACCGCCAAAAGACAACAAACTCACTTAACTGTTTTTACTATTCTCCTTATGACCTCTGAATGAAGAATTTTCAAGGCATTTTATTGTAACTAAAAATATAGTTGGGATTGGCAAAACCTCATCAGATTTTCCTTTTATGTTTTGGTGGTTATGAACAAGAAATTCGAGCATCTATACATATACATTAATATTTTAGAATTGCTATTCTGCACTCACATTTTCAAATAGAGATCGGATGCTCTGAAATTGGTAATAAAGACTTCTTAAGAAGATTGAGGAGACAGAAACATGGATTCTCAAACAAGTTAACCACTCTAGCTGTTGATTATTCGTTCTGTTTAGGTTCCATCAACTAGTAAGAAAGAAGTTAGGGGGAATTGTGAGTCTTATTTGGGTCATGTAAGGGTATCTTATGATTACATTTGTCTGTCCAACTGAACAATACCGTATTCGACCCATTTACCGCACAGTGCGCTTAGTGTTTTCAAAATTGCATTCAACATGCTTGGTAAAAATATCTCTCCAATTAGCGCACACCAAGATCAAACACTGAACCGCCGAAATAAAGTTCCATTGTTTACAACAAGACTGAATGACAGACAGCCAACTTAGTCATGAATACTGAATACTAGAGGACCATGATGGTCCTATATCGCTCACATGAGCAAACAGATTTGCATACTTACTGTTGAAGTTTCAGCCAAGTTCACTGCTCTAAGATTTATGTTTAAATTTTATAGCCCTGTCCCCACTCCCCCCCTTCCCCACCCCCCCCCCCCACCCCAGCAGCCATGTTTTTGACAAATCAGGATTGCTTGAACATTCTTGGTAGAGGGTCACCAAAGCATTATTGAAATCTGTCAGGAGGTATTTGACAAGAAGAATTTTAATGTTTTCCATACAGATGTATACGGAAAATAAGCCCCGCCCCCTGGGGGCCATGTTTTTTTACTTATCATGAAGGCTTGAACAATCTTGGTAGAGGGTCACCAAAGCAACATTCCTGCCAAGTTACATTGAACTCGGTCCAACGGTTTCTTACGAGAAGAATTTTAAATTGTTTTATATAGATATATAGGGAAAATAAGCCCCGCCCCCTAGCAGCCATGTTTTTTGACAAACCATGACAGCTTGAACAATCTTGGTAAAGGGTCACCAAGGAAACATTTCTGCCAAGTTATATTGAAATCGGTTCAGTGGTTTCTGACAAGAAGATTTTTTCAAGTTTTCTATATAGATATAAAGGGAAAATAAGCTCCACACCTAGCAGCCATGTTTTTTGATGAATCACGATTACTTGAACAATTTTGGTAGAGGGTCACCAAGAAAAAAATTTTGCCAAGTTATAATTAAAAAGGTCCAGTGGTTTCTGACAAAAAGATGTTTCAAGTTTTCTATAAAGATATATAGGGAAAATAAGCCCTGCCCCTAGGCGGCCATGTTTTTCGACAAATCCAAATGGCTTGAACAATCTTGGTATAAAATCACCAAAGGAACATTTATGCAAAATTCTATGGAAATCTGTTCAGTGGTTTCTGACAAGAAGATTTTTTAAGTTTTCAATATATAGATATATAGGGAAAATAAGCCCCGCCCGCTGGCGGCCATGTTTTTTGACGAATCCAAATGGCTTGAACAATCTTGGTAGAGGATCACCAAAGAAACATTTCTGCAAAATTATATGGAAATCGGTTCAGTGGTTTCTGAAAAGAAGATTTTATAAGTTTTCTATATAGATATATAGGGAAAAGAAGCCCCGCCCCCTGGCGGCCATGTCTTTTGACGAATCCAAATGGCTTGAACAATCTTGGTAGAGGATCACCAAAGGAACATTTCTGCAAAATTATATGGAAATCGGTCCAGTGGTTTCTGACAAGAAGATTTTTTTAAGTTTTCTATATAGGTATATAGGGAAAATAAGCCCCGCCCCCGTCGGCCATGTTTTTTGACAAATCCTAATGGCTTGAACAACTTGGTTGATTACGTAAGGATCAATTCTGCAAAATAATATGGAAATCGGTTCTGTGGTTTCTGACAAGAAGATTTTTTAAGTTTTCTATATAGATATATAGGGAAAATAAGCCCCGCCCCCTGGCGGCCATGTTTTTTGACGAATCCAAATGGCTTGAATAAACTTGATAGAGGATCACCAAAGGAACATTTCTGCAAAATAATATGGAAATCGGTTCTGTGGTTTCTGACAAGAAGATTTTTTAAGTTTTCTATATAGATATATAGGGAAAATAAGCCCCGCCCCCTGGCGGCCATGTTTTCTGACGAATCCAAATGGCTTGAACAATCTTGGTAGAGGATCACCAAAGGAACATTTATGCAAAATTTTATGGAAATCGGTCTAGTGGTTTCTGACAAGAAGATTTTTTAAGTTTTCTATATAGATATATAGGGAAAATAAGCCCCGACCCCTGGCGGCTATGTTTTTTGACGAATCCAAATGGTTTGAACAATCTTGGTAGAGGATCACCAAAGGAACATTTTTGCAAAATTATATTGAAATTGGTCCATTGGTTTCTGACAAGAAAATTTTTAAAGTTTTGTATATAGATATATAGGGAAAATAAGCCCCGCCCCCTGGCGTCCATGTTGTTTTAACGAATCCAAATAGCTTGAACAATCTTGGTAGAGGATTACCAAAGGAACATTTCTGCAAAATTATATGGAAATCGGTCCAGTGGTTTCTGACAAGAAGATTTTTTAAGTTTTCTATATAGATATATAGGGAAAATAAGCCCCGCCCCCTGGCGGCCATATTTTTTGACGAATCCAAATGGCCTGAACAATCTTGATAGAGGATTACCAAAGGAACATTTCTGCAAAATTATAATGAAATCGGTCCAGTGGTTTCTGACAAGAAGATTTTTTAAGTTTTCTATATAGATATATAGGGAAAATAAACCCCGCCCCTGGCGGCCATATTTTTTGACGAATCCAAATGGCCTGAACAATCTTGATAGAGGATTACCAAAGGAACATTTCTGCAAAATTATAATGAAATCGGTTTAGTGGTTTCTGACAAGCAGATTTTTAAAGTTTTCTATATACATATATAGGGAAAATAAGCCCTGCCCCCTGGCAGCCATGTTTTTTGAATAATCCAAATGGCTTGAACAATCTTGGTAGAGGGTCACCAAAGGAACATTTCTGCAGAATTATATGGAAATCGGTCCAGTGGTTTCTGACAAGAAGATTTTTTTAAGTTTTTAGTTAAAAAATCTATTTTTAGCTCCTGTGACCTAGATATGAATGGACCGGAACCATTTGAACAACTTTGAAAGAGGACCAACCAAGGATCATTCCTGTGAAGTTTGGTTAAATTCCAATCAGTGGTTTAGGAGAAGATGTTGTTTAAAGATTGTGGACGGACGGACGACGACGACGACGCCGACGACGACGACGGACGGTGAGTGATCACAATACCTCACCTTGAGCCTTCGGCTCAGGTGACCTAAAAAAAGTGGGGTTTAAGGGGGTCAAAACTATATAGGCGTGTTTTCATGATGATTTATTGTTTATGATAATTGAACCTAATCAGGGATTTTAGAAAATATATTAGGGCCACTGATAACACCTACTGGGCCAAAACCAGTGAAACTTGGAAAACTTGCCACTTGGTTATTTTGGATTTTTGCAGTAGAAATGCTCATTGGTGTCTTCTTTAACCCTTGTCCTGCTGAATAAATTAAGATGCTACTCCCGACTTCTAATTTTCAGCCAATCAGATTGCTTGATCTGGATTGTTGCTATAAATTAACATACCTAATGGCAAACAGTGGAGATCCAGATCAGTTGGCTTAGAACTGGTTAGATCTACTCTGTTTGAAAAAGCAGGATATATCCGGGTTCAGCATGAGAAGGGTTAAGAATCTATTGTTCAAAATTTAGGAAACGAAGGTCAACATCAGAAAACGTATCTTCGGACATGTGCGCCCAGCGAATAATCAAATAACAATAATCACTGGGCGGATTTTAGATAGTCAAGGAAAGTTTCTTCACGCGGACAACGAAGATTCTGATCAGACCGCGCAGAGTGCTCGGGCTGATTTGAATCTTCTTTTGGCGCACATGTTAGAAGGTACCGGTACGTATTCTGGCGTTGCGACTCATAAGATGCCCATAAGATTAAGGGAAATATGTTTGATATGGTAAAGTATTCGGCGTACCCAGTCTTATACTTGCTATTCGTTACTGACATGTGAAGAAACTGGTCGGAGCAGTTGTACGTATTTCTGTCATCCAGGGGCAAAAGATCTACGTCATGTATGACGTAACAGTTGTAAAGACCTGTACTTTGTGCCGTCAGAAAGCCCATATTCGCCAGCAGACCCCGGTTGAATGTTGTTGGACGCGCCTGAAAAATAATAGCTTAGACTGAAGGCAACATCTACAAGTTTTAACCCATTTTAGTCAAATTTAACTCCCAACGCTATTTATTAGAAGAGTCGAATCTCATTATTATGTATGTCAGGCTATGTGATTTAGATATTCCTAGAGAAAAATGGCTAAACTCGCTATTTAAAAACAGTAGAGACTCTGTGGCGTCGGATCTGTATTTGTACTGTTTACCAATAAGTCAGTTCCCTTTTTGTGGTCTCAAGACAGAATGGGTTTAATGGATTAGTTTCACTTGGTACACGTAGATTTTCATCCATTGTTTGCAAGGTTATTTTTTTCTACCATATACTCCGAGACAGTCACATCTGATTATAACCTAAGAGGACAGTTCAGTGGTGGGGAAAAGGGTAGTTCCTTCCCACTTGTATCGGGGCTCGGAAATACCCTCTGTGAAACCATAGCAACTGGGAGAGAACTGCCATCCGTTCACACATAGCCGCATCCTTATGTCCCCATGCAGCTGGACTCGAACCTACGCGACAGAGGTGAACAGCTAGTCGTGAGACCAACCTTGGTACCAACTGAGCTATCCCTTTTGTGATTTCATGTCTGCTAACTAAGCGCTTTCTGAAAAGGTGTCTTCTATAAAAGGAAAGAATTTGCTCCCAAGGAAAGCAAATGAAAGGAAAGCAAATTCTTTCCTTTTAGAAAAGACTCATATTCAGGAGGGTCTTTGTTGGCGGGAAAACGAACAAAATGCATAGCTCATTACGAAAACACGCCTTTTCAAATATACTGAAAATTTTACCACCAAAAACTGAAAATTTTCAGATAAAAAACTCCAATATTTTTCATATTTCTGCTCAAAACATAGATTGTGGGTACTCGTTAGACCGCTTCTTCGAGGCGGTTTTAACGAGTACCCACAATATATGTTTTTCAGCAGAAATAAGAAAAATAATGTATACTCCTGTAAACCCCTGTTTTACTGTATAAAAGTGGGGTTTACGAGGGTCAAAATTATATAGGCATGTTTTCGTGATGTCCAGATAAAGCGCTTTTTCAACCAAAATGTATTGATTTTTTTCTTATTTCTCCACAAAAAAAAAAGAAAAAAAAAAAAGAAAAAAACACGTTATGGGTATTCAGAAGAAGTAGCGCCTTGCTGAGGCGCTTCTAAAGAGTATCCACAACATACGTTTTCGTTGAGAAACAAGAAAAATAGTTATATATACCTGATATCCACTCTTATCTAGAACGGTGCAAAAAATCATAAAGAAATTATCTTTACGGTGAAAAATGATTATTTACCAAATTTAACCCAGTCCCATGAATTTGTAGTTTAAGAATGAACTTAGTCTGGCGTTTCGTCAGCTATCGTCTCCAGCACTGTAAGGAAAGTACTGAAATGTACTATAAGGATCGTTCAATAATAATTGCCGCCGAATAAAGAAATATAAAGAAGTTACCCAGGAATGGCAATACTCACGAGGTACAGGCCTCCCGAGGCACTGACAGAAAAAGAAATGAGGAAAAAAGACAAGACAGAACGCCACAGTTGCCATATCCGTCATATAAACTCAAAAAGAAATAAAGAAAGAAAAGAAAGAACTGCAACAGAGGCAGCGACGGATCCAGGATGATTTCTGAGGGAGGCTCGATTTGATCAAATTGCCATACTTACTACGTATCCGGGCGGACAGGCCTGGGAAAACAGTACAGACCCAGATCAGACGCATCTGATCAGAGTCTACACTGTTTGCCACCCACCCAGCAATTTTACACACACTCACAGGTAATAAAATGGACTTGTTGAAGAGTAGGTATGAATATTTAGGGTAAATGCGGAATCCTAAATTTATCAGATTTATCAAACATTTCCCATGAAAATGAAATTTAAGCGTCAAAGGGATCCGACTGAAACGCCCAAACCCCCTCTTTATCCGCCCCTGAAAGGAACCGCCGTAGTAGACACAACTACTCGTTTTACACAATCGAAACTTTGCCCTTATTTCTGAAGCAGTTAAGAATTACAAAGCATCATTAAATACATCCCTTATGAAGTCCTTTGCTCATATTACTTTTAAGTGTGTCCTGATTTGAAGATAGTGTACCTCATTTTCCCAGTAAGTTTGAAAAAAGTCCGGGCACAGTGCAATAATTAAGTCGAATACGGTATGTGTTCGGTCCGTGTAGATCCTCATCAGTGAAACAGCACAGTAAATCCAAACCAGAGGACCAATGATCCTGTAGCTTACCTGAGACTACAGTCGACTCCAGTTATCTCGACCTCGCTTATCTCGAATAACCGCTTATCTCGAAGTGAAAATCTGGTCCCTGTTCAAACATGAAAATCTAACAACAGGTATCAAAATATTATGGAAAAGAGGAGCAATTTCTCCTCTTTTCCACAATATTTTCAATATATTTTTTAACTTCAAGAGTCAAATTACATATTCATTTGTTAAAAGTGGTTATTCGATTTATTTCCTCAATTCAGCAAATCTGATATGTCGAGGTACGGATATCTCGAAGTAGTCCAGATAGTCCCTTGGACTTCGAGATAACGAGAGTCGACTGTATTTGTTCTGAGCAAGCTTATGGTAACATTTTTAACGAATAAAACATATGGGTATGGTAGCCGGTACAGTTGGAAAAAAAACAACAAAAAAATAAAAACCAACAACAACAACAAAAAAAAAACCCTTTGGTTTCTGGATCCTCCATTAACTTGTTATGGAATTTAGCTTTAATTAAATTATATAAAACAGAAGTTTTATATAAAATATGGCTTTGATAAAATGGCATTCAAACATCAAAGGCCTTGTGCCTTATAGTTTCACACAAGACTTTTAAAGTTTTTTCCCCATATGACTCTATGTAAAACAAGTGACCCTGAGGCGGGGTCATTTTTTACCCTGGGGCTTTAATGTGAACAGTTTTGGTAAAAGTCAATTAGATAAATGTCCTTAATCGTTCTCTCTCGAAAACTACTTCCTCCACAGCATCCACCGTTATCCATGAATGATATAATGTAGCCCGAAAAAGATAGCCATAAACAACTTGGTCTCATTATCAAAGTACTGCACATGGTCCAATCATATCCTAGAAATCGCATCGAAAGCCTAGGTATGACCGAACCTAATGCGAACACTGAAGTTCAGAGTTACATTACGAAAATACGAGTATGCCTACTCAAATATACTGAAAAATTAACAACCAAAAAATGAAAAATTTCAGATAAAAAATTCTAATATTTTTCATATTTCTGCTCAAAATATAGATCGTGAGTACTCGTTAGAACCGCCTCGGCGAGGCGGTTCTAACGAGTACCCGCAATCTATGTTTTAGAGCAGAAATAAGAAAAATAGTGTATACCCCTGTAAACCCCAGTTTTACTACATAAAAGTGGGGTTTGAGGGGGTCAAAATTATATAGGCGTGTTTTCGTGATGGTCGAAAGAGAAGACTTGCTCCCAGTTATCTTGCTCCTCCTCTGATACAGCAGACTACTAGATATAACCTTCGAAAGTCAAACGACATCCAAACTATCCACGTTAAAACGAACCTGTCATATAACTCTTTCAGTTCGTCAACAGTTCGAGCATGGAATAACTTGTCGGACGACACTAAACAAGCTACCTAGATCATGTTATTTAAATTTCGGTTGAACAGAAACATATTAAAATAAATGTCAAAAAGATTGCCTTTGGAAACAAAGAACACACTACGGATAAGAAAACGGGAGTCTCGGTTTTATTCAGACTCTTCATAAGCAGTAATGAAGTTTGCAACACTGCTTACGCCCTCTAGCATATACATGAGCAGAAGTCCATTTTTAAATATACCACAATGGCCCAATGATTCCAAAGGAAATGAAATATAATCTGCAATGTAGTGATGTACGGAGAAAATTCTACCGCTGCCACACGGCATTAACACAAGCTGCAGTGTAGTAAAATAAACGTCAAAAAGATTGCCCCAAATATTATAATACCGGCTCACGAAAAGGCTAGATACTGCATTTAAGAATGCGAATGAAATGTAGCTCGCTGTACTCCCATCTTTTTAGGAAGAATACCGTGGCCGATTCCGCTTGCCAGTGTGGAGTTTTCGAAAGCCCAGATCATTTCTTCTTTGACTTACCCAGGTAAGCCTCAAGAACAAGTCACTTACCCAACAATTTAAACGCACAAACATGATTTTTTTTTTTCGGAATTGACAACAAAACACAAGAAGAAAAAGCAGTCCTCTTCCTTCTTAATTCCGGACGGTTTAGATGAGGAAGCCGAGACTAGAAACATACTATCGCCCCTTAAAAACTTTTGGAAATAAACCTACAAGTACATGTATTTGGAAACGCACTTGCTGTGAGCACACAACACATCACGTCACATCTCTCTCTCTCTCTCTCTCTCTCTCTCTCTCTCTCTCTCTCTCTCTCTCTCTCTCTCTCTTTGGTTGTGGAACATACAGCAGAAATGGTTGATGAACGACATCAACCATTTCTGCTGTATGTTCCACAATGACACAGGAGATGATTTTCTCAAGCTTTGGCTCACCGTCAGATCCTGCACCATATGTTTGTATTTTCTATTGCTGTTAAAACTCGTCAATAAGATATACAGTCGACTCTCGTTATCTCGACTTCGCTTATCTCGAATAACCGCTTATCTCGAAGTGACAATGTTTTAACAGGGAAATATAACAACAGGTGATGAAATATTGTGGAAATGAGGAGAGCAATTTCTTTTTCCACAATATTTCAATATATCTCTTACTTCAGAAGTCAAATTGCATATTCATTTGTGAAGTGTAGCTTTTATTTATTATTTCTTTAATTCTGCAAATCTGATATGTAGAGGTACGATAATCTCGAAGTGTTTCAGAGAGCTCTTTGCACTTCGAGATAACGAGAGTCGACTGCAGTTAAACCAAAATAAATGAGCTGTGTAACTCACGTTTTCAACATGAACACGAACCAGTTTCCTTTCTATAGATTTTATTGATGTGTAAATGTTTAGCCCTAAGGTCTCCATATTAAGTTTATGCCAAACGTCGGCGAATCACTCGACGGTGTTTACTGTGATACATATAATACAAGTTCAACTGCGTTTATTTCAAAGAAGAGATGCGTTTCATTTATTATTAAATGCCCCTCGTAATCAAAGTTTAAGAGTTTAATCATGATTTTGTCCGTTAAATACCCGCCACCCGCACAAAAGGCCGGGACTATGGGAATCTGTATAAATTGTTTAAGGGATAAAATAAAACAATATTGTTCTATTGTATTCAAACATAAATATCTACTACAGTTTAGAAGGCATGTACACAGGAACAAAATACAGCTGGAAATCAAAAGCTTCAGGTCACTGCACACAGTGACCTGAAGCTTTTGATTTCCAGCTGTATTATGTCAAATAGACATTTGAAACCAGAAGTCACAGGTAACCGGACAAGGTTATATTTATACCTATACCAGTCTAGCTGATATAAAACTAAAATAAATAAATTAAATAAATAGAATAAAACAAATAGAAATAAACAAATATTATTTTTTTTTTGCTCGTAGAATTAAATATGTAGCATATTTACTATAGCAACTGCAAGATACAGACCGTGTAGACCCGGGTCAGTCGCCACAGAACGCGGCGTCTGATCAGGGTCTACACTGTTTGTTACTCACCCAGCGGTATTTAGACACATCAAAAGGCAGTACAATGGATAGGTCCAGCGTTTAGGACAAGTATGGTTAGAAGATATGGTGTCCAAAGACTCAGGGGAGCTAGGCATATGATATACAGTCGACTCTCATTATCTCGAATTCCAACGGACTTTCTGAAATACTTCGAGACATCCGTACCTCGACATATCAGAATTGCAGAATTGAGGAAAAAATAAATCGAACAACCACATTTTACAAATGTACATGTAATTGGACTCTTGAAATCCGAGATATATTGAAAACATTGTGGAAAAGTGGAGAAATTGCTTCTTTTTCCACAGCATTTTGTTACCTGTTGTTAGATTTTCATCTTTAGGCGAGGACCAGATTTTCACTTCGAAATAAGCGGTTATTCAAGATAAGCGAGGTCGAGGTAACGAGAGTCAACTGTAATTGTAGATACTCGGGAAATATACAGTCTTCCCGAGGAACCGAAAGAAGAGAACGACAGAATTGCCTCTCCTGAATACATGTATCAATTCTCCATTATAAAGACTCTTACCAATTCAACAACAAATATTCCATACTGTAACTGTTGTCTCTGCAAAAACGCATGTATGTGGTTTATAAATATTTTCAGGTGTTTCTCTCTTTCACGATACGGTATGATGATGGCAACACGGCCGACAGGTTTACAGTCACTTGGCTTGTACGTTCCTCCTTTCTTCACACGGGCAAGAACTGTAGCATTCTTTATCTGATCTGCTCTAACGTCTGGCTTGATTTCGATTCTTTGGACTACAAATAAATTGCATTTTAACCCATTTATGCAGCATGGACTTTTTTACCGCAACTGTTTGGACAGTTATATTTCTTATATAAGGGGCGTCTGGTTACATTTCATTATTACCATGTTTGATAGAAATTCATGTGTTTCATGCAAAAATGATATGTAGACCCTAATAAGACGCCGCGTTCAGTGGCGTGTGACCTGGGTCTACTCTGTTTGCCGATGTCTCTTAAGTGGGACGCAAGGAATAAACGGGATAAGTCCGACAACGAACAAATGCCAAGATCGGAATATGAAACATTTAGACAGTAACGTTTATAGAATCGCGCCGGTCTCTTTATACAGCTTTGGATTTTTATATTTGGTAGACTATTCGATTAGCTCATTAAGGACTTTTTATATTTGCCGGGATCCTCGGTTTGTGACGATCCCGGCAAATATAAAAAAAAAATCTTATTACAAACTGTGTTATAAACAGATTAATGTCCATTTTATTTTCATTTCAATCAAGAAATTTCGTAAAGCTTAATAAAAGCAAACATTAACTCTTTCGGTGCCAAAATTCAGACGACATTTGTCGTCTGCTTTTCTTTTTTAACAAACTATCGCTTGAAAAGAAGTTTATACGTACAGTTGAAAGACTGAATGTCAAACAGCGTAGATCCAGATGAGACGGCTCATATGAGCAGTCTCATCTGGATCTATGCTGTTTGCAAAGCCTATTATTATCGCCTGTGACAGTGAAAATTAAAGAATCACATTGTTGTTCGATTTTACCTATTACATTGAAAATGTATTAAACTTTAGTAGACCCTTGTCCCATATCTCTATGTAAACATGAACAAAATTTGCGCCGGTACTTAGACGTTTATGTCTAAATATTTTGTCTTGTTTCTTGCTTTAATAGAACAAACCAGCAGAGGAAAACTCGTTACTGTGTATGAATTTGAGCCGGAGCACAGCATTTCCTACAACACTGCATCCGCGCATTCTGGTCAGAGTCTTCGCAGGGCACTCTGTGGGTAGCCAAGGATCGAAAGCGTCTTTAGGAGGACAGCTACAAAAACTGGTAAGAGAAAAGTCCAGGGAGTGCGACAATCACAAACCGAAGCCCTTCCCAGACACCAAGAGGAAGAGGAAACAGACAAACCAAACAAGCGCAAATCAAACAAACAAACTAAGATTAGCTCTCTCTTCCCCAAGCGAGGTAATCGCAATGCTCAAAGGAAAGGAAAACACTAGATCAAAATAAAGCCAAGCAAACCATAAAACAAATCGCAATGTAAAATAAATCACAAAGCAACAAAGAGTAAGACTAATACCCGGACCACTACCATAGAACGGTCAGTAGAATAAACCAACGTGTGTGTGTGTGTGTTGGGGGGGGGGGAGGGGGCGGAAGGGGCTTAAACCACTTTTACAACCGGAGTGCATTCGCAGGCTGATCTGAGTCCTCGCTTGGTGCACAGTCAGTCTGGTAGGAAATGCTGTGTTCCGGCTCATATGTATTTTGATACCGGGTTTAAACATAGTTTCATTTTAAAGACATAGGCTAATTGAAGCCAAAAGTGATACCATTCACTAATGATTTTATTGCCCCTACTTTGGCGCTATGCAAGGTAGATCAAAGACATTTCCTAAAAAGGTGATTATGAATTACCAGCAGGGGATAGTAAAAAGGCCTCCAGAAGGATAATCAATATTTTTGAGAGGATAAAGACTGTTTTGAAAATTGACTTATTTGAAGAACAGATTTGAATGGTTTGTTTATTTATGAATTTGTTTCTTTCAAACATATAATATTTCTTTTTTGTAATATTTATTTATTTATTTATTTATTTATTTATTTATTTATTTATAAAGAGGCTTCTGAAGAGTATTGAATATTTAGAAGGAATAAAACGTATTTTGAAAAACTGATTAATTTGGAGGGTAGACTGGAAATGCTTGTTTTTTATTTATAAATTTATTTATTTCATTCTTAAGATATTCATTTATTTATTTTTTATTTCATGTATTTTAGTTGCCTTCTGAAGGCTTATAAATATTTTGGGATAACAAATATTAAAAAAAAAAAAAAAAAAAAAAAAAAAAAAAAAAAAAAATTTATTTCTTTAGTGGCCTTCTGAAGGCTTATAAATATTTTTTGGGATAACGAATATTAAAAAAAAAAAAACTTTTTTTTTGTTTTTATTTGTTTCTTTCAATATTAGAGTATTTATTTATTTTTATATCTTCATTTATGTCTTTAGTGGCCTTCTAAAGGGTTATAAATATCTTAAGGATTCCAAATATTGTGTGCCTAGTAAAGACTTGACCAGCCTGCACATCCATAGTCTGCTTAGTCTGCTAATCAGATAAGCAGACTGGTGTGACTCTCCGCTCAGCCAACAGGTAATTTTAAAGGACAGCTTCTATGCGCCGGCTCTAATGATATTACCTATGGAACATAAATAAGTCCATAATAAATTCCCTAATATGATATTCCCTCTATTGAGCCTCTATCTGTTTAACTTTCATTGACAGAATACCAGGTTTTATTGCACCTAGACCCTTATCAGAGATAAGACTAATGACCCAGTCTCATCAGATTTTCATGCACATGTTAAGCCAGGTAGACATGCATATTCGATCTGCTGAAAGGGCATCTTTCATTTCTGCCCACGCATGGATTTTTCTGAAACTTTGTATAATAATAACTAGGCATATGCAACCTATGAAAATGTGCTTATTAGATTATAAAATAAAAAGTTGGACTCAGGACGCAACCTTGACTCACTCCCCCCATGAGCTGATACCTGTCTCCAATTAAGTATGTCATACATCTTAAGTTTAATTTAGTTTTAAGATTTTTGTGTTGTGCCGAATGGTGAACACCATAGTAATTCTATTGGTACCACAAAACATTTATATTTAATTAAAGTTAACATTTTTTGATAAATTGATTATAAAAAAACAGAATTTTATACCAAAAAATGAAAAAAATATCAAAATTAAACTTTCAAAATTAATATGTTATAGTCTTTGTCAAGATTTCATACTACCAGAAAAATTTGCTACATATATCCTCTATAGCTGTGCCAAATTTCATAAAAAATCAAAACCGGTAACATTGTCATTTTAGGCCTTGAATGGATATAGGTCGATTTTTACAAAATTGACTATTTTGTTACATTGATAAAAACAGTAGAGAAAGGCAGTGTTATCAAATACTTCTAACACTTAACAAATCAAAGAGAGTTTAGGCAACTCGGAATGAATATATCTTGAGCTACCCATTAAATTTTTATGACTTTCTATTACTTGCCTTCTATTTATTTGGACTCTGACTAACCAACTATTACAAATGTAGACAGCATAACAAATTAAATCTAAAGAAATTCTAATTAACAAATTAGGCTTAACAAAATCTTACGCTTTAATTCATGTCAGCAAATCATTGTGCATTTTGTATAATTACTTCCCAAAAGGCATAAAACTAAAATAGGTGTAAAACAGGGGTATCCATTCACACCATTACAAAAATAGGCATAAAACAGGGAGATCCATAATCTCCATTGTCATATTAAGAAGATGTGAAAAACGTACTATTGCAAGTAGTTGTTGCTTGCTTGTTTGTTTGTTTTGAAGAAGGATTTGCATCCTCATCAACAGATTTTAGGATTTTTGGAGATTTGCTTCTGGACTGGTGAACTCTTACCAAACTAAGAACGCTTGAAAAGAAAATATACCTATAGACTTAACTTCTGATATATCTATAGCTTGCTTGCAAACCTATATTGTATTTTTATTATGAACACTGGATTTCTTGTCCTGTAACATGTTCAAATGTGTCATTCAATCGGTATTTCGTGCGATCGAATTGACACTGACACTGGAGTTTTTCTCTTTGTTTCAACAGTTATCTTTGATAACAGCAGCAGAATACTGTTTATGTGGTCTTAACTTTTGCTATCAGAAAAGCAGATCTATCCTTTCTTCCTTACAGTAAGCATATATGAATTTGTTTCTGTTCTGCATAAGTTCTATTCTAGTGCACATAGTTTGACTTAAACAACAAATTGGTGTTCTGTAGTTCTTCATGTTAAAGCTTTAAGATTTTTCCAAAGGTTTTATGACATTCATATTTTAGTCATTTGCCTAAGGACTTCCATACTAGCTTGAAACTCCGCCATATGTTAATTAACACAGGAGTTTAAAACAGCTAACTTGTGTGGTCTTAATGTGAATCTAAAGGATGTATAGAAAGTTTTTGAACAGTTTCTATTCAGTTGGTTGCTGGCAGTTCTATGGTATTTAATTAATTCTATTTTCACCTTGTCTGCATGGTCCAGATCATGTAAACGAAAAGTTTTTTTTTTTTTTTTTTTTTTTTTTTTTTTTTTTTTTTTTGGATATGGTGTTCAACAAGGTGCAATTCAATCAACTGGTTATAAATGAATATGTACAATTATCGTATCAACTTCTTATACAAATCATATATATCATGGTAATTCAAACTGAAAGCTATTGATAAGTTGACTTTACACGATACTACTTATACATGAGTATTGGGTAATTTCATATTTTGCCGACTCAGGGCTATATGTATTCAGGCTGTTCAAACAACATGTTACCGGTCTTCAATTTTTATGAAATTTCATATGTTTATTTGTAATACATATGGAAAGTTTTTATGTTGAAATGGTGTCTTGACAAAATCGGAACATGGTACAATTGCAGATAATATCTGGATGAATACATAACATGCAGCTGAAATATGGGGCTACCGTTCAACTTACGTTATTGCTCCAACACTATTGCTAAGAACATGAAGCCATCCATAGTATCAAAACATGTACTAATGATGGCCTTAATTAATAAAACATTCCAGCATCTGAAAAATGAAATCCTGTTTACTGTACGAAGGTTAATATTAGGGCACCCCCTGATTTGGTAGTGGCCGCGTACAAAACACCATAAATTTACAATGGAACTACATTTAAAAGCCAATGCCTCATAATCATCAGTGTAATACCCTAGGCAACCATTGTACAGAATTTCATCCAAATCCAAGCGTGGGCAGAAACCAATGTAAATTTCCTATGTAAGAGCCCCTTTTGTAATTCTTTTGCCTTAATAAGAAAATCTAACTTTCTTTTTTCATTTCAACGCACATAGCTAAGGAATTACATACAACGCAGGGCTACGACTCCCATGTTCTGAAATAATATTTATCGTTATAATGACAGAGCATATTTTGTGTTTTTGTACACATACATTTATTCTACACCTTTTGGTCTCAAATTTATTTAAATTGCCCAGGGTGAGCGGGCCTTGTAAGGCACGGTGAGTAACTATGATACCAAGAATAAAAGTGGCTCTAGATTTCATTTGTGGTTTATTTGTGTTTGTGTTGAGGTTTTACGGCCCAGTCAACCCAATAGGGTCATTTCGAGCGTGGTCAGTTTACCTGACCACACTTTTACAGGGCAGGCATAGTCCTGTAAGTATTGTGCACATTCTTTCGCCAGAAACTGACAACTGCCCTTCTTGAATCAGCGGAAGGGAGAGAATGGCCGTAGAAAATATTCCATGATCAATCTCCATGAAAGAATGTTGCCGACCTCGGTGGGGGGTCGAACCCGCGAGTTACTGGTCTCCAGTCGGGCGCGCATCCAACTGAGCCACCGAAGCCGGCTTCATTTGTGGTAATCAACGGGTGAGGGTAGCTCCAAATCGCATCATTGAAATTTTGTTACCTCGACACATCCACGAACACTGAAGCTAGGTCCCTCGTATCAAGACTGGTAAACAATGGTACGTGTCGAAGAACTTTATCAGTAATTATTCTGTTATCATAAATTATGAAAAAAGTCCGGCAAAGCTTTTCCATTTAGCTTCGATTTAATTTTGTTCTCGGTAAGAATTTTCTGTGGAAATCCGCAGGGCTTGAACAAAAATTTGCCACAACTGTTGACCACGGAACTGAAATTGCTCAGTCTTCTGTCAACACGAAGATAAGGGCGCACACTTTCTTTCATTTTACATTAAAACTACAGCCCTGAGATCCCTGAGGCACATGTCAAGGTGAAAAGAAACAATAATAGCACTGCGAGTTTATTTATTTTTTTTTTTTTTCTTTTCATAATTCGATGATATCAAAATAATTAATGATATAAATCTTCGACACCCACCTATGTTTACCAAATTAGTATCGAGGGACATAGTTCAAGAACTCCTAGATGTTATGAGGGAACATAATTACATTTACACACTTTGAGCTAGATCCCTTGATTACCACCCAGGCGTTTTCCCTTGTGATGTAAGAAGCAATGGGTAGTTTTCACTGATTATGTCCAAAAAAAAAATAAAAAAAGAAAAAGAAAAAAGAAAAGACAAAGGAATTATATTTCATAATCTTTATATTAAAACGGTCGTAATTTTCTTTCATATACATCAGGGGCCTATATTTAAGTGTAAAAATTAAATACACTTGTAGAGGCTAAAGCCTCCTTTTTCAGAGGAAGATACAAATTTGTACATGCGTATTGGTCTACAATTTCTTGTAATTCATATGTACCCTCAAGTGTTGATTCACATGCATGTTTAACACACTTGATGAGTTTTACAATCATAAGGGTACATACATATTTTTGCAACAGATGTAGCATTTCGTTGTTTGGGGCCCAGGTTCGGGTGTCAGTATAAATATCGAACTACGCAACGTTTGAGATGTCATATTGTTACATGCACTATGTACTCAAGAGAACATACTACATGTATCAAGTTCATAGGCACCAGATTTTATAAAAGTGAATATATTATCAGGTATCATCCATGAAATTGACTGTAATATCGGTGCTTATTAAGGGGACCGGATGCACTGGATAAATTTTCCATTTTATACAAGTGAGATATAAATCTTGTTGTAACTTGCTGTTTGCTTTTCTGTATACCAATCCCCTACTGAAAAGGGGTATACTTTTAAAGAGAAGAATTTGCTCGCTAAAGAGAGCGAATTCTTTCCTTTAGGGTAAAGCACAATTCATAAGGGGAAAAACAATTTTTAAAGAGTCCTTTATTTGCTCCTTTTGGGGTTGGGGCGCGGGGAGGAGGTGAGCAAAATATTTCCTTTTAGAGTAGAGCACATTTCAGAAGGGGACAGAACAATTCTGAAAGAGTCCTTTCCCCTGAAAGTGTATCTTCCCATAAGATTAACAAGAATAGCTAATTGTCTTTATAGTGTGGGATCCAGATGTAATCTCGTGCGATGTTTGTGCTAAAATCGATTTCTTATTCGATAACTTTATGTGTTCGATGTTTCTGGACCCTAGATGCTTACAAGCACACCCAGAAAGCTATCTGCTTACCCGAAAAAATGATAATGCGCTAAATCAATTTATTTTGGTATTGCTTTTGTGGTTTCTGATAATAATGAAACCGTAGTATGAAGAGTCTCTCACAGTCATAAAAAGAAACCAGATTGAGCTTACAGAATAAGCAAATTACCAGAAGCATTTCAAAAGTATTTTAACTGAAAGGCAACCGAGTATTCAGTTTGTCAAATCGCTGCATAGAAATGAACCAGAGACTGGTCATTCAAAGGTATCTTTGAAGATCTCATATACCCACCACTTCTCCAGTTCGTTCTTACACAGCTGATGTTCGATCGCCACGCTATGACTGCTACTGGAGTGCGCAATACAGAAACGGACAAAACAGTTGATGTATCTTGTCATTTTCCGATCTAGAATACTCGGACTGATCGTGAAATTTCACACTGTCCAAATAAATATGAAGGTTTACTACATACAGCACAGACAGACACCACTATCTATTGTTTTTCCCTTACTTTTAATTAATCATGGCTACATGATAAGAACCTGGAAAAATCTTTCTGACGTTTATATCGGCAGCGACTGCAAGAAAATCCTTCAATTTGAAAAACTTGTGGAACAAGATGTTTTTCGACGTATGGATGAGATTGGAGGTTTCGCCTACCAGATTTTGTTAAGAAGTTAGCGAACGTCTGGCTTGCTGTTGATAATATTGACTTGTTGGAAGATACCCCAACCGAACACAATACTTGCCACAGCACAGTCATTGTGATTAGTCAGATGGCTGTAGATGACGAATGAACAAACCAGCCTTTAATTATCCAGACAAATCATATATTCCAGCACCTCTAAGTTTTTAAGTCAAGGACGTGCCAGAACTTGTAATAGCAAGACCCAAATAAGATTCGAGTAATATGAGCTTGGGCAACGCAAGAATCTCGTGGCAATCGATCATATTCACTCGTTGGCACTTGTCAATTTTTGGCTACCACTGACAATAATAGTACCGACAGAGAAAGCTTGTCTGTGGAAACTGAAAATGTGGGAACTGAGCCACAATCTTTTATTATTGCATAAAAAGCAGTGTCGCACGTTATTAACAGCCGTGCATTAACCGGCGACAAGCCGTATATTAACAAAGCAATTCAGCGCTGTTAATGCACGGCTATGCAACTTTCAATATGATCGTACCGGGGCCACAGATACGCTGCCGTTACGAGAACGAGCACAGTCCGTGGAAACTGCGTTCGCGAGACATCGGTAAAAAGGCGAAACAAAATAGTGCAAGAAATAACGCGAAATGTAGCAAATGTTTTCAGTTTTTATGCAATAATATGTATCGAACATGGTTTTTCAATGCATTAACATTCGCCAGGTCCCTAGGGAGGTGTTGAAAACCGCGGCCTCCGGCCTCGGTTTTCAACACCTCCCTCGGGACCTGGCGAAAAGCAAAAATCATGCCAACATGGGCTGCTATTAAATCACTACTGCTATCATGTAATTCACAAGGCTTTGAAGGCGTACTTGGACTCAGTCAAGATGAATCTGCGTTTTTTCAATCGAATTGCAAAACAATTGATGCAAGCTGTCTTGATACCTGAACCTATGTAAGCATCAAGTGATGCTTACAATTTTTCTGCTCTACGTGGAACCTATGGAGGCAACCTTTTTGATTATTATTTGTACGAACAAACTTTGAGGTAGTTGCACCAGTTTTCAAAACTTCGCCGACTGATTACACAATCCTGTAACTGTCTTTATGTTACACAAAGAATCTTTGTCTTTTTCGTTGGTCCACAGAGGAGAGCACTCATAACTCTTGATTTGGGTCTGTATAACCACGCCTTACAAATTCAGTACACAGCTTGATTCTAAGGTCTGGCGCTTTGCGTATCGTCTTTGCTGCTTTGGATGATCTTGGTAAATCAATGGATACAAGCAGTCTTAATATCTGTGCAACTGAAAATAAAATGATGCCCCTACTTTTCTGCTGGTCTGCATAGAATCTATAGAGGCATAAAAAAGAGGAATCGAATAGCACATTACGACTAGCCTTGAAATCATGATGTTAACCCATTTATGCCAAATGGACTGTTTTACATCAACTTCTTGGACCGGTCCGTTTCCAATATAAGTGGTGTATGGTTAATTTTTATCATTACATGTTTTATACAAATTCCTGTCTTTGATGCAAACGGTGTATACCCTGATTAGACGCCGCACTGTGCGGCGTCTGATCTGGGTCTACACTATTTGCAAATGTCCCTTTTATGGGACGCTAGGCATGAATGGATTAAAGTTTAAATCCCACATACACTCTTCTGACTTCAGGTGATAAAGTAATCAAGCTGCGTGAGAAAAGAGGCTTTTTCGGAAGGTTCCTCATAATCCAAGCAAGCCACCAAGAGCTAGTGCCAAGCTTGAGGAAACAATCGGGGAATCATTGCTGAACTGACTAAATGTTGATGTAGAGCGGCTGTGTTGGATCTAGTTTTAACTGTTTCAAAATTTTACTCCCTTGCATGGACCTCAGTCTGTAACTGCTATATATGGATTGCGCCAACGTTATCAGAGACAAGGCGCATGACAGCGTAGACGATGAGGAGAATTTGTATTAAGCAGTAGTAGTGGTCATGGTACCCAAAGACATATGTGTATTTTCTGTGTATATTTTGACAGAAAAGGTCGGTGTTTCACAGATGTGGAGCGTAGTTTGTACTGTATATACCCGATAGTCTTACAATACATTCTGATAACGTTTTTAATGAAATTGGTATCGACCACAACCCCTTAAACGATACTTGTATCTAACAAATCACATCAATAATCTGCGTAGTCTGTTTTGTTGTTTGTCCCGAGGCAGGGGGCAAAACAACTGGGCTATGGGATTCGAAACATTTCTCATTAGTATGAACCCAAATCTATAACTTAAAGCAAAAAAAAAACAACAAAAAAAAACACACACTATTAAATATACGAAAGGCTTATCAATCCGATGTTAATTTAATACGGAGGTTGAGTAGTGCATGCAACAGGTTGGTAGTTTTTTTCTTTGTACGACACCAAAACTAACCAACATCAATAACAAGAGGGCCATGATGGCCCTGTATCGTTCATCTGAATATCATAACTTACAGAACCTGACCTAGAAATGCTCAAGGGAAACATTCTGACCGAGATTCATGATATTAACAAGTAAGACAATGTAGCATGCCTAATGAACTATGGAATATAGGTCAAGGTCAAATACGGATGACTGCACTCAAGAGGCCATGCTAAGATGTATGCATGTGCTTAGTATTACTGGCTGTTGGACCAATAGTTACTGAGAAACTGACTTAATAAAATCAGTGGACCGTGAAATATAGATCAAGGTCAAATATGTATAACTGCATTCAGGAGGCCATGCTAAAATGTATGCAAGTGCCAAGTATCACTTCTGTAGAACAAATAGTTACTGAGAAACTGACTTAAACGGAAAAAAACTTAAGAAAGTCACTGGACAATGAAATATAGGTCATAAGTGACCCTTTTCCAAACTTGACCGAGAAATCATCAAGACAAACATTTTGAGTAAGATTCATGATAATCACTTCAGGAGTGTTAACATGGTTTTCCTTTAATTTCGCCTGGTGACATAGTTTTTCATCCCAAGTTACCAGGTTTTGAACTTGATCTAAAAATCATCAAAATAAACATTTTGAGCAAGACCCATGATGATCACTCAAAGCATGTGACCTCTACAGTATTAACAAGGTTTTCCTTTGATTTGGCCCAGTGACCTTGCTTTTGATCCAAAGTGACCAACTTTCAAATTTGACCTAGAAATCATCAAGACAAACATATTGAGCAAGATTCATGATGATTACTTTGAAATGTGATCCATGGAGTGTTAACATTTTTTTTTCTTTGATTTGGCCTGGTGATTTGTTTTTCACCCCAAGCGATCCAATTTGAGCCTGACCTAGAAATCATCAAGACAAACATTTGGAGAAAGATTCATGATGATCACTTCAAAAATGTGACCTCTAGAATATTAAAAATGTTTTCCTTTGATTTAAACCTGTGACCTAGTTTTTGATCCAAAATGACCCAGTTTCAAAGTCGACTAAGTAATCAAGACAAACATTTTATAGCAAGATTCTTGATAATTACTTCAAAAATGAGACTTCAAGAGTGTTTACAGTTTTTCTTTGAATTGGCCCGGTGACCTAGTTTTTGACCCCAAGTCACCCAGTTTCGAACTTGACCTAGAAATCGTCAAGGCAAACATTTTAAGCAAGATTCTTGATGATTATTTAAATAAAATATCATAAAGGCAAACATTCTTGTAAAGTTTTATGAAGACTGAAGAAAACCTTAGACCTCAGATGGTGAAAAAAGTTTTAAAGAAATCTGATTTAGTGACCTAGTTTTTTCAAACTTGACTAAGATATCATTAAAGACTCCATATTCTTCAAAAATAGATATTTCTTTTTTTATTCAAGAAAGGTTTAATAAATTGATATATGGTATTAATACAAGCATAAAATGTGGCACCTGATAGTTTGTACAATTTCAGTTAGTCTCTTGTTCTTGAAATGAAATAGTTTTCATCGTATCTCTGAATTAATGTTGCCAACATTAAATCAGAGTTGCGATAAAAAAAAATCATTTCATTTTTGATCCAGTTTAAACCCGAGAGACTAACTGAAATTTTAAAGGCTGTCAGGTGCTACATTTTATGATTGTCTATATTTGAGGAAAATGGAGTCTACGAGGCGATTTGTTTTATGTCTTACCTTGTGTCATTTTGTTCTTCTGTTTTCAGTCCTTTTAGCATTGCGATTACCTCGCTTGGGGAAGAGAGCTAACCTTAGTGCGTTCGTATGTTTGTTCGATTTGTGCTTGTTTGGATTTGTCGGTTTCCTCTTCTTCTTGGAGTCTGGGAAGGGCTGCGGTTTTTTTATTGTGGCACTCCCTGCACTTTTGTCTTACCTTTTTTGAAACTCTCTGGTAAAGTTTCATGAAGACTGAAGCAAAAAAAAAAAGTGGCCTCTAGAGGGTGAAAAGGGTTTTCTAGAAAAGTGGCCTAGTGACTTAGTTTTTGACCCAACATGACCCTCATTCCAACTTGACCAAGATATCATCAACGCAAACATTTCGGTAAAGTTCTTTGAAGATTAAAGTAAAACTGTGGCCTCTAGAGGGTGAATAAGAATTTAAAGAAATTTAACACAGTGACCTAGTTTTTGATCAGTCATGACCCATATTCATACTTTAAAGAGATACCATCAAACATTCTGGTAAAGTTCCATGAAGAACAGGATTTTAAAGAAATTCGACCTAGTGACCTATTTTTTACTTTTTACCCAACATGACCCAAATTAACACTTGACCAAGATATTATCAAGACAAACATTCTGGTAAAATTTTTCAAGATTGAAAAACTTAGGCCTCCAGAGGGCAAACAAATCAGACCTAGTGACCTACTTTTTAACCCAACATGACCCAAATTCAAACTTTACCAAGATATCATCAAAACAAGCTTTCTGGTAAAGTTCCATGAAGATTAACTGTGGCCTCTAGAGGGTGAACAAGGATTTGAAAAAATGATCTACTGACCTAGTTGTTTACCCAACATGACCCATGTTTAAACACGATCGAGATATTACGAAGAGAAACATTCTGGCAAAAACTTATAAAGATTGGAGCAAAATTGTGGCCTCTAGAGGGTGAACAAGGTTTTGAACAAATTAGACCTTGTGACCTAGTTTTTTATCCGACATGACCCAAATTCAAACTTGACTAAGATATCAAAATAAACTTTCTGGTAAAGTTCCATGAAGATTAAAACAAAGCTGTGGCCTCTAGAGGGTGAACAAGGTAAAGAAATTTGATCTAGTTACCTAAGTTTTGACCCGACATGACCGATTTTTAAACTTTACCGAGATATTATCCTATACTTTGGCCTCTAGAGGGTGAACAAGGTTTTAAAGAAATTTGACCTAGTGACTTAGATTTTGACCTTACATGACCCGTATTCGAACTTGTCAAACATTCCGGTAGAATGTCATGAAAACTGAAGCAAAACTATAGCTTCTAGAGGGTAAACAACATAAATAAATAACGCCGCACGATGCACGACACACGTACGACGGACACAGGGTGATCACAATAGCTCATCTTCGTGCTCAGGTGAGCTAAAACTTAATCAAAAGTGAAATGGGTATTTTCAGAACAATCTGCGCACCGTCTAACAGGATTCTGCTAATTTCACGCATATGTTGGCACATACACGTAAAGCAAGGAATGATCATGTTTGACTTGCGACAGCTCTTCGCAATATATTTGTATTATGTCTAGGTTTAACCCTTACAAAACTTACCATAACTGCAGCAGTCGACATTTTGTTTTTTCCTAGAAAACAAGGCTTGACATTTCATCATATGAAATACAAGATCCTATTTTCTCTGAAAAATACTAAAAGAATAAAAAATAATAATAATAATAATAATAAAATAGAATACTGTCTGTTACAATTTTGCGACGCGCTTTAAGGGTTAAATATTAGTTTACTTGTATTGGTTCTAATAATATAATACACGACAGATATGTAATAATAATAAAAAAAAAAAAAAAAAACATAATGAACATCATACATAGAAGATTCAGGGGAAAAAACATATTTTACATCTATATATCAAGATTTGCGATTCAAAGTCGCCCATCTACTGTCCTTTCGACATTAATCAGAAATCCGTGATTTTGCTTAGCGGTTTGTTTTAAATGACAACACTTAATATTTCTGACTGACCATATCTAATTGTAATCAGTCTTTTCCTGTTTCTATGTTTTGTTCTCAAGTATTTGTTCTTAAATTAAATGTACGCCAAAAATTGGTCAAACCTATGCAACTTCATTAGTGAATTGATTTTGTTTTTGGAATTTTTATCTAAAAAAAGAACAGTTTTACTTTTCTTTGCTGATTTTTAATTATTGATGTTGTGAAAATTGCAGAAAATTTGAACAAATAGAACTTGTTGGCAACCTGTTTTCAGTGTACCTACCTTACCGATTTCTGTATAACTTGCAGCCATTTTTACTATGGGTAATTACATTTGATTATTTTAATACTTATGACTAGAATAAAAAAAAATTGTGCATAAGTAGTTATGACAAATGGTTTTGAATTCAATCATGAAAGAAATTCGCAAATTTTCATCTTTTCCGTAAAGTACCATAAAAAAAACGACTTTCCGAAAGATGTCGAAAAGAGAGTAAAAATGAGATACATAATCCTAGCAACATGAAAGAAAGAAAGAAGCTCGTAGATGCAGATGAATTCGACATGCAGATGAATGTCAGCTCTCATTTGACTGTTCCTATTTTCACTACTGCTAACTGACAGGTAATAATGTTTGTATCAAATAGCATATCCGTTATGTCTTTTTTTGCGTTATTTCTGTCAAAAAAAATGATCATGCGGTTGAATGAACATGGGCAGTATTCATGTCCATTTCCTTTCATTTGATCATTCTTTGACATGCAAAATTGATTCTGACAAGAATATTTCATAACTGAAATTATTGTTTGGGCCGCGCCTTGCGAGAACGTGTCTTCGGACACATGCTGAGAGCGAATGTCCTGATCATCCTGCGCATCCGCGCTGTCAGATCAGGGCCTTCCATATCCGTTAACAGAATCGTTGGATACTATAGAATGATATGAAGCCACACATTTTGCGCATGCTCGAAGACACTTTTTTCACTTGAGGTGGTCCATGTGGTATTGCTGCTACATCTAACAAAATTTATACAAAGTACGTTTAGAAAGAAACAAAAAAAAGTTTTTAAATTTCTAGATAATTTCCATTTCATTTCTTTTCATTTGCTTGTTCTTAGACATCTGTTAATTGATTCTGACAAGATTATGTCAGAGCTGGTGATAATTTGGTACTTCTGCTACATTTGGCAACGTTTATACAATGTAAGTTTAGACAACCAGTTATCATTTTTTTTAATATTTCTAATTTATTTCCTTTCATTTGGTTGTTCTTTGACATGTGAAATTGACTCTGACATAAAAGTAAGCACGAAGCTTTTATGCAGATGTAATTGACACTACTACTTTCAGCATTTATTAGATTTTCCTTATGTATACTATTACTAACATACTGACAGGTAATAATGTGTTGACAGTGGGTCCGTTATGAGATTCTCTGAGGGTGCCGACCTAATTTTTTCATAAGAAGGTTGAGACCAGGGCCCAGCTGATAAAATGTATTGTTAAAACCGATCATTAAATATGGCATATATGCTAATATTTTTGCCGAAAAAAATGTGAGTAGCTTTTGCAAATGCTACTCACATTTTTCAACAAAAATACCTGTGAATTAGATATTGTACTTACTAGAACAGTTAACATTTTGACCACTAACGAGCTCGTTAAGCTAACGATGCTTTAAACAACTATGCCCTTATATTATGTCTTTTTAAAGACCCTCCGTGGTTCAACTAGTGGTTTTCTTTTGCTCTGGCTGCCAGTTTCTGAGGTGGTTGCACGAACTCTAATCCATGTCGCATCGCAGCGAAATAACTTGATCAACGTGCTTGTTTTTTTTTTTTTTTTTTTTTTTTTTTTTGATTTTTTTTTACTGTGATATTTCAGTGGATGAGTTATGGAGCTCTATGCGAACTGAAGAATCATTTTGTATTCTTTTAACACATTGGAATATAGAGTGAAAGTTGGGTAGCAGTCAAATCTATTTACATCCCCCTCCCCGCAGTCACCCCGCCCCGCACCGGAAATTTTTACTACTTACCGTTATAAGGCGGTGGTGGGTTTAATGTTGTTTGTGGCCTTTTGGCTACTCGCTACGGGGCTTTTTTCATGTTTTGTGGTGTTATTTATTGTTGTGTTAAGTGTATCCTATCTAGCAGTGTGATCATCTCGTTATGAAAGCGGGAAATGATTGCTTTGTCTTTCCTTGGTGTGTGGCTTATGTACTGTCTATCTTAGTTAGTTTTCTCTTCCTTTTAGTGTCATTGCTAGGCTATGTTCTGTGATAGAGTTTCTGTCTGGACATCTTCTATAATATTTTTGTATTAACCCTTGTCCTGCTGAATAAATTAAGATGCCACACCCACTTCTAATTTTCAGTCAATCAGGTTACTTGATCCAGATTGTTGATATAAATTTGCATACTTGATGGCAAACAGTGCAGATCCAGATCAGTTGACTTCTTCAGAAGCCAACTGATCTGGATCTACATTGTTTGCAAAACAGGGTATACCCGGGTTCAGCAGGACAAGGGTTAAAGGATCACACCTTATGTCTTTTTAAGCGTTATTTCTGTCAAAGAAGAAATGATCATGAAATTTGAAGGGCACGTTTATGAAATAAGTGGGCAGTATTCATGTCCATTTCCTTTCCATTATTTCTGTCAAACAAGAAATGATCCTGAGTTTTAAATGACGCATCTATCAGATAACTGGGCAGTATTCATGTTCATTTCCTTCCATTATTTTTGTCAAATAAGAAATGATCCTGAGGTTTGAATGACAAGTCTGTAAAATAATTTGGCACTACTTTTCATGCTGGTTTCCTTCCATGTTTTCTATCAAAGAATAAATGATCTTGAGGTTTGAACGCTAAGTCTATCAGATAACTGGACGGTAGTCATGTTCATTTCCTTCCATTAGTTCTGTCTAAAAAGAAATAATCGTGAGGTTTGAATGACAGGTCTATCAGACAACGGGACAGTCTTCGTGTTGATTTCACTCCACTATTTCTGTCAAAGAATAAATGACCCTGAGGTTTGAATGACAGGCCTATCGATTATTTGGACAGTAATCATGTTCATTTTGAATGACAAGTCTGTAGAATGATTGGGCACTACTATTCATGCTCATTTCTTTACATTTTTTGCATCAAAGCCTAAATAATTCTGAGATTTGAACGACACATTTATGAATAACTGGACAGCCTTCATGCTCATTTTCTTCCGTTATTGCTGTCAAAGAAGTTTGGTTTGAATGACAAGTCTATAAAATAATTGGGAAATATTATGCTCATTTCCTTCCATTACCTCTGTCAATGAAAAACATGATTCTGAGGCTTAAATGATAAGTCTATGAAATATCTAGGCAGCATGCATGTTGATTTCCTTCCAATTCTTCTGTCAAAAGATAAATGGTCCTGATGTTTGCATGGCAATTTTATGATCTAACTATGCAATATTTATACTCGGTTCCTTCCATTATATCTGTTAAAGAAGGAATGCGCCTATTTGAATGACAAGTCCATACCACAGGGCTAATGGTCCTGAATCACTCACCTGATTACGGAGGGTATGTATTCCGTGTTTTCGCTATATAATATGCGAGAAAGGGGTGTACATTACATGGACATGTTTACAACAATGTTAAAGCTTCAATCTCAGGCATAAAAGCCACACCGTGAGAAAACGTAGCTCGTGACGTGCGCCCAAGGAAGTCTCAAATCAGTCTACGCGTCCATCGGTGTCTGCACGAATGCGCAGGCTCGTCCAAATCTTCGCTGGGTAAAATTATCCGATAGTAGGTAAACACTAGGTACTTACCTGACAACAGTTCCTCTGAAAAATCCAACATCCGAAAGGGTGTGTTAGCTGCGTGACATGTAAGAAACTATCATGCATTTGAAATAATTGACCCAAAAGTTTTGACCAGGCCCCGGGGTTATAAAGCATTTTTCATGCTCAACGCAGCTGAGGATTTTTTTTCTAACTTTTATTTATCATAATCAGCAAACTTCATAAACAAATATGTTACAAATTATCAGTTTTATACAAATTATAGAAATATCAATTCTATTTCTCAACAACTTAATGATACGACCTTAAACTCATATTTCAAACATTGTTATAGACTAAAAGATAAATAAAAAAAAATAAGAGGATGTCTGGTACTAGTACTTTAGATAGCATTTTTTGTATCATTTCAACCTTAGAGTACCACCTGTAGGAAAGAAATTATTAAACGCATTTGTGTATGCTCCATTGCACTTAAATTTCTTAACTAAGCATAGTATAGGGTATTTTGTCCTTTTTATCAAGTAAATGAAGTTTTTTTTACAAAACTGTCATTTTAGCCGTGATGCAAAAATAAAAAATTAACGCATTTTTGGTTCCTGCATAATGTTTCCTCAATTTCGCATACACAGCCGTCTAGTGTAGCCAGGTATTAGGTTCTTAATCTAACCTTATATAGCCCTTTTTACATGTATGCGAAAATAAAGCATCGACAGGCTTGCACAGAAGTGCAATCATACCTGAGCCTCCGTTGGTCGCATGTGCGGCACATATAATAGTTTTTGTAAAGCCTTATCTTTCAATGGCTAAGAAATGAAGAAATAATACGTCTTACAATCAGAGTAAATACATATTAGGCCAATACCGCAAGGTTTATTGGATCGGTGAACACTGACAATGTATATTCCGTGCACCAGTGTTACATGTAGATTTTATTTGTAAACGTAACAGTTGGATTAAATTGATTCTCCGGTAAGTAAATTTAGTTAGTTTACTCTTTTAATTACAGCCTAATCATTTTGAAATAGTATGTTATCCTTCATGTCGTTTATTTTTAACAAAGATTGCGTACCTTAGAGTTTTCCTCTCTAACTGGTTTGCGCCGTGTCAAAAGTATCAAACAAACAGAGCCGCCCACGTATTATATCAAAAGATTTCCAAAATTTGTTTGTTTGCTTACACTCCATCAGTTGCTAGCTATGAAATGTCCGATATGGCAACTGATCAAAATCACCGCTCATTTAAAAATTTTACCAAACAGACTGAGCATATGCAATCGTACCTCATCCCGGTGCATGCTGTATGTCCCACGACTGTCCGAAGTATATTTTAGTCATTTTGGTTGAGGTAGGTATATAATGTCAACCATTTCTTAATAAAATTGGTAAACGTATTGTTTAAATTTGCTATGTATTTTTCACTTTGAAATTTTCGTTTTAATATTGATTCAAAAGATTCAATAAGAAGTTCATGTCCTGAAAACTTGTTTGCATATACATAATATTTTGCAACTACATACAAATAATTCATCAACCCGCCCCTTCTTTCATTAGGGAACATAATATTTTTTTCCCCGTAAACAGCATTCTCTGCCCAAAATTATTCAACAACCGTCCCTGAAGTGTGCTCCAAAATCGTCTAACTACATGACAAAGATGTATTATAGTTTCTGAATGTTGTTGGCAGTATTGACATAGGTTGTTATCGGTTTTGTTTATTCGACGTAAAATGATTTTGTCACGTAAATTTTATTAATGTGATTTTGTATTGAAAGTCCCTTAATTTAACTTTTTTTAAAGACTTAATAACTTTATTTATTATGCCTTTTCCATTCTTCGTCACTCATATTTATTAATTCTTGTTCCCATTTTGTATTTTCTTGAAAAGTGGTAATTGATGCCAATATATTATAGAATAGTCTGCATCCCTTTCTACCGTTTAATAAATACTTCACATAGACATTACATCTGACATTGAATCTAGTAAGCTGCAAGTTATTTTGTTATCATTAAGGACGTTTATCCAGCGATCTGGTATTTTTCTTAGCAAAGACTGATAATCAAGAAATGTACCACGGATATTATAAACATCTTTAATTCATTTAACTGATAAATATTGCCTCTTGCGTCAATAATGTCAGTTAGAGATCGTATTCCTTTTTTAAACCAGTTTTGAATGCAGAAATTCTCCCCATTATGCAAATTTCTGTTGTACCGCAGCGGCGATTTTAAAATTTGAAGACTTTCTCGCACGTAACAGCATTACAAAAGTCGGTCCAACTCTGGAGCACATCTTTCCAAAAGGGATTACGAATAATTTGTTTCAGTTGTCTTGTATATACTGGCCCTAGCGTAAAAAGTTTTTGAAAATCAATTTTTGATAAATCATACCAGATCGTACTTTCATTGTTTGGGCCGGCCTCGGTGGCTCAGTTGGATGCGCCGTCCGACTGGAGACCAGGAGGTCGCGGGTTCAACCCCCGCCAAGGTCAGCAACATTCTTTCGTGGAGAATGATCATGAAATATTTTCTACGATCATTCTCTCCCTTCCGCTGATTCAAGAAGGGCAGTTGTCAGTTTCTGGCGAAAGAATGTGCACAATACTGGTTAACCGCTTAGAGGACTAAGCCTGTCCAGTAAACGTGTGGTTAGGTAAACTGACCGCGCTCGACATGACCCCATTGGGTTGACTGGGCCGTAGAACCTCAAAACAAAAAAAAAAATTTCATAGTTTTTTATCACCCGTCTTAGCCATGTTATTTTAAGCGCTTTAATGAAATATTGTACATTTATCATTCGTAAGCCACCCGCTTGCAAATCTTTAATAACTATCGTTCTCTTTATTCGATCAGGTCCCCCATTCCATAAAAATTTATAAAATAGTTTTTCTAATTTTTTCACAAGCTCTCCAGGAGGGTTAGGCAGTGCTAAAATAGATGGATAAATTTGCTTAAAACTAATGATTTGATAACTGTAATTCTACAAAAAAGTGTAAGTTTACGCTTAGCTCATTGGTGTATTAAGTTTTTTGCTTTATTTATATATGGAGCTGTATTTACATCCCATATATCGAAAACTTCTGTTGTAAGTGTTACACCTAAAATTTTAAAGGTCCCTGTATCCAATCAAGTTGATAGTTTTACAAAGTCTCCATTTAGAATTACTGCAAGAGCCTATCCAAATAGCCTTGGTCTTTTCTACATTAATTTTCAAACCCGAGATAATATAAAAATTATCAAAATACTGAGGGTCTCTTGAAGTGATTTTTCTGTCCCATCCAAAAATATCTGTGTATCGTCCGCATATTGGCTCAGTAAAAATGTTTTCCTATTTATATGAATTCCTTTAATATTTTCATTAGTACGCAACATTTTACCTAGTATTTCCGCATAGAGAATGAAGACATACGGAGAGACTGGGTCACCTTGTCGACACCCGCGTTTTAAGTAAAAGAAATCGGAAATAAATCCGTTTTGAATTATGCAGCTTTCAGATTCGTTTTGGAATAATTTTATCCAGGATATTATTGAGGGCCCAAAATTGAAGAACTTTAAAACCAATTCTATGAACTCCCAGGATACCGTATCAAGTGCCGGCCTCGGTGGCTCAGTTGGATGCGCCGTCCGACTGGAGACCAGGAGGTCGCGGGTTCAACCCCCGCCGAGGTCGGCAACATTCTTTCGTGGAGATTGATCATGAAATATTTTCTATGGTCATTCTCTCCCTTCCGCTGATTCAAGAAGGGCAGTTGTCAGTTTCTGGCGAAAGAATGTGCACAATACTGGTTAACCGCTTCGAGGACTAAGCCTGCCCAGTAAACGTGTGGTTAGATAAACTGACCGAGTTCGACATGACCCCATTGGGTTGACTGGGCCGTAAAACCCCAACACAAACAAAGATACCGTATCAAACGCTTTTTCAAAGTCGACCGAAAGTATCAATCCTGGCAATTCTTGATTTTTTGTTTTGAAAAGTATGTAATAAATTAATCTAACGTTTTCAGCAATACACCTTCCAGAAATAAAACCTTTCTGATCTTCATGTACAGAAATCCTAAAACCGATTTAATTCTATTTGCAATTATGGAAGAGGCAAGTTTATACACAACGTTTAATAGTGAAATTGGTCTCCAATTTTTTTAGATAATTTCTATTCTTATCAGGTTTGGGTAGGCATGTAATAAAACTTTGTTTTTGGGTGATAGAAAGGGATCCACTTTCATGTCCGTAATTAAGTGATCTTAATACAAAAACACCCGAATCAATCCAGACAAATTTGAAAAATTCTATGCTAAACCCATCCAGACCAGGACTTTTTTCATTTTTCATATTTTTAATGCTTGTAATAATTCGGCATATGTAAGCTTTCCCTCCAATGTGTGAGCACTATCATCTATAATTTTTGACAAGTTTCCCCTAAAAATCATTTATTGATCTGTTTTTCGGTATGTGGACTTTATCATAAAGACGTTTATAAAATTGGCCTTGACATTTTAGAATATCCTTGTTTCTGTATATTCCGTTCCTTTCGCGTCAATTATTTTACTCATAACTTTATTTGTATATTGTCTATTTTCTAAACCGAGAAAGTATTTAGTAGGTTTTTCTCCGAGATCTTGATATCTAGTCCTTGATCTAAGCATAACACCTTCTATTTTATTTTTCCTTATTTCAGTTAATCGTGTCTTTTTTAAACTTAAATTTTGAAATGTTTCTTCACTTATCTGTAATATATTGTTGTTGATTTCATCTTCCAAGTCATTTATTTCTTGCTCAAGTTTTCTTTCTTCTTCTAGTGATTTTATCTTCTTAATAGAACTAGTGATTTTATCTTCTTAATAGAACTATATTTAATTGTATGGCCCCTAATCATCATTAATAAAGTCTCTAGAAACAACTGATCATTTATATTAAATAATATATCTTCATTAGATATATTTTCCTCGTGCATATGTATAACATATGTTTGTTTTACTTCTTGTATTAAATTTTTTATTTCGTCTACATATTTTTTGTCTTTAAGTAAAGAATTGTTGAATTTGCAATATCCTTTCCCTCTTTCAATTTCATGTAGTTTTAACTTTAATATAATAGCTGAATGATCTGTACGGTATCCTGGTATTATATCTGCATTAGTAACAAATTGAAAAATGCTGTCGTGTACTAAAAAGAAATCCAGGCGTGATTGTTTTTTTTTTTTGTTTTTTTTTTTGTTTGTTTTTTTTGTTTTTTGTTTTTTTTTTTTTTTTGTTGGGCGAAGCCTACGCCAAGTATATTTTCTAACTTCCTCATTCATAATGCGCCATGGATCTTAAAAATTATCATCCTGTAACAGATTTATTACTACCTCTCTTGCTCTCGGATTATTTATATGTAAGTAGTTATCATAGTCTTTATCTACATTTAATACAAGGTTCCAGTCTCCACACATAATATCTTGTTCGTTTTCAAATTCAACTACTTTCTGCATTATATTTTTATAAATTGAGGGTTATCCATATAGAAATACCAGTGTAACTTGCTTTCCTTCAATATCAATATCTAAAATGATAAAATTACCGTTTGTGTCAGTTTTAACCCGATTCACCTTTTGTTCAAAGTTATTATTAAAATCATGACTCCACGACTATTGGTAATATATTAACTAAAGTATGCGTCAAAACCCCATTTTGATTTGATAAATGATTCTAATTTTGGGTTTATATGTGTATCTTGTAAACATACAATATTAAACTTTTTTGACCTTACATTCTGAAATAAATCTCTCATTTTGGTTGCTATTGAAATACCACCTCGACAGTTTTGTGAAAATATTGGCAGTTCCTCAGCCATTATCAAACTCAAAGATACTTTCACATTTCCGTGTAACAATCAAGGACATAACATATACTAAATTCCCATTTTTTTCAACAGTAAGGAAATCACTGCAATGGAGCATCTTTAAAACATGTATATCTCGATGGTAACCTACCTTAAAAACACTCATTTCCCGGTTGCTGTATAGGCACCTAAGCAAATTGACCTCCTAAAAATTTTGTTATAATTTAGTAAATAATTGTTTTATAATGCTTTCCAGTTTACTTATAGGTAAAGCGTATAGTAACTTCTTTCATCTCCAAATTTAATGTACATGTGTCCCAACACCAGTATTGCAGAAACACACAACACATTCAAATAACAAATATATACAACATGTTACATTTATATGCTATTTTACCATACATTTTTGTCACCCCATCTTAAACATTTTTTCATAGTTAAAAAGCTTTTTCAAATAGTTAAAAAAGTGTTATAAATTGGAATAAAGAAGATATTGTTACTTGCAGACAGAAATATGCATATTCCAAAATTAGTACTGATTTGGGTCATAATGCATAATTTTAAAAATATATCAGTACTGACTCAAGGTCTAGTAATCATAAATACAAGTCCTCAAATGCCAGTTATAATTAGTTACCAGTCTTTATCGGTCACCAGCTATTATCAAATACCTGAACTCATCAAATACTGAATCTTGTTGTCTAAACTATACACAGTGCCAACTCAGTACTGATTCAAGGCATTGTGCGTCTTACAAAAATTTTCTCTGCTAACAAAGAGGCGTATAAGTACACTCAACATACCATTATTGTATACAAGGTCGAAAAAAACTTCCCTAAATTATCGGCATTTGCTTCCTGACCTAGCAGCATGATTAACCCTCAATGGCTCGAACTACCATGTCTCGAACAATTTTCTTGGTCCAAAAGATGTTCGAGCCTTTTAAGGTCGACTGTTTATTCTGTTGTATTTAAGGATAATTCTTGTTAATGGCAAGATCTTGTGAAACCATGCTTGCAATGAGGGTCCATACTATAGTTTCTTGTAACGTGGGATGACTTTTACTTCCGGCTACAAATGTTAGCATATCGTTTACAAGAATTATATCAGCAATTTAAGGATCTCTGTTGATTTGACTGTATTTCTTTTTGCAGACTGCTATAATATGTTTAATGTATCGAAAGTGAATTCAGAATATTATAACCTGCTTTGATTCAAATGCTATTGCATCTTCGCGAGCCAAGGGTACTAAGTCCACTACGTTCCTTACGCAAGGATCGTAGTAGACTTAGTACCCTTTGCTTGAGAAGATGATGCTATTGTATCCATTTGTTTAATTACAGATGCGGCTTTGTTTTATGTCTTTAGCGTGTTCTTCTGTATATAAAGATGAAATTTTATACTGAATTATAGAAAATGAACTTGATCATGTTTAAGGTTTTGTTGTCTTCTCGCTTCAGGTCGCCAATATGCACTTTGCTTTGTTTCATCACAGTGTTTGTGAATACATGTGTTTCACGTTGACGTTTCACAGATGAGGTAAAGGCCCCCTTTGAGGACCGAACATATGTTTGTAATATGGAGCTGCATCAGATTTAAGGGTAAGTTCTCGCGCATTAAACAGTTTTAAGCACCACCTCCCCACCCCTCCGTTGGTTTTCTATTGACCGTGCCAAGGCGTTCCTCTGTTACAGTTCTTTCTTTGTTCGCCGGTGGTTTCATATGTGCCGTTTGTTTTGGAATTATTCGTCTCTCATCTCTCCTCCGTTTTATTCTTCCGATGAGGCGCCTTATCTGGGTCTGCACTGTTGCCAATGTCCCAGTCCAGGTTTTACAGATAACCCACTGTCAACAGCACTCTGGTATCACAGCGACAAGAATAAAGGGGCTATAAATAACCGTTACCTGGATTCGTAGAAACGTGTGGTTTGATTGGTCAATGATAATCACATGGACAACAATCTCAAGGAAATTTTTGTGTATGTATATTTAGGCTCTATTGTAAACAATCGACGCAAAAATGGCATTAAAACGACCAGGTGTATATAGCCTCCCTAATTCATTTACAAGTGAACACGCTGATTTCATTCAGTTTGGTTCATTGCATGTGCGCCCAGGGAAAACTTTGATTAACCTGCGCAGGTTGATCGGAAACTTCGCTGTACGCCTGAAGACGCTTCGAATCATCGGCTACCCACAGTGACCTGTGAAAACTAAGATCTCAGTCTTAGCCTGGCGCATGTAGTCTTGTAGGAAATGCTGTGCCTCGGCTCAACACATATTATTGATAACGTCTTGTAAATTGAGGATACAATGGTGATAAGCTCAGTCAAACAGGTGTTGCTCAATTTCAAGGAGTGTTCATTAGAAATGAAAAAGCAATTATAATCTAAATGCCGATTTCACAAGGCATCCAATGGCGGTGCGTAATTTAAACCCGCTTGGTTAGAACAGAAATATTATACTATACAGTTGTTTATTCTTCTCACGTGTGATTATTTCTTTTCGTACGTGTTCTTATTTTTGTTTGTGTGTGTAGTGGGGGGATGGGGGAATGGGGCGCGTGGGGGGGGGGGGGAGGCGTGGGGAAACTTATGTTCATCAGCTGTTTAAAAGCTCGGTTTGTTCCTAGTGTATCTGGGCGGTCCATCTTGTATCCCCTGGAACATAATGAATTGATGGGCTATTACAAACAAAAGGACAAAATGTAAGTGAAGATACCCAGAAATGCCGCAATTATGACAAGAATCTGTAGGCACTCGAAAACAAGTTCGAATCAGCCACGGCAAACGAGGCATCGGAGTTCGAGCTATTGAAGTTCGACTGTATATAAGAAAGGGCTTGTTATACTCTTATTTCCCCACAGAACATGTTTTGAATATACGTTAGAATCGCCTCAATGCGGCGCTTCTAATAAATATTCAAAACATAACTTTCCTGTAGAATCAAATACAATATTCTTGCTTAAGTTCAGATAAATTGTCACCTCTTAAACGAAAATTTCGTGCCTGTCAAATTGTCACTGAAACGAATTTTGTCATTGCATCGAGTGTCGAAATAAAGAGGGTTGACTGTATATCACATAGTAAAGAAAATATTCCAGGAACGTTCATATGATGTTTTGTGTAAGATAAACGAAAAAAAAAAAAGGACAAAAACAAATACAAAAAGAAACATGTGGCATTAACCCCTCCCTACATATTCTGAAAAAGGAGCCTAAATCAAACAATGTAGACCCACAGCAAACTGCTCCTAAGGAGAAATTTGACAAGGATCTACAATGCTTTACATTAGATCAGTATTTTAGACTACTTATCAGGTAGCCAAATTGACTCGCAATGTTGTTGTTTTTGTTTGTTTGTTTTTTGTTGTTTTTTTTTCTGTGGTCTGGTCCGTCGTGGTCATGTTTGTGGTTTTCTTGTGTTCTGGCTTCAGATCGCCATTCAGCCTTTTGCTTGGTGCCATAACAGTGTTTTTGATTATATGTATTTAACTGTGATTTTGACGACCCCTATGCAGACCGAACATATGTTTGTAATTTGGAGCAACAAGACAATTAAATGTGAGTTTTTTTGCCACTAAAACTGGTTTACGTCCGAGTTTTCTGCTGACAGTTCCAAGCCGTTCTTCTGTTGTTCTTTCTTTGTGTGTCAGTATTTGCATATGTGGCGTTTGTTTTGTCATTCATTGTTCCTTAACTCTGCTTGTTTTGATGGCTCGGTAATTCTGTGCTTCGTGGTTGTGGCATCTCCTGGGCAATTTCACTTATATTTTTCATGGGAAATTTGGATAAATTTGATAAATTTAGGACACTTTTTAATACTTCTCATCAATAAGTCCATTTTACTACCTGTGAATGTGTGTAAAATTGCTGGATAAGTGGCAAATTAGTGCAGACCCTGAACAGACGCCGCGTTCTGCGGCGTCTTAGCTGGGTCTAAACTGTTTGCTCAGGCCTGTCTGTCCGAAAACGTAAAGTACGGTGATATGATTAAATCGAACCCCCTTCAGAAATCCTCCTGGATCCGCCAATGCTGTCAGGGATTGCGTCATATGTATGGCGGCGTATCTAAGCTATATCTAGCGCAGGACTATCTGAGTTCATGTAGTAGTGTTATGCTACTCCTTTAGATGATATGTCATATGATAAAATAAACAAACGAACAGGCTATGTTTCGGGTGGACTTATGATTATATCTTGCACATAAACACTAATACGGAAGATATTAATGAAGCCAAAATTAATAATCATATGTTCTACTTACCTTAACTTTTGTTCGTTCCTGTCATGGAGGCGTCGTACATACTACACGAGTAAAATTTCATATTGGAACAATTAAGGTTCCTCTTGACACTTTGATCTACTTCGGCCTTATTTCCCCCATGACTGTTCATCTAATCACGGCATTAGCAAAGCTTTGTTTTGAATTATTTCTTCTATCAGTGTCTAGATATGATAAAAATGTATACCTAGCAGCGTTAAATATTTTACTGCAATTACAAGGAAAGCTGTCTGCGTTTTCCGAAAATATTCATACCAGTAAAAATATATTCATGTCCATTTTTGCAATAAGTGTTGAAATGATCCCATAAGCAATGCAAAGAACAGAAAAGATTGAAATTTAATCCACATTTCTAGACCTCTGGTTTACCAGTGGTTTACGGGTTTATCATAAATTATTTCAGATATACCAGAAAAACTCTTGTATAAATGTGTCACCGGTATATATATTTTTAACATTTGTACTGTCTTACGGCACAAGCCATTTTTTATAGCAATGTGGTAGAATATACGACTTCGAATCTAGCGGACGGGAATCCATTCTAGACTCGACTGAAATGCTATTTCGCATTTTCTTCACCTGTAGCAGATGTAGTGTTTCTTTTCAATTAGCTTGATTGTCTAAGGCCTAAGGTGGGAAGTCATTATTTCTCCCAGTCTGCCAACCCTCTGGTGGGGCTCCACTATGTGGTCATTCATCTGTCAGTCTTAACTTAATTCTGCTTTTATTGTTACGCTTTCTGCATTACGTTTTTTTTTTTTTTTTTTTTTTTTTTTTTTTTTTTTTTTTGTTTTTTTTTTTTGTAGTTCCAACAAATAGTTTTGCATTGCATGTTATAAATTTACTTCTGATTAAAGTTCACGCAAGACTTTCTGAGAGATGTCGAAAGTAGAGTAGACAGATTTTTATCTACTGCTTTGACTGATGACTTGAAGTTAATTAAGAGGAGAAAACTCAGAAAACAATTTTAAAGAAAAAAGCTGTTGAGTACCGGTGCTGAGGATTCAACCTACTGGGCTGAAAAATTTTGTCGAAACTTTTTTGATTCTGTACAACCTCCTGGTACTTAAGTCTGCAGGGTCGAAGTCTAATTTTTTTTTTTTTTTTTTTTTTTTTTTTGCGCAGCCTTTATGTTTGGTCAGACTGTAGCACTGTAGACTATATGGCATCCATTAAACATGGGTAGAATAAATTATGATGTGGTGATGATGTTATCAAAAAGAGTCAGTGTTGATGGATATAGACTATTAGTAAGTTCTCTCATGCTAAACTGAGTTCAGCAATTATATACACAGACTCCAATGCCCAAGTATAATTCTCTTTTAAGTTCAGCTTGCATACCACTCTTTAGAAACAACAAAAAAATATGTTTCAAACCACTCTTTAAAACAACAAGAAATATGTTGATTATATATATATATATATATATATATATATATATATATATATATATATATATATATATATATATATACTGAGTATATATATATATATAGCGCCACCTAAAGCATTCACCTGTAATGAATGCAGGTATGATTTTTTTTTTTAAATAAATAAAACCGTTGTATTTGCTGACAGGATATTTAATGCTGTTAGGGATATAATTTTCAAAAATATATCTAGACACTGCTACAAGTTATATTTCAAAATAAAGCTTGGCTATTGCTGTGATTAGATGAACAGTCATATGGAATGAATGCCAATATAGACCAAAGTGTCAAGAGGAACCTTAAATTATCAAGGATTCAATTTATGTGTTTAATCTAATCTTATGGTTGGTGACGTAAACGCACATTACCAATGTTATGTTTTAAGACCGCCTCTGAGGCAGTCATGTGCTTCCGTACAGTCTGAAAAGGGGTTTTCTGTGGTTCCAAAAGGATATTTCTTGTCTGATTGTAGTTTTCCCCATGTGTAGTATAAAGATACTCTGTAATCGAAAGAGCTTATGGATAATTCCCTGACATGACTGTGCAGAGTCGCGGAGTGTATGAGTTTTTAATGTTCTCACCTCAGATTTTGCGGCTTTGTATTTCCATCTTCTTTATATCCAAATTAAACTGAATTAAATGAAGCCAAATGCTGGCATATAAAATACCCATGTACTTACAGTGTTCGCGCAACAACAGGGTGTTATCACATATGTCCGAAATTATTTTATTTCGGTAGTATTTTGACCAAAACACAAGATTAGCGTTTGGGACAACTTAACCATATAATTTATTCTAAATATTTGCAAACATATTTTAAAAGTAAAAAATGACTAGAATGACATGCAAGTAAAACAACAAATGATTTTTTATCAAATATTCCAAAATAATCCTCCAAGCATCCCAAACAATAAAGTAGGGGAGAAAAAAATAACCTATACTAGAGAAGTGATATATACATATATATATAATTCAAAAAATATTTGTCACAGATCCATGTAAGTCACTCTAGCAATTATTTTGACATCTGCTTATTCCTGGAATCTACATATTGAGCTGCTGCATATCCCTTTGTGCTTGCGACATGTTTTTCGCATATCAAATGATGATTGAAGGTACCTTTCTACACAGTTACTTGACCAGTCCTCTTGCTCTTTTATAAGGGCTACTGGAAGCCCGCATTGGAGTCCATAGGAAGCCCCGCCCCTACAAAATGAATGCACAGAATCGAGTTCTGGTGATAGGCCAAGACTGGAAATGCATGACTTGAACTTATGGGAAAACTTTGGAACAGTGAGAGACAAAAGATCTTCATTTACGCCCTTATATGAGAACAAAGGACAGTTTGCTTGATTTTTTAATTTTAAGTACTACACCTAAAAGGCCTGTGGTTGGGCACAAGAGAGAATTAGATATTTTTGGAAGGGAGATTTGAAGTACCCGCTGTTAAAACTGAATGACATTGGACCGACATACCGATAGCACAGCCCCCACTTAAGGTAAACCACGTCATTTAAACAAAGGTGTCAAACAATTCGCGTGATAGAATCAATAGGTTTGGTCGTCTGAAAAAGGAGAAGGCAATCACACATACCGCCCAAAATACTCTATCAAAAACAAGCCTCTAAGTTGAGCGTCAAGAAAATCTTTAACAGTAAATCAATAGTAACAAGCAGTTTTTGTTTAACCGCATCCCCTTTCACATTCCTGACACCTTTTAGGATAGAAGTGAAATACCAGTTCCCTTCTTAAGGGTTCTTCAAATTTGCTTCAAGATGCAATAAGCCGTCCACATTAAGATACTGTCTTACACTGCTGAACGAAAGTATTCGTGACAGGAAGGAAATGTAACAGCGTAAATTGGCTTGTCACAGAGGCACTGGTGGAATTTTCATAGTGGCACCATGTCAGTATCGAATTGTCCAGCATTAGTGCTTTCCTGCTGAGCCTCAGTTTCCGCCATCGTGGTAACTTATGTTCATAAAAAGAACCTTGTTGCTGTTTTCATTTGTTGTTGATATTTGATTCCTGTCCCAGCATTTGAACTAAAGTATCATCCTTTAAACAGAAATAACAGTCTTTTATTTTGCAGAAGCTGAGCAGTCAAGTTTCCTGTACAGTCGAGCTATCTCATGGCAAGACGCCTCCTGAATGTATTGATACAATCTCTTTCTGTTTTTTAAAGTTTATGGGTTGTAAGAATAAAACGCCCATCGAATAAGATTTTCCACTTTCCTGTTTGGTATGAAATAATGTAAGAATTGTCAGTTTCTGAAACTCGTATCATGTTTGAATGTTCAAAACACTTTAACAACTGTTTGTACGATATTTGAATTGTGCGACACAACGAGCATTAAAATGATTGTACGAATGTGCATTAACATTTGAAACTGATTGGTCAAAAGCGAGATGTTGGATTTTATACCAACAGATAGTTCTTCGTGAAGAATCAATAAACCCAACTAGAATAATGCATTCTGGTATAGGTGAATATTACACCCTCCACTGGAACTACGGAAGTAACGAATACATTGAAAAATAGTGGGTGGGATTTTGTATTTTCCACTGAGACATATGGCCCGTTTAAAACAAAAGTACCCGATAATTTCTTTATTAAATAATCACAAAACAAAACTACCAGCACTTAATCTCTTGAATAGCAAAATATTAAATCAATAAACTATCTCCTTCAATCAACATATCAGGATATTGAAAGCACGAGCTATCTATATATGTGCTGGTTAAAACTAACTAGCAAATTCAGAGAATTTATGTCCCCGCCTAATAAGACTCCTCCAAAAATGACCAGGTCAAAATGTACCTATGTGACAATGTGAAAACAAAATCTGATGATTATGTCCAAACCACAAATCTTCAGATCATGTAGAAAATGTGCGCAAAGTTTATAAAATAAAGATCGGTTACATCATGTTAGAGGAGTTGCGCACAAAAGACACCCACTCTATATATACATTATTGAGGCAAAATGACTTACGTTCACAATGTGTAAAAAAGTAAAACACAAATAATTTGAGGATAGTGAAAACTACATATACATATCTTCAGACCATGATAAAAACACCTGTAAAGATTCAGAAAATCGGCGCAAAACTGTAGGAGGAGTTGCTCTCTCAAGGTACCTACTACCTTAGACTTTCATAGTATTCGACCAAAAGTCTGTTAAAATGTGAAAAAAAATAGTTAAATAACCTCAGGATTCCGTAAAAAGCACATGAAGAACTTCAGACCATGATTAAAACACATTTTAAGTTTCAGAAGGAGCGGCCTAAACTGAGAATGAATTGCGCTCACAAGGTACCTACCTCCTATACACTTCCATGGTATTAAAGCACGAAAAACATCTAATTTTAATATGTGAAAAGTGGAAAAATAATTTCATAATTCTGTAAAAAGCGCATGCATATTATCATACCATAAGTAAAACACCTGTAAAGTTTCAGAAGTAATGGCCTTACACTGTAGGAGGAGTTGCGTTCACAAAGTACCTATTACCGATACACTTTATAGTATTCGAGCACAAAAAGTTAAAAATGTGAAAAAAGTAAAACGAAAATAATTTCAGGATCCCGTAAAAACACATGCAGAACTTTAAACCATGCACAAAACACCTGTAAAGTTTTAGAAGGACCGGATGAAAACTGCAGGAGGATCCCCTATACAGTTCCATAGTACTGAAGAACGAAAAACGTCTACAATAAATATGTGAAAAAAGTGGAAGAGAATAAGTTCAGGATTACGTAAAAAAACAAACAAAAAGAAGCGTGCTATCCTCAGACCATGAGTCAAACACCTATAAAGTTTTAGAAGGACTGTCCTAAAACTGTAGGATGAGTTGCGCCTACAAGGTACCTACTACATATACACTTTCATAGTATTCGACCAGAAACAAAATCTGTTTAAAATAGTGAAAAAGTAGGAAAAATAAATTTCGGATTCCGTAAAAGCAACAACTTCAGACCATCATGAAAATACCTGTAAAGTTTCAGAAGGATCGGTCCAAAACTGTAGGAGGAGTTATCTTCACAAGGTACCTACTACAAACTCGAAACCAAGCACCATTCACCACGAAAATACGCACCACGGAAATGAGGATGAGTTGCGCCTACAAGGTAACTTTCATAGTATTCGACCAGAAACAAAATCTGTTTAAAATAGTGAAAAAGTAGGAAAAATAAATTTCGGATTCCGTAAAAGCAACAACTTCAGACCATCATGAAAATACCTGTAAAGTTTCAGAAGGATCGGTCCAAAACTGTAGGAGGAGTTATCTTCACAAGGTACCTACTACAAACTCGAAACCAAGCACCATTCACCACGAAAATACGCACCACGGAAATGCAAAAAAAAAATACTATGTCCCCTAGCTTTTCTTTGAAAAGACAATAAAGCGTGTCGATTATGTGTAATAAGTGCCGACAGTGTAGCAACGATGGTGGACATTAATGTCCTTCTGGGCTGATATGAATAAATTATAATAACATAACGAAAACACGCCTATATAATTTTGACCCCCTTAAATCCCACTTTTATACAGTAAAACTGGGGTTTACAGGGGTATACATTATTTTTCTTATTTCTGCTCAAAAACATAAATTGTGGGTACTCGTTAGAACCGCCTCGCCGAGGCGGTTCTAACGAATACCCACAATCTATGTTTTGATCAGAAATAAGAAAAATTTCAGAGATTTTTTTTATCTGAAAAAAGTCAGTTTTTGGAGGTGAAAATTTCTATATATTTGAATAGGCGTGTTTTCGTAATGTAATAATAATAACTGAAGTAAGATACAGAAAAAATGCCCGGTATATGCCGGAACATCCAGCCTTTTAGCATCGTTCGGTATTTTGGTACTGCTACTATTTTAAGAAGGATATTTTGACAATTCTTTCAAATGGACAAAAGTGTATTACTTGATATGAGTATGATATAGTTATGAAATACGATGTCAGTTTAATTGGCGATCGACCTATGTATTGGAACGAGAAAACTATATTATGATAACATTCCTTCCCATGGTGCTTTGAACATAGACGTTATTTTGTGTAGAATAGATACTAGTTACCATGCGTCTCTTTATTATTTTTTATAATACTATTACACCAATTTATGTCTGTTTTGTTTGTTTGTGTGTGTGTGTGTGTGTGTGTGTGTGTGTGTGTGTGTGTGTGTGTGTGTGTGTGTGTGTGTGTGTGTGTGTGTGTGTGTGTGTTTTAGTTGATAATGCTGTATGATTAGGAGTAAGTTTATTGGGAAAAAAAAATGGGAAACTTTTACTTGTATAAATTTGTATGTATATTATTATAACTTTTGTACAAGTTAATGATAAAATAAAACTAAAGTTACCTCAAACACTGATAAATCAAACTAAGTAAAGCACTAAACCATATCGTTTAGTTTTCCATATGTTCCTTATATTTCAACTACTTAAACCCAAACTACTGTTAACTCAAACCAAACATTCTGGTTCCTAAAAGTTTGAGATAATTGTATTATTTGTTTTGAGTGGACTGTATTATTTGTTCAAATTAAGAGCACAGTGAGGCAGGAAAATAAGATACCCGAATTAATACGGTACCTTTTGTCTGAGGACTAGACGCATACACCATACTGACCCTAAGTATTCGGCTAGACAGGCCTGTGTAAACAGTGTGGGCCTAGATCAGACAGCGGCGTCTGATCAGGGTCTATGCTGTTTATTTTAGACACATCAAAGGTTAATAAGTTGGATTTTTTTCCAATGTTAGGACCAATATGGTAAAAAAGCAAGATGTCCGAATACAAAAAGACATCGCTTAATCGAGACCAAACATGGTACCACTCACTAATGATTTTATCACCTCTGCTTAGGCGCTAAGACACATTACGAAAACACGCCTATTCAAATATATTGAAAATTTTACCACCAAATAAATGAAAATTTTCAGATAAAAATTCTGATATTTTTCATATTTCTGCTCAAAACATAGATTGTGGGTACTCGTTAGAACCGCCTCGCCGAGGCGGTTCTAACGAGTACCCACAATCTACGTTTTGAGCAGAAATAAGAAAAATAATGTATACCCCTTTAAACCCCAGTTTTACTATATAAAAGTGGGGTTTAAGGGGGTCAAAATTATATAGGCATGTTTTCGTGATGCAGAGGAAGCAAAGGCATGGCATAATACAGTCGAACCGCAATAGCTCGAACACCGATGACTCGTTTACCATGGCTAATTCGAACTAATTTTGAGTCCCTACGAAATTCTTCCGATAGCTCAAGAAAACAAATATTTAGGGATTTCTTCTTATTTTATCATTAATTTGTATGTTGTGTGTACTCGTTAGAATCGCCTCATAGAGGCAATTCTTATGAGTACACTCAACCTACAATTACTGTGTAGAGAATCGAAATTATTTCCTAAATAATTGCTATTTGCTTCCTGACCTGGCACCATGATTAACCCTCAGTGGCTCGAACTACCCATGTCTAGAACACTTTTCTGTGGTCTCAAAGGTGTTCGAACCAATGAAGTTCGACTGTAGAAAGAAGGGCAATGATCAGGAATCGATACAATTATCTAACACCTTTTATTCAAGACACCAAAAGGAAAGAAAGACAGACTTAAAGCAAGCACCACAATAAAAACACTACAAGCAGAAAGCCAAAAGGACAGTTTCTTTCAAAAAAAAAATGACCAAACGGCTATCCAAAATAAAACTGTCACCAGGACATACATGCAAAGACATACAATGACAAGAATAGTAAACAACAGCAAAAGCACCGCCTTGGAGCGGTCAGTAAAAACATTACACAGGGTTGGGGTGGCGGTGTGTGTGTGTTTGTGTGTGTGTGTGGGGGGGGGGGGCTTAAATCGATTTTACGTGGCCACACCCTCGTCCTTAGTTCTGCCCTGGTATAAACAAGACGTTTGTTCAGTCCGCGTGAGGGGGTTTCTAACTCGTCAGTGCAGAATCTCCGAGAATATAAAAAATAAACAAATTCAGAGATGAAACAACGATGAGCACTCGACAACAAGAAATAACTAAAATGCAGAAGCAAAAGAAAACCGACAGTTGGACTCCGGTGGGCCCGACTAGAGCCAGAACACCAGGCACTAACCGTCTTACTTAACAGTCTTTAGGCCGGAGCCGTCATAGATTCTGAAGCCCCACCCGCCGTCGTGCAACCAAAGAGGGAATAAAGTCGTGATTACTAGATATCAGCAGGGCGTGGTAAAGAGGGTTAATAAATAGTTTGGAAGGATATTACTTATCGATCAAAAAAAAATAAATAAGCCAGATACCAGCAGGGCGTGGTACAAATAGTTTGGAGCATATTACCTATGGATCAGATAAATAAACCAGTACTAAATTCCCCTTTTATGCCTCTTACTGTCTCTTGTACATTGGTAGTTTACAAGGTTTTGTCGTGCCTAGTCTGTTAACAGTGATAAGACTAATGACCAAGACATATCTTATGTTTATGTCTTTAAGATAAATACGACAGCTTATAAATCTGAAAAATAGTACTATTGCATATCAAGTGAAAGAGCAAATAAACCATGAGTCAGTATACAAGGCATGTTTCTAAAAAGCAAAGCAACCAGCCCCTCTTCCACAACAACGTGTTCACAGTGGTAGACAAGGCCCAATAAGAACAACAATAAGACAACGAACAGGACACAGCATGAATATAGCCCTACACTGAGCAACCACAATGCACACAAAGAACAACCAGCAACAGAATCTTGCCTCAGATTATAGGGATCAAACATGTTTTTTATGCATTAACATTCACCAGGTCCCGTGAAAGGTGTTGAAAACCGAGGCCGAAGGCCGCGGTTTTCAACACCTCCCAAGGGACATGGCGAATGTTAATGCATTGATATCCATGTTCGATCGCTATTATTGCATAAAAACTGAAAACATTTGCTTCATTTCGCGTTATTTCTTGCACTACTTCAACGGACTTTGCTTGTTCTAGGGCAGGGCAGTACAAATCTCGTGACGGCAGCAATTTTGTGGCCCCGGTATGAGCATATTGAAAGTTGCGTAGCCGTGCATTAACAGCGCGTGAATTGCCTTGTTAATACACGGCTTTTCGCCGGTTAATGCACGGCTGTTAATAACGTGCGACGTTGCTTTTTATGCAATAATTGTCAATAGTAAGAACTACCGGGATAGTGGAGCGTCAAATCGATTTTACTGGCACCAAATCGTTACGCTATGCTCAAATGTTGTAAAAATACAAAACGGTTCGCATAACACAAATTGACTATAATCTGATACTTACTTAAGTACCTGTTTCTCTCACATCTCTTGCTATTTTCCTTGGTTATAAGGGTCCGGTTGGCTCCATGGTTTGATCCGCTCCTAGTCGAAAGTGTATCCAGTAACTCATTTATTGTATTGAGCACATTGTTATTTCTCAGCAGTGGTATGCTTAAGCTGACAACTTCCCATGTATTCTTTAGCTTTGAAGCGTACAATGTTTCCAACCCAATGAAACAAATCACAACACCACATAACGTGAAATATATTATTAAAGAACGACGACGAAAGGTGGAGAACTTCGTGCCTTGCATTCTACAGTCGGTGTTCCAGTTAGCTTGACTTAACACACCTAATTGCTTGCCACTTTGTCAATGAAACGGCCTGTGACAGCATAAAACTGAAAAATTTATCACAGAATCAGTTGCATTACGTTAATGTATTTTTCTTAACCAAATAAACCGCAATGTGAGAACTGGGCCCAGTTTTTCAAAGCATCGTTAGCTTTACGAGCTCGTTAAGGGTCATTTCGTTAACTGTTTTAGCGGATTCAATATACAATATTCTGATATTTTTTGCTGAAAAAATGTGAGTAGCTTTTGCACTGCAAAAGCTACTCACATTCTTTTTCAGCAAAACATTTCAGCATGTTTGCGTATCACTCGATGTAAATTTTAACAAATCGTTAACTAACGATATCGTTAGCTTTGAACAACTGGGCCCAGTTTAATATCAGCATGGCTGACTCAAATCAGCCTGCGCATCCGAGCTATCTGATTAATCGTCGTTGTCCGCATATAGAACCTCTATGTCCTTGGCTATCCAAAATGAGTTCAATGAAAATTCTTATATGACATTTCGAATGCGCAGGCTGATCCGATTCTTCGCTTGGCGCACATGTCCTAAGGTACGTTTTCTAATATTGTGGCTTAATCGCATATGCTGACAATGTATTATGCACGGTGCAGTCAATTATGATTATAGAACATTCCCCGCTAACTATTTTCTGTAGTTCATCATGTGATATTTTGCAATATTAATGACTACAAGTATTAGCTTTTACAAAAAAGCTGAGTCTAAGCTTAGCATACAATGGTAGACCAAGCCTGTTTGTGAAAGCTAGTAGTTGGTTATTATAACGTTCATGGCATTCCATTGAAAACAGCATTCGACAATGCCATGACATTTCATAAAGTGCTTCCGGAGCAATATTTAACTATGATTATCTACGTTATTTTATTGACTGCTTCCCGAGGTATTTGATTTTATTTGACAACCTCGATTCACAAAAGAGACATAAACCAAGTCAGAAGACAACTATGTTGCCGTTACACGTCATGATAGTGACTTCGACGTTTCTATTGGGCGGCAATAAAATGCACTATTGCATAAAAAAGCAGTGTGCATTAACCGGCGAAAAGCCGTGTATTAACAAGGCAATTCACGCGCTGTTAATGCACGACAACGGAACTTTCATTATGATCGCACCGGGGCCACAGATTGCTGCCGTCATGAGATGTGTACTGCCCGGTCCTAAAACGAGCATAGTCCGTGGAAATTGTCCGCGTGACATCTGTGAAAAGGCGAAACAAAATAGTTCAAAAAATAACGCGAAATGTAGCAAATGTTTTCAGTTTTAATGCAATAATAGCGATCGAAAATGGTTTTTCAATGCATTAACATTCGCCAGGTCCCTTGGGTGGTGTTGAAAACCGCGGCCTTCGGCCTCGGTTTTCAACACCTCCCACGGGACCTGACGAATGTTGATGCATGAAAAACCATGTTTGATCCCTATATTGTATACAGATAGTACACGCATACACTCAGACGCATGCATATAAATGTTGCACTTGTGCGTTTGCTTGTACCGACAGTTCGAGAGCGGCATACTTCATACCTTAGTACGTGGTTCTCCCTCATGATTTGACTGATTGCATGCTATGTTAAGTTTCACGTAGTTTCAGGATTTTCTTTGAATGTGTAACACATTACTACCGCCTTGAATGACTGTTTATATATTTAAGATGTTGTTTGCATGTTTTTTTGTAAACCTGAATAAACTTGTAAACTAATGTGGCTTCAAATGCAAATAAAAATAAAATGCTTAGCTCCGTGTTTATGGTCAGAAAGAATTTACATTCTACTATATTTAAAATTCAGCAACTTAAATATTTGCTGTCAGCTATACTGTTGCATAAGAGTTAGGTTTATCTCTGCAGGTAGGGGATTATAATTGAATTAGACTGGCTTAGCTTCTGGTTGTCTGCATTTTTGTCATGGGGACTTTACGTTTTTTTGTTTTTGTTTTTTGTTTGTAATATTATTTTTATTATTATTGTTGTTGTTGTTGTTGTTGTTGTTGTTGTTGTTTTCATGTACCGCAGCTCATTTATTGCACAAATAGCGGCAAGTATAGGTTATTGCATAGTTTTTAATTTCGAGCCGCCAGCGAGAAATTTAAAACTATGCAATAATCATTATGACCATATCTCACATATGCCATAATGAAACTGACCACAGTGTACACGGATCACATATCTAATCAATGATTTATACACAGTGTACACGGATCATGTATTTAATCAAGGATTTCTCACAATTCATTTAATGGCTTATTGCAGTAAGAAACCCTTATTGTTGCCATTTGTGCAGTAAATGAACTGTAGTACATTAAAACAATGAAAAGTCGAAAGTCCCCATGTCACACAACTAGAAACTGAACCAGTCTAATAAAAATATAATCCACCACCTGTACAGGATAAAAGACAATATCATGGAAACAGTATAACCGGCAGCTGAATTTTAAACTATGCATACATAGTCGGGTTTCTCAATTCCTGTATCTTGCAAACCAAACCAAAAAAGAATGTAACCTTACAATCGGAAAGATATACCGCTTGGATAATGGTCCATATAAAAACCGCTGTAAAGCAGTGCGAAACTAATTTTATTTTGGAAAAACGCAAGCATTTTGCATGATACTGGGTGAGAGTTTTGCCAAGCAACTGTATAGTACACATGTAAAATACACCCAATATACACGCGATTAACTAATCTGTACAGTTGACGTCTGAACAAATTAGCACATTGTTTATAATTCGTGTCGCGTTTTGTAAAACGGCGTTTATTTTATGGAATCTTGATGAACATTTTAGTTTGCGGAAAACACGTCAATTATTATGTTAGGTCTTCATACATTCTTACCCAGTATAGTTCGTCAACAAATGTATTGAATTATGGCCATGAAGAAATGCGCGGCGGATTCCGCTCAACAGGCATGTTTAAGGCTTACATAAGTACGATACAGTTTTCTATACGATTATTTTTTATTGAAAAAAAAAACAACAACAACAACAACAAAAAAACCATAAGCACAAACGCCCGAAAGAGGTCTGTTTAAAATGTGTCATTTAAATGATGCTGCCGTTAAGACGAGTTTGCTGCTGTAAAGAATTCTTAAATTGCCTCATAGAACATTTAGATAGTTTGGGGTTGCCTCAGTGATGTAATTCTGACAAATATCCAAAACACATGCTTCTTGAAGTATTAAACACAATATTCTTGCATTATTTCTGATTAACTGTCACCTCTTGAGTGAAGGTTTCGTGCCAATCTAATTATCAATATAACGAATTTTGTCGTTGTATCAAGTGTCAGTATAAAAAGGGTGACTGTGTCAGCTTGATTAATATATGCATTTAAGAGATTTAAGAGATATAAGATTTTAAACACTTGAACGTAAACTATAATACCAAACTTCTAAGCATATCTGACCTTGATGTCTATGTCATGGGCATGTATGCATGTATGTCCTGGTGAAATTTTTATTTTGATTAGCCCCTTCGCTAACTTTTGGGAAAGAAACGTTCCTTTTGGCTTTCTGCTTGTAGTGTTTTGATTGTAGTGCCGTTGCTTTAAGTGCGTCCTTCTTTCCCTATGGTGTCTTAGACGGAAGGTGTTAGGTAATTGTATCGATTCCTGATCATTGCCTTCCTTTCTACTTCTAGTCATCACGAAAACACGCCTATATAGTTTTGACCCCCTTAAACCCCACTTTTATATAGTAAAACTGGGGTTTACAGGGGTATACATTATTTTTCTTATTTCTGCTCAGAAACATAGATTGTGGGTACTCGTTAAAACCGCCTCGTCGAGGCGGTTCTAACGAGTACACACAATCTTTGTTTTGAGCAGAAATATGAAAAATATCAGAAATTGTTATCTGAAAATTTTCATTTTTTGGTGAGAAAATTTTCAGTATATTTGAATAGGCGTGTTTTCGTAATGATTACTATGCAAAAACAAGGATACGGTTAATGTCCTACATTTTGAACACTTTCTTTTTGCATACTTTTTAGGCCTTAATTTGGCTTTTATGCAGTTGTTTCTTAACATATTTGGTGAACCATTGTAGACCCAGGGCAGACTTCAGGAGCAGTCTGATCTGGATCTGCACTATTTGCTTATACCATTTTGTCAGAACCTTTGGTATACGAAATTTTAAGACATTTACCGTACTTTGCAAAATTTCAGGACTAACATTGGGAATTTAGGGACAGTTTAAACCAAATTACTAACAATTAATTCATATTTGGGTTATCTCCCCAATAGTTCACTTTCATCTCATTCAGACTCATGATGCAAGTTTCCAAAATGTATAAATGATGGCCAAGAACCCGCTGTAAATGTTGTTTTCGAAAGGGTTTAGGCGCTTGATCCCACAAATCCAATGCCTTCTCTTCTGATGTCACGCACGCATATATATGAAAAATAGATTCTAGCCAAAACTAACTGGGCAATAATTGGGCTGCTCCTACCCTTATTCCTCCAATTCTAATGGTTACCTATTACTCATTTCTCTTTAGAATAGCTTAATCTTCAACTTTGCATTAACCCATTTATACAACGCGTCCCATAAAAGGGACATTGTCAAATAGAGAAGACCCTAATCAGACGCTGCAGAATGCGACATCTGATCAGGATTTACACTGTTTGCATTACATGCAGGAAGTTTTACAAAACATGTAAATAATGAAAACTGACCAGAGACCCATTCTATTGGAAATGGACAAGTCCAAAGAGTTTAGGCAGAGGGTCTACTCGGCATAAATGGGTTAAATACAGAAATTTCTATTAAATATAATAATAATAAAACCAAACCAGACATCCCAACCCACCCCGCACCCACCCCACCCCCTCTATTGGAAATGGACCTGTCGGAAGAGAGCAGGCAGTAGAGAGCATTCGGCATACTTAGTTCATCTCCGCTGAAGCAGATTTTATGAGGATAGCTGTAAGGATATAACTGGCCTTTTTAGCCATTTCCTGTATTTTTAGTCGATTAACATCAAGCCCCGTCAACGAGAATAACGTCCTTTTTCTAATTTGAGGTCAGATAAGACGGGCTTAACAAAACGGTTATAAAAAAAAACAAAAAAAAAACAGAAAATAGTTTGCAGTGACGGATCCAGGATTCTCTAATACACCGTTTCCAACCCACTAACGTCGGGACAACAATATTACGTAGGTATAGCGGAAATTATGCGCAGGCACAACGGATTTTTAGCTTACCTGAGCCGAAGGCTCAATGTGAGCTATTGTGATCACCCACCGTCCGTCGTCGTCGTCGTCGTCAGTCTGTCCGTCCGTCCGTTCACAGTCTTTAAATAACATCTCCTCCTAAACCACTGATTGGAATTTGACCAAACTTCACAGGAATGATCCTTGGTTGGTCCTCTTTCAAAGTTGTTCGAATGGTTTCGGTCCATTGCATATCTAGGTCACAGGAGCTAATAATAGATTTTTTAACTAAAAACTTAAAAAATCTTCTTGTCAGAAACCACTGGACCAATTTCAATATAATTTTGCAGAAATGTTCCTTTGGTGATCTTCTACCAAGATTGTTCAAGCCATTTGGATTCGTCAAAAAGCATGGCCGCCAGGGGGCGTGGCTTATTTTCCGTATATATCTATATAGAAAAAAGGTAAGAGAAAAGTCCAGGGAGTGCCACAATCACAAACCGCAGCCCTTCCCAGACACCAAGAGAAAGAGGAAACCGACAAATCCAAACAAGCACAAATCAATCAAACGTACGAAAAGCACTAAGATTAGCTCTCTCTTCCCCAAGCGAGGTAATCGCAATGCTAAAAGAACTGAAAAACACAAGAACAAAATGACACAAGGTAAGAAATACAACAAATCGCCTCGTAGAATAAACCACAAAGCACCAAAGAGTAAGACTAACACCGGAAAACTTTAACACTCCTCTTTGTCATAAACCATTGGGGACCGATTTCCATATTATTTTGCAGAAATGTTCCTTTGATGATCCTCTACCAAGATTGTTCTATTTGGATTCGTCAAAAATCATGGCCGCAAGGGGGCGGGGCTTATTTCCCTATATATCTTTATAGAAAACTTAAAAAATCTTCTTGTAAGAAACCACTGGACCGATTTCAATATAATTTTGCAGAAATGTTCCTTTGCTGAACCTCTAACAAGATTATTCAAGCCACTTAGATTCGTCAAGAAACATGGCCTCCAGGGGGCGGCGCTTATTTTCCCTATATATCTATATAGAAAACTTAAAAAAATCTTCTTGTCAGAAGCCACTGGACCGATTGCGATATAATTTCGTAGAAATGTTCCTTTGGTGATCCTCTAACAAGATTGTTCAAGCCATTTGGATTCGTCAAAAAAACATGGCCGCCAGGGGGCGGGGCTTATTTTCCCTATATATCTTTATAGAAAACTTGAAAAATCTTTTTGTCAGAAACCACAGGACCGATTTCGTTATAACTTGGCAAAAATGTTTCCTTGGTGACCCTCTTCCAAGATTGTTCGTGATTTGTCAAAAACATGGCTGCTAGGGGGTTGGGCTTATTTTCCCTATAGATCTAAATAGAAAACTTTAAAAATCTTCTTGTCAGGAACCAATGGACCGATTTCAATATAACTTGTCAGGAATGTTCCTTTGGTTACCCTCTACCAAGTTTGTTGAAGCTGTTATGATTCGTCAAAATACATGGCCGCTAGGGGGCAGGGCTTATTTTCCCTATATATCTATATAAAAACTTTAAAAATCTTCTCGTAAGAAACCGTCGGACGAGTTCAATGTTACTTGGATGGAATGTTTTGGTGACCCTCTACCAAGATTTTTCAAGCCTTCATGATACGTCAAAAAAACATAGCCCCAGGGGGCAGGACATTTTCCGTATATATCTGTATAGAAAACTTTAAAATTCATCTTGTTTGTTTATTCCGATGATGCGATCATACGGTGGTAAGTAAATAGTGATATTTCTCAAGCAATAATCGAAGTCACCACAAAGGAATATGTGCATACGGCTGCCAAAAGACCTAACTTTATATCCGTGCGGGCATTCTGACCAAATGTTCTTTGTTTTTCTCATTCATCCGACAAGATTATGACCACGTGTCACGAAAATGTATGATGCCGTTCAATCATGGTCTATTTTGTTGTAATGCAAGGCAGTCACGGACAGTGGATCTTTATTTTTCATATTGTTTAGACTTACTTTTAACCGATTTAAAGTTTCCTTAAAACATACAAGCCCCACATTAAGCGCTGTATCTTCAAAAGTGAAAGTAACGCAGCTGACAACAAAACGAAGTACTCGGTAACGTAGGTGAAATCCATATATCTTTATGACGACTTTATTCTTAAATGTTAGTTTATGTGCCGGTTTCACAATGTTGAGTGTTTCGTATATATACACAGGTCCAGAAAAAAGCAAGAAAAACATCAAAGCATTATATGTAGATGACACTAAACCTCAAAATTCTCTGCCTAGTTCTGGGATTGCGATAAACCAAAAAAAGTCTCAGACACAAAACTTTACAAACAAGCAAACATAAAGCAGCTTAGATGGTACGAATATCATGGGTATGACAACTTAGTACTTAGTGTAACTAATGCTATACACTTTTGCAACCAAGTCCTACAAATAACAATTCGATAGAATTATATCAGAAGCACGTCAGTACATCTATTATGCACTATTTCATGGCTTTCATATAAAAACATAAAGTGTAGATTTAGTTTTATTTTATTTATTATTATTTTTTGTGTCTGTTTCGCTAGTGTGTTTCTCAAATAAAGATTAAAATAAACGTCAAAAAGATTTCCTTTTTAAATGTACTCGTTAATTGAAGATACGTTTGTTTGGAGGTACCACGAGCAATGGTTTCGACCAAAAATTATTATTACGTGTATGTAGCCCTATTATCATGTAGTATGTGTGATAGCCATGGCTATATTCAATTAGAAATGTTAATAGTACGGTGCAAAGAATCTCCACATTGGTTTAAGCTGCCTGTATATTCATCGTTTTATAACAGGCGCCCGTAATACATTTGCAAGACTCATCTCGTTGGGCAAGGCAGTACACATAGCCTTAAGATGTGGTAGCCAATACCCATACTCTGCTTTACTTTACCTTAACTTGCATTACCCTGCCTTGTTGTGCAAATAAACACGGGCGTTTGTTGGCTAATGGTGAGTGTACCCACTGCTACTTGCCAGTGATTGTACCTTAAATCTACATGGATTTTCTTTACAGATTGTATTTTCCAAACATGGTTTATATAATACAATATAAAAAAGTTTATTTGGAACAAAACACAAAGTGTTTCTTGTCCTTTACGAGACAAAAAAGTACGAGAAGGGCATGGTAAACATGAATACAATATGCAATATCAAAATATTACAACAGGGGAGACATACACCCACAAAATAAGAAATTTGTAAGTATAATGTGGAGATAGAGAAAAAAATTCCCTATACTTGACAGTCAGTTGAGAAAAGAATTCCTATGTTTATAATTACCATATTTTTGTCTTTTAGGGAAAATGAAGAAGAAACAAAACTTAGAAATATACCAGTCACGTAACAAGAAACGGAAAACTCTTACGCGACCAGCAACGCCCTTAAAACTTTGTCTTTATTCTAAAGAAAAGAAGACACGACACTCCACAATCAAAAACTCCTAAGAAATCACGAATAGAAGACTTTATAACACCAGACTGGCAAGATGTTTCCATTTGCCTTCAAGTAGCCGAAACACAGAAAATCTTAGTACAGATAAAGATAAGGAACTACTGGGAAAAAAATGCTTCATATAGATGGCATGCTTCATTACAAACAAAACAGTATTTAAAAGGCATTTTTATTATTAGACAGGTCAAAGGAAAGGGTATTAACATTTTTACCTCGTGGCTAGAGAAAAAGTTCATTTGGAAAATATTTCATTTTGTCAGGTTTTATAGTCTCAACAACACATGACATGAGATGTGGTAGTCTAGGCAAACAAATCTATAAATCCTGATAGTTTCAAATAACGGGTACCTTTATTTGAGAAACGCACTAGAAAAGAATAAAACGAAATCTACACTGTACAGTTGACTCTCGTTATCTTGACCTCGCTTATCTCGAATAACCGCTTATCTTGAAGTGAAAATCTGGTCCCTACCTAAACATGAAACTCTAACAACAGATAAAAAAGATTGTGGAAAAGAGGAGAAATTTTTCCACAATATTTTCAGTTTATCTCCAACTCCAGGAGTCCAGTTACATATATTGTTAAATGTGGTTGTTCGAATTATTTTTTCCTCAATTCTGCAAATCTGATATGTCGAGGTACGGATATCTCGAAGTAATTAAGAGAGTCCTTTGGAATTCGAGATAACGAGAGTCGACTTTATTTTTCTTCTGAAAGTCATGAAACATTGCATAATAGATGTACTAACCTGCTTCGGAAACAATTCTATCAAATTGTTATCTGTACGACTGGGTGCAACAGTGTATTGCATTAGTAATACTAAATACTAAATTGTCATACCAATAATATTCGTACCGTTTAAGCTGCTTTATGTTCGTTTATAAAGTTTTGTGTCTGAGATGCTTAAGGCTACATTCCAATCCCAGAACTAAGGCACAGAATGTGTGGTGTCACCTTCATATAATACTTTGATGTTTTTTCTTGTTTTTTTACTGGACCTGCGTATGCACACGAAACACTCAACATTGTGAAACCGGCACATAAACGAACATTAAAGAAGAAAGTTATCATTTAAATGTGGGTTTCATTTAGGTTACCGAGTATTTCGTTTCGATGTCACCTGCGTTACTTTCACTTCTGAAGATACAGCGCTTAATCTGGGGCCTGTAAGTTTTTTTTTGTTTTTTTTTTTTTTGTTTTTTTTTTTTTTTTTTTTGTTTCTTTTTGTATTTTATTAAAAAAAACAACAACTTTAAATCGATTAAAAGTAAGTCAAAACAATATCAAACATAAAGATCCACTGTCCGTGACTGCCTTGCATTATGGAAAAAAAAGATAATAATTGAACGGCATTATACATTTTCCTGACCCGTGGTCACTGTTTTCGCGAATGAGAAAACAAAGAAAAGTTTGGTCAGAATACCTGCACATATATAAAGTTAGGTTGTTTTTTTTTTTTTGTTTTTTGTTTTTTTTTTTTTTTTTTTTTTTTTTTTTTTTTGTTTTTTTTTTTGGTTTTTTTTTTTTTTTGTTGGCAGCTGTATGCACATATTCTTCTGTGGTGACATCGATTATTGCTCGAGAAATATCACTATTTACTTACCACTGTATGATCGCAGTGAAAATCCGTTGCGCCTGCGCAAAATTTATGTAATAGTGTCGTCCCTACGTTAGTTGTTGGACACCGTGTAATAGGGGTTCAAAAAATCCGAGGGGTTCAGTTTAATCAAACTACCGTGCCACTAAAGTGTTTCGACAGACAGGCCTAAGCAAACGATATAGACCTAGATCAAATGCTGCGGGTCGCGACGTCTGATCAGGGTCTATTCTGTTTGATACTCGTCCAGCAATTTTAGACACACTCTTGGGTAGCTACATGGGCTTTTGAGGCTATTAGAATTACAAGGCAAAGAGTTACATGAGGGAATATTTATCAGGACAAATACGGTATCAAACATTTATCAAATTCAAAATTTCTGAAAAGGAAATTTACCCAGCAGTCACAAGACGTCTACACAACGTCGCCTCAACGTCGATGCAACGTCATGACGTTGCATCGACGTTGAGATGACGTTGTATAAATGTCATGTGCCCGCTGGGTAGAGTCAAAAAGGGTTCAGCTGAACTCCTCGAACCCTATCTGGATCCGGCCCCGTATTGGGAAAAACTCTTCCAACTGATTTGCTTTATTGAACCCTTTCGAAAGATGCTTTTTGCTTGGCCTTTTGAATTTTATATTTTGTCAATGTAAGTATTTTACTGAATTTAAATTACAGAAGTTTCACAACAATATTGTGAAAATTTCAGAAAAATTGAACAAGAGGAACTTGTTTAAAATCTGCCTCCAAGTTACCTACCACACAGATTTCTGCATAATTTGCATTCATTTTTAGGTAGATTGTTTACAATCGAACCATAGTATACAAACGTCAATATTTCCTAACGGTAGTTGTCTACATGATTTTCATTGACCAATGAAATTCAACCACGCGGTCATACAAAACCCAGATAACGGTTATTCATAGCCGCGTTAGTCTTGTCGCTGTGACGTCAGAGAGCCGTATAAAGATGGATATATGCAAAATCTGGACTGGGACATTGGCAAACAGTGCATACCCAGATCAGAACCACAGAACGCGGCGTTAATGGTTAAATGATACAATCTTGAATCTCCATTCAGTACTGTCTATACTCAAAGACTCACCAATGCTGCCAATGCTTTGATTACTTTTGGAAAAGTGAAAATATTTAACAAAAAATGACAAGAATAAACTGTTTGTGCATAGGTAGTTAGTTAAGACAAATGAAATTGCATTAAATCATGACAAAAGCCTGCAAATTTACTTATTTATATAAAGCGCGAAAAAAAAAAAGAAAGAAAGAAAAAAAAAAAAAAAAAAAAAACGTCTTTCTGAAAGTTGTCGAAATCACAGTATGATATGAGCATGGCCAGTCAGGTGTTCTATCTGCCCTTGTACGCTTTTTACGCTGGGTACAAGTACATAAGACCGGTCAAGGTACGATGGCTGTTTTGCGAGATTCGCCACCTTATAACATTATTTACGTGGATATGATTGGTTTCTGAACAATTGATTTTTATTCCATTATTTTCGTCAGTAATTCAATAATGTCTATACTATTGATATTTTCAGAACCGAAGTGATGTATTGATTACGTTTTTTAACATTACCATAATAACCTTAAGTATAAAGACAGGCAGGCAGCCGTAAGCAAATAGTGTAGACTCTGATCAGACGCCGCAGAACGCGGCGTCCGGTCAGAGTCTAGACTGTTTGCAACTCATCTAGCAGTTTTTAGATGCATCGAAAGGCAGCCAAAACGAAGTTTGTTCAAGTTTTTAGGAAAGTGTAGTAAGGTGTTTAAGAGGTCAAATAATATGCGTATATACAGTAATAATGATACAGTTATCAGTGCGTTACAGTATCAAAGCGCCAAAGGCACTGAAATGACAGATTCTATCAGAAATTCATCATAAAAAGTCTTAATTTGTATAAAACATTTACAAGAAGAACGTCTAACGGCATTATGGACGGGTTTATCAGAAAGGTTAACCAAAAGGTAAACCTGCCGGGGTTCGCTATTTTAAAGGACAGATTTTTGAAAACCCGTCCAATAAAAAGGTTTCACATTTGTTTAAAAATGTAGTACTACAAATTCAGATATCAAATGCTTGCAGAGGTATATATATATAGTGCCATGAAGTTCCACTTGATGTTTTGAACACTGGCTACTGATCAACAATATTTACGGTACTTCTAATAGGATAATAAATAATGGTAGAGCACTTTACTTCAACACCGTCCTGTGTTTCGTTGCTTTTCTAGTCCAGAACGTAATTTCCTCAAAACGCCACTTCGCCGTTATTTAGAAATAATGTCCCTTTCCAACATACAAAGCAGACAATTCCTGACACCACAGAATTCCAGAAAAAATTGCTCTTGTTTTTCTAAAAATGCACAGTGCACCATTCACCTCACCCTACGGAAAATCTCGGCTTATCTCGTAGTCGTTTTTGATTGGACGACTCAAAAAGCGCTATGTTCACGGAAAACGCAAACCAAAATAGCAGCGAAACAGACTGAAAACAAAGAAAGAAAAATCGCATTACAAACAATATTTTGTGATTTGAACTTTTTCATGAATGAAACCCTACCTAAAATGACGAATCCTGTTGAAATTATACAATGGTAATGTACTATAGTTGAACTTTCTATTTTTTCAACTCACTAACAAGTTTCGATATTTATGCTTTCGCTCAAAAGGTGATTCGTATTATCCATATTTTAATTGAGACAAATCCCCACAGAATAGAACAAAATATTGTTGTTAATGCCACATCTCGCAATAGAAATGATTTTTCTGTGCCAGCTTGATCTGTCAGAATGATGTTGTGTCCCTCCAGAATCCTTTCCTCAGCAAACATTTGTTCACTAGTGAAAGAAGCCATAATTCTTGATGTAGACACAATCCGTTGTAAAAATTTTCGTCCAATCAAATGTGTTACGAACGCAACCGAAGATTTCCGTAGAATCCGCAGGGTGAGGTGAATGGTGCACTGTGAGTTTTAAGAAAAACAAGAGCAATTTTCTCTGAAATCCTGTGGTGTCAGGAATTGTCTGCTCTGGATGTTGGAAAGGGACACTATTTCTAATTAACGGCGAATTGGCATTTTGAGGAAAATTCGTTCTGGACAAGAAAAACAACGAAACACAGGACGGTGTTGAAGTAAAGTGCTCTACCATTATTTATTTACCTATAGAAGATTCTGATACTATACCTTCAATATTGTTGATCAGTAGCCAGTGGTTTTGAAGTTTCAAAAGAAATATTTTGTCTCAAAATGTTGCAAAAAGCCAGTTATCACATGCAATAAAGAGCTAAAATTGTGATAAATTCTCTTCAATAACTTAATACCTGTACTTAAAAAATGGTTGCAAATGACGGCATTAAATTTGCTGTGCAAACCTGCAAATTTAAAACAAGATGCGAACCTTTCGTTGGGTTCTTTTTAAAGAAGCCAACTTGTTGTCTACTTTCACTTTCACAATCGAGCGTTCAATAAGAGGAAATAACCAAAGTAGCAATAGAGATTTTCAACACTTTCCTTTTTTTCTGATAAATAGTTACACTTTAAACCCAAGCATCCTTTTTATTAAAATGCCGCAGATAAAATATTTTAATGTTAAGCAAATCAACAACAGCGAGATTACATCTTGTAATGTTTGACTAAAGCCCTGTCCCTTTAATCCGACAGTATTGAATTTTTTACACACGTCAGACAAATGTACAAGTGCTCTGTGTAAAAGTTTTATCATACCATATTTTGAAATTGTTATTTTCCCAAGGAGACAGTATTTGACATTTCATGCTAACTGATTCCTCATTTGAGACAATTTGCATGAAATGTCAAATTATGTTTTACGGTAAAATATCTGCTATTTTTTGACACGCGGGTCATGAGGCAGCGCCTGTTCTATTTATAGCTAACAACAAATTGCGCAGATCAACCTTACAACCTATCTAACGCACTCAGATAATATCGAAGAAAACACTTTACAGCATGATTATGAGCACAGCCTTTTTTTTCTTTTTATTATCATGCATAAAAAATCTTCAGAATCTATATTAAATTTGGAGAGTAATAGCTGATTAGACAGTGTTTATATTGCTGGTAACAGTGGCTTACGCTCTAGTTTCTCGCGCCACGTCTTTAGTCCAGCGCAGGCGTATTGATACACAAGTATTTTGATATGTTAACCCTTAGACTGCATACAACGACTGTAGCAGATGTCAATTTTATTTTTTGTCTTATTATATCAGAGAATTTCATGCGATTCATCCGTTGGCAAACAATTCATATGAAATGCTTAGTCTGGTTTTCTCTGCAAATAAGGGAGAATTCTGAATGTCGCCTGCTTTAAAAATTGCACGGCGCTATAAAGATATTAATAGCATCGGACTACATTTTGAGCGGACACATATTTCAGTGGTAGTGAAAGCCGGAAGCAACTTGAGAACGCTCAACTTGAGAACGCTTCTGCCAGCAAGGAATGACAGATAGAAATCTGTCATTAAAAATTGATTGAGACTCTCCAAATAGAAACAGGCCTTCTGGCACATATGAAAATTTAAGTAAAGAATGCAGGGAATGTCACAATCACGTAACACAGCCTTCCTGAGGCACCAGATATTGGAGAGATGATGGAACATGCACTGATAAAACAAAGGTCACATATGAAACCACCGATAGAAGAACATATAATATAGGGATCGAACATGGTTTTTTTATGCATTAACATTCGCCAGGTCCCGAGGGAGGTGTTGAAAACCGAGGCCGGAGGCGTTATTTCTTGTACTATTTTCTTTTTTTTTTTTTTTTTTTTTTTTTCGCCTTTTCACCGATGTCTCACGAACGCAATTTCCACGGACTATGCTTGTTTTAGGGCCAGGCAGTACACATCTCGTATGGGCAGCAAAATCTGTGGCCCCGGTACGATCATATTGAAACTTGCGTAGTTGTGCATTAACAGCGCGTGAATTGCCTTGTTAATACACGGCTTTTCGCCGGTTAATGCACGGCTGTTAATAACGTGCGACACTGCTTTTTATGCAATAATATAAGAATCTATCATGGGTGTGAGGGATAGACAGAAAAATTCGCTCCGGACGGATTTTTTTTTTATCTAACCCTCACACCCATGATAGATTCTTTTTCTTGCATACTTTTCATTTCTGAAAGTGGGTGTTTGATAACAGTCACTTTGATTGCAGACGCCCGCCCTATTCCGATGACAATTCCGTGAGGTTTAGTAACGTCATTACGTTTAGTGACGTCAACCTTAACGATGGCGTACCGTTGCGTCCTATACAGCCAGTGTATATCAAACACGTGAGATAAGATTTGCTAGCACCGGTGTATTTTGCGGAAATCCTTAACCGGTATGCAAGAAGAACTGATCTTGCACACCAGATAAGGAAACCTGGATTTTTACCCTGGGATAGAAATTATCCTACCCAGGGTAAGATAAAAATCGATAATTCTCACGCGTTTGATATGCACTGGTTGTAAAGGACATCACGTACGCCTTCGTTGCGGATTACGTCACTGAACGTAATGACGTCATCAAACGCCACAGTAATGTCATCACAATATGGCGCATATCAGCAATCGAAGTTACTGCATTAGTAAAGATCTACGTTCAGAAATGACAGGTGTGCAAGAAAAAGAATCTACCACTGGTGTAAGGGCTAGATAGAAAAATGTAATGCCAGACAGTGATCCTCCGGACGGAATATTTTTATCTACCCCTCGACCAATGATAGATCCTTATGTCACAGAGGAACTGCCTTGGAACGGACAGCAGAAAAACTACTGGTATGTGTAGGGAAGAGGGACGCTTAACCCAGTTTACTCGTGCAAAATCTAAACCCTTATTGACCGGCGCGCGAATCGATTAGCTCACCAAGGACGTTTTATATTTGCCGGGATCGTCACAAACCGACGTTTTAAAATCTTTAAACAAACTGTGTTATAAGCAGATTAATGTCTATTTTATTTTCATTTCAATCAAGAAATTTCATAAAGCTTGATAAAAGCAAACATTAACTCTTTCGATGCCAAATGTTCTTTTTTAACAAAGTATCGCTTGAAAAGAAGTTTAAACGTAAAGTTGAAAGACTGAATGTCAAACAGCGTAGATCCAGATGAGACGGCTCATATCAGGATCTATGCTGTTTGCAAAAGCCTATTATTAGTTAAAGAATCATATTGTTGTTCGATTTTTCCTCTTACATTGAAAATTTATTAAACTTTAGTATACCCTTGTCCCTTATCTATATGTGAACATGAACAAAATTTGCGCCTGTACTTAGACGTTTACGTCTAAATATTTTGTCTTTTCTCCTTATATAACTCCAAACATTACAACGACACAAGCGGAAACCAAGCGGTAAGCAAAGTGGGCAGCAGTTAACCCATATAAGCCTAGCGTCCCAAAAAAAGGGACATTGCCAAACGGTGTAGACACAGTTCAGACGCCACAGAACGCGGCGTCTGATCAGTCAACGATGTTTGCATTAAAGTCTCCATATGCTTCAATAGCCATTTTATTATCTAAGAAAGATTTAATAAATTGATATATGGTATTCGTACAATCACAAAATGTGGCACCTGACAGCCTGTAAAATTTTAGTTAGTCTCTCGTTCTTGAAATGAAATGATTTCCTGTCGTACATGTACCCCTGAATTAATGTTGCCAACATTAATTCAGAGACACGATAAAACATCATTTCATTTTTGACCCAGTTCAAAAATAAGAGACTAACTGAAATTTTACAGGCTGTCAGATGCCACATTTTATGATCGTATTAATACTAAATATACTGAAAGGAAAAAGAAACGCAGGGTAGAGTTTTTTCCTTCTTATTTAAACCATTTTTTACGGTGTTTACCATAGCCATACACTTTTACAGATTGTCCTGTGAATGTGAACCGCTGGTATACGAGTCTTTGGTCGATGTGCTATCTACCCAGTGTGTAAAATCATTCAACCGTGCACTACACAGTGCATTGCACGGACAATACGGAAAGCCAAAATTTCGTGCAAAACAAGTATGTTTAAACCTTCAGCACAAGATTTCCTCACACCATTTGGTACACTTAAACGATACACAACGCTCTTCGATTCTTTTACCGATTTTTCTTTTCATTTTTACGCTACTTTGAACTTTTTTTTCAATCATGGTACGATTGACTGATGTTCAGAGGGGTAGGGCAGTTGCGTTGCTGATGCAGGGTCAGAGGCAACAGCAAGTTGCCAATCATTTTGGGGTTAACGTCTCAACAATTGAACGTCTTGTTAGACGTTTAAGGGAGACAGGGCATTTAGCAAACCGACCGCGGTCTGGGCGTCCACGCGTGACGTCGCGACGTCAAGACAGGACAATCCGTCTGGCACATTTGCGGAATCGTCATCTCACTGCTACCGAAACTGCCCTTAATACAGTAGGTACGCATAATCGACAAATTTCTCCGAAGACTGTTGGAAGTTGATTGCGTGAAATTGGTCTTCGAGCTCGTCGTCCATACGTTGGTCTGCCTCTGACCCAGGCACGTAGGTTGTGTCGTATGGCGTGCTTGACGGCGCATGCGCCCAGGCTATTTCCGATGAGGCAGTGGAGACGAGTTCTTTTTACGGACGAGTCTAGGTTCACTCTCTGTCGCGCAGATGGTCGACGTCGTGTGTACCGACGTCGCGGAGAACGCTTTGCCTGTGTTGTCGAACGGGATCGGTTTTGGGGTGGCTCCGTTATGGTCTGGGGAGGCATTGCTCACGGGATAAAATCACGGTTGATTATTGTTGCGGGCAATATGACCGCAGTAAGGTATAGGGATGAGATCTTGCGTCCTGTTGCAGTCCCGCTTGTGCAACAACGTAATCTGATTCTGCAGCAGGACAATGCCCGACCACATGTTGCCTGAGTTTGTCAGGATTTCCTGGCAAACAATAATATCGCACCACTAGCATGGCCACCGTACAGTCCAGATTTGACCCCAATAGAGCACATGTGGGATGAGCTGGACAGAAGGGTTAGGAAGCGCCGAAATCCCCCCGCAACTCTCGCACAACTAAGGAATGCGTTGATCGATGAATGGAATAACATCCCGATGCGAACTGTCAATGCTTTGGTTAACTCTATCCAAAGGAGAATTAGGGCAGCAACGGCAGCAAGAGGGGGGCACACCCGATATTGATTTTCAGTTTGATTTTGATTTCAAGATTTGGGGGGGTAGCTACCAATGAACTTCAATAACTCGAGACTTGTTGATCACAAACCAATGAAATTTGGAACTTTTGTTTCATACATGTACCGTTTTGTAATCATAGTAAAATGTTTAACAAACTTTTTCAAACTTGAATGAAATTTAGGAATAAAATTTACCCTGCGTTTCTTTTTCCTTTCAGTATATCAATATATTAGACCTTTCTTGGATAAAATTGTCTATTTTGGAGGAATATGAGGCCTTTAAGTTCAGATATTTCTACAAAATATGACAATAATAGAAATTAACCAGAAACCCTCTACATAAGAAAAGAACCTCCCCAAAGAGTTAAAGTAGAAGAATTCATTCGGTATAAATGGGTTGAAGATAGCGTGTGATCACAATGCTAGAATTACAAAAAAAAAAATAAATAAATAAATAAATAAATATCAATATATGCCTGTAAACCATTGCGAGGGGCTAAGGGCAGGCGGGGCATAAATCAGTTTACTCGTGTGACTCGTTAAGACAATGAATAGCCTGCGTGCCTTCTAAAGCCGATACGGTTCTGTGCTCTTGGGGGTGAGGAGGGGCTGGGTTTAAACCAGTATTACTCCTGTGACTCACATAGACCCAGAACACCCCGCGCCCGTTAAATCTGATAAGGTTCTGCACTATTCATTAGCATAATGTTAACGGTCCATTCATCACGTCAGCAACCACTGTAGACTCTCGCCAGGCTGCGCGGATGCGACAGGAGTCTACACCAATCGCATGTACCATAAGGTCGTTTTCTATTTGAAGCACTACAAATCAATTGTTTGATTAACACTTACCATGCTATGGGCATATTCAGCAGACGACAATTTGATCATATTTTTCTTATTTTTCCAAAAAACAACAGGATTTGACATGTCATGCAAATTGTCTGATTGGAAAAATATGAAACATATTTCTAAATGCCGTCTGCAGAAAATTGTACCCAGAGTGCTAAACATTAAACGTTCAATAATCGATCAGTCCTAGCAGTATTGGAACTTTATGCTTCAGTGATGAAAAAAGCTACTTCCTTGCATGTTCGTTTCTAATGTTACCTTTAGAAAATCTCTAAGGTAAATGGAAATGTCGTGTTCAACCAGCGTGTCATTCAGCAATTTATATTCAAATTGATTACCGTAATAACCCTGAGTTTTGAGACAGACAGGCCCGAGAAAACAGCGTAGACTCTGACCAGACGCCGCAAAACGCGGCGTCTGGTCAGAGTCTACACTGTTTGCCACTCATCCATTACACTTCAAACACATCAAAAGGTTGTTAAATGGACTCTGTTCAAATTTTTGGAACACATATGGTACGGAGTTATGTTGTCCCAGTATTGTTTTTTCCTTTACCTTAATTATATATAGACATGCTTGAGCAAGCAGTCTGGATTCAGATCAAACAGTTCTCAAGGGGACTCAGTACATTTGATAGACTTTCTGTTATTGCTACAAGAAAGACAAGTTTTGTAACTTCCTATGTGTTCTACTGCTTACAAAGCCCCTCCTAAAAGGGGTCGTCTCTAAAAGGCACCATTTGCCCGCCTTCTAACAAGGAGTTTACTCTAAAAGGAAAGAATTTGCTAAGGGGGGCAAATCCTTTCCTTTTTGAGTAGGCTCCCTTTTGTCTATTCTTAAAGGAAATAATTTGCTCACACCTCTGCCGTAAAGCAGATATTTTTTCAGAAAGATGCAAAACGATTTTGAAAGAGTTAACTCTCACTGAAAAGAAATCATTTCTCCAATTATAGTAGACTCCTTTTTGTCCACTCTAAAAAGAAAGATTTTGCTCCCCTGTTTATAAAGTGTCTATTTTACATTTTTTCAGAAGGGATGCACAACAACAGAATCCTTTTTGTCTACTCTAAAAAGAAAGAGTTTCTCACCTGCTTAACAGCATCTACTTGACGTTTTTTCAGACGGAATGTACAACAATTTTAAAAGAGTTACCACCAACTGAAAGTGTTTCATTTCGCCTAAATGAAGCATTTTGACTAGGGTCAGCAAGTAAGACTACATGCTATTTAAATACAGTTGACTCTCGTTATCTCAAACTCGCTTATCTCGAATAACCGCTTATCTGGAAGTGAAAATCTGGTCCCTGCCTAAACATGAAAATCTAACAACAGGTAAAAAGTATTGTGGAAAAGAGGAGAAATTGCTCCTCAGGAGCAATTTCTCCTCTTTTCCACAATATTTTCAATATCGTATCTCTAACTTCAAGAGTCCAATTACACGTATATTTGTCAAATGTGGTTGTTCGAATTATTTTTTCCTTAATTCTGAAAATCTGATATGTCGAGGTACGGATATCTCGAAGTATTTCAGAGAGTCCCTTGGAATTCGAGATAACGAGAATCGACTGTATTTTCTTTTTTTTTTTTTTTTTTTTTTTTTTGTTACAGAAAAAAAAATGTTGGCATTTCTTTCAAATTATCTCATAGAATAAAACGTCAAACCTTATTTGCTTTGAATGTTTCATAGAGCCACACAGAACAAGGTTTTGTATTCGGTCACCAACTGTGAGTCACCGTCATTGGCTGTTAGAGATTACTTGTGAAATGATTGACAGGTCTTATCAACTGCCGATAGCGCGTCTGACTGTAAGCCGAGGGATCGTAAGTTTGAACCCCAGCTGAGCCGCAAAATGTTTGTGGAGATTGATCATGAATTCATTTTACGCTCACTCAATCCCCTTCCGCTAATGAAAGAAGGACAGTTGTCAGCAGACGAGTATCTAAATTGTACAGGTAAACCAGTAGGCGTGACCAGTCTTACCAATAACTGCTCATGAACGGACACATAAAACTCGAGTCCGCTAGTTTTGCTTTCTTTAATTTTAGTCTGGAGACCCTAAAAAGGGTAATTGGTAAACAGGGCAGAACCCTATCAGACGCCGCAGAATGCGGCGTCTGTTCAGGGTCTCCACCGTTTGCAAATATTTTAGCCATTTTCTCTACTCTAGGAATATATCTAAATCACATAGCTTGACATACCCAAAATTGAAATTCAGCTCTTTCAATATATAGTGTGAGGGGAAGGGGGTTATTAAATGATTAAGTGTGTTTTTGCGTTCAAAGTTCTTTTTTTTTCAGAATGTATTTACCTTCAGTAAAGCTGGTGTAACGTGCCGTGTTGTGGCTGTAAATGTCTATCCGTGCACTTTACTTCACCACAACGAACTTACTCTTTCTGGTCCTTTGGGATCAATACGCCCATTTGAAGTAATTTCAAACAAAATGTCACTCAAGCCGGTAATAGAAGGGGTTGGGGTGGGGTTGGGGGAGGGTGGAAGGTGCTGAGCAGCGGTGCAAATTTAATTATTGTCCACGAACAGCTCAATAAAAAATTGCGAAGATACCCTGGAAATGCCACTGTCATGAAGCACAACCCTCCCGAGGCACTAGTAATAGGCTGGGTCATTACGAAAACACGACTATTCAAATATCTTGAAAATTTCACAACCAAAAACTGAAAGTTTTCAGATAAAAATTCTGATATTTTTCATATTTCTGCTCAAAACATAGATTGTGGGTACTCGTTAGAACCGAGGCGGTTCTAACGAGTACCCACAATCTATGTTTTTGAGCAGGAATAAGAAAAATAATGTATACCCCTGTAAACCCCAGTTTTACTATATAAAAGTGGGGTTTAATAAAGGGGGTCAAAATTATATAGGTACGTTTTCGTGATGAGATAGATAGATAGATAGATAGATAGATAGATAGATAGATAGATAGATAGATAGATGACACTTCCTGTTGTCTTCTCCTCTCTCTCTCTCTCTCTCTCTCTCTCTCTCTCCATCTCTGTGTGTGTGTGTGTGTGTGTGTGTGTATGTGTGTGTGTGTGTGTGTGTGTGTGTGTGTGTGTGTGTGTGTGTGTGTGTGTGTGTGTGTGTAAACAATCCGGAGTCTGTTGCTCCTTTTTCCACAAAACATCGGGTAAACGCGAGGCATCTGATTAACATACAAATCTAGATCCATTCTATCCATCCAAGTTTCTGGCGAAAGAATGTGCACAATACTGGTTAACCGCTTAGAGGATTAAGCCTGCCCAGTAAATGTGTGGTTAGGTAAACTGACCGCGCTCGACATGACCCCATTGGGTTGACTGGGCCGTAAAACCTCAACACAAACAAACAAACAAACTATCCATCCAAGATTACCCGATCTGTGCTGAACCTCTGTCCTGCTGAATAAATTAAGATGCTACGCCCAGTTCTAATTTCCAGCCAATCAAATTACTTTATATAGGCTGTTGATACACATTCTCGTACTTAATGGTAAACAGAGCAGATCCGGATCAGTTGGCTTCCAGGTCAACTGACCTGGATCTACACTGTTTGCTAAGGTAAGGTATATCCGGGCTCAGCAGGACAAGGGTTAAGATAAAAGCCCCTTTAATTTATAAACAGGGAACTGGACGATACAGCTGCCAGAGGCGTAGCCAGAACGGAATTATTTTTACAATCTTGAAAACTATGCCTAGAATCGCTTCCAAAATAGGAGCTCCCCTTAAAGGAAAGAATTTGCTCCCAGAGGGAGCAAATTCTTCCTTTTAAGGGGAGCCCCTAAGGTAAAGAAGCAAAGTATTTTATGTAAATACACCTTGATTATAAATATTGTAATGAGCTCTACGCCTATGCCTGTTAGGCCTCTGGGAACAAAGTTTTTCCTTTAAGAAGAGTTCCTATGGTAAAGGAGCAAAGTATTATTTGTAAATGACATTTTACTATCAATATTTTTTTCTTACATACGACACGTACATAAGTAATGTGCGTAATGACCGCTATGCCTATGCCTGTTATGTCTCTGGGAACAAAGTCTTTCCTTAAAGAGCAGTTCCTATGGTAAAGAAGCGAAGTATTATATATAAATGACATTTCATTACAAATATCTTTCTTACGCATGTTACGCACATGCGTATTGTGCGTAATGAGCGCTATGCCTATGCATGCTATGTCTCTGGGAACTAAGTCTTTCCTTAAAGAGCAGTCCTTATGGTAAAGAAGCGATGTATTATATATAAATGACATTTTATAACAAATATTTTTCTTACGCATGATACGCACATGCGTATTGTGCGTAATGAGCGCTATGCCTATGCATGTTATGTCTCTGGGAACTTTTCCTTAAAGAGCAGTCCCTATGGTAAAGAAGCGAAGTAATGACATTTCATTACAAATATCTTTCTTACGCATGATACGCACATGCGTATTGTGCGTAATGAGCGCTATGCCTATGCATGTTATGCCTCTGGGAACTAAGTCTTTCCTTAAAGAGCAGTCCCTATGGTAATGAAGCGACGTATTATATATAAATGACATTTAATAAAAAATATTTTTCTTACGCATGATACGCACATGCGTATTGTGCGTAATGAGCGCTATGCCTATGCATGTTTCATATTTCGGCATTATACAAGAGAACAAACTGTTGAATATGGGCCCCAACGTCAGAAAACGTACCTTCGGACATTTACGCCCAGCGAAGATTCAGTACATCCTGCGCATTCGCGCAATCTGGCTCAGTTGTTCAAAGCGTCGTTAGCTTAACGAGCTCATAAAAGGTCATTTCGTTAACGGTTTTAGAGGATTCAATACACAATATTCTGATATTTTTTTGCTGAAAAAAAATGTGAGTAGCTTTTGCACTGCAAAAGCTACTCACATTTTTTTTCAGTAAAAAATTTCAGCATATTTGCGTATCACTTGATGTAAATTTTAACGAATCGTTAACTTACGACGTCGTTAGCTTTGAACAACTGGGCCCTGATTATAATCTTTACTGGACACATTTTAGATGGCCAATGATGCAAGTGTTCTTCATGCGGATAACGAAGACTGATCATACTGCGCAGAAGGAATATTTTTACTTGTGGCTCATAAAATACAGGGGAACAAATGATTGATAAGACCACGCGGATGCGCAGGATGATATAAACATGTGAAGTTTTCACATAAACTAAAAAAGAGCCGTCTCATCTTTATCTACTCTGTGATAGACTATTTTCTATAAAATTAGGCAAAATTATTTTTCAAAATATTTTCAATTGTCGACTGCTAGAAATGTTACATATTAGATATATTGTTATATTACACAAAAGATGTAAAAATATAATCCTACCGTTTTGGCGTATCCTTTAACAGAAATATTTTTAAAAAGCCAACACGAAAATGACCGGATATTGTTCACAGTGTTTCAATACCGTATATTGAATTATAGTTTTTATCATAAAACCAATCAGAGCAACCCTAAAACCAATCAGAGCAACCAAAACAAAAGTATGATAAACAATGGGGTTATTGTTAATCAAGATTGGACTGCTACACGGGTTGGCAAAGATGCGCAATATATTTTATTCTTTATTAACTTTAACCAGTCAAAATACATACTCAGCAGACAACAAATTGGTTATTTTTATTAATTTATTTATTTTTCATCCAAAATTGGCTTTGACACTACAAGCGAATTGTCTCCAACGGAGACAATTCGCTTGTGGTGTCAAAGCCTATTTTCTGAAGAAAAAAAAAATAATAAAAAATAATAAATATATTTCAAGATGTCATCCGCTGAAAATTTTACCCAAAGCGTTAAAGCTAAATGGGTCGAGTCAAAACGAACGCAAAAATGGATCTCCATTACGTAGTGCGGAGAGTGAAGGTCCAGATTAGCCTATTCACCCGTGCAGTCTGATCAGAGGAATGGTCGAACACTGAAGAATAAATTACTGTGACAAAAATGAACCAAACAGAAAATATGTCTTCAGACATGCGCCCAACGCAGATTCAGATTAGTACATCCGCACATTCTGATCAGAGTCTGTCCACATGAAGAAAGTTTTGCATCCTTGGGTATCCAAACTGCGCCCAGTGAAGATTTTGACTGCGAATGCACAGGTTGATCTAAATCTCCGCCAGGCGCACGTGTCCGCAGCTTCATTTTTTGTCGTTGCGGTTCAAAGCATGAACTGCGAGAACGATACGCCTTAAGGAAATTTCGGCGATTGAATACTATGGCCCGATTGTAAACGCTCGAAGGAAAAAAAAACTGCAAAGAATGCTTAATTAGCCCTTCTTTCTTGTGATCTATTTTGCCGGTGAAATGCTTACCTTTAATTTGAGACAAATTTTAAAGTCAAGGAATATGACTTGGGTCAGAAATGAGCTAAATGTTGTAACGATTACAGAACGACCGATCGTAAACACTACCGTGGGTAGCAGCGGGGGCAGGGTGGGGTTTAAATCGATTTTACTGGCACCAAATCTTCATCCTATGAAACAAAAGACCAAACAATAATAACCCTTTCAGTCCGGCAGACTTAAACAGATACCTATGCAAACAGTGTAGATCCAGATGAGACGGCTCGTAATGAGCCGTCTCATCAGGATCTACACTGTTTCACATTTTGTTTTTGATTTCGGACTGAAACCCTTTTTTGCATCAGTGGACATGTCCAAATTCAAGGATGGAAGAGTCCACTTCAGATACTCAGGGCTGGAAAATTTAATTCATGTTGAATACAGTGCAGCTGTGATGAAATGAGGATGAAGGCTTCTAATGGAGTGCAAACACCCCGGATGCTGATTGCCAGAGATACAGATAAAATACCAGCTGAACATAACAAAGACATAAAATCAAGCATCAGTCCTAAAAAATAGAAGTCGACGTCGTTTTGAACTATTTTTTTTTTTCTTTTTCATTTTCGTCTTTTACTAAGGCTTGGCATTTCGTGTGATATGTCTGTCAAGCAGACATCAACCTCTTCATAACACGGTTGTAGGGGTCCAAAGCAAAGACCGTGTTAGTTAAACAACCATCTTATATCCAAACAGAAATGTATGGATTGTATAGAAAAGTGATTATTTTGTAAGTGACCTTTGAACCATGTTATATCCAGAACCGTGTTATAATGAAACGTATTATAAAGATGCTAATGTGTAATGTGTACATTCTTACCTCTGATGATTTTTTTTGGTGGTGGGAGTGGGGGTTGGGCGGATGGGGAAGGCTATTCATGGTTGTATTGGAGGGTGACGAAGTGTTTTGGTGTCAGGGTATGGTACAGGCTGCGCTTGGTGCCAACTTCTGTATGGAAATTTTCTGTTTTTACGTTTGGTGTGGGTAATCCTCAAGACAGCGTTATCAGAGAACACAAAAAAAGGCCCTAGACATTGATGTTTTCATCTTGGGCAGAGGAAAATAATTGCACTCTGTAATTCTACTGTGCAAATAATACTGCAGTGTTTAACTTGAGGTAAATAAGTATTTATAAATGGTTCTTTTAGAACCATTTATAAATACTTGGTGTTCCGTTGGAGGGATACAGGCGAAAAGTGCAGATCTAGACCAGATGCCGGATTACTGGCTTTTGGTCTGGATCTGCACTGGTTGCCTGAAGTACACAACAAATTCATAATAACAATTAAAATAAAACAGACTGGACACCACTGGAATGACAGGGTATGGTCAGTCAAATGACAGGAGTGGAGAGGTATCGTTACACTACAGTACATGAATTTATCAATCTTGTATGGACGGCGTCATGGGAGAACCCGTTTTCTGCCATTTGCAGTTAGTAGAGAGGTGGATCAGTCTGCATATATAAATCTTTATTATTTAGTGTTCAGATGGAGTAATAATAAGGCTGCTGCATACTATACGAAACAAAGTCCCCTGAAGGACATGAGGCTGAAGAAGCCAATTATGTTTCTAATCGGTCAGATAGCTAGAAAACGGCTTTTCATGTGACGTAGCACACACACACACACGCACGCACGCACGCACGCAGCACACACACACACACATACACACACACACACATACACACACACACACACACACACACACACTTGGTCGGTTTGAAGTTTAACGGCACAGTCAATACTATGAGGTTATGTCAATCGGTCAGTTAACCTAACTACACTTTTACGGGCAGACTTAGTTCTCTAAGTGGTTAACCAGCACTTGCGCACATTCTTTTGCTAGAAACTGACAAATGTCTTTCTTGAATCAGAGGAAATGAGAGTTTGGCCATAAACAATATTTCATGGTCAATCTGTACGGACCCGGTGGAGGCTGAACCTTCAACCTCCTGAGCACCTGTCGGACGCGCATCTGTCTAAGCCACCGTTGTCCACACACACATGGAGAGATTTCAGTAGACAATGCAAGTACTCGTAATTAGCGCCAATCTTATCATTATTTTCCTATATAGTCGTATTCAAACACCATAACTTACTGTCTACGTCCTGACAATCTTATAGTTTGTGATTGGTCCGGAAGCACTTTATCTAAGGTCATAGACTGGCCCAATGCTATGTTCCATGGCATGCTCAACGTAATTAAAACCAAGTATTAGTTTTCGCAAAAATGACTGGTCTACGCTTAGCACACAATGCGTGATTAACGTAGACTAAGCTTGTTTTTGTTAAACTTAATACTTGCACTAAAAATGGTATATCTAAAGACTTAAGATTTGCGTCCAGTTACTACATGATAAAATGTCATTTTAGCATCGTAGATACGCAAGCTTTCTTGCTATTCATACTGTCATTTTTCTGTGACCCTGTTCACTTACATATGTAAATGTCTTACATACTTTTTCGCACAGACAGCAGAAGTCATAGGGTTTTTTTTTTTTTTTTTTTTTTTTTGGGGGGGGGGGGGGGGGGGGCGGGGGGGGTTATGTCAGGAACTTCGTATCCTCAACGATAGAGGTATGCTGCTTTCATTCTTCTGATATATAACAAAATGTTTTCCATTACTATTAGAGAAATACATATACATATGTTTTAACAAGTTACAAGTGCCATGGAAACGTCCGTTCTTTCACCACATGTCCCGCCTGCTGAACATCACAAAAACATGCCTATAAATGTTGACCCCCTTAAACCCAACTTTTATATAGTAAAACTGGGGTTTACAGGGGTATACACTATTTCTCTTATTTCTGCTAAAAATAGATTGTGGGTACTCGCTAGAACCGCCTCGCCGAGTATCCACAATCTATGCTTTGAGAAGAAATATGAAAAATATCAGAATTTTTATCTGAAAATTTTCAGTTTTGGTGGTAAAATTTTCAGTATGTTTGAATAGACTTGTTTTCGTAAAGAAAACGAGACCAGTGACGATATGGAGTCACCGATCCTGGAACTATATTTACATCACTAGGGATAATGTGCGAATACGTGCTGCTTTCAATTATAATACAATTCAAATTTGAGCCAGCGCATGACGGAACCTACAATAAGAGTTGTTGACAAGCAAAGACTCAGATCAGTCCGTACATCCACCAAGTATAGCAAGGATTTTCTTTTTTCCCTCTTTGGATAGTCCGGAGGCTGTGGAAGGCATATGCGATCAATGGACTCTAAACAGACTGCGCGGATGTGCAGACTGATCTGTGTCTTCGTTAATCGCACAAGTCTTATTGTAGGTTTTGTCGTGCGCTGGCTCAATTTTTTTTTTAAGTTCTCTCTTATTACCGAACATTTCGTACCTAAGCGAAAACACTTTTCACGTGAGTGAAAAAACAACCACTAACTAGAGCTGTTTTTAACAAAAAAAAAAACAAAAAAAAAAAACGTATGTCTCTTACCAGCTGCAACTCACATATATATCCATAATAATTGCTTATCATCATTGCAGGCTCGTACGCAGAGGGGGTGCAGGGGGTGCGAACCCTTTCCTGGGAACATTTTTTGTGGTTTGCATGTCGTCTGATGATGATTTATATTTCTCTAAGTTTTCATGAACTTATCTTGAATGGTTTTCAACTCATACAGCGGAAACAAAACTACTTTTTTCAAACTTCAAAGAGGAATAACTCCAAACAATGTATAGACAAGAGTTACACTGCTTGTGGTCTGTACATCATCTTGTGAGGCTTTATATTTCTTTATTACATTTTCAGCAGTGATTAACTGAGATTTCTCAGTGAATTATAATCGATAATTCACCGAGTTAATTATTTCATTTCGAATGTTTTGACGTCATAATTGCTAGGCGACGTTTAAACTACCATTGTCAAATTTCAAAGGAGAATAACTCCAAACAAATATAAACAACGACTTGGATTCCGATCGTCTGCACGTCGTCTGATGAGGCTTTATATTTCTTTGAAGTTTCATGAAAATACCCTGACCGGTTTTCGATTTATAGAGCAGACATGCAATAACTATTGTCAGATTTCTAAGGGAAATAATTCCAAAACTGAAATAACTCCAAAACATTCTTGTTCTTGTGGTCATAATGCTTGATATTTCCATGCAGTTTCCTGAAACTGTCTTGGACGTTTTTTAAGTTATAGAGCGGACACGAAATGGCCATCGTCAAATTTTAAAAGGGAATAACTCCAAAAAAGTAAAGGCAAGAGTTACGGTTCTTGTGGTCTGCACGTACTCTGGTGATGCTTTATATTCTATGAAGTTTCATGATGCTATTTTGAACGATCTTCAAGTTATAGAGAGGACACGAAATTAACAATGTCAAATTTCAAAGGGGAATAACTCCAAAATGTAAAGACTAGAGGTACGGTTCTTGTGGTCTGCATGTCGTCTGATGATGCTTTATATTACTATGAAGTTTCATGAAATTATCCTGAAAGGTTTTCAAGTTATAGAGCGGACACGAAATGACCATTGTCAAATATGAAGGGGAATGACTCATAAAATGTATTGACAAAAGTTATTGTTCTTGTGGTCTGCACATCGTCTGACAATGCTTTATATTTCTGTAAAGCTTCATGATACCATCTTGAACGGTTTTTAAGTTATAGAGCGGACACGATTTTGTGACAGACAGACAGACGGACGGACGGACAGATAGACGTTGTAACGAATGGATAATTATGTGGCTACCACTATTATTTTAGCATACTTAAATCCTCACGCACGGAGGAGATTAAATTTGTTTGCAAAACACATGCAAGACACTCGCAAGTCCCTCGCATCTGTCTCCCATTATGCGTTAGATGGCGCGACCACGCGTCAGACAGTAAAATTTTGCGAGAGAAGAATTAAATACCCATTTGTTTCGTTTATAAGTAGCGTTAACAAGACATTGTTAAAATTTTACAATTCCATAAATCCGACACTGAGGCTTGAAATTTAATGTTTAAATTATCAAAATCTGTCAAGGGATAAAAACACAGGCTTGAAAAACGAACGCTGACGAATATTGCCTGTCAAAACTCAATCTACCCAATACACATCCTCGTAAATTACGGAGATATTTGAGCGCAAAACTGACCAATCTTCAAACGTTGACCTTGTTGAGTTACTGACACTGTAATTTGATGATAAATTAAGTTTAATCCTATAACATTTTAAGTATTGTTTGTGCCTCTATACTTCAGTTCTGAGTAATATAATTATACACCAGAAAATGTGTGAAACATTTTACACCACAGGTTAAATGTTGTGAAAGGAGATATTTTGTATTTTCTGATGTCCTAGGGTCATCTTGTTAATATTTTCAATTGGTTTCAGATGGTCTGTTTATTGTCGGCAGGACTCCGCTTAGAGCTCCAGAAAGGTAGAAGCTTGCTGAATATTGTTGGGATTTTGGACCAAACTTTTTGTCTTCCTTTCTTTTCTATACATATAAGCTTGTAAATTCTCTGAATTAAAACTCAGGAGGAGAAGCATTTATTTTTGTTTCAAATTACCCCTCAGCTGAGCCCTGGTCTGTGTTTGCACAACACTGCTGCTAGCTTGGAACGACAAAAATGTTTAGACAGTCTACCATGTTCCAAATAAATAAATAATAAATAAAAAATAAAACAAAATAAATATACAAAACAAATTAAGACAGTAACATTCATTTGGAGGTGAAGGTATGGATAAGGAGGGGTTGGAGACCATATGAATATGTGACCAATTGATTTTCATTACCATGTAAGTAAATTAGCACGTGTATAATTTGATCATTGAAAATTATTAACATTATGAAGGCATTATACATTATAGTTTGAGGGTTTTATAAAAAAAAAAAAAAAATGAGATACTTTCTGTCATAATATGACTTCAAAATGAAGATTTTTGGGACAGTATCAGGAAATTTTGTCAGGGAAAATCAAGCCAGATCAGGAAAAAATCAGGGAATTTTATTTTCAAAATTTTGTGGCCACCCTGTTTCTAAACATCACTCGTACATTTTATTATGTAAAACAAGCTTAAACAATTTTCTCAATTTACTTTTATGATTCACAGTGGCGGTGTAATGAGAGATGTTTAAGACCATGCTGTTTCAGAACGCATGCGCAATGGAAGTGGATATAGAGTGGAGGACAAGGCGTGAGAATTGTTAGAATTTCTCTACCCCAATACTGACTTCCTACTTTGCTGGTGTCTATAAAGTTGTTTTTTTTTCTTTTCTTTTCTTTTCTTTTCTTTAGAATACCCAGATGAATTATGGAGGTATTTGTCTTGCCCCAACACCTGTACTATTTTTGATGCCAATTAACCTCTGTTTGAGTCTGACTTGTCTCATTTTCATTGGAAAATAACACAGACAAACACCCCTCAGCCAAGTCCAACCCATATAAACAATTTCTGGATCCGCCACTGATTCCAAAGTAGAAGAAATGCATTATCGTTAAGGCTTTATTTTCCAAGGGTAAAGCAAACATGATTTTTTTATTTACTTTTCAGATGGAAATCTTCAACATTAAATGCAAGGAGGCTAACCTCCTGGAAGTTGAGGAAGGGGCATACAGCCTGATAATCGAGGGAGAAATGGTCTCTGAATTAAGCAATACATTTATCGATATTTTCCTTGTGTTAATAGCCAGTATCTACATTTTCAATCTTGCGTACCCGAAAGGATGGGAGAAATCTCTGCCTTTCATTCAGAACATTATCATGAACTTGAAAGATGGGGAAGACATTGATCGGCGCTTGATATCAGTACTCGCAGATTTGAACAAAGAAATGTAACTTTCGCACCGGGGTCCAGCAAATTCCCTATCAGTGGTTCCGCATTCGTGCGGTTGCCAAACAGAGCCATAAAACATAATTCGTAAATGTAAAGAAAATTTTCCTCCACAAATGAAAGTTTTTAATATGGATTATCCCAACTCTAATGGACTTTGCAGTACTTTTTCATCAGAGGCATGTTAGTTCGCATCAAATGTGGTCAGCTCTGTTAAACTGTGACGTCAACCAGTCAAAAGTGACATTATCTTGACGTTAGGTTTCTGACTGTATATCACCTCACAAAATATACTGTCACAAGTTCTTGATTTCATTCAGTTAGTTGTTCCATCATATTTGCAATAATTTAATTGGTGTCTTTAGATTTAAATGTTGCAAAAAGTAGAGTACTACGTTTAATAATATTCTGGACCTAGTTGTTCAAAGCGTCGTTAGCTTAACGAGCTCGTTAATGGTCATTGTGTTAACTGTTTTAGCGGACTCAATATACAATATTTTGATATTTTTTACTGAAAAAATAGTAGCTTTTGCCCTGCAAAAACTACTCACATGTTTTCAGCCAAAAAATTCAGCATATTTGCGTATCACTTGATGTAAATTTTAAAGAATCGTTAACTAATGATGTCATTAGCTTTGAACAATTGGCCCTGGAAGATAGAAACGAAATCTTAAACTCATTATCGTTCTACTTTAGAAGAGCAAGAAGCTGACTGTTTGGAGTGCATTCTGTATCATTTCCTTCCCTGTGTTATATATGCGAGTAGTATTTTTCTACTCTTTGGAGTATTCAAATCAGGCATTATCGCAGGAGTGTTTTACAATCGTATGCAAGAATGAAAAGCAAGATGTAACAAAACGGTTGTTTCGCCGGGTTTAACTCCCTTAGCTTCAGCAATTTAAAATATACTAGTGCAAGAATAACGAAAATATTATTTTGCCATGTTTTCCCCCTTCGACACTTTAGCTATGTGCTACATACTATGTATATGCCCATAGCACTCAAAGGTCATTTTTAACATCATGACAACTCGTATTAATAAATTTATATGAGGGTCACTAATGACTATTTTCTTTTTTATTTATTTTATTTTTTTTTTTTTTTTGGAGGTGCGAGGTTTATTACAATTTGTTCCATCAAGTAGAAGTAAACATACGCAAGACTAAAATCATAGAGATAACAAGCTTCAGCTTTCACAAAAAAAAACTTAGTCTACGCTTAGTACACATCAAATGTAGTTTGACAGCAAAATATCCACCAAGTAGTCCCTTTTTTAAGGTTAACCTCATCAAAAGCAAAACAAATAGTTAAGAACAAACATTTTTTTTTTCACGCTGGCCCCTATAAATGCGCTTCACATTATCAAAAAAAAAGGTAAGAGAAAAGTCCAGGGAGTGCCACAATCACAAACCGCAGCCCTTCCCAGACATCAAGAGGAAGAGGAAACCGACAAATCCAAACAAGCACAAATCGAACAAACGTACGAAAAGCACTAAGATTAGCTCTCTCTTCTCCAAGCGAGATAATTGCAATGCTAAAAGAACTGAAAAACACAAGAACAAAATGACACAAGGTAAGACATAAAACAAATCGCCTCGTAGAATAAACCACGAAGCAACAAAGTGTAAGACTAACACCGGGACCACCGCGTTAGAACGGTCAGTAAAGTAAACCACCGGGGGTGGCGGGGGGTTAAAGCACTTTTACAGCTAGCCAACTTCACCCTGGGTCCCGATGCTACTTTTAATACAGAAATACATAAAAGTCAATGCATCAAAACTAAAACATAAAAATCTAAATATAATAAACAAAGACGAATACTCTTGGCTAATTCTACTGTATGCCAGAGTAAATGAAAACCAGTAGTTGAACCCCGGCGGGCCAAGCCAAAGACATATCGTCAAGCCCCAGCCCACTGGTTAAAGTTTTACGAAGAGGCCGTCATTGAGTCTGAGGTCCGAACCGCCGTCGTGCAATTAAAGAGCGAAGCACAGCCACCAACAACAACCGGGCCGAATACATCCACCAACTTCAAACGTGTAATTGTCAAAATCAATATACTGACGGACTTTAAAAACGCAACACTTGAAAATACCTTAACTTCTGTCTTAGTAAAGACAGCAGCGCATTCATTTTAATTCATTTTAAAGGCAAAAGGCAAAGTCTAAAGTGTCAAAGTTTCAAACGTTCTGAGACAGGGGTCAATGTTACCTTGCGCAAAATGATAACAGTACAAATATTCCTATTATTTTGCAACAATTTGCATGAGGCACTTCAACGTCATAAGATAGAGTTTTATTCATTTAGATTTTACAATATCACAGTTGATTGTACGCCTACTTTAGGACTAGATTGTGTATTAGCCATCTTATGGCATATACCTATTTCCTTTTTTACTTAATTCAGCAGCTTTATTCAATTTGTTTGCGTATCTGGGTACATTAAATTGTACCACATCATTAAGATTGGTTTTGAGTTTAGAAATTCAGAGTGTATCTATGCCGTTCACTCACTTAACAAAGTTTATGTGAAGAAAATTATATTTTCTCCTATTCTTGATGCTTCAACGGAACATAACGTGCCGCAAAGATAATCTTTTAGAATGTCTACACATGTCGAGGGTTGAGCGCAAGATTGTAGTAAGTCAGATGTTTCCCCCCTCCCCCCCACACACCCCCCCCCCCCCCCCACCTCCAAAACGTTATCTCCTCACCATGAAGGCGTTATGAAGATAACAAGATTTCTTTCTGTAAACAATGAAAATTTAGGTGACATTGCTCGTATGAGCAATGGCACCTAAATTTGCATTGTTTACAAAGGGGTCAAAGTTGCCCTTAAACAAGGGTTTCAGAAATATGTTTGAGTTATACTACAGTCTTGCGCTCAACCCTCGATGTGTGGTTTGTCGAAACACAGCTCTAGCTGGTCCCGAATTTTAGTTATAACAACTCTGAGCAGCATGGAAAATAGCATTCGACCACTCAATGATCTATAAAATTCTTTCGGTACAATGGCATACTCTAAGATTACAAACATTACGAAAACACGTCTATTCAAATATATAGAGAATTTTACCACCAAAAATTGAAAACTTTCAGATGAAAAATTCTGGTAGTTTTCATATTTCTGTTCAAAACATAGACTGTGGGTACGAGTACCCACAGTCTATGGTTTTTAGCAGCATTAAGAAAATTAATGTATGCCCCTGTAAACCCCAGTTTTACTGTACAAAAGTGGGGGATAAGGGGGTCAAAACTATATAGGCGTATTTTCGTGATGGTGGTTTTGCAGGTTTCACTCACTAAGCTTCAGCAGTTAGAATATACAAATCAAGAATGAAAACAAAAAGAAAACTTTATGATTATTCTGCCGAGATAGTTGTTTTGAACAAAATACGTAAAAAGATACCTGTAGTGATAGTCACGTGTATTGTAACTATGGAAAAAAGTAATTTGATACGATGACTGAAGCACTTACGGTTAACCGGATGGTGACGGAGAGGATGAAGAAAAGAAACCGACGCCGACAAACTACTGCATATAAAAGGAAATGAGACGCAACGTGTGAAAACGTACATTCTGACATGTACGCCCGACGAAGACTCAAATCAGACTGCGCATTCGCAAAGTCTGATTAGAGTCTTCGTTGTCCGCATGAAGAAACGTTGCATCATTGGCTACCTTGTATTCAAAGAAAAAGGCTTAAAATGCAAATGAAAATGCTAACCTCTGTCATTACGAAAACACGCTTATTTAAATATATTGAAAATTTCACCTTCAAAAACTGAAAATTTTAGGATGAAAAACTCTTATATTTTTCATATTTCTGCTCAAAACATAGATTGTGGGTACTCGTTAGAACCGCCTTGTCGAGGTGGTTCTAACGAGTACTACAATCTATGTTTTTGAGCAGATATAAAAAAAATGTATACCCCTGTAAACCCCAATTTTACTATATAAAAGTGGGGTTAAAGGGGGTCAAAATTATATAGGTATGTTTCCCTGATGTTTATGGGCTGAGTAAGAACGGAATTAAACTTTCTGCTTAAGTAGAAGAATGCATTATCCTAAATATTGGTGATCAGGGCCCAGTTGTTCAATGCGTCGTTAGCTTAACGAGCTCGTTAAGGGTCATTTCGTTAACTGTTTTAGCGGATTCAATATACAATAATCTGATATTTTTTTTTCTGAAAACATGTGAGTAGCTTTTGCTGCAAAAGCTACTCACATTTTTTCTGCTAAAAATTACAGCATATTTGCGTATCACTCGATGGAAATTTTAACGAATCGTTAACTAACGATGTCGTTAGCTTTGAACAACTGGGCCCAGTTATATTGTTTCCGTAAGTGTGTTAATGGTAAATGTTCTAGCTGACGAATTCCTAGATTTTAATAGTATCAGGATCATTTGTATGCTATTCTAAGTTGTAAACAGAACAGAAGTGTCAGATTTATGGCAAACCATGTTGTGAAATACTGAGAACTAGACGAAATAGTCTGTATAAGTAAGCTACTAAGGTCAAACTATTGCTATAACGATGCTAGAATTTGTACTCTGCCAACTTTAATAATGATCTGTGATATTCGTTTACTTAGAAGTGTAAAATTTATATCGATATGTTAAATAGCAGCAAATAATATGCCGCACTTAAAGATGCGATAAGAAAGAAATAAACTACAATTTTCAGAAGCCCAGACGTGACATTTCTCCATTTTAATTCTTTACCGAGAGTTGATCATTCCAACCTTCGAAACAGTACTTTATTCCCATTGATTAATAATTCGTTCTTATCAATTAATAATTCGTTTGAACGAATTACTACGCTTTCTGAATGGTCTGTATAAGTCGTTCCCACGAATTATTATTAATTTATTTAAAGAATTAATTTTGTTTTCTGGTTGACTGAAAAGAAGCTTGAACTAATGGCATCATTTACACATATGCCATGGTTTTAAGCTATCATAGAAACAAATGTCGTTAAACTTCATATACAAATGAAAGTACAAAAAAAGTAAGAGAAAAGTCCAGGGGTGCCACAACCACAAACCGCAGCCCTTCCCAGACATCAAGAGGAAGAGAAAACCGACAAATCCAAACAAGTAAAAAAGTCACGTGATTTGTCGATGTCAACACTGCAAAATTTAGCTGATAAAATGTGAAACTTTCAAGGAATAGAGGGATATAGGATGTGTTTTACTAATATGTGAGTCAACTATTCAATCTCCGCCATCAGAATATGTTAAATTTATAACTCTTTCGACTTTAGAAATTGACTTTTGAAATTGTGTAATGATTACCAGGCGGGAGATTACATAACATATGGTAACAGATTACCGTAATGATTCTAACATTCAGGAAATAGACTATGCCGACACGTCGCAAAGCTAGGAAAAGGAATAAATCTTCCCCTCTTGTTCAAGGATCAACCAAAAAATCTAAAAATTATAAATCACCTCAACATCTTCAGTCCTTTTCTGCAACAGATTGCGACTACGTTAGTAATATTATAGAGGCTGAGGGTTCTGAGTCTGATTCACAATCACAATCACTGTCTAAGACTGTTGAACCCAGGGGACATACATCTAGTAACGCCACTTCTACTGCCACTGTTGTTGCAACTGCTACAATGTTATCCCCGGACCACACACAGCAAAGCCAGTCAATTCTTGGCGCTCCTCTCGAAGTCACTGCTGAAGACGCAACTATAGCAATACAACCACTGAATATTAGCCAGCCTGCGTTTATCAATCCAACAGTGTTAGATTCCCCGATTAATATGTCAACCCATCAACAGCCCCAGATGCTAACTCTTCAGGGTCCGTCACCGACACCTTACACGACCATGATGCCAGGATTGTCAGAACAAGATGTTATCAGAGTTGCTTCCATGGTGAAACAGATGTTGCACCAGGAAATTGACCAGATTGTTCAAATCAAGGTAGACAATGCGACTCAGTCTTTGACATCTGAATTGAAAGTGCACCATGAGAAATATAAAGAACTTGAAGACAGGTGTAGGCTGCTTGAACATGAAGTGCATGGTTTAAAAGTCAAACATGACGATGCTGAGCAGTATTCGAGAAGGATGTGTCTGCGACTAGCAGGATTACCAGAAACTGAACATGAGGACGTCCATAAATTGGTACTAGAATTCGCTGACAAGGTACAAGCAAATATTAGCCCAGTGGATATTGACCGCGTCCACAGGATCGGTAAAACAAATTCATCTAACAGTGCAGATGAGGCGGCTGGCGGTGCTCGCTCCCGCCTGGGTCGTGAAATTATTATTAAATTTACCAATAGCTCGGCTCGCCTCCGACTCTTAAAAGGACGCGTCAGACTCCGCGAGGATGGTGTTAAGAACATTTTCATTAATGAGGACCTTACCCCTGCCCGTAAAGAGTTGGCATTTGAATGTCGGAAAATTAAGAGACTAAAAAATTCTGTTATAAAGAAGACGTGGATCTATGCTGGGTATTCCCACATTCTTGACACCAGTGGCAATAAAAGGAAAATTACGTGTCTATCAGACCTTAACGACTACCAGGTCACGGACGCGACCGCACAGCCCAAGAGCACGTAGAGCAAATTTGTAACTATATGGAGACTATTCAATGCGACGATGCATATATGGTTCTGAGCGACCTGCTGTCGCCTCAGTTCGAGCATGTGCAGTGGCGATAGAGTGCCGCTTTTGAGCTTGTTGAATGTCGTATTGTATGTTACGGCACTGTTTCATTATTGTGTACCCATGGGAATATATAGCTCTCGCGACTCTCGCAATGGTGATATGAGCTTAGCATCTATGATTATACATACTATACCTATTTGTGCTGAATTGACCCGAACACATTCACTAATAGAAAACATTGATGCACTTTAACCCAAAACGACGGAAGTCCTGGCTGGACTGTGCGGATGCATGGACTGGCCTGAGCCTCCGCCGTCAACACGCTGACACGAACATGAATAATATGTACCAATTTTCTTGACCAAAACGTGATCGACAGCGAGGATCCTTGTTGGATCGCGCTAGTTTGTAGTCGTGTGTTGGTCTTTGCTCTTCGTATATGGTGTTCGAGCTTTGCTTCGCAGACTGTGTTCGGGGTCCTCGGTGTTTGTATATGCAAAAATCCCGAACTCTAGTGGGGTTATCAGTAGTACCGTATTTTACCCTTCGTGTTGGGACATCTACTTACCCATCTACATCTATTTACCCATATCCTTAAAGTTATAATAGTCCATTCTGGTATATATGGCAAACAGTCTACACCCTGATCAGAAGCCGCATTTCGTGGCGTCTGAGCTGGATCTACACCGTATGCAAAGTCCTATCTGTTCAAATACCTGGGTGGCAAGTATCGGGGCGGAGAGGGGCCGCTAGAGTATTAGAGAAGTCTCGGTCTAATAATGTGGTAAGGCCCAGGGAAGAACCGGACTGACAGCGGAGAGGCGCATGCTTTTCCCATCTTTCTGTACAGTGTATGATCTGGTCTGTGTCGTTGCTGACTGAGCACAGCATATAAAGTGATCTAAATTCGATATTGGTGTACAGTCCGACCGGACTGCATTGACGTATGGAGTGATTTGTGTCTCCACTACTTGCGCACATTGGGTGTAGTGTGATATTAACCCAGGTACTGTATAAGACCTGATCGGGCTGCATGGCAGTGTGGTCTGGTTTAGGTCTTCACTATTTCTAACATTTGGTACCTTGTTATATCAAATGATACATTGCGAGTTATCCCCTTATGGACTAAATATTGTCTTATCTGGAGATCCGAGGCTTTTGGTTGTATTGCCTTGAATATAGCATCGTGATGCGTGGTCACGGATCGCCGGACGAGGTTATATTTGTGCTTATTTTTGTGTGTATCAAAGGTATATCAGAGGTATTACAGCATGGTATTTATATTGTCCGTAATTTTTCATAGCTGGCCTAACATGTGTAAAATGACCTCGTCTGATGACCCGTGACTTCTGGTTTTCCCTTTCGTTCTGATGCAGTTTACCTTGAAGCCAGAAGCCTCCGCTTGCCAGAGGGGATTATGCACGTTTTTATATTTTACTATACTGGATTTTCCGTTACTGTGGCTATAATTAAACTGTAAACTTCGGAGTACCGCAACGTCTGTCGGACGTTATTGTTAGCATGTGTCCATTGATTTATATGGACTTTACATTATTGTGCGGGTTTGCCTAACCAAGTGTGTGTGTGTGCGTGCGTGCGTGTGTGTGAATCAGAATTATCACTGATATCACGTCTGATGACATTCATTCACCAGTGTGTGTGTGCGTGCGTGCGTGCGTGTGAACTTTATGCAACCAGAATTCAGGCAGACCAGCCTGACCTGTCGCTTTGACCTTTTAAGACTATATATGTGTGGGGAGTAAGTTGTTGTCATGTGGAATGCAAACATCTGCTGGAACCTACCTAGCTAGCATCTTGAGTGGATGTACGTTGGCCCTGATCGGTCCGACAGAATTCCTTTCGGGCCGATGACGTTCCGACGTGGATTTAATGAATATGTATATGCGTATGCGTGTTTTGCTTAATGTTTCTGCTTGACTTAGGCTGATATTTAATTGATTTTTCTTCGTTTTTGACTATTCTCTATATTGACCATTTGGTTAGAGTAACGGTATAATTTACTGGTGTATCACATTATTCTCTTCTCTCTCTCTCTCTCTCTCTCTCTCTCTCTCTCTCTCTCTCTCTCTCTGTGTGTGTGTGCCTTACTTCACTATTAATCAAATGTCAGTCGCCATGTTAGCCTTATTTATAGCTATACAATACTTGTTCGTATGTAACTTGTACTATCTGAGCTTTGAATAAAAGTCTGTGCTGTTGGCAACACAAGCCCCAAAGCCCATCGGATACAGAATATTGTATGACACAATTGAACATTACCAATAGTGTTGTATTGTGTCCTACATTTCCAGTGGCTAACACTAAAGGGAAAGTACCCGGGGGGCTATCCCGTAACCACTGATACCCTTACATTTTCGTTTCGGTAATGGTATAGTGGAGGGATTGTGGTACTGTCGGCGGCTGTCTCGCTATTGTCGCATCTCTTGCTTTATGTAAGGGATGCGTTAAGGGAGACAGTCCGATTCATGTAACAACGTTGATGATGAAAACAACAAACCGGCGGCATGGTAAAAGTATATATATATACAACAACGATATAAAACGTATATCCAGACAGCCTCACGGCGTTGATGCAACGTCGTCGAAGTTGAAACCACGTTGTTTCTGCGCTGTGTGACTGCCGGGAAATAGAGATGTCCGAAATTTTACCGTAAGTTACGGTAACCTTCATACGGTAAAAATCAATACCTGGTGCGGACAAAGACGTAAATTTGGAGGGTTAAAATAAAAAAAAGCACAGCTTTATCTTATTGAAAAACACATATGCGTTGAAGTAACTGAAATATGCCCAGTAAACGTGTGGTTAGGTAAACTGACCGCGCTCGACATGACCCCATTGGGTTGACTGGGCCGTAAAACCTCAACACAAACAAACAAAACTGAAATATGCATGGATATATGTTGTTGTTTTTAAACTGATGCTGCTGCTGATCATGATGATGATTTTGTGTTTTACGTCCCTTTCAACATTTTAAGCCGTATCGAGACGATGAAAAGGAGACAAGGCTGTGCAATGAAGCGCCTAGCTTGGCAATCAGGCCCTGCATTTAAGTCATTCAAGGTACACAACTACAGTAAACCTGTAGAAATATGTATTATTATTTGCCCCTTATCTAAAATACAGGAATCAGACATTACTTGAGAACATTATATTAGTGTATATGTTTTGCAGTTTATTAGTGAATTTGTTTTATGAAACTGCTCTATTTAACAGACTGATACCAGTCTATGAAGCGCCCTACAGTTATGAGTTGAATATAATTATACTGGTTATGCTGTGTAACAAGCAACTGTCCTAATAATTGTAGGCCTCACCAGATTACCCCGAACTAGAGATCTTTAGGAAACATTCAACAAAATAGTGAACTCGGTTGGATTTAAACATAGATTTTATTTTACACTTTGTAATGTACATACAACAATTTGCGCATTCAATAATACAAAACGACAATAAGTTGCTCCTGATATTTTTGTACAAACAGCGGAAAATTATGCAGGTTTGGGTAGTGTGTATGGAAATAAGTAGTTATGTTCTCTATAGTCATAGGTAACTACACCATCGGGGAATTCCGGGAGAAGCCCTGCAGACACACAGAAGGTACAGCTTCCAATACTTGTCCTCGGTCACTGAGATTCAGAACAGGTGCTATATACCCTGCTTATTTTGTCATGAATTCATTACCCACGCATTAATTACCATTGCACAGCAAGGATAACGCAGAAGTAAACGCCTTGTTTTTGCCTCTAGATTTCCAGAACATTGTAGGGGTAGTGGCATGGTGCATTGGTTGCAAACGACATTTGCACAATTGTTAGACTGGTTCGTAAAAATACAAATGAACTATGGCTGAAACCTATCGGCAACATGAAACGGTTATCAAACAACCAAAACAAGGAATATAATAAATCGAAGCCCATAATTCGCTCAACTGAGTAAAGCAGCCACTGCATATATGTAGATACCATGCAACATTCTTTCAGTGTTGCCACAGCAACTAGGATACACATTTGACAGTGCCGTAAAAGGGCATCTTAGTATCTTAATTTGAATGAACTAGGCAGACCGCGGTACTATATACCAAGATTCAATCTCAAAGGCTTTCATGGTTCTGGAAAACAAAATTATCGAGTGTTTATTACCATATTTGGGCATGACAGCCATCTTGTTTATTTAATCATGTGATAATTTTCGACAGAAGGCCCTAGGAAAAATCTGTTGAAAATTGGCCAATGGATTTCAGGAAAGAAGACATTTAAATTTTATACGGCTTTATACTGGTATATAATCCAATAATCGAGGGGCGTGGACAGACAACCTTCGAGGACAAAACTGTGAATTAACTAAAACGGTTTACTTTTTTTAATCATACCTGTAAGTTTCAGCCGGTAATAAATTTAAAGAAAATGATTTTTCAACGTATTCCCTTTCAAATATATGGGGATGCAAATCTGACATTGCGTAAAAAAGGCCAAAGGTCATCTTCGGACCATTTTTTAATAATCTTGGTAGACTTTGAGTCGAAGATGCTATATATTAAGATTCAGCGTCAAAACTGCAGGTTCTGGAGAACAAGAATTTTAAGATTGTTTTTAGCCTAAGCAAGGTGCTCATATGTCAGTCAATGTCCGTCGTCCGTCGTGCGTAGTTCGTCGTCCGTCGTGCGGCGTCAACAACTGCTTTAAAAGCCTACTCCTCCTACACCCCTGGGCCAACTGACGATACTTGGTAGGAAGCATTGGGGTGACTTATCAATCAAAAGTAGCTAAACTCATTACGATCGGATATCCAAGATGGCCGCCATGGCCGCCATCATGAAAATCTATTTTTCGTTTCTTCTCCTGAACTGAAAGGCCAATTGATTCCAAACTTGGTAGGAAGCATCGGGGTGACTTGTAGATAAAATAGCTAAAATCGTGCCGATCGGAAATCCAAGATTTCTTGAAAATCTATTTTTTGCTTCTTCTCCTAAACCCAAAAGCCATTTGACTCCAAACTTGGTAGGAAGCATCGAGGTGGCTTATAGATAAAAAAAGCTTAAGTCGTTTCGATCGGAAATCCAGGATGCCCGTCATGGTGGCCATCTTGAAAATCTATTTTTCGCTTCTCTTGACTTAAAACTATATAGGAAGCATCGGAGTGACTTGTAGATCAAAATAGCTGAAATCGTTCCCATCGGAAAACCAAATGGCCGCCATGGCGGCCATCTTGAAAATCTATTTCAGACATCTTGAAAATCTATTTTTCGCTTCTTCTACTGAACTGAAAGGCAAATTGATTCGAAACTTGGTAGGAAGCAATCGGATGACTGGTAGATTAAAAATAGCTAAAATGGTCCCGGTTTGAATTCCAAGATGGCTGCCATGGCGGCCATTTTGAAAGTCTATTTTTCGCTTCTTCTCCTAAACTGAAAAGCCAATTGACTCGGAACTTGGTAGAAAACATCGGGTTGACTTATAGGTCAAAAATAGCTCAAATCTTTCCGATCGGAAATCCAAGATGTCCGCCATGGCGGCCATTTTGGAAAGCTATTTTTTGCTTCTTCTCCTGAATCGAAAGGCTTATTGACTTTATAAACTTGGTAGGAAGCATCAGAGTGACTTGTAGATCAAAATTAGCTAAAATTGTCCTATTGGACATCCAAGATGGCCACCATGTTGACCATCTAGAAAATCTGTTTTTCGCTTCTTCTCCTGAAGCAAAGGGCAAATTGACTCGAAACTTGGCAGGGAGCATCGGGGTGACTGACAGATTAAAAGTAGGTAAAATTGTTTCTATCGGAAATCTAAGGTGGCATGGCGGCCATCTAGTAAAAAATCTATTTTTCGCATCTTCTGAACTGAAAGGCCAGTTGACTCGAACCGGAGTAGGAAGCTTTGGGGTGACTTGTAAATCAAAAATAGATAAAAAAAAAATAATGTTCTGATCGGAAATCCAAGATAGAGGCCACCTACTTTTCGCTTCTTCTTCTGAACTGAAAAGCCAAATGACTCGAATTTGGTAGAAAACATAGGGGTGGCTGGTAGATCAAAATAGCTAAAACCGGTTTGACAGGAAATCCAAGATGACCCTCATGGCGGCCGTCTGGAAACTCTATTTTTTTTTTTTTTTTTTTTTTTTTTTTTTTTTTTTTGCTTCTTTTGAAAAGAAAGTCCAATTGACTTGAATTTCGGTTAGAATCATCAAAGTAACTTGTAGACAAATATAGCTAAAATCGCTCTGATCAGAAATACAAGATGGCCCCCACAGTTGCCATCTTAAAATCTGTTCTCATCTTCTCCCGAATACAAAGACCCACTAACTCAAAATTCAATAGGAAGTATTGGAGGGACTTGTTAATCAAAAACGCCTTAATTCATTTTGATGAGAAATCCAAGATGATTGCCCTAGCAGCATGTATTTTGAGCCATTTCTCCTGAACCAAAAGGGCAATTTACTCAAACTTCATTGGAAGTATTGAGGTGACTTGCAGATCAAAAGTAGCTAAAATTCTTCTGACTGGAAGTCCAAAATGGCCACCATCTTGAAAATCAATACTAAACTTCTTCTTTTGAACTGACCGGCCAAATGACTTAGACTTGTTTGATAATGAGGTGAGCGGGATACAAGGCCATCTTGATCCTCTTGTTTACCATATATGGACAAAGCGGCCATCTTGTTCAACGGTCCAGCAACATTTGGACAAATTATCAATATCCCTTCGAAGAAGACGTTTACATGTTACACGAATGTATATATGTGTGTAGTCCAGGGGCAAGGGAGATTACGCCTGGAAACAAAAGTTTGATTTTAACTAAAACGTTTTACTATTTTAATCATATATTGTAAGTTTCAGCCATCAGTCTTTTATACGTTTTCAGAAAAAAAAAGATTTTTCAACATTTTTCCTATACAAATGTAGATGGACGCAAACATGACCTTGCCATATGTAGGTCAAAGGTCAGCCTTCAATATTCATTTAAAAAAGACTTAAAAGACCTTGAGCCCTTAATGCTTTAGACCAAGATTCAGCCTCAAAATTTTCTCGGTTCTGGAGATTTTAAGCGTTTTACCATATAAGAGCGTGGCGGCCATCTTAATCAATGGCGGTGCCCTTTTGTACCATGTTTCAATTCCCCTTTAACAGAAGAATGCTCCAGATCAAATGTGAAGGAAGTCGTCTATTGGTTAAAGAGGAGTGCAAATGTGTGGACAGACGGGCCCCGGACGGCAAGTGATTACAATAGCTCATTCTGAGCCTTTGGCTCAGGTGAGCTAAAAGAAGGCTAAGAGAGAGAGAGAGAGAGAGAGAGAGAGAGAGAGAGAGATTTCTGGTTTTGCCTGTATATAGCGAATGTGTTGCCCTGGATCCCTCTACCAAATGTCGAGCACGAGCAGGAACAGGGATTAAGGGCAAATACTTGCGAGAGGAACTTGCACATTTGAACGCAGACCTGTAAAAGACCTCAGAGGCAAACATTATTAATTACATTCACATAGAACCGTAAACGGTGTTCTGTGAGACTTTTTAGATTAAGACCAATCATTTTCTAGTTATACGTCTATGGGGCATTTTAGCTGCAAGGGCAATCGTATCTATATGGCGGATCAGCTCAAAGACGTCTTCACCCAAGCAACGTTTCTTCAAAATTTAGATAATTAGATTTAAATATATTAATTAAGTGCTAATGGTTCAATAAGCCTTGCAAACTACATTGCTTTCTGTAAATAGTCTAAATAAAACCTAAGACTCCGATTTTTTCCATGTTCTTTGTTTCCAAGGACAACCTTTACACCTTTTCATTAAACTTCCCTGCCCCTGGTGTTAAGTGCCTAGGGACGACCGCAAACAGTCTGGCTGTACTTAATCATAGTGCAGTTTTCCATTTTTATTTTTCTAGGCAGCATTTTGTCCGTTCTGGTATTTTGGGAACTCGTGTTCCTCTAAGCCGGCGGTATGGGACGTATGCAACCTTACAAACTACATTGCTGCCATATGAAGGGTCTCAATAAACTGGGACTCTGATTTGGGTTCTTTTACGTGTTTTGTAGTTCTAAAAGTAACCGTTATGTAGCGAAATTTGATCGGTATTTTATGAGTAGACGTCGTGAAAGGCGCACGTTTTCAAGAAAGGATAACAGACAGAAAGAGATCACAATAGTCATCCTAAGTGCCACTCTAGTGGTCTAAAAACCAAACACTATAGGAAATAAATACTTATCTAAAATTGTTTTGTTTGTGTTGAGGATTTTACAGCCCAGTCAACCTAATTGGTTTGTCTAGCGGTCAATTTACCTAACCACACTTTTACTGGACAGCTTAGTCCTCTAAGCGGTTAACCAGTATTGTGCATGTTTTTTCGCCAGAAAATGACAACTGCCCTTCTTAAATCTGGAAGGGAGAGAATGACCCTAGAAAATATTTCATGATCAATCTCCACGAAAGAATGTTGCCGATCCGGCGGGACCGAACCTGTAACCTCCTGATCACCAGTCGGAAGCGCATCCAACTGAGCCACCGAGTCCGGCTAAAATTGTTAATAAGCGTCCCATTTAATTTCAGTTCAGCCATGTTATTACGGTTTCTGAAACTAGTGCCCTTATAAAGTGCCGTCTTACTACACTACCATGCCACAGGTGATACTTCTACGAGCTGGTCGTATTATTCTGATACTGATGCGACCAATCCTAGCTCTTTTACTTAATGTTGGACATAATGCAAAAGAGGAGTTAATTCTGATTTGAGGGGTAAAAAAATTAATACATGTATATTGCCTTTGGAAACAAAGAACACATTACAAATAGAAAGTTGGAGTCCCGGTTTTATGAAGTTTGCAACATTGCTTACACCCTCTAGCGTATACATGAACAAACCACTATGACAAATGAATAAATATTTTGAACATACTAACAACATACATTGGACTAAAAACAGAATTATGTTTTTTTTTTTATGCTCCTGTAGCACCGTACAATAACAGACATAAACGTTTCTTTGAGCGATTGCTTTTGCAAATTTCTTTGTCAACTCCAGGACTGATACAAAGCTTTAAATCACACATCCCCGAAAATGACTGAGGTAGAGTCTTTTCATAGGAAATTTATCTGGTGTCATTTCGTTTGTCAAATAGAGTTAAGCTTCAACTTAAGTTTATGGTTTATGTTTCTTAAAAAAAACCTAGCGCAGTTGATTGCAAATATTGACAACTTCGTTTAGTTTTGCTATCGTGCTTTGATAAAAAATACCTATTTCGCTACAAAAAGCAAAGGGAACTATACAGCGTTTAAATATATTTCCTAGAGACAGCATGATAATGATAATATCTATCATATAAATTGAAATGCGAACATGTGTATGCCTATTGAAATATATTGCAAATTTTACAACCGAAAAAGGAAAAATTTCAGATAAAAATTTCTGATATTTTTCATATTCCTGCTCAAAACATAGATTGTGTACTCGTTAGAACCACCTAGCCGAGGCCTAAAATCTAATTTTTAGCAAAATAACAAAAATAATGTATACCCCTGTAATCCCAGTTTTACTATATAAAAGTGGGGTTTAAGCGGGTCAAAATTATATAGGTGTGTTTTCGTGATGTGATATCCCAGAATTGCCATGAGAGTCGTGCAAACGCGATGCCAGAATTTGTATACTAACTCGACTCAGTTTGTTTGTGTTGAGGTTTTACGGCCAAGTCAACCCAATGGGCATGTCGAGCGCGGTCAGTTTATCTACCACACTTTTACTGGGCAGGCTTAGTCCTCTAAGCGGTTAACCAGTAATGTGCACATTCTTTCGCCAGATAATGTTTGTGTTGAAATTTTACGACCCAGTCAACCCAATGGGGTCATGTCGAGCGCGGTCAGTTTACCACCTAACCACACGTTTACTGGGCAGGCTTAGACCTCTAAGCGGTTAACCAGTATTGTGCACATTCTTTCGCCAGAAAAAATGACAATTGCCCTTCTTGAATCAGCGGATGGGAGAGAATGATCGTAGACAATATTTCATGATCAAATCTCCACGAAGGAATGTTGCCGATCTCGGCGGGGGTCGAATCAGCGACCTCCTGTCTCGAGTCGGATGCGCATCCAACTGAGCCACCAAGGCCGTCGCACTCGACTTAGTCATGTGTCGGGCATACAAGATAGTAAATTTTCTGGCGAAAGAATGTGCACAATACTGGTTAACAGCTTAGAGGACTAAGCCTGCCCAGTAAACGTGTGGTAAGTTAAACTGACCGCGCTCGACATGACCCCACTGGGTTGACTGGGCCGTAAAACCTCAACACAAACAAGATAGTAAATTGGTTCTACGATATACTAAATCGTCCACACTAGCTATTAAAAATCGTGCGTTCAACTTCTTGAGTGCCTGACATTATCTCGACATTATCTCGTGCGCACAATTTTTTTTTTTTTTTTTTGCTGTGTGTGTGTGTGGGGGGGGGGGGGGAGGTGGGGGGGGGGGGGGAAAGGTGGTTACGGCCCTTTCAAGAATATTACACATATATCGAACCGATCGTTCATCAAAGGTGGTCGAAAACAAAAGAACACGGGGAAACGTGCGCACAACTTAGTACCAGTGTCTTACGCGCTTAGCTTGTGACTTACTTATCACAAGCGCACTTATTACTAATTAGTACGAACGATAAAAATAGAATGTGTTGGCTGAAATAGCTATATTGAAACTTCCATACAGTTTGATATCTTTGTGAAACTTTGCACAGAGACTCTATTGATGATTACGATTATTTTATTCTAATCAGACAAATCCATTTGGTATCTGATCTGGAATTGAACAGCCGAGGTTGACCAGTCAATGAATACTTGAATGCAAGCATCGAGGAAACCGAAATTCATATAATCATGGTTCCTACTCATATTGATAAGACAGTCGTATTATTATTATTGACCTAAACAAAGTAAGGATATATATAGTCTTTTCTGGAGGTCAAAGAAGAAATAATGTTCAAATTCTAAGAAGAGAATTAACTAGTACGTGATCATCTGTGTGTTCCATTGCCTGAGGCGACCTCGGAAAATGCTGATCCAATGAAACCTGTGCAACTGCCTATTTATTTCTCTTGGTGGGCACCTCAGTTAAATTATGTCCAAGTATATGAATCGAGCCGGTGACATATCTTATTGCAAGCGGTGAAATCAGTATATATCCGAAATGATTAAACTGATATTTTCATAAATGAAAGAATATATTTTCACAAATGAAATACAACAAATCGATGTTATTTTCACTACTCGTTTCGAATTACGACATCGCTATTCTCATTGTTTCCCCAACAGATACCGATCCTACTTCGTTTTTTTTTTTTTTTTTTTTTTTTTTTTTTTTTCTCCTTTTTTATTTTTATTTTTTAACTTCTCTGTTTCTGAATTAAACTAGCAAGTGTCGGTATGCATTTTCTTGATTATAATGTAAGGAGCATTTTGTTAACAAGATTATTTTCATTTGCAGGAACTTTTTTGTTTTTGTCTTTCCAGCACTTCACGTGAAACACTGAACGTCTACGCCATGACGTTCATGTTTTGTTTGGTGACGTTAGTTATGACATCAGAAGTGCGCATTGGCGTGTAAACAATTAAGAAAAAGAATATTTGCTCTTTTTCAGTGAATACAATAACAATTTTCATCTCGTGTAATGAAAACATTCATTTTTTCACTCGTGCTTCGCACTCATGAAAATAATGATATTTTTTATTACACTCGATGAAAATATTAAGCACTTCACCGCCAAAGAGTAAACTTCCTTTATATATGCATTTTTCTTCCTCAAAACCTGAAAAGGCCGGCCTCGGTGGCTCAGTTGGATGCGCCGTCCGACTGGAGACCAGGAGGTCGCGGGTTCAACCCCCGCCGAGGTCGGTAACATTCTTTCGTGGAGATTGATCATGAAATATTTTCTACGGTCATTCTCTCCCTTCCGCTGATTCAAGAAGGGCAATTGTCAGTTTCTGGCGAAAGAATGTGCACAATACTGGTTAACCGCTTAGAGGACTAAGCCTGCCCAGTAATGTGTGGTTAGGAAAACTGACCGCGCTCGACATGACCCCAATGGAATGACTGGGCCGTAAAACCTCAACACAAACAAATAAAACCTGAAACTAAAATAAAATCAGAACAATTTTCATAATAAAGTTCAAATATATGATTTGAAAAAAAAAATGGTTCTGTTTAAGAGTCCCTTTCAAAGCATGATTTGCATCATGCCCTGCAGAGGAGACACAGCAAACTCTTGCATACTTGCGTGAAGTCATTTTGCATAATCATAACAACAAGGATGTGCAGGATTGATTATTTTAATATTTACTGCCAAAGCCAATCCTGAACCCTAATTGCTATATCACTAGACCTATGATGTTATACATGTATAAAAGGACACTATACATACACATGCAGACTAGAATCCATATATAGTGAATTTGCAAGACACAAGTCAAGCAGCTTTGAATACTGACCCAAAGTATCCGGATACCTTGCCTTATTACCATACTTATCAAAAAATTTGAACAAGTCTATCTGACTACATATGATGTGTCTAAATTTTGCGAAGAAATTATAAATAGTGTAGACCATAATTTGCTATGGCCTGTCTTCCGAATATTTAAGGCCAGCACAGCAATCCTCTGTTTAATATAGGTATATTTTATTTAATGAAATCAAGCTGATTTTGAGTTTAACGTTTCTTCTTACAAGCAATAAACTCCTGTCGAGACGCTGGAAGGGTGATAATGAAAGGTCCTGTGCAATAAAGCGGCGCAGTACAGACATCAGCTGAATTCCACCTTGCTAGTTTCGAACCAAGGACCTCATGATCCGGTCGGATGCGCTAACCACTCGAACGCTTCTGGGATTGGATGCAGCCGGCAGATTTTCCTGTAATATGTTACAACAGCTGCAACTATAGGGAAGTTTGCTTGCCTGCACACCATTCAAGCCATTCTAAAAGGCGGATCTGCTCTAAAAAGGTTGGCTACCTAGAGAGGCAGACGCGGTACATTTAGAGTAGACCCCTTTTCGTATGTAGAACAAAATCGGAGCTACCTCCCGTGAGGTATATTCCTTCTCATTGAAAGTGTACATGTGGAGAGACTTGAGTAGTGATGGCAGAAGGTACTGTCTTTAGTAGTGATATTTTGCGGGGTTTCGGCACTTTAAATAACATGTAGGTGTTGCGTATATTTGGGTATATACTTTGTAAACCTTTTTTTTTGTTACCCGTAAAGCGCATAGGTAAAGCAGCTAAATATTTCACTCTGTTAATATTTATTGAACTCAAGGAAGTCTATATTCTTGTTGCATTTTATGGTTCGAAAATTTCTGTCTGAAAACGGCAACGTACAGTCCCCTGATTTTAAGAATGACCCTCTAACAATTTAGGCCGCGAACCAGCTTGAACGTAAAAGGTGTCATTATATAGGTGAATATCAAAAGCCCAGGTCTACTTGCTGCATTCGCGCACTCTCATTTTGACCTTCTCAAATACGATCAATGCAGTCTGAAGCAAATACGCCAGAGTAAACCCTATATTTGTCATAGAAATGACTTATTATTTACCTTGAAGTATTCCCAGCGACAGTGCAAAATCTTTACGTTGAATGACATTGTAGCGTGAGATCTATCAGGCCATGAGATCTGTCACACCAGAAGTGTTAAACCGGAAATACTTGATGGAACTTATGCTGCGAGCATGAAATATTTCAGATCACGAGAAATATCAGAGTCATATGAGTTAAAATATCAAAGCAAATTTTATTTTATTTAAAAGAAGAAATATCTTTAAAAAGATAAACGGCGTAAAGGGTACTGGAATATGAATATTGAAACTACTTTGTGATTCAGTATGAAATGAAGAAGCCTTTTAAAATATAAACGTTATTACGAATGCAAACAGTATCAAGAAAATTTTAATACTGTACGACATTGTAAATATTGCAAGGGTTGGCAGGAATTGGAGTGTACTCAGATGTGTAAATATCTGTGCTAAATTATGAAAAGCAATTTAGCATTTAAGCGTATGGCATATAGTTTTAAAAAATCCATGCCAACCAGGCACCTTTTTGATAAAGAGTAAGCAAAGTGTAACACTGGCCATCAAGATTGGCAAAAACTGGAAAAAAATATTTAATTTGTAATAAGAGGGTCATGATGGCCCTGGATTGCTCACCTGGGAAGCAGTTTTTTTAACCTGGCGGAAGGATATTTTCAAAGTTTTCTGCATATATATATATCAGACCCTGGCCTTTGATGGTTATTTATTTATTTATTTTATCTTATTTTACTTTATTTACTTTTTTTTATTTTTATTTATTTATTTATTTTTTTTTTTTTTGTAATACAAATTAATTTGAAAAAATTTGATGGACGGTCAATCCAGTAATGCAGTATTACTGCAATCTAGTTAGTTGTTGATTTGAAGTGTTCTAGACAGACATATGAGGAATCAAACAAAATAATTTGAACAAATTTGATAGATATTCACCTTTGTTACATTTGTGCAAAAATTTTGAAAGTGGACCATAGGTTGTGCAGAAGAAGAACTGTCAAGTTTACTCTACATAATTCCATATATAACGAAAAGTAACCACGCCAACTGGAAGCCATATTTTTAGACGGAACAGAATTCTTTTAACAAGATTTAAAGACCTTCTGTTGAAGAAAAATCTCTGTAAAAAATCCAACCAGTCCGTACTGAGGAGATTTTGAAAGATTTGGATGCTATACCAACAAGAGGGATAACTCTATTCACAAACGTTGAACAATCATTCGGCTCTCCTACACATTGATGTTCAGACAGTTTGATTGTAGTGGGGAATCCACGTGACCAAATGACTATGTACACAGTTCGTTACTATTTTTAACTCCGCTTCAGGTAGGATGTTTTAGAATATCTCGATTTATACCAGATGAATTTTTTTTTTCAAGTAAAGCGCAGAGTACTTGGAAAATCAAGCTCTTTCCGGTGGTGTCGGTGCTATTCTGCAATCTGGGCCCAGTTGTTCCAAACTAACGATGTCGTTAGTTAGAGACTCGTTAAAATTTACATTCAGTGATACGCAAATATGCTGTTTTTTTTTTTTTTTTTTTTTTTTGGCTGAAAATATGTGAGTAACTTTTGCAGTGCAAAAGCTACTCACATTTTTTTTTCAGCAAAAAATATCAGAATATTGTATATTGAATCCGCTAAAACATTTAACGAAATGCCCTTAAGGAGCTCGTTAAGCTAACGACGCTTTGAACAACCGAGCCATGGTCTGATTCTCGAGAACATTCGGAGAAAGTTTTTCATAAAAAAACATGTACATTGTCCCGGTCACCCAGACTTATAGCAAAAACATTCTTCGAATGTTCTCGAGAATTAGACCAAATCGCAGAATAGCGCTTACACCACCAGAAAAAATTTCATTTTCGCGTACTCTGTGTTTTATTTGAACAAATTCCATTCGGTATGAATAGAGAAAAAAAAATCCTTTCTGAAGCGGAGCTAAATAGAGTAATATTTCTTCTTCGTGTTGTTTACGAATAGGCCGCTTACACCTCGAATGAATAAAAGGGGTGTTCAACAAACCTATTTCTTAGTTAAGAATGAACAATATTATTTATGTTGCCAATATTTCTATCAAGCTTAAGGCATAATTCCTGTTTATTTATTATATAAAATTAAACCATGCGATTTTATATCCCTTTTTGTACATAATACAAGGCACTTGATAATTCTGTATATTATCGACAATGTGGAGAGAAGTAATCTTGAACGCCCCTTGTTCGCTTAGCGCTTGGGCCGCTTACATCAAACATTTAGTCACACTGTACAAAATTATAAGTTCGTCTATAATCATTTATTTCATTGCAACTATTTTATTGGTATTATTTAAATTATGGGTATTTTTCCATTGTTTAACATCTGCATTGCCATACTGTACAACTTTAAATAGATACATGTCATAATCAAGCGATTGTTCAGTCATGAATATATTTGTTAAACATCGGAAAAATTCTATACTTACCCCTACTTGTTTGCAGAAGTTAACATATTTTTAACCAATCGCAAATTACTATTTATTCATTCGAGACTAATACCAATAAGTATGTCAAAAGCCAGCTTATACAGCTACGCCGAAAAAAATGTGTATTGCTAAAAATAGAATCTAAATAACCGCAACAGCCACAAATACATATAAAGTAAAATAACCGCAAGAGCCACAATTACACATAAAGTAATATATATATATTCTACACCGTAAGCCTGCCACGGAAAACGTGTGGTTAGGTATATTGACCGCATTCAACATGACCCTAAAAATAATAATAAAACGGTCATATCCGTCATATCTGTTCGTAAAAGACATTTAGAGTTTAGAACATGCTAGATAAATAAAAAAAAAAAGAGTTGACTACTGGTATATCCCTACTGGAAGGCCACTGACTGACGGGTTATACCGAATAGATTTCTGTTATGCTGTACAACTATTTAACCCGTCGGGTTACTAAAGATAAAATGCAAACAAACAAATTATAGGCAGCAAAAGTATTGTCTATTCTTTGTTTCTCCATGTTTTTAACAGACAGAAAGCTCCAGGGGCACAGTGCATTCAAATGCAAATAAGTCCACTTTTTTGTTTCTCCCTAAGCATTCATATCCGCAGGACTGGGCCAAGATAGCAAATCACTATTACATGAATGTAATCATATCCATGACAAAATATTGTTGATGGACTGATAAATTTTATCGATGCACCAGTATTTCTATATTTGTACCAATAAAATTTTGGTGATCCCAAAATATAGTAGTCTGGAAATTCAAGTTTCAAATAAATGGGCCGCGCCATGCGAAAACGTGTCTTCGGGTATATGCAGACAGCGAAGGCCCAGATCAATATACACATTCGCATTGTCTGATCAGGGGATTGTCCGCTAGCAGAATCATTGGATACTACATAATGAGCAAAGGCCCGGGTTATACTTAACGCATGCGCAGGATGATGCAAATGGTTGAAAGACACTTGACCCCAATGATACGTGCCTCGATGAATTTTGTCAGCTTGAATGTATTGTTAAAGGTGCACCAATGAAAAGAGCAGTAGACCGATAACGTAAATACATCAATAATATATCCTTACCTCGACAAATCATTGTAAATAAGATCGTCTGCGCATTTCAGTAGTTGGAGCACCTGACTAGTGTTATGGGGATTCGTCCCGCCTCGGGAAGGCAGTTTTCCTCTCCTGCTCACTAGTGTCAGAAGTAAAGTGGTGTGCATGGAATGTGGCCTATCGGGGGTTGCAGGCTAGAGACCTTCAGGACAGCTGGGTGGTGCCTGAATCCCAAATCTTATGAGGGGGAGGGGTGTAGTGGCTCAAATGCATGTACTTAATAAGACCGTCCGGGTAGCTCAGAAGGCAGGGAACTGGACGAGTGTAACTTGGGTCATGGGTTCGAGTCCGACCTTGGGCAGGCATTTTTCCTGTCATGTTTACTTTATTATTTGGATGTTCTAATTCATTTCCCAATTTTCTACCTGTAATGTTGTCAGAAACACATTAAATAGATGCTATTATCAAGGCTGGAAATTTCAGTATCGGGTTTTATACCCTTTATTAAATTGCTTACCTTCTGCTGTCCAAAGTAACAAGGCTGTGTTCCAACGTTGTGTGTTTACTAGGTCAGCCAATTCATCCGAGATATTGCGGTTATTTTACGATTTGTTTTAACTACCAATTCCTTTACTATGATAAAGGAGTACACATTGTCTATTTAAGATAAAGGATCGTAATAATTAAAGACGCATATCAAGCCAATGCGAGGGCACTTGGGTGTATTAATTTAATTTGGGATGCTTCTTTACCGTAGATTTGCTGTCAACGGTCTAAAACAGTGTTATGAACTATTTCTTTTTGGGTATGTATTATTGCATTTTAAAGATCATTATCCAGACCAGTCTAATCGATCTTTGATAAATGGACATCAAGTATAAACGTTTCCACAGAGCTCATTTGCGCAAAACAGACACAAAGGCTATTTTATGCTATTCCACGAACCATAGAATAAAATTATAGCATTTTAGTAGATATGTTTTTTTTCCTACATTGAATGAATACTACACCATGAGTGATTATCTCTTTCCCAGACAGTAACCTCTGGATGTTTTCTTGGATTCTTGAATTCTTGAATACACCATGTCTGAGCTCCCTGTTACATCCAAACACAGAATACCACTTTAGTTGCTGTACTGTTTTCTAAAGAAAGGTGAGATTTTCTTTGGTCTCTGAAATACTTCAATTAAGCTATTCATCTTTTCTTGTTAACAACCTTGTTTAATATCAACAAAAACATATAATACAATATAAACTATCGAAATTTTGTATCTGCAGAAAAGCATGTGAATGAATGACGACAAGGAGGGAAACTTAACACAAACCATATAATACTTCATATGCCACATACTGCTACATTTGATGACTGGGAAACCTTCCATATTAACCCTTTCGTCCCTACAGACCGATTCAGATATCACTGCAAACAATGCAAATCCAAATGAAACCAACCATCTTCTTAGGATCTACACAGCTTGCCGCTCTTTTATTGATTTTGGACTGAAATCCTTCTTCGCAATAATGAATGTGTCAATATTCAGGAATTAAATTTCTTTTCATAAAGTCAGGGGTAAATGGGTTAAGAAGAATGGGGGAGTGCTTGTCTAGAAACTACTTATCTAGGTTATGGTAGGGGTTTGATCAGAAAATATAGCAGAAAATAGGGTTGAGAGGGCACAAAAAAAGGAATGTTATAAAATTTGAAAGAAGTTGTGTAGAGGTGAGAATGAAAAGGAATATAACATAGCAATGCTTTGTTGTTGTTGTTGTTGCTGTTTATAGTTGGATTTATCGTCGGTTTCAACAATTTTTAAGTGATATCGCGATCGTGTCTGCATATGGCATGAATTGGATGCTCACTTTTAGTTTTCTCATTAATAAAAGATTTAATCAAGTTCACCTAAAATGAGTGGTGACAGATCAATGAATAAATCATCATCTTGCGTAGTGGCAACGATGGCACACTAGCAACCGATTCTGTAGGCCAAAAGGAGATATTCCAGTAAGGCGAAAATTTTTCCTAGTTGGCTCAGGTGTTGGACCAGACTTTAGAAATTACAATATGCGATTTTATTACATATTCCGGTAGCCCGATGTCTGTACCATAGCAGAAATTAAAAATATGCTACTTTTGTTTGTGTTGAGGTTTTACGGCCCAGTCAATCCAATGGGGTCATGTCGAGCGCGGTCAGTTTACATAACCACACATTTACTGGGCAGGCTTAGTCCTCTTAGCGGTTAACCAGCATTGCGCACATTCCTTCGCCAGAAACTGACAACAGCCCTTCTTGATTTGTTTGTTTGTGTTGAGGTTTTACGGCCCAATCAACCCAATTGGGTCATGTCGAGCGCGGTCAGTTTACTTAACCACACGTTTACTGGGCAGGCGTAGTCCTCTAAGCGGTTAACCAGTATTGTGCACATTCTTCAGCCAGAAAGCTTCCCTTCTTGATACAGCGGAAGGGTGAGAATGACCGTAGAAAATACTTCATGATCAATCTCCACGAAAGAATGTTGCCGACCTCGGCGGGGTTTGAACCCGCGACCTTCTGGCCTCCAGTCGGACGGCGCGTCCGACTGAGCCACCGAGGACGGCAAATATGCTACTAGCTTCTGATTATGGAGAGATGATTCAGCCCTGTTTACCCCACCCCGAAAACTCCTAAATTAATATTATATTCAAAACATTTACAGTCGACTCTCTTTATCTCGAATTCCAAGGGACTCACTGAAATACTTCGAGATATCCGTACATCGACATATCAGAGTTGAGAGAGTGAGGAAAACAATAAATTGAACAATTACATTTAACAAATGAATGTGTAATTTGACTCCTGAAGTTAGAAATATATGTATAAAATAATGTGGAAAAGAGGAGAAATTGCTCCTGAGGAGCTATTTCTCCTCTTCTCCACATTATTTTGTTACCTGTTGTCATAATTTCATGTTAAAATTGGGATCAGATTTTCACTTCGAGTTAAGCGGTTAGTCGAAATAAGCGAGTTCGAGATAACGAGCTTCGACTGTAGTTACCCTTTCCTTTAGAAAATATTTCTTGCATCAGAATAACGAGAACACAAGACTGCAATTGTTAAATGAATACAGTCAGTGTGCAAGTCTAGTATACGTGACTTAAATTATCTTCCTCATTTCCGGTTTAAATGCAAAACTGAGTTTCATAGAAGTTATTATAAAAATATGCCTTCCCCCTCCCCTTACACCCCTCAAACTCCCCCCCCACCCCCCCCCCCCCCCCCTCCTCGACCCAAGATGCATTTTGGTGGAGATATTACATACTTACGTCATATATATATATATATATATATATATATATATATATATATATATATATATATATATATATATATATATATATATATATATATATATATATATATATATATATATATATATATATATATATATATATATATATATATATATATATATATATATATGAAGTTGGGGCTAGGGGTGGGAGGGGACTACTTATATAACAATTTTGATGGAAAACATTTAATTCTGCATTTTCGCCGTAAGTGAGAAACAGAATTCTAGTAAAATATACCTGAGACGCGCACAGACTGTATTCATTCAAATATAATTTCCAATCAGTGTTGTGCTCTCGTCATTCTGGTGCAAGAAATATTACCCAAAGGGAAAGGTAACTAGATAAAATTCCCATCGTTTTGTTTGTTTGTGTTGAGGTTTTACGGCCCATTCAACCCAATGGGGGCATGTCTAGCGCGGTCAGTTTACCTAACCACACGTTTACTGGGCAGGCTTAGTCCTCCAAGCGGTTAACCAGTCCCATCGTTTTGAACATGGTACTAATTTACAAGTGTTTTTGGGCTGGAGTTATCTACCCTTGATAATAAGAAGCATAAATTTTCCTTTCTGCCTTGATTCAGACGTCGGGCCTCCGGAATACGTGACAAGAGGGCCATGATAGGCCTGTATCGCTCACCTGAATATCAGAGCACTTACACAACGTGACCTAGAAATGATCAAGGGAAACATTCTGACCGAGATTCCTGATGATTATATTAACAAGTAGGACAATGTAGCATGTCTAATGGACCATGAAATATAAGTCAAGGTCAAATATGGATTACTGCTCTAAAGAGGCCATGCTAAGGTGTATGTATGTGCGAAGAATCACTGGCGTTTGGACAAATAGTAACTGAGAAACTGACCTAAACGCAAAAACTTAATAAATTCAGTGGACAGTAAAATATAGGTCAATGTCAAATATGGATGACTGCACTCAAGAGGCTATGCTAAAATGTATGCAAATGCCAAGTGTCACTGCCGTATGATCAAATAGTTACTGAGAAACTAACTTAAGCAGAATAGAAATTTTAGAAAATCACTGGACAATGAAATATAGGTCATAAATGACCCAGCTCCAAACTTGACCTAGAAATTATCAAGACAAAACATTTTGAGCAAGATTCATGATAATCACTTCAAAAAATGTAAACTCTTAGAGTGTTAACGTTTTCCTTTAATTTGGCCTGGCGACCTAATTTTTGACCCCAAGTGAAAAAGTTTTGAACTTGACCTAAAATCAACAAGCCAAACATTTTGAGCACAACTCATGATTGTCATTTCAAAATGTGATTTCTAGAGTGTTAACAAGGTTTGCCTGTGATTTGAACCAGTGACCTAGCTTTTGACCCCAAGTAACCCACTTTCAAACTTGACCTAGAAATCAACAAGCCAAACATTTTGAGCAAGATTTATGATGATTACTTAAAATGCGACCTCTACAGTGTTAACAAGATTTTCCTTTGATTTGGACCGGTGGCCTAGATTATCATCTCAAGTGATTCAGTTTGAACCCGACCTAGAAACTATGAAGACATACATTTTGAGCACGATTCATGATGATTGCTCAAAAACAAATGTGACCTCTAGAATATTTACAATGGTTTCCTTTGTGACATAGTTTTTACTCAAAATGACACAGTTTCAAAGTTGACCTAGAAATCATCAAGACAAACATTTTGAGCAATATTCATGAAAATTACTTCAAAAACGAGGTCTCTAGAGCGCTATTAATTTTTGTCTTTGATTTGGTCCGCTGAACTTGTTTTTTTACCCGAGTTACCTAGTCTCAAACGTGACTTTGAAATCATCAAGGTAAGTATTTTGAGCAAGAATCATGATGATTATTTGAATAAGATATCATAAGGGCAAAGATTCTGGTAAAGTTTCATGAAGATTGGAGAAAAAAACTGTAGAGTCCAGAGGTAGAAAAAGGTTTTAAAGAAATCTAACCTAGTGACCTGGTTTTTGACTCGGCATGATCCATATTCAGACTTGATCAAGATATCATTAAAAAAAAACTCTGGTAAAGTTTCATAAAGGCTGAAGCAAAACTGTGGCCTCTAGAGTGTGAACAAGGTTTTATAGAAAAGTGACCTAGTGACCTAGTTTTTAACCCTACAGGCCCCACATTCCAACCTGACCGAGACATTATCAAGCCAAACATTTTGGTAAAGTTCTTTGAAGATTAACACAAAACTGTGGCCTCTAGAGGGTGAATAATGTTTTAAAGAAATTTTACACAGTGACTTAGTTTTTGATCCGGAATGACCTATCTTCAAACTTGACTGAGATATCATCAAGTTAATTATTTTGGTAAAGTTCTGTGAAGATTGAAGGGAAAATGTGGTCTCAAGAAGGTTAACAAGGTTTTGAAGAAATTCGACCTTGTGACCTAGTTTTTGACCCTACATGACCCAAATTCAAATGTGCCCAAGATATTAATAAGACAAATATTCTGGTGAAAATTTACCCAGATTAAAGCAAATGTTAGGTCTCTAGAGGATGAGCAAGGTTTTACACAAATCTGGTCTAGTGACCTTCTTTGTCAACCATACATGACGCATACTCAAACTAAACCAATATATTATCAGAAAAAAACAACTGTCTTGAAAAGTTCCATGAAGATTAAATCAAAACTATGGATTCTAGAGGGTGAACAAGTTTTTTCAAAGAAATGAATCCTAGTGACCTATTTTTACTCAAAATGACCCATATTCCAACACGGCCTAGCCGAGATATTAACAAGAAAAACATTCTGGTAAAAATAATTATGACGATTGAAGCAAAACTGTGGACTCTTGAGAGTGAACAAGGTTTTTTAACAAATCTAAACTAGTGACCTAGATTTTGATCCGACATGACCCATATTCGAACTTGAATAAGATATTATCAAGAGAAACCTTTTGGTTTAGTTTCATGAAAATTAAAGCAAAAATGTGGCCTCTAGAATGTAAACAAGGTTTTAAAGAAATTTAATCTAGTGACCTACTGTCTAATCTGACATAACCTATATTCGAATATGACCGAGATATCATCATGTCAAACATCTTGGTAAAGTTTCATGAAGATTCCAGCAAAACTGTTACCTCTAGAGGGTGAACAATGTTATAAAGAAACTTGACCTAGTTTTTTTACTCGACATAATCCATGTTCAAACTTGACCGAGATATTATCTAGAAAAACTTTCTGGTAAAGGTTCATGACGACTGAAGCAAAATGTTGGCCTCTAAAGGGTGAACAAGGTTTTAAAGAAATTTGACTTTGTGACCTAGTTTTTTACATGCTATAACCATTAATCGAATTTTACCGAGATATCATCATTTCAAACATTCTGGTAATTATGATTGATGAAAACCTTTAGCCTCTAGAGGGTGAACAACATAAAAGTTGACGACGCATGATGTAGGTATGACTGACACAGGGTGATCACAATAGCTCACCTAGAGCACTTCGTGTGAAGGTGAGCTAATAAAAATCTAGTAATCAACACGTGAGCCAATTAGGGAAAATCCTCGCTTAACTGCAATATCTTCCTAGACAATCTCAAGTGTCATTATCTATTTTCAACTAAGGTGACATGAACGATTTGTGTGTGATGTAAATAAACAACTATAAAGGTTACTATGGCAACCAAAATATTGGGCCGGCCTCGGTGGCTCAGTTGGATGCGCCGTCTGACTGGAGACCAGGAGGTCGCCGGTTCAACCCCCGCCGAGGTCGGCAACATGCTTTCGTGGAGATTGATCATGAAATATTTTCTACGGTCATTCTCTCCCTTCCGCTGATTCAAGAAGGGCAGTTGTCAGTTTCTGGCGAAAGAATGTGCACAATACTGGTTAACCGCTTAGAGTACTAAGCCTGCCCAGTAAACGTATGGTTAGGTAAACTGACCGCGCTCGACATGACCCCATTGGGTTGACTGGGCCGTAAAACCTCAACACAAACAAAACCAAAATATTGTACCATCGCAAAAATCACAAAAATAGCCACTTAAAGGACAACTACCTGCCTTTAGCAAACCCGGCGATTTGTAATAACGCCGCAATTTGTAATAAACTTTGTTTATTACAAATTGCAGCGCAAGACACAACGCAATTTGTAATAACGCCACAATTTGTAATAACCTTGTTTATTACAAATTGCTGCGCAAGTTTATTACAAATTGCGGCGCATGTCACCACGCAATTTGTAATAAAGTTGCACTTTGTAATAAACTTTTCAAACAGACTGCCCCAGAACTTGCGAAGTATGTGTACATGTACGGTCCTAACAACTAATCAGGGGACAGAACAGGACAATTTAGACACCAGAGACGAAGTTTTATAACAAGTTGCGTTGACCTTGTTTATAGGCGTTTATCGATGATTTTCACATTTGCCGTAAATTGTAATAAACTTTCCAAACATAAGCTACGGAAGGAATTTTGAAGTATATTACTTGTATCATCGTAACAACAAATCAGGGGACAGAACAGGACAGTTTAGACATCAGGGGTGAAGTTTTCGAACCTTTATTACAAATTGCGTTGACTTTGCCTTTTGGCGATTTTCGATGATTTTCACATTTGCCGCAATTTGTAATAAACTTTCCAAATTAAAATTTCTCCGGGAATTTCGAAGTATATATATTTGTAGCTTCGTTACAACTAATCAGGGGACAGAACTGTACAGTTTAGAGATTAGAAATGAAGATTTCAAACTTTTATTACAAATTGCGTTGACCTTGGATTTAGGCGTATTTCGATGACTTTCACATTTGCCGCAATTTGTAATTAACTTTCCAAACTAAAATTACTGCAGGAATTTCGAAGTTTACATATTTCTATCTTCGTCACAGCTAATCAGGGGACAGAACTGTACAGTCTAGACATTAAAGATGAAGTTTTCAAACTTCATTACAGTTTGCGTTGATCTTGTTTTGGGGCATTTATCGATGATTTTTACAATTGTCGCAATTTGTAATACACTTTCAAAACATAAGCTACTGTAGGAATTACAAAGTATATTACTTGTATCATCATAACCACTAATCAGGGTACAGAACAGAACAGTTTAAACATCAGGGATGAAGATTTCGAACCTGCATTACAAATTGCGTTGGCTTTGCCTTTTGGCGATTTTCGATGATTTTCACGTTTGCCACAATTTGTAATAAACATGTCAAATTAAAATTTCTTCGGAAATTTCGAAGTGTATGTATTCGTAGCTTCGTTACAACTAATCAGAGGACAGAACTGTACAGTTTAGAGATTAAAGATGAAGATTTCAAACTTTATTACAAATTGCGTTGACCTTGGTTTTAGGCGTTTTTCGATGATTTTCACATTTGCCGCAATTTGTTATAAACATTCCAAACTAAACTTGCTCTAGGAATTTCGAAGTTTACATATTTCTAACTTCGTCACAACTAATCAGGGGACAGAACTGTACAGTCTAGACACTAAAGATGAAGTTTTCAAACCTCATTACAGATTGCGATGACTTTGGTTTTTGGCGTTTTTCGATGATTTTCACATTTGCGCAATTTGTAATAAACTTTCCAAACATAAGCTACCGTAGGAATTTCGAAGTATATTACTTGTATCATCGTAAAAACTAATCAGGGGACAGAACAGGACAGTTTAGACACTAGGGATGAAGTTTTCGAACCTTCATTACAAATTGCGTTGACTTGCCTTTAGGCGATTTTCGATGATTTTCACATTTGCCGCAATTTGTAATAAACTTTTCAAATTAAAATTTCTTTTAAAGATGGAGATTTCAAACTTTATTACAAATTGCGTTGAACTTGTTTTTAGGCGTTTTTCGATGATTTTCACATTTGACGCAAATTGTAATAAACTTTCCAAACTAAAATTACTCCAGGAATTTCGAAGTTTACATATTTCTATCTTCGTCACAACTAATCAGTCAAGTTCAGTCCTCATATTAGTTGAAACGAAGATACAGGTACATACACTTTGAAACTTCTGGGGCAGTTTAAGTTTGAAAAGTTTATTACTAATTGCGGTAAATGCAAAAATCATCGAAAATCGCCAAAAACGCAGTCAACGCAATTTGTAATAAAGTTCAAAAACTTCAACTTTGATGTCTGAACTGTCAAGTTCAGTCCTCTTATTAGTTGTATCGAAGATACAGGTACATATACTTTGAAACTCCTTGGGCAGTTTAAGTTTGAAAAGTTTATTATAAATTGCGGTAAATGCGAAAATCATCGAAAATCGCCAAAAAACGCAGTCAACGCAATTTGTAATAAAGTTCGAAAACTTCAACTTTGATGTCTGAACTGTCAAGTTCAGTCCTCTTATTAGTTGTATCGAAGATACAGGTACAAATACTTTGAAACTCCTTGGGCAGTTTAAGTTTCAAAAGTTTATTACAAATTGCGGTATATGCGATTTTCATCGAAAATCGCAAAAAAAAACGCAAGCAACGCTATTTGTAATAAAGTTCGAAAACTTCAACTTTGATGTCTGAACTGTCAAGTTCAGTCCTCATATACTTTGAAATTCCTGGGGTAGTTTAATTTTGAAAAGTTTATTACAAATTGCGGCGAATGTTTAAATTATCGAAACGCGCCAATAAGCAAACTCAAAGCAATTTGTTATTAAGTTCGAATACTTAAGTTTGAATACTTCATTTATCCAGTTGTGTCACTGATTAGTTGTAATGAAGATACAAGTACATACATGTATAAATCGAAATCGCATGGATAGTTCAAGTCTGAAAATTTATTACAAATTGTGGCGAATATGAACATCATCGAAAATCGCCAAAATGCAAAGTCAACTCAATTTGTAATAAAGTTCGGAAACTTCGTCTCAGATATCTAAACTGTCCAGTTCTGTCCCCTGATTAGTTGTAACGAAGATACAAGAAAATACACTAGAAAATTCTCAAGGTAGTTTAAGTTTGGCAAATTGCGGCGAATGTGAAAATCAATGAAAACCTCCAGAATGCAAAATCAACGCAATTGCAATAAAGTTTGAAACTACGTCTTTGATGTCTTAACTTTCCAGTTTTGTCTCCTGGTTAGTTGTAACGAAGATACAAGTGCATACGTCAAAATTCATTTGGTAGTTCAAGTTTGAAAAATTTATTACAAATTGCTGCAAATGTGAAAATCATCGAAAATCACCAAAGAGCAATTTAAACGCAATTTGTAATAAAGTTTGAACACTTCACCTTTGATACGTAAACTGTCCTGTTATGTCCCCTGTAGTCGTTACAAAGATAAAAGTACATATACCTCGAAATTTCTGGTGTAGTTTTAGTTTGGAAAGTTCCACTACAATTGGGACGAATGTGAAAATCATCGAAAATCACCAAAAAGCAAAGTCAATGCAATTAATAATAAAGATAAAAAACTTAAAATTGTCTGAATTGTCCAGTTCTTTCCCCTGATTAGTTGTAAGGCAGATACAAGTACACGTACTTCGAAACGCCAAAGGATACTTTAAGTTTGTAAAGTTTATTACAAATTGCGACGAATGCGAAAAATCATCGAAAAACAAGGTCAACGCAATTTGTAATTAAGTTTGAAAAACTTTGCCTTTCATGTCTAACTGTCCAGTTCTATCCCCTGTTTAGTTGTGTCGAAGATACAAATATACATGCTTCGAAATTATTTGGGTAGTTAAAGTTTGAAAAGCTTATTACAAATTGCGGCAAATGCGAAAATCATCGAAAATCGCCAAAAAGCAAAGTCAACGCTATTTGTAATGAAAAATTTCATCTTTCATGTCTACACTCTGCATTTCTGTCCCCTGTTTAGTTGTTAGGAATGTACAAGTACATATACTTCGCCAAAAAAATTAGTAAGAGAAACATTCAGGGAGTGCCACAATCACAAACCGCAGGCCTTCCCAGACACCAAGAGGAAGAAGAAACAGACAAAACCAAACAAGCGGAAATCGAACAAACGTACGAAAAGCACTAAGATTAGCTCTCTCTTCCCCAAGCGAGGTAATCGCAATGCTAAATGGACTGAAAACACACAAGAACAAAATAACACAAGTTAAGACATAAAACAAATCGCCTCGTAAAATAAACCACAAAGCAACAAAGAGTAAGTCTTGGGACAGTCCAAGTTTGAAAAGTTTATTACAAATTGCGGAGTTATTACAAATTGCGTGGTGACATGCTCCGCAATTTGTAATCAACAAGTTTATTACAAATTGCGGCGTTATTACAAAATGCGTGGTGACAACGCTATCTTGCGCCGTTCCGACGTCATTTTGACACTTTGCTGAAGTCGCTCCTTGTTTTTACGACGTTAGGCGATGAAACGTCGTTTTTCGCGCGTCAACAACTTAAGAAATGGATGTAAACAGCAGCGTTACAGTCAAAACTTTTGGCGGTATTTCTTTATGCGATGGCTGAAAGTTTGGAAAAGTCTGACTTTTTCGTCGTGTTGAATCGAAATAGATCCGCTCTTGTGCGTAATTTGTTGAGTAAAAAATCAGTTTATCAGTAAGTTGTAAGAAGGTAAACCACTGGCCCTTTGCACTCGTGATTTGATCTACTTTACAACGGATCTCAAAACAGTGATTTATTACTCAACAAATCACTGCTACAGCTGATCTATTTCTTAAACAATAAAATGCTCAACACGTACTATTTTCAAAGCTTACCTTTGGAAACTTATTCCCACACAGCGGATAAGCTCACATATTCAATACCAATTATCTGAGTTAAGCAGACCTCAGGATTAATGCTCATTATTGGTCTAAATCATCATCGGCTGTATAATTAAAGAAAATATAAAGTTCAAAAAGTTAAACGGTTACTATGGCAACCAGAGTGGTATCATACTGCGACAAACATAAACATAACAGTTATAGCGTCTATATTCGTTGTAACTGCATGCACACCATCTGCACCAACACACCCAATGCCCTCTCACTACCCCAAACACTGACACACGTGAACTTGATTGTCCTACCATGTTATTAGCAACGGTAAAGTTTAGCAGGTTTTATTGTTATGTTTAACATGAGTTCGTTTAGCCACTTTTTTTAGCTTACTTGAGCCGAAGACTCCGGGTGAGCTAAAAAAATGGCAGCCCCCGACGTCCATCGTTGTCGTTCGTCGTCCATACTTTCGAAAAGAAATACCTTTGCAGCCTGTAAGCAAAGCGCTTTTGAACAGCGTGTTGTTAGATCTTCATGAAACTTGGAAGATAACAGTAATATGCATAAAATCTCGGGCGAGTTCAAAAATGGTTAGATCGGACCAAAAATGGTACAGTTGCATTCCGTTAATTGTCAAAAATGGCCATAATCGACGTTTTGAACAGCGTAGCTTCATTATTTTTGTTGGATCATCATGAAACTTGTAGATATTAATGACATGGATAAAATCTCAGACGAGTTTGAAAATGGGCCAGATCGGATCAACAGTAGCAATGTTTTATCCCCTTGGCTATCAAAATGACCATTATTGACCATGTGAACAGCGTAGCTTCTTCAGGTTTTGCTGTACCTTCATGTAACTTACAGATAATACAGTGAACCCTCGTTACAGCGATAACATTTGTTCGCAAAGACGTTTTCATTAAAATGAATTTGCTGTTGTACGGAATTCTTAATGAGCATATCGATATCAAACAAAGGTCTTGTCTTTTTCTTATATTTCCTCATAGAATATGTTTTGGATATTTGTTAGAATAAGTTTCTTAAAAGTATTTGATACAATATTCTGACATTATTTGTGACTAACTGTTACCTCTTAAGCGAAGGTTTCATGACAATCAAATTTTCATTATAATGAATTTTGTTGTTGTATCGAGTGTCGGTATAAAGAGGATTGTCTGCAATGGCATGCATAAAATTTCGAACGAGTTTAAACACTGGTCAGATCGGACCAACGGTGGCAGAGTTATGCCCCCTTCATTGTCAAGATGGCTTGTAAACATTCTACAGGCCACGTTTTCAGTCTTATCAATTTCAATTTTTTCAGAGTGATGTCCTTGACAAAATGTCGGTCAAGTTGGAAACTGGGTCATGTGGGGTCAAAAATAGGTCATTAGGTCAAATAATAGCGTCGTGCGTCGAGCGGTATCGACAATTTCCTTTAAACGCCTACTCTTCCTACACACTGGGTCGATTGACTCGAAACTTGGTAGGAAACTTTGAAGTGACGTGAATAAGAAAAATAGCTTAAGTCTTCCGATCAGAAATCTGAGATGGCCGTCATGGCCGCCATCTTGAAAATCTATTTTTTCGCTTCTTCCCCTGAACCGAAAGGCCAACTGACTTGAACCTTGGTAGGAAGCGTCGGGTGATTTGTAGATCAAAAATAGCTAAAATCGTTCCGATCAAAAATCCAAGACGGCCGCCGTCTGAAAAATCTATATTTTTGATTCTTCTCCTGAACCAAAATGCCAACTGACTTAAAACGCAGTAGGTAGCATTGGGGTGACTTGTAGATGAAAAATAGCAAAACTCGTTCTGATCGGAAATCCAAGATGACTGCCATGGTTGCTATCTTGAAAATCTAATTTGATTCGTCTCCTGAACCGTAAAGCCAGCTGACTTAAAACTAGGTAGGAAGCACTGGAGTATCTTGTAGAGCAAAATTAGCTAAAAATCTTTTCGATCTGCAATCCAAGCTGGCCGCCATGAACACCATCTTGAAAGTTTGTTTTTCTCTTCTCCTGAACCGAAAGGTCAGTTGATTTGAATCTTGGATCAAAAAAGTAAAAATAATTCCAATCAGAAATCAACATGCCATGACCGCCATCTTGAAAATCTATTTTATTGCTTCTTCTCTCGAAACAAAAGGCCAACCGACTTGAAACTTGGTAGGAAGGAAGCATTTGGTTGCCTTGTACATCAAAAACAGCTAAAATTGTTCCGATCGAAAGCCCAAGATGGGCGCCATCATTAAAATCTATTTTTAGCTTCTTCTTTTTAACTGAAAGGCTACTTGACTTGAAAGTTGGTAGGAAGCATCAAGGTGACTTGCAGATAAAAAAAAAAAAAAAAAAAAAAAAAAAAAAACAGAAAAAAGAAAAAGCTAAAATAGTTGCGATTGGAAATCAAAGATGGCCGCCATGGCTGCCATATTGAAAATCTATTTTTTGCTTCTTCTTCTGAACCAAAAGGCTTGGAACTTGGTAGGAAGTATCAGGGCGCTTTGTAGATTAAAAATAGCTAAAGTCGTTCTAATCAGAAATCTAAGACGGCCGCCATGGCTGCTATCTTGATAATCTAATTTGCTTCTTCTCCTGAAGGCAACTGACTTGAAACTTGGTAGGAAGCATCGGGGTGTCTTGCAGAGCACAAATATTTAAAATTGTACCGATTCGCAAGCCAAGATGGCCGCCATGGCCACCATTTTGACTTTTTTCTCTTCTTCTCCTTAAACAAAAGGCCAATAGACTTGAAACTTGGTAGGAAGCATCGGGGTGACTTGTAGATAAAAATAAAGAAATTGTTTTGATGGGAAATCCAAGATAGCCGCCATGGCCGCCATCTTGAAAATCTATTTTTCGCTTCTCTTCCTGAAACGAAAGTCAAATAGTCTTGAAACTTGACAGGAAGCATCGAGGTGACTAGTAAATCAAAACAGCTAAATCATTCTGATTGGAAAGCCAAGATGATTGACATCTTGAAAATTTTATTTTTTGCTTCATCTCCTGAACCAAAAGGCGAACTGATTCGAAAAACTTGGTAGGAAGCATCAGAGTGATTTGAATATAAAAAAAAAGTTAAAATCGTTCCGCTGAGAAATCCAAGATGACCGCCATGGCCGCTATCTTGGATATATATTCCACGCTTCTTCTTCTGAATCGAAAGGCCAGTTGACTCGAAACTTGGTAGGAAGCATCAGCGTGATTTGTAGATGAAAATCATATTAAATCCTTTTCATCGGACATTCAAGATGGCCGCCATCATAGAAATCTATTTTGCACTTCTCCTGAACCGAAAGGCCAATTTACTCGAAACTTGGAAAGAAGTATCTGGGTGAGTTGTAGAACAAAACTAGCTAAATTTGTTCTTGTTAGAAATCCAAGATGGCCACCATCTTGAAAATCTTATTTTGAACTTCTTTTGAACAGAAAGGCCAACTACCTGGAAAATTGATAGGAAGCATCAGGGTGAATATATATATATATAAAGCTGTCTATTAATATGTTGTTATCAACGTAAAAACTCCGCTCAAACTCAGAAAATCGAACATAGCAAAGGCACAAACGCCTTGCATAACTGTGTGTATAAGCAGAATTTTGTTTTTTTGTTGCCTACGTAAGGACAGGTTTAAATGCTTATACATCTAATCGCGCCAGCAGTGACCACGCTGATGATCCGAGTAAAAACAGTACAATTTTATAAAGCCCCGCTCCGCGACTAAAAAAATTGACAATCGCAGGAAGATTGCAGAAGTCGCAATAATGGGCGTAACGAACAAAATTAGTCGCAGCCAGGCTTTTGAGCATGCACAAAGACTAGCCACGACTTATTCTGGTCGCAGACTGGTTGCAATGGTTTTCTGGAAGTCGCCATCAGTCGCCCACCAGTCACTTATCGGTCGCCGATCGATTTCACCAACTCTTTGACTCTGAAATCTGGCAACCTTGCTGCGATCTATTGGCGCTCAGTCGGCGACTGTTTGACGATCGATCGGAGACTGATCACTGGTGAAATTTGTTTGTGTTGAGGTTTTACGGCCCAGTCAACCCAATGGGGTCATGTCGAGCGCGGTCAGTTTACCTAACCATACGTTAGTACTCTAAGCGGTTAACTAGTATCGTGCACATTCTTTCGCCAGAAACTGACAACTGCCCTTCTTGAATCAGCGGAAGGGAGAGAATGACCGTAGAAAATATTTCAAGGTAAATCTCCACGAAAGAATGTTGCCGACTTCGGCGGGGGTTGAACCCGCGACCTCTTGGTCTCCAGTCGGACGGACCATCCAACTGAGCCACCGAGGCCGGCATCACTGGTGAAACGGCGACTGATCGCCTACAGGTTGCAAGGAGGTAATAGATAGCCGAAAGTTTGCAGTGCCAACTACAACGAAAAGCTGTCTTCATGTCCTAGCATCATTTTATCACCAGCGTTCAAAGTGTTCGCATTATGATGCGTAAAGGAATATATATATATATATATATATATATATATATATATACAGTAGAACCTCGATAATTCAAAGTCCAAGGGACCAAGCAGTTTTCTTTGAATTATTGAGACTTTGGATAATTGAGGGTAAAATGCATACATATATTTCAGTTGGGACTTCAAAATGATTTTGAATTATTGAGAATTTTGAATTATTGGAGTTTGAATTATTGAGGTTCTACTGTATATATATGTATATATATAGCATTCTGGTTGTTTTGTTGCAAGCGAAGCAATTGTATCTATCATCATATTGTCAACTTGCACAGAAATGAATTCATCCATGTCGTAACATTTTATTAAAAATCGCCGTTTGATTACAACTAGTCTCCGACTGGTAGCCAGTCACTCTTAACTAGTTGCAATCCTACGGCGACAAGTCACCGATCAATCGCCGACGGCGTGCAAAAACTATCGCCGATTGTACGGCGTCTGGTCGGTGACTGATCGGCGATTATATTTGTAGAAAAAAAAGTAGTTGAAACAGTCGCAGAGGTCGCGAGTCAGTTGCAAACGAAAACAGCCGCAAAGCGTCGCATCGCAGTCGCAAGCTATTGGACCGAGGCTTAAGACATTATGCGGCTGAAACACTGGTCTGCAAAGGCACGTGCAAGAGAAAAACATTTAATTTTGGGCAGTAAATGTACGAAGCTGTCAATATTTGTTTCTTTTTAACAGCACATGCACTCCTACTTTCAACACTTTTCTGCACCTGTGTAACAAAACAATTTGGTGCGTATAACGCAACAACCAGGGATATTTGCATATGTTGGCAAATCATCACAATAGCTCATCCTCAACCTTTGGCTCAGGTGAGTTACAAAAAGGGGGCTAAATAGCAGAATATAGCATGTCATGACAGAGAGAGAGAGAGAGAGAGAGAGAGAGAGAGAGAGAGAGAGAGAGAGAGAGTCATAAATTGAATTCCGCCTTTAGCGGGATTCGAACCTGGGACAACGTGATCAGAAGCGATTGATCGAGACAGAGAGAGGATCGACCAACATAAAAGGAGCCGAAACAGCTATTGTGCTAGTATCTTTTGTTGACGGGCTGATGACGGCGCTCTTATTTGCCTATCGGACATCTTTTCCTGTCTGCAAAGTATGACTCGACGGCCATGGATATATGGTTCAATACATTTTCAGTGTCGCCTGAGACAGTCCAAATGGTCTGATTTTATTCCGAACACAATACAGCTGCCCTAGAAAGATTAGAATCTAACTCAGTCCTTGCACGGACAGATGAATACCTTACCAACTTTGCAAGGCACGCCAAGCTAAACATGTGCAGAAACGTGATACATGCTGTATAATAGGAAAAAGAATAGACCGTGTCATTCACATTGACTATTATTCAAAATTAAATGTTTTTCCTTTTTTTTTTCTATCTCTTGCACACGCTTTTTCTCGCCACATAAAGTCTTACTCAACCGCACTTTTTCTAATCGGATGATCAATGTGGTGACGTCACATAACATTTTCCTCAGCAACCTTAGAAATATTACCGTAATTACCCTACGTATTAGATACATTTTCTTCGGTACCGTACTTATCCTGTAAATTGAATGCCAACTTGATTTTAAAGTTTGGCTGATTGGCAGAAGTTGATTTGTTAGTGTTGAGGTTTTACGGCCTAGTCAACCCTATGGGTCATGTCGAGCGCGGTCAGTTTACCCAACCACATTTTTCTGGGCAGGCTTAGTCCTCTAAGCGGTTAACCAGTATTGTGCACATTCTTTCGCCAGAAACTGATAAATGCCCTCTTTGAATCAGCGGAAGGGAGAGAAAGACCGTAGAAACTGTGGTGGGTGTCGAACCCGCAACCTCCTGATCTCCAGTCGGACGCGCATCCTACTTAGCTACCGATCAAGCTACACTATAATATACATGAGCTGCTTATCTGGGTATGTATCATTTGCTCAGGTGTGTTTGTCTGAATACTGAAGGAAAATGGGGTATCCTACAGTTTTAATATTCCAAGAATGAAATTGGTAGTATATACTAACAGAAGAGTACCTTTTTTTCTGTAAAAAAACATATTTAAGCATATAACAAGCTTCGGGATTTTTGCTTTCTGACCGCGGCGCAAGGCTGTATTAAACACGTTATATACTAAGAAACCATGTAATCAGAACCAATTTTAGACTGAAACTTAACTTTTCCCATTATATTATTTTCGTTTGTACCTGCCAAAATTTGCGCCTATTGTGATTTAGGTGCGAATTTGTACCGCGGCGCAAAACGAAGATAGATGCTTATCTGGTTCTCGGATGCCACATTGTTTATGTTTAACCAATTCTCGGCGTACTGTGTTTTCTTGTTCTCGGCGTTGAATATGTATTTTTAATGAAAAGTCTAAATTATTCAATAACGTTAACATTAAGGAACATTCACGCGACTATTTAACTTAAAATCTTCGATGACTTCCGAGACGATTTGTATGTTGATGTGTGGTTTGATGAAAAACTAATTGACGTATATTTGCTGTATGCACCAATATGTCCCAGACTCCTATGTTCGATTTTTTTTTATTTTTGTATGCAGACTGTAAAATGGCACTAGTGTTTTAGGACTACACGTGCGCGTACTAGCAATATTCGAGGGGCGTTCAAGAATTATACGGAAAAGAGCACAGTACATGCAAAACATGTCTTATGAGGATTTTCATGTTTTTACAAACACTTTCTAATATTAGAACCTACACCTGCTACATTATTATCGTTTCTGGACTGAATATGGTGCTCATTCTGAAAAAAAAAAAAACAAAAAAAAAAAAAACAAAAAAAAAAAAACGGGGTAGTGCCGCTTTAATGATCTTTAATGACCAAATCAGAAAAGCTGCCGGTTTCTATTCGGTTCGTAAGATTTTAATATCATGCAAATTTGTTTCTAACCTAGCCTTGTTATGAGCAAAGTTAATAAAAATGGGACCTCAGATTTCTGTGGTTTGAGAGCCTTTAAACGCGCATTCTCAGCCACCAAGTGGGGTTAGGTTATTAAAGTTCTAAAATGAACAGCACGATGTAGGAAAATCAGAATCGTCGCTTATGGTGTTCGTTAGGTGGTAATCATCAGACAACATCTGATCACTCGAGAACTAGACAAGTTTTAAATCATTTGGGCTTTCGATTCAGGAGTTCATTATAGATTTCCAAGATTGCGCCTGCGTTAGCCATCTTGGATCTCTGGTCGAAACGATATAGCTATTTTTGCTTTACAAATCACCCAAACAGTCCCTCTCAAGTTTTCAGTCAATTTGCCGTTTGGTTCAGGAGTAACGGTTAAAAATATATTTGCAAGATGGCAGTTATCTTGGATTTCTGATCGAAATTATTTTAGTTATATTTTCTGTATTTAATATACACGTCACCCCGATACTTCCTACAAAGTTTCGAGTCAATTGGCCTTTTGGTTCAGAAGAAAAAAATAAAAACAGAATAGACTTTCAAGATTGCAACCTTCTTGGATTTCCGATCGGAACCTGTTTTGCTATATTTGATCGACAAGTAACTTTGATGCTTCCAACCAAGTTTTGCGTCAACTTGTCTTTCCATTTAGGAGTAGAAGTTCCAAATACATTTCCAAATGGCGGCGGTGGCGGCCATGTTGGATTTCCGATGGGAACAATTTCAGCTATTTTTGATCTACAAGTCACACAGATAGTTCCTATCAAGTTTCGAGTAATTGGCTTTTCGGTTCAGGAGAAGAAATTCCAAACAGATTTTCAAATGGTGGCCATGGTGGTCATCTTGGATTTCAGATTGGAATGACGTTAGTCATTTTTTTTCTACAGGTCTCTCTGATAGTTACTGCTAAATGTCTAGTAAATTGGTCTTTCGTTTTAAGAGAATACGTTTTAAATACATTTTCAAAATGGCGGCTGTGACAGCCATCTTTGGGTTTTTATCGAAACAATTACGGTTATTTTGATCAACAAGTCAAGTCACACGATAATTCCTATCAAGTTTCAACTCAATTAGCCTTTTGGTTCAGGAGAATATGCTGAAAATAAATTTTCAAAACGGCGGTTGTGGCGGCTATTTTGGATTCTCGATTGCAACGAGTTTAGCCATGTAAGGTCTACAAGTCAGCCCGACACTGCGTACTAAATTTCGAGTCAGTTTGCACTTTGATTCAGTAGTAGAAATTCCAAATAGATTTTCAAGATGCAGTCATCTTGGATTTCCTATTGAAACAATTTTAGCAAGTTTTGATCTACAAAGAACCCCAACACTTCCTAATAAATTGCGAGTTAATTGGCCTTTTGGTTCCAAAGAAGAATTCAAAATAGATTTTCAAGACGGATTCTGTGGCGGCCCTCTTAGAATATTACAATTGGAAAAATACTTTTGATTTACAAGTCACCACGATACTTCCTACCAAGGTTCGAGTCAACTGACTTTTCGGTTTAGGAGAAATTCAAAATTGATTTTCAAGATGGCCGCCACCCTAAATTTATGCAGCTTAACGGAAAAAGGGAAAAGTCAAATTTCATTTTTCGACTTCTGGTCCAAGAACCGACGTCGCTGTTTCCATACGACGTTGTTATTGCTCTGTGTGTGTGTGTGTGTGTGTGTGTGTGTGTGTGTGTGTTCGGCACTGTCTGTCTCGAAATGTCTTTCTCCTTCCCTTTCTGAAGCGTTGGGGTGACCGAGTGGTTTGCGCTCACGACATCGGATCACGAGGTCCCGGGTTCGAATCCCGTTAGAAGCTGAATTCAGCTCATAAGAGTACGACCCTTCATTACCCATAGCCTTTCATTATCACCTTTCCATATTCTCGATATGACTAAATAATGTTGAAAGGGACGCAAAACACCAAAACAACCTTAATTTGTCTCCCCTATCCATCTATCTATCTATCTGCCTGTCTGTCTGTCCGTCTATCCGTCTATCCGCCCGTCCCTGCGTCCGTTGATTCTTACATCCATCTATGGAATAAAAACGGTCTATTATCAAATACATGTATATGCCGATTGTTTGTGTTGAGGTTTTACGGCCCAGTCAACCCAATGGGGTCATGCCGAGCGCGGTCAGTTTACCTAACCACACGTTTACTTGGCAGGCTTAGTCCTCTAAGCGGTTAACCAGTATTGTGCGCATTCTTTCGCCAGAAACTGACTTCTGCCCTTCTTGAATCAGCGGAAGGGAGAGAATGACCGTAGAAAATATTTCATGATCAATCTCCACGAAAGAATGTTGCCGACCTCGGCGGGGGTTGAACCCGCGACCTCCTGTTCTCCAGTCGAACGGCGCATCCAACTGAGCCACCGAGGTCGGTTATATGCCGATAGTTGATTGATTGTGTTGGGTTTAAGGATAATCTGCCGGCTGCCCAAACATGGCGGCGAAATTTGTCACCTGTACACTTAAACGAAATGCGTGTTTTACAAACTCAACTGATAACTTAAACCTCAAGGCATATCAAGTCGTTATCAAGAGACAAAAATGCATTTCATAAGTATGAAAAAACATTCTAAGTTGTGCAAATTCGGGACAAAAATGTTCCCTTTTCTTTTTCATAAATTCATAAAATACTAACGTCAGTTTATTTCACAATGTTCCGTCTAGAGCAGTCGGAAGTTTGTTTGTTTGTGCTGTGGTTTTACGGCCCAGTCAGCCCAATGGGGTCATGTCGAGCGCGGTCAGTTTACCTAACCACACGTTTACTGGGCAGGCTTAGTCCTCTAAGCGGTTAACCAGTATTGTGCACATTCTTTCGCCAGAAACTGACAACTGCCCTTCTTGAATCAGCGGAAGGGAGAGAATGACCGTAGAAAACATTTCATGATCAATCTCCACGAAAGAATGTTGCTGACCTCGGCGGGGGTTGAACCCGCGACCTCCTGGTCTCCAGTCGGACGGCGCATCCAACTGAGCCACAGAGGCCGGCCAGTCAGATTAAAATATCCAAAAGCTTTCAAATAAAAACACAATATGAATTTGGATATTTTATTTTCCGGTTGCCCTAGATGGAACATTGTAAAACAAAATACCATTAGTACTTTGTGTATTCATGGAAAAGAAAAAGGAAATGTTTTGTCTCAAAATTACGCAAGTTTGTTTGTGTTGAGGTTTTACGGCCCAGTCAACCCAATGGGGTTATGTCAAGCGCGGTCATTTTACCTAACCACACGTTTACTGGGCAGGCTTAGTCCCCTAAGCGGTTAACCAGTACTGTGCACATTCTTTCGCCAGAAACTGACAACTGTCCTTCTTGAATCAGCGGAAGGGACAGAATGACCGTAGAAAATATTTCATGATCAATCTCCACGAAAGAATGTTGCCGACCTCGGACGGCGCATCCAATTGAGCCACCGAGGCCGGCTACGCAAGTTAGAACGTAAGTTTTTTTTATACTTATAAAAGGCGTTTTTATCTGTTAATAACCACTTGATATACCCTGACATTTAAGTTATCAATTCAATTTGTGAGACACGCATTTCATATGTGATTTTTGTTGATATTTTATAATGACGTGTACAGGCGGAAATTTCCGCCGCCATGTTTGCGCAGCCGGCAGATTATCTGTAACGACACGTCAACCCTTCTTGATCATTTTGTGTCGTCTTCCGGAGAAAGGGAGAAGAGATAGAAGAGATAGTAGAGGAGATGAAGGAGAGGAACAGAGGGTAAAGAAGAACAGGAATGAAAGGAAAGAAACAAAAGAAATAAAAAACATCCCCCCTCCACCCTTACCTGAGAGGGTGGACAGGGAAGGCGGGGATACGGGGATAATAGGGGCGGGGGACGGTGGTAAACGGGGCGAGGAACGGGGATAAAGGGGGCGGGGACGTGGGGAGAGAGGGCGGGTGACGGGGGAAGATGGGGCGGGGGTAGGGAAATTTTAGGGGCGGGAGTTATACCAAAATTTGTTGTATTTTACCGATTTTACTCTATTTTATTATTGCAATGCGATAACTGGGTATCAGAAGTATCTAATAGACGTATTAAAATAAATTCAGGTATGTTTACAATGAATCTGGCGTTGATTTCACTTCACCGACGAAGTGTTCCGCCAACCGTGGTTTACATTGATTTCGTTTACGTCCGATTTCGGTTTATCTCTAGTTGATTACTTCCTTTTGATTCCGAAAGTTCACAAGAAAGCCGTTGTCGGTGGCAATGCACACTTTTAGAAATAATTATCCGTCTGCCGTAGACAATCATTTTATTTGCTCATTGTTGGATAAGGACTTTTGCGCTGTTCAAAACACACACACACACACACACACACACACACACACACACACACACACACACACACACACTTCAAGATCCAACATGGATTTTCTGACAGGTATTCCAAACACCATCCGGTGGGGTGATGGGGTGAGGCAAAGGTATCGTGTAACCGATATTGGGCTTATAGCTGGGCAAGGCCTGCTATCCTTGCAGCAGGTAGAGGTAGAGGGGAATGCTTTCATGTCTTCTGTTTCTTCACTTTCATTCATTTTCTTTTCTCCCCTGTCCCTCTCTTTCATCTCCGTTACTATCTCCTATTTCTCTTCTCCCTTTCTCTGGGAGACGACACAAAATGACCAATAAGGGTTGACCTGTCGTTAAACCCGAACTCAGTCAAATCAATCACATGTTGCCCGGTGAAAAAACGCGGACCATTCACGGACTTACGGACCAATAAAAATTCCGTGTCCGTAATTTAAATAACGGTCCGTGTTTTGTCAAGTCCGTGAATAATAGGTCTATGGTTTGTCGTCCATCAATTGAAGGCCCGTGGTTTGTCAAGAGATCCGTGAATAACTGGTCCGTATTTTGTTATGCAGTCCGTGTATTGCCAATAGGTCCGTAAGTCCATGAGTCCGTGTCCGTGTTTTGTCAGCCACCACACACTAACACATTAGACATTTAACTCAGTTTTTGAGAAAACCTCAAAAAAAAAAAAAAAAAGATTATTGTTCTCACTGACCCCCAAGTGTGGGACCATGCTTATAAAAAAATATTAAAAGAAGATGCAGAATTTAATGGTATTCTTGAGTTTTGATTTTAGTGATTAATACGACTGTTTTTGTGCCAATTAGGATCAGTTTGGGCTCGGACCTAGGCCCACCACATTATTTTTCTTGACCAGTTAAGACCGGGTCAAGGCCCACCACCTTGTGATAGTTACGCAGACTTTTGAAACGGAGGGTGCAAATATTTAGCTATTCCGTAAACAGGGTGCAAATGCTAAGGAAATACCGATTTGGGGGCAAAAATTAGGGGTGTAGTTCGGGGTCAAAATCTGCATGAATGTATATTGCATAGTCATGTTTAAATTTAATTATAGCGTTGGGGATATTAAAAATTCTGATTTAGGGGAGGGAATAGCTTGCTTGGGGGAGGAAAGTGGTGGTAAAGGGGGAGGGAAGTGGGGGAAAGGGGGAGGGAAGTGGGGGAAAAGGGGGAGGGAAGTAGGGGTAAGGGGGGGGGAAGTGGGGAATGCCTACCCCCCTGTCCACCCCATCTTACCTGCTATAAGGATAGCAGACCTTGCCCAAATGTAAGCTGATATCTGTTGGACGTCCCAGTGATGTAAGATACACGACACCTTCGCCACACCCGACCACCCCAATGCCGATAGTTACATGTATGCGTTACCGTGAACACATTCACGAATCTGGTAAACTCGAAAAATGTACCTTACACCGTGTCTGTTTATAAATAAAAATATTGATTAGATAAGTAAAATAATTGAGCAAATGAGAACAAATATACTAACCATTTTAATGTTTCTGTCAAAGCTGAGAATATCAATCAGTCGATGGCCACGCCACGTTGCTGTGACATGTATGTGACTATATACGAGGGGCGATTCATAAGTTCCTGGTTGATGGTAAAATGGGTCAGTTTTAAAACATCAAAGGCATTCATTTTTCATTCACACTGAGTTGAGAGATTACAGACTGTTGGATCCCTTCTGTGTAGTGTAGTGGAACGCAGCATTCCTAACGTCGTATGATAGCGCAACATTTTTGCATATTTGGGAAGACGTTTCCAAAGCATGAGAATAGGATGGATGTTTGATAAGTTTGCACCCACCTTTCTAGAAAGCAGTCGTGACAGCAGTCAGTATGTGTGCATTATCTTGGTGAATGAGCATACTTCTTGTCAACTTTTTATATCGAATCTGCTTGACTGTCTTCCGTAGCGTTCTCATAGGAGCAGCAGTCTATCTGTATGGAGTCTCTATCTATATACAGCACTTGCATCACATCCCAGAAAAATAGAAGTCATGCAAATATCATCGCATTGCAAAATAATTAAAACAAAATAAATAAAAAATAAAAGTAAAAAAATAAAATAAAATAAAATAAATAAATAAAAGGAGTATTGCTTTGCCCCTCGTTGGCAGTGGTTTCATCCGCGCTCATAAATCGCTGGAGAAGTCTGTAAGGATCCGCCATAAAACGACTATATTATCCCTTAATATGTTGAATGCGTTTCTTATTAGGTCCAAGGAGCTTTTGAACATAACAAGGTGAGTCGTATAGGACGCCCTATACTACTAAGGTGACACTTTAAACTTTTGAAAAGCGTTACACATACCTCGGAGACACATACCTATCATACAGGCAATAGAACACTGATTTTGCTATGATGATGTAATGATTCTTGCAACGGTCTCCTCTTTGGTGACGGAGTTCGTCTACCAAATTCTTCTTGTCAGGTTCAAATTGAGCAACCAACGTCTTCACCATAATGTATAAAGAGACACAAATTCTTCTAGTCATGTTGAAATTGAGCAGCCGACGTCTTCACCATAATGTAGAAAGAGACATTCTCTCCTAGCTTGCACATCGTGTTTTCCTGATTTCCTCCGAGGCAGAAGTAATTCCAGTTTTAACTTGCTAATTTCAAATTCAAGAGTTGAACTGTACTAACATTCAGTACGTCTGCTTATAGAGATCACGAAGTTATTAATCACCCCTCAGTTAACAATACAGTACCTATGCAATATATGACAGCGTAAATATGTCATGGCTTTTTTCCAAATATATATGGTATGTGTACGTAACACACGCAGCACTTCAGTTTGAAAGAGTAATTCTTCTTTAATTTGGAATCGTTGAAGATTTACGCTTATTTTTCAATATAGGTCAGCTAGCCACAATGGCGGAGGAGGCTGATGCTCATTCATATTTCACATTTGTGTGTTTTGCTAATGGGTTCTTACATTTGTAAGAAAGTTATGGCCTGTTGGTGCCGGATTGTTTCACCATTCAGGGCTGGCGCGCGGACGAGGAGTTATATGTGGCGCTCCCGATTTCAGGTTCACAAGATCTATGGTTAGGATCTCTCTCTCTCTCTCTCTCTCTCTCTGATTTTGTTTTGAACAGCGGGAATATCTATTTTTACTTTATGTGTCGGACACAAAGAGAGTACACTACACTGACGTTCGGCAAGGGGAGTTATTTCAAAACCAAATTAGCTGGAGATGTCTTCCTTGTTTGCGACATATCGTCTTGATATTATTAAGCCATCTGTGATGTTTCGTTACTATATTCCATTTGTTTCAGGAGTTATATGCCATACACGAATTTTCAGCATTACACGACATGGGTTTCAGGCAAGGGGGGATAAATCCAAAACCAAAGTCGCCAGCATAACACTATATGGATTTCGGCAAGAGGTGATAATTCGAAACCGAATTAGCTGAGGTTGTCTTCATTGTTTGCTATTCATTGTAGTCAGCTGTAAAGTTTCATAAATATATTCCATACGATATTCCATACGGTTTAGGAGTTATGACCCGGGCACAATTTTTAGCACTCAAGCACTAACAGGGGTAAGGAGTTATGGCATGGACACAATTCACACACCAGTGTTTTCTTCCTTGCTTGCGATACATCGCCTCGATATGATTTAGCCATCTCTGAAGTTTCATTAATATATTCCATACGTTTAAGAATTATGAGCCGGACACAAATGCACGGACGAACGGACGTAAAAAACGGACGGACAGCGGTAAAACAATACCCTTTCACCAGTCTTTGATTGGCGGGGCGTAATATAGTGAAGGGATAATGGGTGAACTCTTTTCTCCGGACGGCGGTCAACCGTCTGTTACAAATAAAAATTATGCTGGGCTAAAAACAACATGACCGATCAAGCAGTGTGGCGGTTTTCATCATTATCGGACGAATTACTTGGCCGCCATGTTTAGCTAATCAACTAAAAGCGGTGCAGTCGGAACAGGCCCGTTCATCGCCGGTCGACACGGCTAGAGCAAAATGTGCGTTAGTCGGTTAACCGTGGCGACCCGGAGCAGCGCGGCTGCGAGAAAGAAGTGCGCACTCTGTGTTTAAGTGGTTTATGCACCAGACATCATATACCATGTGCGTGAAACGCTCGCTTGTGCACATGTGCTGTAAGTGATAGCCTGCGTGCAAAGAGTATCGGGTTTCGTATATTCCTCCACAACTCAGACTACTAACGCATCCACTATGAAGTCAAAATGTTTTGTGTGTGTGTGTGTGTGTGTGTGTGTGTGTGTGTGTGTGTGTGTGTGTGTGTGTGTGTGTGTGTGTGTGTTTTGTTTACTTCGGTGGCAATAATTGGCTGCCGTATTAACTAGTAGAATGATAATACAAATGTATACATGTGTATCTACCATGACTGTAGTAAACCGGTTCTAGCAGGTTGCATTTCATACATTTATACTCATGTAGAAATGATGAGACCATTATCTTTATTATCATTATTCTCATTGATTTCACTTAAGATTCCCACCCGCTAATATAAGATAATAATAATGATAAAAAAATGTATATGGATATCAGATTCACAGTGAAATCCATTAAACAAAAGTTGGTATAAAATATATATTACACCTAAGTCAGACACAATCACATCTTCTCAGCAACAGTAACAACACGCATATGCACGTACAAGGATGCACGCTCAGCACATACGCATGAAGACGCACATACCCTGTGAAACGCAGAGAGAGAGAGAGAGAGAGAGAGAGAGAGAGAGAGAGAGTAACACAAATATGTAAAAATATGCCTTCAGGACGAAAACCCCTGCCGAGTCGCACCGTGACATGTATATGGACTGTGTCATGCAAAAAATTAATCGACGTAGTCTGATCAGGACCATCGCTGTCCGCTTAAAGGGTCATTTGATACTGCAGACTATACTGATAAATAACAAAGGCCCTAGTCATATGCAAATGGTCTGGCTCAGTTATCTCGGAAAAAGCACAGAATATACATTTTCCTGTGACACGGCTATAATGTATCAATGAGCAAAGCCGAGTTGGCAACATTCTTTCCTGGAGATTGATATTGAAATATTTTCTACCGTCTATCACTACCTTCCGCTGATTTAAGATGGGCAGTTGTTAGTTTCTGGCGAAAGAATGTGCACAATACTAATTAACCGCTTAGAGGACTAAGCCTGCCCAGAAAAAAGTGTGGTTAGGTAAACTGACCGTGCTCGACACTACCCCATTGGGTTGACTGGGCCGTAAAACCTCAACACAAACAAGTTTTATATAGCGGTTGTTGTTTTACACATCTATCCTTACCCACACTATTCAATATACACTCGATAGAGTACCATTTCCCTCCTAATCTAAAGCTTTGTCCGCGCTAGGTAAATTTTATTCTACCGTACGGTAGTTACCGTGACTTACGGTAAATTCTCGGACATCTCTAATATGCGAATACTTACCCGCTGTTTATATACCCACTGAATGGTTCAATTTATCCTGTGTTTCTAGTTCGTTTTTTTTTTTTTTTTTCCTCTAGAATCAGAACGCATTTTTCTTTTCCCTTTACGAAAACAAGTAATCAATTCACACGCGAACTGGGTCACCGATGCAACCACGTGGTGTCTGCATAGCAATTTTCTTCAATGAAAACTCCAATGACCACACAAACCACAAGAAAAGCGTGCTGCCAACACGTGTCCTATATAGGCAGTCGGTGACCAGGAACGTTTGTAAATGATTACATGGTCACGCTCAAGGCATAGAACTTGTATATAATTGTGGAGGCAAGATGTTTTAATTCTCAGACTCTTCCCATTCTCTCTCTGTCTGTCTCTCTCTCTCCCTCTCTCTCTCTCCCTCTCTCTCTCTCTCCGTATGTCTATCTGTCTATGTCTGTTTGTCTGTTTCTCTCTCTCTCTTTCCTCTCCTTATGTCTCCCTAACTACGTCTGTCTGTCTGTCTGTTTCTCTGTCTGTCTGTCTATCTGTCTCTCTCTCTTGTTAGATATATGATTTTTTGGCACTGGTATATAATCTAAAAATAACCAAGATATTTTCCGATGGGAGTACAAACTTCTAAAAAATAATAAATTTCAAGACGCCTCAAATGCTACAAATATGGCAACCACAAGTGGACTGACAGCGTCGAATCGACATTGATCTGACGTGTTTTCGGCGCTGTCTGACCACTTGGTTAGTGTACTGGTGTATCAGAACATCACACTTTTCTCATATTTAACTAGCGTTTATCTGAGCTTTGAATGAAGGTCTATATTGTTGGTAGTAAGTGTGAGCATATGTATGTGTATGCGTGTTTCGCTTAATATTTTTGTTTGACTTGACATGATGTGTTTTTTTTTTTTTTTTTTTTTTTTTTTCCCCTATCTTTTTTATCGGACTTAACAACAGAACGGGATATATACTTGCTTGTGCGTGCTATTCACTACATATTAGTTTCTAAAATAAGACATCAGTTTTAGTGATGCTGCTATTACTGACATCGACGTCTACGCGCGGTCATTATGTTAATGGGTCTGATGCTGACTGTTTGTTGCCACAGTTATCGAGAGACAAGACAAATTATATAATGAAACATTTGTTGGCTGTTGAGGTACTGGATGTGACGATGGTGTCCGCCACAGAGCACCAAAGTTGACCTCGGCTATCGCCTTTGTCATCTGGCTTTCTTCGGTGGATACCACATCAAATCCGGTCCCTCACCAGTCAATATTTGTACAACAACACAAATTGCTTGTTATTACTTGCTTCTGTCATATAACTATCACAAACTATCTTCAGTAAGACCTTTAAACAGTACAATTTGAAAGTGTAAAGTACATATTGATTAATGGTATGCTGTCGTACTGCCTATGATCAGAACTTACTTGCCCTCGAACGATTAATGTATCATCGTACACATATTCTTAAAAAACGAATTATTTGTAATAGGTTACCTTGTAACACTGTTACCTTCTATTTGTGAAATACTCAACACTCACTTGCAAATTAGTCTACTATTTCCATAACTGTGAGTCCTATCCTCTTCCCAATAATGTAAAACAAACAAACATGTTTGTTGTTCTATTTATGTTTCCATTGTTTTTGTGTTTGCTGCTGGTGCTCCACGGGGAAAAGTATTTACACCTATACACTATTCACGCACATCAATCGTACGAGAAGAAAGACATATCCGTATGCTGCAGACTGTTTCGTTGTTTAACTGATTGTATAACATAATGATTGAAATTCAGATCTACAGGATACGGATAGGACTACATTATGGTCGTCAGCTTAAGATTAAAGGTATTGACTTTCTAAATTTATTTGAATTTCTAATAGTCATGTCATTATTGTTGATAGCGGGTATTGAACGCAATCCTGGTCCCTCATCCGAGGATTCTTATAGTTCAACAGAATCTAGTTCCTTCCTAGATAATTTAAACAGGAAAGGTAAATTTTCTATAGTCCATAATAATATCCAGAGTATTACAAACAAGGTTGATTTAATTAAATCTGAACTTGGCATGTTCGATATCATCAGTCTGACGGAAACCTGGCTGGACCATAGAACCTCATATGACGATTTAAATATTAATGGGTTTAACTTATACCGACGTGACAGACCTGGTGATAATCATGGTGGAATCTGTGTTTATGCCAAACAAGACATTTATTCGCGTCGCAGATTTGATCTTGAGCTTCCTAATATTGAGTGTCTTTGGATAGAGGTATACACGCAGCACAGGAAAGCGCTAATTGGTACTTTCTATAGGCCTCCTAATTCTGCTCCAGCAATCCTCACCTCTATAGAAGACTCTATAGGCATTGCTTTTGACAGCGGTGTAGAAAACATTCTTATCACCGGTGATTTTAATCTAGATATATTAAAAGCAGCTTCCAATAAAAAAATAGTTGATATATGCCAACATTACAATCTTGAGCAGCTTATTAACGAGCCTACACACTACACAGAAAACACGTCTTCTATAATAGATATTTTTTTAACCACTAATCCACACAACATCCTACTGAGTGGAGTTGGCGATCCCTTCCTAGACCAGAACATAAGATACCACTGTCCTATATATTGTGTATTCAATTTTGATAAAAAGATAACGCATTCTTATACACGGCATATATGGCTGTATGATAATGCTGATTACCAATCTTTATCACGTGATATAAGTGAAACTGACTGGAACTCTTTTAAGGATAATAATGTAGATATATATGCAGCTAAAGTAACCGAAAGAATAATGACCCTTGCAAGTAAACATATACCTAATAAAACAATACGTGTACGAAATTCGGACCCTTCTTGGCTGTCTAACAGTATAAAAAGATTAATGAGAAAAAGAAAACGACTTTTCGATAAATATAAGAAATCCAAATCATTATTAGATTTTGAAAACTACAAACATGTCCGAAATAAAATTACAAATGAAATACGGAAGTCCAAAAAAACTGAAGTCGATAACTTAGCAAAAAAACTTGAAGATAACAACATAAGTCCAAAAGACTGGTGGAAGACGTTAAAGTATTATATAACGCCAGATAAACCATCATCTATTCCCCCACTTAATAAAGATGGAACAATTTACTTATCCGCAGAGGAAAAAGCAAACGTCCTAAATAATTTTTTCACTGAACAAACACACTTAGACGAAACTAACGCTTCTCTGCCCACAGTTACAGTCACTCCACTAGATACAATCAACACTATTATTACTACACCACAGGAAGTGGAATCAGTTCTAAAGTCGTTACCTATAGGTAAAGCCACAGGACCCGATTTAATCAATAACAGATTATTAAAAGAGCTCGCTGAATCATTATCTCTCCCTCTGTGTGAACTTTTTAACTTCTCTCTTGCAAAAGGTAAATTCCCAAGTATATGGAAGCAGGCCAATGTCACACCAGTCTTCAAAAAGAATGATCCTTCGTGTCCATCCAATTATAGACCAATATCACTACTAAGTGCTGCCGGCAAAGTTCTTGAGAAAATTGTGTTTAAATATTTGCTTAATTTCTTTCGTGATCATCAAGTCATAACCACCTTGCAATCTGGCTTCATCCCAGGTGACTCAACCGTAAATCAGCTTGTTGATATTTATAACACTTTCTGTAAAGCTCTCGACGAAGGTAAAGAAGTCCGAGCAGTCTTTTGTGACATAAGCAAAGCCTTTGATAGAGTATGGCACAAAGGACTTCTGTACAAACTCAAATATGTAGGTGTTACTGATTCTCTTCTTCATTGGTGCTCAGATTATTTAGCCAATAGAAAACAAAGAGTAGTTATACCTGGTGCTTGTTCTGACTGGTTACCAGTTACGGCTGGTGTCCCTCAAGGTTCTATTCTAGGCCCTCTTTTATTCCTTCTATATATTAATGATATAGTAGATAACATCAAAGCAACTATTAGACTGTTTGCAGACGACACAAGCCTTTACATTATAGTAGACAATCCGCACAATACCGCTGGGCAACTAAATACCGATTTGCAAATGATTCATCAGTGGGCTACCCAGTGGCTCGTTACATTCAACCCTACAAAGTCTGAGTCTATTATTTTTTCAAGAAAACTTAATAAACCCAATCATCCTCACATTTTTATGAATAATCAACCTATCAATGAAGTTCACACACACAAGCACTTGGGCGTGTTTCTTTCAAGTGACTGCCAATGGCATGATCATTTAGCTTACATTAAATCAAAAGCATGGAGCCGCATTAATGTCATGCGTAAATTTAAATTTAAACTTGACAGAAAATCACTCCAAACTATGTACTTCTCTTTTATTCGCCCACTTCTTGAGTATGTCGATGTTGTATGGGATAATTGCACCCAGTACGAGGTAAACGAACTTGAAAAAATACAAAATGAAGCAGCTCGAGTCGTAACAGGAGCCACTAAACTCGTATCTATCAATTCTCTTTATTTAGAAACAGGATGGGAACCCTTGGCATCTCGACGGAAAAAACATAAGCTATTGGTATTCTATAACATGGTAAATAATCTTTCACCTAACTACTTATCTTCTCTCGTACCATCTACTGTTGGAAATACCACAACTTACCAGTTACGTAATGCAGCCAATCTTCATACTATCCGTGCTAATTCACAACTTTACTATAATTCCTTTCTACCCTCTGTTATCAGAGATTGGAATGAGTTGCCAGATAATGTGCGCAACTCACCTAGCAAAATGGTATTTAAACGTCATCTTAACAGTAACATTACTAACCCACCCAATTTTTTCTTTGCTGGTAAACGCCTGGGACAGATTCACCACGCACGATTGAGAACAAAATGTAGTTCTCTATGTGAACATCTATATTCTAAAAATATTTTAGACAACCCATTGTGTGTCTGTGGAGCCATTGAAGACACAACTCATTTCCTTTTGAAATGTAATCGTTTTAGCAATCAAAGACAAGAAATGTTGGACACAGTGACTCATATTCATACACCGACCCTTAATGTTCTCCTTTATGGAAGCCAAGAATTGAATGAAATGCAGAATCAACAAATATTTACAGCAGTACAGAATTTTATCTTAAAATCTAAACGTTTTGAAATTAGATAAGCAATTAAAATAAACTAAAATAATTCTGTAATTATATAAAACAGCCCATGCTTTAACATAGCAAAATAAGATTTTTCAAGTTAGTCGACCGAAGGTCCGTTATATACTTATCCTGACAGCTAAATTTTGTTTTTGTCTTAGAGTTATTACGGTTGTTGTGTTATAGTGTTTTTTTATGAAAATATATCAAGACTCCATTCCCCGTGGAGCTGCAGCATCTCATTTAATCACGAACATGCATATATTTTAGATAGTAGATTATCAGGTTATCAATGGTAAATAAAATACCTAGTTATGCAGAAATAAAGGGAATACAAATGTCCCAAGTATTCTCGTTTCTTCTGCTTATTCTGATGCATGGTTTAACATGTAAAATAGTACAATTAATTAAGCTGTAAGTTGTTCAAATCACGTATTGCTATTGTTATTGTAAGCTTTGATGATTACACATCGGGATACAGATTAATACAAGTCTTTCGACTTTCTTCTGAATCCCATTTGTATAAATTATCAATGTTTGTACTAGTTTATATTATTATATTGAAATTATACAAATAAAATATGTTTAAACCAAATCCAAACAAGTACAAATCGATCAAACATACGAAAAGCACTAAGATTAGCTCTCTCTTCCCCAAGCGAGGTAATCGCAATGCTAAAAGGACTTAAAAAACACAAGAACAAAATGGCACAAGACATACAACAAATCGCCTCGCAGAATAAATCACAAAGTACCAAAGAGTAAGACTAACACCGGGACCACCGCCTTAGAACGGTCAGTAGAGTAAACCACCGGGGGGGGGGGGGGGGGTTAAAAGCACTTTTACAGCTAGCCAACTTCACCCTGGGTCCCGATGCTACTCTTAATACAGAAATACATAAAAATTCGGTTCGCAGTATGGGTTCCCAACTCAGTCCATGCATCAAAGCGAAAACATAAAAATCAAATTAATCACTATAATAAACAAAGACGAGTACTCATGGCTAATTCAGATGTATGCCAGAGTAAATGAAAACCAGTAGTTGAACCACGGCGGGCCAAGCCAAAGACATAACATTAAGCCTCAACCCACTGGTTAAAGTTTTACGAAGAGGCCGTCATTGAGTCTGAGGTCCGAACCGCCGTCGTGCAATTAAAGAGTGAAGCATAGCTATCAACAACGATTGGGTTGACAACTAGGCATGCAGTCTGCCGCATAATATCCAGGCTATAGCCAATTCTTTTATAACGGTTAATAAGTTTTCTGAATTGCTCCGAAAAGTTAGATTTACCTACATTTTTTTTTTAAATCTGTACACTAAGTCACCGTAAAATTCTGGTTCCGATATACCTTGTTGCAGAAGTGTTTTCAGACTGACGCTATATTTTTCTAACAGGGCACTGTGTCTGCGATAAAATTTTATAAACGCCTTTCGAAGTTTAAAATAACTATAGCCCTGCCTAAGAAGTTTGGCAGTAAGGGCTTTATTACGATAGTTAAAGTCATTAAGATCTGAAGAAGCTCTGGCGAATCTAATGGTTTGAGATATGTATACCCCATATGAGCTACGTCGGGGGACATCGCCATCCAGAAAAGGGAAATTGACTATCAAAATCAAAATCGTCCCGTTTATCATAAAATTTGGTGGAAACTGTACCATTAGATATACATAGATTCAAATCCAAAAAAAAGTGCCTCGGTATTGGAAGAATTTGCTCTATTTAATGTGAGTTATGTAGGGTATATGCGGTCCACCATTTGGTCAAAGTATATATTGTCAATATTTAATAAATCGTCAAGGTATCTTGAAGTTGAATTGAAATAATAATGTCAGCCTGATTTTCACGTGAAATGTGAAATGTGAAATAAAATCTCTCTCATAACAAAAAAGAAACAAATCTGCCACAAGAGGAGCACACTTAGTTCCCATCGGAATACCAATAGTTTGCCTTTAAAGTTTTGTTCCAAATCTAATAAAAATATTATCCAAAAGATAAACTAGACATCACAGACTTTTTGACACGACCATAAATTGTGATTATTGTATACATCAGATGTGAAAAAAAGCACATTCTTCGTTGCAAGCCAAATACTGCGTATTCTCCCGAACAAACGTTCGGTTAATTAAATCAACAAGTTTATCTTTTATAAGATGATGAGGTAACGTAGTATACAGTGTAGAAAAATCATATGTAGACAATTTAGAAGCCTGAAAGTTTTTAGATTTAAATTTATTGAGAACATCATTGGAATTTTAATTGATCAAAAATAGTTAATTCCGTCCATTTCGTAAACAGTATCATAGTATCTAATCCAATGTTGTTTTACAGCAGTAAGGCATGAAGTTAGCAGTTTGGACGGACAAAACAGTAGTCGTACATGAACTAGAATTAGCAATGAAACGTGCTTTATAAGGTCGTTTATGAAGTTACCAATATAACGTAGGAAGTCTGTCCTGCTTTTCTTTAATACTCACTGCAAACTTAGCAGTGATATCGATAGAATGGGTATTAACAATAGATCTCTCGTCAGTAGAAATCCGTTCATATGTTTTGGTACTACCAAGTTCTTATATTAGAGTATTGATATAATAAAGTCGTCACACAACAATAACATTGTTAGCGTCATTATCAGCTGGAGCCAAAACATACTTCCTATGAAATTCTTGGATACCTTGTTTCAAATATCGAAAAGATAATTTAGGCTTAGGAGGGAGAAGATCAAGGTTATTAGAGTAAAATAACACACGTTCATCGATCTTAAAAATCTTTAATTTCCAATTATTTAAAGCATTAGACTCAACATGCACTCGTTTACACCAACGCGTACAATAATCATTTAAAGCACTGGCAATTGTTTCTAGACATTTATTAAAATCAATGTGGGCTAGGAATCTATATTTAGGTCCTTTTGAAATAACTGAACGGATTCGTGAATCAATTATAATCTTCAAGTTACCAGTGACAATATGACCCGCTGGTTTAACTAATTTATTGAAATTAAGTATAGTATTACGGATAGGTTTGTTATATTTATAACAAATAATAGGAGATTCCGTGTTTTCGAAATATGAAGGTATAGCTGATATCACATTAATATCTCGAAATATGCTAGGTAAATCTATGAATTCAATACCTTTATTAATGAACGGAATTTTGATGAAGTGTCTTATGTGGTTAATTTCAGTATCAATGTAAGGACACTCAACAAGCATCTGCCATTTCCTTTGTCGAGTTGCCAGTATAAATGCTGTCCTTATTTGTTCGATCGAATTAATATTTCGTGGGAAGAAATTATTCTGACCAATCAGGGAACCTAATATGTTCGCATAATCAAGAGTTAATTTGTGGGAACGACTTAATAATTATAAGAAAACTAAAGAAAGAATAGATGTCCCTTGCTCGAGTCTGTAATAGTTTGAGCGCCACGATGAATCAATACTTTTGTAATGAAGTCAATACTTGTTAGCAATAAAGGTCGCGATAGCGAAATAAAAGCGTAGAATGAGGTACAGCTTTCCAGACGTCATTTGAAACTTTACTTCCAATTTATATCTTTTCTTTTATCAGACTCGGTCTAAATTGTAACAGGAGTGGAAAACCACAAAGCCGATCCGGTTACCCGAAACAGTACCTATTACAGCTCTGAAGTATACTTTAACGCTAAGCACTCTAGGTAAAAAAAAATCAGTAGACGCCATATTAAAATATGTTTCTTATTTTTTCAGAAATCAGGTTTTGACAGTCCATGCAAATTGTCTCCATTGGAGACAATTTGCATGAAATGTCAAATCTTGATTTCTAGGAAGAATAAGCAAAATATCATCAGCTTGTCGACTGCTGAATTTACCCATCGAGTGGTAAAGGTTAAGGGAATTGGATACACTCGGTAGTGTTTTGAACCATTTTCACAAGGGAGACAACTTTTATGACTTCCTGGTTGTTGCCAGCACATTAAGTCCCTTTGAACAGAGCTTTTCACTAATGGGGAATAAAGGCTTTCTTCAGGAAGGAGTATAATCAATTTTGATAGAGTTGTCTCTTCAGAAAGTACAATATCTATTCACCTTAAATCAATTTTACGCCAACTCTTATTTTCTCTTGTCTCGAGATTTACATTCATTGTCTTTAATTGTCTGAGTTGTGTCCTCGGAAACGCTTTTGTGTGTGCAGACTAAACGCTTTTGTGTGTGGCAGACTTAAAAACAGTCTCCGTACTTTATCAGAGTATTTGTGATTTTTTTATTATTATTTTCTCATCCAATTTTCGTATGTTGGAAATCCAAGTTTCGCTTAAGCTAGTGATTGCAGTTCTTCGTCCTCATGTTTCGTGATTGGCATTCTTTATTTTGTCTTGTCTGAGTTACGTCCTCAACCAGCATTTTAGGCGCATCAACAGGCAGTAACAGAGACTGAGTAAAAATACAGAACACGCATGTTAAGGAACTAAGGTTATGGTAAATACTGTGAAAATGCCTTACAAGCGGGCTGCAGTCAAAACAATTGGGGCATATAGATCTCACTGACCTTCGAAATTTTCATTTCTATATATCATAGCAATGTGTATGATAAACCTTTGTTCTAACCAGTCTGTGTGGGTGTATTTGCACAATATGACCTGCACATGCGCGTGTAAACATGCTTAGTCTGATCTGGATCCGAATTTGAACATAACATGTTCACGTGGTATTACAGACTGCCTTTGGACGCACTTTACAAATCGACAAATTCATACATTAGCAATCCGTCTCATATGCATTTAAAACTTTAGCACTTTGTAGGCAAAATCAAAAGAAAACAAGAGGTCCACGGGCCACAACTCGCTCACCTGAGTGAAACCGCCACTGCAGATATGCAGATGGCATGCAACATTTTTCTAATACTCTTATGACAAGGCAATGGCTTAAACAGTTTTTGAAATATCTTGCTTACAAGGTTAAAATGCTGAAATTTTCAAAACGTCACAAGTAAAACAAATCACCCCCAATGCTTCCTACCAACTTTCGAGTCAATTGGCATTTCGATACAGTAGAAAAAAGCGAAAAATAGATTTTCAAGATGGCCGCCATCTTGGATTTCTGATCGGAACGATTATAGCTATTTTTGATCTACAAGTCACCTTTATGCTTCCTACTAAGTTTCGAGTTAATTGACTTTTAGGTTTAGGACAAGAAGCGAAAAATAGATTTTCAAGATGGCTGTCATGGCGGCCATCTTGGATTTCCGATTGGCATGATTTTAGCTTCTTTTGATCTACAAGTCATCCCGATGCTTCCTAGCAAGTTTGGAGTCAATTGGTCTTTCGGTTCAGGAGAAGAAGCGAAAAATAGATTTTCAAGATGGCTGCCATGGCGGCCATTTTGATTTCCAATCGGCACGATTTTAGCTATTTTTGATTTATAAGTCACCCCAATGCTTCCTAAACAGTTTGGAGTCAATTGGCTTTTGGGTTTAGGGGTAGAAGCGAAAAATATATTTTCAAGATGGCTGCCATGGCGGCCATCTTGGATTTCAGACCGACACGATTTTAGCTATATTTGATCTACAAGTCACCCTGATGCTTCCTAGCAAGTTTGGAGTCAGTTGGCCTTTCGATTCAGGAGCAGAAGCGAAAAATAGATTTTCAAGATGGCGGCCGTGGCGGCCATCTTGGATTTCCGGTCGGAACGATTTTAGCTATTTTTGATCTACAAGTCACCCTGATGCTTCCTACCAACTATCGAGTCAATTGGCCCAGGGACGTAGGAAGAGTAGGCTTTTAAAGCAATTGTTCACGCCGCATGACGCACGCCCAACGACCCATGATGGACGACGGACATTGACTGACCACAATAGCTCACCATGAGCACTTCATGCTCAGGTGAGCTAAAAATCTGAGCAAATTTGACTCAGTGGCTTCAGAGGAGAAGTCGTCTGAAATTCTCAACAATTTTACCCATACAAATGTTATGGGGCTCATACAAATGCATAGGGAAGCAAACTTGACCTTGCCGTAAAAAAAGGTCAGATGTCAACGTACGACAACCTTTTTAGCAATTTTGGTAGATCTCCTGTCCCTGATGATTTGTGCACAGACTCAGCCCCCAGGCATCCTAAGTTCTGGAGAAGATTTTTAAAGGGTTTTACCATATATGGGCATGGCGGCCATCTTGGTCAATTAACCGCGACAATTTTAGCAATCTTTCGTTCCCCCGACTTAAGAAGGCTCAATATGAAATTTGAGCAAATTTGGCTCAGTGGCTTCAGAGAAGAAGTAATTTAAAATTCTCAACAATTTTCCTATTCAAATGTATGGGGCTCATACAAATGCATAGGGAAGTAAACTTGACCCTGCCTTAAAAGGTCAAATGTCAACGTACGACAATTCTTTTAGCAACTTTGGTAGACCTCTTGTCCCCGATGATTCGTGCAAAGATTCAGCCCTAAGGCATTCTCGGTTCCAGAGAAGAAGATTTTTAAAGGTTTTTACCATATATGGGCATGGCGGCCATCTTGGTCAACGGACTGCAACAATTTTAGCAATCTTTTGTTTCCCCGCCCTAAGGTGGCTCCATATGGAATTTGAACAAAATTGGCTCAGAGGCTTCAGAAGAGAAGTCGTTTGAAATTCTCAACAATTTTCCCATTCAAATGTATAGGGCTCATACAAATACATAGGGAAGCGAACTTACCGTAAAAAGGTCAAAGGTCAACGTACGACAATTCTTTTAGCAATTTTGGTTGACCTCCCGTCCCCATGATTCATGCAAAGCTTCAGCCCTAAGGCATCCTCGGTTATGGAGAAGATTTTTAAAGGTTTTTACCATATATGGGCATGGCGGCCATCTTGATCGACGGACCGCGACCATTTTAGCAATCTTTCGTTCCCCCTAAGGAGGCTCCATATGAAATTTGAGTAAAATTGGCTCAGCGGCTTCAGAGAAGAAGTCGTTTGAAAATGTTAACGGACGGACGCACGGACGGACGGACGCACGAACGGACGACAGACGAAAAGTGAGCTCAAAAATAGGTGCTACTTTTTTATCTATTATTTTCAGTCTTTCGTGGAGATGGATCATGAAATATTTTCTACGGTCATTGTCCCCCTTTCGCGGTTTCAAGATAGGGCAGGTGTCCGTTTCTGGCAAAAGAGTGTGCACAAGCACTGGTTAACTGCTTTGAGGGCTAAACCTCTCCAGGAAAGGTAAACTGACCGTGCTCGACATGACCCTAATGGGTTGACTTGGTCGTAAAACCTCAACATAAACAAACTTGTACCAGATGTGCAAGAATACATGTACAGTTTATTGCCGATGGCTGCCTGCCTCTGTGTGTGTGTGTGTGTGTGTGTGTGTGTGTGTGTGTGTGTGTGTGTGTGTGTGTGTGTGTGCGCGCGTGTGTGTGTGTTCACATATCCACTTGGCCAATTGAAGCCATTTCATGTGGAACTTCCAAGGGATAGGAGAAGAAAGTTTATTCAAATGGTCCAGGTCGTTTGTTGTTCTTCATTAATATTGTCAACCTTCGGGGAGCGGGGTCGTTAAGCTTGGATTTTACCATTAATTTGCCCCCGAAGTGCAGGGCTTTAAAAACTGAAATGTTAAAAGTCCCGCTAGTCACCGGGACTACAAATGACTGGTGCATAAGTGTTTGCACCTTTTCTAGTGGATGGATCAATGAACAGAAAACATTATTTGTGAGGTTTTATAAACAACCAGAAACTGAAATGCATCTTTTCAAAGAGAATTCTTGCGCCCGCACCCCTCCATTCCCTTCGTCCACTAGTTTTTATAATAAACAAAATAGGAGAGAAGGGAGAGGGGATCGGAATTCGTAATGAACTGTAATTCGTCCGGTGAATTCCTCCGATTTTCATTTAAATCTTATTATACCCCACGCAAACTGTGTTTATGTGGGCGGGGGGCGGGTATACTGCTTTCACGTTGTCCCTCCGTTCGTCCATCCATCCGTCTGCGGCCGGCCATGTTGTGTTGACAAAGCAGTTTTCAAAGAATCTAACATTGTCCGATTGTTTAGAGAACTTGGTGAGTTCTTATATAATTTTGCAGATATTGGTACATGTTATTTCACTGATTGAAGTAAGCTCGTAGTTTTGGCATATTTTGAAAGCTACATGTTTATAAAACAGGGAGTTTCCAATGTCCGCTTAGCCTTATGACTTATTTGATGGTCACAAAAGAAGAAGAAGAAGACTAAGAATATTTTAGGTATGTAGCATTAATTTATTCATTCTTTTCTTTCACATCTTAACATCTTAGAAAGACACAGAATGATGTTGTACATTATATACTCCAGTTTTGATCGATGAAAATGATTCAGATAGCCTACAATTGATAGTTTAAATTTCGGGATCTAACAAGGGATTCTAGCCCTAGGAGCCAGTCTGATAATGAGCTACCAAGCTTTCGATCCCCCAATTTAGATTGAATTTTGTCCATCTGTCCTTCGCCATGATTCGGGACCGAAGCTCACTGAACCCTTCCTTTTATCAAAAGAAGTTTTGTGCTGCAATGTCTTCTCTGACAATCCAAAAAGCAAATTACTTTAATAACTTTTTTTGTGGCAATAAGTCTTGTGCTGCAATTAGTTCTGTGCAATAGAATCAGATGTTATGTCCTATTAAAAAGCTGCCAAATTATCCAATTTAAGGCTCGCTAAATTATTTTATGGTCATTTACCCTCTTTGATGGCTGGTAATCAAAACGATGCCTTTCCGAGGAAATTCACCTTGTTCATTCCTTTCGGCTAGAAAGAAACATACAAGGAACTGACATTCCACCAACGCGTGGAATTTCACTGCTTATAGAAACAGCCTGATTATCGATATTAACGTACTGACAAGCCATATAGTTCGTTTGGTTGTATTCGTAGATCCCTCCTCTTACAGGTAAACGATATGTTAATGTGTTAGCCCTTAAACCTTGCACCCAACTTGTTTTACTTATCACAAATGTCACTATTTTATATTTAATATTTATAGTAACTGTACAGGTCTGATGGCTTTTTTCTTGTTAATTGTCACTGTCATTGGTTTAAAAGTAAAGTGCGTTTACTGTAAAGAGTTGAGCAAAGTCCCCTAGACGTTGATTCCAGATCATGTAACAGAGTGCCCAGAATTGGTTCTTGCAGATAACAATCTAGCACCGTGCAATCCAGAATAAGTGCCACATACTTTGTGTCATCAGCACTGAAACTTTCAGCAAAAAAATGTGATGAACATGTCCAAAAATGGTGCCCTTAGTTCATATTAGCTATGTCGTATCCTCGCCACTACTCGATTTAGACTCTATTTGTCATTTACAAAAAAAAAAAAAAAAAAAAAGTACTATGTGTTTGAAAAAAAAAATATAACTGCGCGTTTCATACAATTTTCAATTATCACTTCCAGTAGGTGATGCCTTTATATCAATACAAACACAATGTATTGGGAATTTGTATGCTTTTTTTTTTTTGGCTAGTATTATTTATGGATGATTTACCTGATAGAATATTTAGCACTCTGACCTTGCTTTCTATCCTATGCCTTGGGTAAAAACGTGAAAATTAGGCTTTTGAGGCTCAACACCAGAATCATATAAAATAAATGTTAAAAGGACCTAGTGTGATAACCCATATATTTGGTCCCTGAAAATTTGCTTTGAAAAGGCAACAAAGTTATGCTTAATTCAAACCTTTATCATCAAATGAAAATAAAATTACAAAAATACGTAACCTGGTCTTTTACAAATAAATTGTGCTTTTTACCATGACTTTATCCATATCCCAAATAAGTTTTACTAAAATGGTGAATTTTGTCAACTTTGAAGCTGTCAAAATATGTCCGCCCGGCCTCCAGCACATTTGATATTTTGTATACATGTAACAGTTTATTAATTTAGCATGTAGTGAAAATATACAATGTACTGAAATAGGGCTCTATGTTAAAAAAGGGTAAGAGAAAAGTCCAGGGAATGGCACAATCACAAACCGCAGCCCTTCCCAGACACCAAGAGAAAGAGGAAACCGACAAATCCAAACAAGTACAAATCGAACAAACATATGAAAAACACTGAGTTTAGCTCCTCTTCCCAAGCGAGGTTATTGCAATGCTAAAAGGAATGAAAAACACAAGAACAAAATGACACAAGGTAAGACATAAAACAAATCGCCTCGTAGAATAAACCACAAAGCACAAAAGAGTAAGACCAACACCGGGACCACCGCCTGTGAACGGTTAGTAGAGTAAACCACCGGGGGGGGGGGGGGGGGGGGTTAAGCACTTTTACAGCTAGCCAGCTTCACCCTGGGTCCCGATGCTACTCTAAATACCAAAATACATAAAAATTTCACCGGATCAAAATGAAACATATACATAAAGGCTCCAAACTCAATTTTCACCACCAAACTTGCAGATTTTATACCAATTTGCCAGTTGTGTCAGCATAAAAAAGTACCAAGATTCCGCTCAGATAAATATATGTTGTGGATACTCATTTTCTTAGTTAGAAGACAAGAAATAACTTGGTATATGTTTCATTGTGATCCGGTGAAATTTTACATTTTTCGTACATATATGCTTCGTGTAGTTTATAGTTGGTTATCAGTGCTTTCTGGCATATGCGTCCACCAACAGAAAGCTGTAATCAAGCGCTCACAAACATTTCCTAATGTCATTTTTCTTCAAAAATACGGCTTTTAATCACACTTTCCTTGCCATTCTCTATTCAATTTATTGACACAATGACACAATACAGGTGTATCAGAAATCAAATCATTCTAAGAATGTATGAAGACACAACAATTTGTTTCTGCATGATGCCTGAAAATGTATAATGTTTTTTGGCATTGGTGCTGTGCACGTTCACACGTCGCCATGATGTTAATGACGTCACGTAAGACGCATTCTTTGTTTCTTCTTCTGTCTCATTTTTTTGTTCAAGAACTAATAATAATAATGCATTCATTGGATCACCCATCTATGTACTAACCGTGATCTCTGTTGCTTAACAGCAAGACCACCATACTGCGTTGACATAAAAGCTACCTCACACGGCAAGCCTTGCCGTATATATGTCGTGTATATATCTTCTATCACTACAGTATCTATCTATCAAATACCTATCCATCTATCTACCACGGCAGATGCGCAGGTTAGTCTTCATCGTTGTTGTTAGCATAGGAAATGAAGCGGATTTCCGTGCATAAAAACCTAGCGTAAGGGGAATAATTTCGGATCAGGGACCAGTTTTGGAACAATTTGTGATTACTGGCTTAATGTTTTCTTGAAACGCTGTATATCTTGTTCACTTTTACTTTTATTGTCACAGACCTTAAACCGCAATACGAACAAATAAAACATGCTTTTATGGGGATTTGGTCGCGTATTATGCATTATTAATTTTGTAAAGCGAGTATGACATTTTGATGCATGGTTATTCTTTGACAATTTTAAAGTGATGCACCTGTCCCCGAAGAGCTGCAGCATATTGTAAATATTTGGGCCATTCAACGAAAGTGCATTTAACCCATTATTGGTCAACGAGTTCTTATGTTGAAAGAGGGAATGTAGTGAAATTGTTGCTCATGCAGGATCTAAATATCCAGGCACAATATGTTGGAACGAAGATTAACATAATAGAATTCACTAACATATTACATGAGCCTAAGAAAGCACCCGAAAACAGCTGAGACATCTGGGAGAGCTGCACAAGAAGACGAGATAGCTGAGGAGACAGCAGGCACAGAAGATAATGAGTCATCGTAGGAACTATATGATCAATTCACAGCCACAACAAAAAGAGCCACGTCAACGAAATAAGCAAGAAAGAATTGGACCCTAAAGGTAGTGAAAATAATTAACAGATACTTAATAAAAAATCAGGATAAAATGAAGACTTAATCAATCAACAAATACTAACAAGCCAAGAGATTCAGCCTGAAAAATGGAGGCGTCCTTTTTAAGCGCAAATAGAGTCTTATTGTCGAGAGTGTCTAATGTGATTCCGAAAATGAAGAAAAAGAAAAAAAAGTGTAGTTGAGTGTCTATTACGGCATAAATTGCATTTCTTTACGCGTTTTTTTATCAGTAGACTAAATAAAAAGAGTATTTGGTGATGATTTATAGACAATTTTGCTTATTTCTTCATAAAACATATGTGGTGGGTACTCATTAAAAGCGCCTTGCAGAGGTACAACTAATGAGTACCCATAACATACGTTTTTAAGTCTCCTCCAAGCAGGCAAGAAACACCTCGCACAACAATTCAATTTCACCTACAGATTTATAGATGATATCTGAAAAACACAAAATTTTCAGAGTATTCAGAATTCATCTATCCACGTGAACTCGAAATAAAGGAAACAACGGAGACTGCAGCCTCCTCCTCATACTTGGATTGCTATCTCTACATTGACAATGGAAAGCTTACAACTAGGCTTTACGACAAATGGGATGACTTCAATTTTCCCATCGTTAACTTTCCATTCCTGAGCAGTAATATCCCTTCTGCACCAGCATACGGCGTTTACGTTTCACAGTTAATCCGTTATGCCAGAGCCTATTCAAATTATCAGGATTTCATGGAGCGTGGGAAAGTGCTCACTACAAAGGTGTTGAGCCAGGGGTATCAAAAAAACCAAACTGGTAGCAACACTTAAGAAGTTATATGGCAGACATCATGATCTGGTCAATCCCTACAATGTGGCAGTTTCCAGAATTTTTTCTGATGTTTTTGCCAGTGACGCGCCGTAAGTAGACTTCCCAAATCCCGGACATACGCTTCTACCGACGTACGCTTCTACCGGTATTTCCTTCGTTCAGGCCTATGGGCGAAGCTTGCTTACCAAGTAATGCTTACTATCCGCGGACGCCTGATTACTACCTTTATTCTGGGGTACATGTCTGTTGGTCTGGACATTCTGATTTGTTTATGGATTTATGAGTTTGGATTACGGCTTAAATACCATGACCGCAACTACTTTTTATGGAGAATCGATGAAAATATTCTTCAATTATCATCAATTGCTCGTCTTTTCTGGCCTACTGTTCATTGACTGGATAGGTACGGGGTATTTTAAAATATTAAAATATAGGTATATCTTTGTTGTAGTTTCAAAGGAATTTTGTATAAGTGTAAATGGAATCTTACAGTCAGGAAAGTTTTAAACATGATTCAGTGAATGAGCAAAAACTAAGAGATAGTTATTTGAAAGTTTATTACAGAATTCGTTGCAACTCTTGACTTTGTAGAAGTTTTTCATTGGTAGAATAGGTAAGAGAGATGTTGAAAATATGCAGACTGTTGTTGTAGTTCAATAGGATTCAATTTTTATATAGATGAAAAAGTATGGTTATCGATCAAAATTTCCCTTCTAGGAGGGAGGATTCGAAAGTTTGTGGGGGATCCAGAGTTTGTAGACTTTGTCCATAAAATTTTATGCGCAAAGTAAGTTTACCTAAATTGTAGGAATGTAAGAAATGTACACGGCTTTAATTTGGCAGTGAATCAAACGTATTTTTCAAATCATAATTATTCTCGTATGACTTATGTGACATACTCAAAATTGCTTTGGCCAGGCAGAGGTTTTGGCATGTACGAGGGATGTTCGAAATGAATTGCTTATTTCTATCTGGAGACTTCAAATTTCAAGTTAGCCCAAAAGTACTCATTTCATGCCCTCGAAGTACTCCCCGTGGCTAGAAATGCAAAGTTTCAGCCGATATATCCACTTCTTGAAGGCGTCACGGTACGCTGATTTGGGCACAGTAATAAGGTACTGATGAATGGCAGATCCAAGTGCCTGTCGGGACTGGTATTTCCGCCCAGCAAGGAATGCTTTCAATTTCGGAAACAAAAAGAAATCACATGGGGCAAGGTCTGGGGAATACGGGGGGGGGGGGGGCGCGGGGGAGGGGGGAGGCAAAACAGTTACTTTTTCTTTTTTCAAAAACGCCGTAACTATTGCGGAGGTATGAGCTGGGGCATTGTCATGTAGAAGACGGACATGTTTAAAACCAGTGGCAGGGCGTCGTTTCTGATAATACTTTTTCAGTTTCTTCAGTACTACGTCTTTGTAGTACTTTCCGGTGATGCTTTTGCCCTTTTCCACTGGCACTTTTATCGCGACTCCTTCACCAGAGAAGAAAATTGCATACAAAACCTTCTTTGTACTCAAAGAACGTTTGGCAATTATTGGGCGTTTGCTGTGTTTAGTGGCCCAGATCTTATTGCTAACTTTTCTGACGGGCTCAAAATAATGGACCCAGGTTTCATCACCTGTGAAGGCATTGGCAAACTGCTGTTTGTCATATTTTGGAAACATCTGAAGCAGCTTTTTGGCCACTTTAACCCGTTGCCTCTTTTGCTCGTCAGTCAACAGATGTGGCACCCATCTAGCAGAAATCTTTCTGACTTTCAAATGCTTCTTCAAAATAAGGTGAACCGTTGATAGTGATATGCCTACCTTTCGTGCAATATCACGAACTGTAAATCTGGCATCTCCTTCAATGATTTCCTTTATTTTGAAAACGATTTCTTTACGAGATGCAGATTTTGGCCTACCTGATTTCGGTGCATTTTTGATGGACTCTACACCAGACTCAAATTTCTTTTTCCACCGCCGAACTGTGTCATAAGACACACAAGAAGGTCCAAAAGCAGTAGAAATTTCAGTCATCAGCTTCTTCAAAGAACAACCAAGTTTTGAGCGAGCTTTGATGTAAGCCCGTATTTCATCTTTTTTGTCGACGCTTCTACCAACCATTTTTACTGCAGTGGTCAATGACTGCGTGTATTCAAATGGCAAATTTTATGTCGTACATTTATTCTAACATGTACATTTATATACCATTGTGTAGATATTGAATAGCCCTATACAGGTATGTATTGGTTTTTATTGTGCCCCACGTGGATATCGAGCTAGAGGACAATAAGCAATTCATTACGAACATCCCTCGTATTGGCCCTATGGCAAAAGGTATTCCATTCCATAACATGTTTTCTAACTTACATTTTTAAAATATGAATTTATCCAAACACTCGCGTAATTTATTCATATAGGAAACTTAGTATTTTGCCTGATTTTTTTTCTATCATTCAACTTAATCTGTTATCACACAAACATATTTTATCAAAACGGACAGGTAGTTAATATTCCTAAACGTACTATCATTGCCTAGTTCACAGCATATTTCATTTCATTTATTTAATGCAATGGCTTTTAGATTTTGGTAAGAAGAGACAACAAACATGTTTTCTCGTTTGGGCAGCCCAAATCCTTAAAGTTTATAATTTAGTATCCAAAGAAGTACATAAATTCAGTCAAAGCTCATTTGTGCTTATTATGTGACAATCATATCAAAATGTTTACAGCAATGGTTTTTATGTAGTCATTAACGTCATGATTTCGACAATATTTTGTCACGTTTTTCAGCCGATTTCAAATGGACTACATATATGACATATAAGTGCAAAATCCAACAGTTTGTTCAAAGCTTTAAGAATAGCGACTGTTGTCTACAAATATTTGCTCCCGCTTTATATATGGCGGACAAATTCTTTGCATTTTAACTCGCCTGAACAATGTTCACAGATAGCTATTGTACTTTCCTCGGCGTCCGCAGATGTTAATAGTTTGCGTCAAAAATTTTAAGACCATATTATTTCCAAACCCTTCAACCGATTTAGTTCATGATACGTATTTGTAAAAAATTCTGCGCAATACCTTCCCCTTTCCCCCAGGTTAAGATCAAGATCACGGGCTTAGAATTTTCATGTTTAAGTTTTAAGTCGGAGTTTTTAGGTCCTCATTATTTGCAAACCTTGTAACCGATTTAGTTGTTGTTTGGTATAATGCTACATATTGCACAATACTACCCCACCCACTAGGTCATCTTAAAGTAGCTTAAGAATACTTAAGTCTTGTGTGACTGAAGCATCAGCCATTGTAAATGGATGCAGCTGAAGATAGCGTTAAGAGTACTTAAGCCGTGTGCGACTGCAGCATTAGTCATTCTGAATGGATGCAGCAAAAGAAGCTATAAGAATACTTAAGTCTGTGTGACTTCAGCATTAGGCATTGGAATTCTAGATGGATGCAGCAGAAAGTAACTATAAGAAAAGTCTGTATGACTGCAGCATTAGGTATTGGAATTCTAAATGGATGCAGCAGAAAGTAGCTAAAAGAATACTTAAGTCTGTGTGACTGCAGTATAAGGCATTGGAATTATGATGCAGCAGATGCAGATGAAGGTAGCTATAAGAATACTTAAGCCATGTGCGACTGCAGCATTGGTCATTCTAAATGGATGCAGCAGAAAGTAGCTATAAGAATACTTAAGTCTGTGTGACTGCAGCATTAGGCATTGGAATTCTAAATGGATGCAGCAGAAAGTAGCTATAAGAATACTTAAGTCTGTGTAACTGCAGCATTAGGCATTGGAATTCTAAATGGATGCAGCAGAAAGTAGCTATAAGAATACTTAAGTCTGTATGACTGCAGCATTAGGTAATGGAATTCTAAATGGATGTAGCAGAAAGTAGCTATAAGAATACTTAAGTCTGTGTGACTGCAACTTTAGGCACTGGAAAATGGATGCAGAAGAATCCCGCTATAAGTCTTGTATGACTGCAGCATCTGACGTTGTAAATGGATACAGCAGACGGTAGCCATAAGAATGGTTTGTCTTAGGTGCCTGCAACTTTAGACATTGTAAATAAACAAGGTTTTGCAGCATTAGGCATTGTAAATGGATGATGCAGAAGGTAACTATCAGGATACTTATGCTTTTTGTGACTGCAGCATAAGTGATTGTTAATGGATGCAGCAGAAGATAGCTTAAAGAATACCTTAGTCTTGTGTGACTGCATCATGTGTCATTGTAAATAGATGCAGTGGCTTTGAAAATACTTAAGTCTTGTGTGACGGCAGCACAAGGCATTATTATAAATGGATGCAGTAGAAGGTAGCTTTAAGAAAACTTAAGCCGTGTGCGACTGCAGCATTATTCATTCTAAATGAATGCAGCAGAAAGTAGCTATAAGAATACTTCAATCTGTGTGACTTCAGCATTAGGCATTGAAATTCTAAACGGATGCAGCAGAAAGTAGCTATATAGATACTTAAGTCTGTGTGACTGCAGCATTAGGCATTGAAATTCTAAATGGATGCAGCAGAAAGTAGCTATAAGAATACTTGTCTGTGTGACTGCAGCATTATGCATTGGAATTCTAAATGGATGCAGCAGAAAGTATCTATAAGAATACTTAAGTCTATGTGACTGCAGCTTTAGGCATTGGAAAGTGGATGCAGAAGAATCCCGCTATAAGTCTGGTATGACTGCAGCATCTGACGTTGTAAATGGATACAGAAGACGGTAGCTATAAGAATGCTTTGTTTTAGGTGACCGCAGCTTTAGACATTGTAAATAGATAAGTTATTGCAGCATTAGACATTGTAAATGGATGATGCAGAAGGTAACTATCAGGATACTTATGCTTTGTGTGACTGCAGCATAAGTGAGTGTTAATAGATGTAGCAGAAGATATCTCAAAGAATACCTTAGTCTTGTGTGACTGCATCATGAGTCATTGTAAATAGATGCAGTGGCTTTGAAAATACTTAAGTCTTGTGTGACTGCAGCACAAGGCATTATTGTAAATGGATGCAGTAGAAAGTAGCTTTAAGAGCACCTAAGTCTTGTGTGACTGCAGCATGACAAGATTCGTTGTAAATAGATGCAGCAGAAGGTAGCTTTATGAATACTTACGTCTTGTGTGACTATAGCATTAGGCATTGTAAATGAATACAGCAGAAGGTAGCTTTAAAAATACGTAAACCTTGTGTGACTGCAGCATTACGCAGTGTAAATGGATGCAGCCAAAGGATGCTGAAGAATACTAAAATCTTGTGTGACTACAGCATTAGACAATGAAAAATGGATGCAGCAGAACGTAGCTGTAAGAATACTTAAGCATTGTTTGACTGCAACATTAGACATTGTAAATGGATGAGCAGAATTCAGCTGTAGGAATGCTTCATTCTTGTGTGACTGCAACATTAAGCATTGTAATTGGATACAGCAGAAGGTGGATATAAGAATACTTAAGAAGTCTTGTGCGACTGTGGCATAAGGCATGCAGCAGAAGGTATCTGCAAGACTTTTCTTTGTTTATGACAATATCATTCAGGTCAAATCTTCTTCCGTGTTTATGTTAATGATACTTGCCCAAAGCTGTTTATAGATTTTTTTTTATTTGGGTTTTAAGGCTCTGTTTAAAACTCGGTACAAATGATGCAGATAGCCTACAAACGATTGTTTAAATTACATCTTGAAAAGGTGTTTTGGTTTCTGATTTTTATCTTGTTAAATAGTTTAAGGATTATCTTTCCTTATTTTGCATAAATGTTGATATTGTTGAGATGTTTCTGTTAGAGAAAAATAAGGGTATATGGGTTAATTTGTTAGAGTTATGTGCCCTTGTTATTCTTGAAAAGGCATTTTGGCTTCTGCTTTTTATCTTGATAAATAATTTAAGGAACCTTTTCATAGTTTGCATAAATATTAATTCTGATCAGATGTTGCTGTAGAAAAAAATGAGAGCGTAGGGGTTCATTTGCTTTGTTCTTCTTGAAAAGTTGCTTTGGCATGACAATAGTCCATGCAGAGTGAAATTAACTTATATCAAAGTATTTGTTGAGGCAATCTGATGCTTTTAAGACATGCTGAATGTGCAGGAAGAAGAATGATGCAAAAAATATATTTTCGTCAAAACAGCTGCTTTTTTCACTTTGTCATTTTTGGAAATTCTTTACCGGGTTTTGTATGCTCTGAGATGGTGCAGCTGAGAAAGTACATGCATGGTGAAACCAACTTGACTCGAAGAATTTGTTGACAAATTATGGTACTTTGCAGATTTATTAAATACACATTAAACATGTGCATGAAGAAGTTTGCTACTGGGTACTGGAAAAAAATCAGTTCTGACAAAATGACTGCCACTTAAACTTCGCCATTTATGTCTATCCATATGTCTGTCTGTACGACTGTATTGGTTTTCCCAATCACGTACCTGAAACAAATATGCATTTTAATGCGTTGCTTTTCAGTATCCACAAGGCAGTCATGACCTTGCGGGGGTATCTGAAAAGCACTGCTTATTGACAATTCTTGTTAGTGACAGATTATTTACTGTGCAAAAGTTGGCAGCATGTTTCACACAAGTAAAGTCAATAATTATATTAGGGATTGATATTTTCATGTGCAATGGAGGGGCCTAAATGAAACAGACGACCCCGATTTTTACTCGATAATGTGTTGGGTGTTTCCAAGGGCAATCTTATTAGATTTTTTTTTTTGCTGCAGCTCAAAAGCAGCGTAAATTGTACAAGTAAATAAAACAATCTTATCGGTGATCGCTATTTTTTTTACATGGGCAAATATTGTTCTGACTGAAAAAGAAGCACTATTTACACTTAAGTAAACAAAGCGTCCTTATCACGAAAACACGCCTATATAATTTTGACCCCCTTAAACCCCACTTTTATATAGTAAAACTGTGGTTTACAGGGGTATACATTATTTTTCTTATTTTGCTAAAAATACATAGATTGTGGGTACTGGTTAGAACCGCCTCGCCGTGGCGGTTCTAACGAGTACCCACAATCTATATTTTGAGCAGGAATATGAAAGATATTAGAACTTTTTATCTGAAAATTTTCCCCTGTTTGGTTATAAAATTTTCAATATATTTGAATAAGAGTGTTTTCGTAATGTTTTTAGGACTGAACTTTACATTTGCAAAATTGGCTGCGATTGAAAAAGCAGCACTATTTGCCCAAGTAAATAAATCATTTGTGACTGATATTTTGCATGTCAAAATCATTATTGTGATTGAAAAAGTAGCACTATTTTCACAAGTTTATTAATATTTTACATGTGCAAAATTGGTTGCGATTGAAAAAGCAAAACTATTTGCACAAGTAAACAAAACACATTGTTGTTTAATAGTTTACTTCTGCAAAAGTATTACGATTAAAAAAAAACAACACTATTTGACCAAGTAAACAAACCAGCCTTATTGATGTTTAATAGTTTACTTTTGCAAAAAATTGTTGTAATTAAAAAAGCAGAATTATTTTTTAATGTAACATAACAATCTTATTAGTGATTAAAGTTTATCTGTGCAAAAATGTTGTGATTGGAAAAGCAGCACAATTTGCATTAACTAAACATAATCTTATTATGTTTGAAATTTTACCTAGGCAAAAAAAAAAAAAAAAAAATGTTGCATTCGGAAAAGCGGTACTTTTTGTAAAACTTATCTTATTAGTGATTTATTCCTACCTGTGCAAAATTTGCTGTGAAGGTAAAATAGAAGTCAAAAGGGTTGCCTTCGGAAGCAAAGAACACACAACTCACGAAAATCGGAGACTCGGTTCGATTGAGTCTCTTCATATGTAACACTGTAGTTTGCGGCACTATATGTACAAGTAAACCTAATAATTTTATATCTGATTGATATTTTACCTGTTGCGATCAGATAAACAGCCTTTTTTGCGAAAGAAAAAGGAATATTAGTGACTTCTTTTTACCTGTGCAAAACTGATTGCTTATACGGAACAGTAATTTTAACATATGAAAAACAATTATCGTGTCAGCGATCGCTGTTTTACCTGTGCAAAAATGCACAAGTAAAAAGAAATCGATCACTGATAATTAATTTAACTGAACTTCAATACCAGGGTACTTTCGCTTGATCTGATGCGGGGAAATTTCAACATATACTGATTGGCATGGTCTATTCAACCTTTCATTCCAGAGTTTCTGAAGTGGACCCTTCCATCACTGAATAAGGACACGTTCATTGATGCAAATAGACTAAACATCAGACTAAAATCAAAAAGAAAATGACAAACAATGTAGATACTGATAGGATCTACACTGTTTGCAGAGATATATGTTTCTGTCTGCAGAGCTGTAAGGGATGATCTGTGCTATGTATAAAGGGTGACTAGCGCACTTCAGAGGAGTATAGACTCACATCAGCTGCTTGTACATTGTACAGCCGTGCTTCCGAGCAGTCTAAGCGGGGCATTCGCTGTTCACCTAGAGAAGACCTGGTGAATGCCCATTTCCTTGTGGACAGAAAACGCATTTTCCCAGCGGACACGCAACGTTGATGCGTCGTTGTGCAAACGTCACGTGCCCGTTCGGTTATCAGACTGCGCGAATGCACAGGTTCGTGTGTGATTTCACTTTTTGCGTAGGGTTAAGATCTCTGGTGTTAATCCTTAATGTGCCAGTCACAACTGCAGCAGACGACATCCTTGATTTTTTATAGGATAGAAGTACTTACCTTTCATGTGGCTCATCATTTTTTGTAGAAAGTAAATCTTGACATTTAACTGAATCGTCTGCAAAGGCAATAAATCTTGACATTTCATATGAATCGTCTGCTTTTCATAGAAAATAAGTCTTGACCATTCATGTGCCATGCAGACGATTCACATGAAATGTAAAGATTTATTTTTCTATATGTCGTCTGCTACTTTGATTTGCGCTTTAAGAATTAAAGCAAGTTGCCGAGAAAACGCATTAATGGATTAAGATGATATTCCAAACGTCAGCTTCTCCTAATGGATACATAAAAGGGCGGATGCTGTTTTGGATAGACATTTCCGTCTAAGGCATTGAGCGACTTCACTCTGTGTTAAGTAGTTTGACTTTCTTCTGTTGGTTTTGCAGCTCGGAAAGTGTTATATTAAATCTATTATAAATAGTGTAAGTATTTTTAACTATTATTATTCTCGTACTCATTTTTATGCGACTGCATTCTAAGTGATTTATTAAATAAATAATTAATTAGCTAAATGAATTTTATCGTTTATATATCTATATATGTACATAAAACTATAAAATGTATTTAATTAAAATTAATAAAATTACTTATATATAGGGAATTTTATTAATTTTAATTAATCAGATATATTTTATAAATTTATGTACAATTTGGGGATTTTTAGAAAGAAAAACACCATCAGAATTTCTAAACGTCTGGAGATAGCGCATGACATTCGTGGAGCCAGGGTTCAGTGTTCTGTCGAGTTTTGGTGAAAAAAAATGGCACTAAACAAGAGGGCAATCCAACTATATATATATATATATATATATATATATATATATATATATAGAGAGAGAGAGAGAGAGAGAGAGAGAGAGAGAGAGAGAGAGAGAGAGAGTGCATGACCTTCCGGCGACAATGGGGTGGGGGGGGGGTCGTAATTCTAATCTTTGTATATGCGTAAAACAAAAAAGTTACATAACTTTTAATACGGTACACGGAAATCCTGTGTCCTACCCCAGCAGACACATGATGTCTATACAATGTCGCCTCAACGTCGATGCAACGTTGTGACGTTGCATCGACGTTGACACGACGTTGTATAAACGTCCTGTGCCCGCTGGGACTAAATTATGTTGGAACTGTCATGGCTGACATAGTTGAAAACATAAGTGTCGTCCAGTTATATCAGATACAATATGAGAAAACAAAGTGAGAAAATTTACCTTCTGAGCTGCAGCGTGAGAAAATTTACGTTCTGGGATGTGCGAAGAAAGAACCCAGCGGGCACATGATGTCTATACAACGTCGCCTCAACGTCGATGCAACGTCATGACGTTACATCGACGTTGAGGCGACGTTGTATAGACGTCATGTGTCTGCTGGGAAGACTCACATTAGCCTGCAAACCCCCGCATTTTGATCAGATTCTTCTTTGTCCGCACTAAAGAAACTACATTCTTGGCTGTCCAAAATTTGTGCAGTGGAAATGCACAGACTGACCTGAATCTTCGCTAGGCGCACATATCCGAGGTATGTTGTCGGACGTCGCGGCTCATACTTCAGTGAGGTGCCATAAGTTTGTCATAGAAATGGCCGTCATTTTAAGCCGTTAAATAGGATACAGTAAAACTAAAAGCAGTATTACTTCAAAACTACTCCCCAAAATTCTATGAAATTTTCAGTACTTTGTTATGTGTCCCTTATTTAGAACTACCGTCCTCAAACGTCTTGGTATTAATTGAAACAGTCATCTGATGTGATACAACGGAATAGACTCCCAAATCTCTAAAATGGCAATGAAAAGCTGGTCTGTTTTTGAAATTTTGTGTGCTTGGTAGTGTAGACGAATTTTGTTGAGAAGCTATATATTCCCAATTATGTTAATGACTGGTGATTATGATTATGATGAGCAGGGTAAATAGTTTTCCTTTTCCTTGAATGCCGACTCAAGGCAGGGGGGGTGGGGGTTGAAAGCGGGGAGGGGCTTACATTGTCATCTTGGAACATGTGGGGCCTAACTAAGAAATGTTTTGTGGCAACCGGAAATAAATTGGCAACCAGCACTGAAGTATACTTTTCACCGTTTATATTTCCATCGATAAAAGCCAAAGTTCTTACCCCATAATACGTCAAACAACCCCAATTCATGACTGAAACGTTCGGCTTTGCACGGCTTAGACATGTTCCAAGGCACTGGGAAAAAATTAAAAAAAAAAAAAAACACTTTCTCCTTTTTTTTCTCCAGACAGACACACGATTATCAGTCTCAGTTACTACTTGGCTCTCAACACTAAAGATTACCTTTCGCTTGTGTGTGTCAATATTCCATCTGGCCCTATTTTTTCCGGTTGACCTTGCTGAGTGTCTTCCTTATTATAGGGATCAAACATGGTTTTTCATGCATTAACATTCGCCAGGTCCCGTTGAAGGTGTTGAAAACCGAGGCCGAAGTTCTTTCTTATTAACCGTGCCATTAAGATATATCATATACAGTCGAACGTCAATGACTCGAACATCTCTGTGACTATGAAAATTTGCTCTAGACATGGGTAAAGTTCGAGCTACTGAGAGCTTATAATATTGAGCCAGGCCAGGAGGCACATGAGGACAAATGAAGGATGTCTTTGCCAGGTTTTGACCTTCTAAACGTTTACTTGATAAAATAAGAAAAGCCATCTGAAATATCTCCATATCACCAACTGTAGTAATCAGAAGAATTTCCTAGGGATTCGAGAACGGTATATATATTTGCAATTTCTCCACAAAACAAAGGTATGGATGCTCCTGGAGGAGCCGCTTGTTGTCAGCTCCCACAACATACAGTCGACTCTCGTTATCTCGAAGTCCAAGGGACTCTCTGAAATATTTCAAGATATCCATATCTCGACATATCAGATTTGCAGAATTGAGGAAAAAAGATAAATCAAACAACCACATTTCACAAATGAATATGTAATTTGACTCCTGAAAATAGAGATATACTGAAAATATTGTGGAAAAGAGGAGAAATTGCTCTTAGGAGCAATTTCTCCTCTTTTCCACATTATTTGTTTCCTGTTGTCATACGAGGGCGTGTCAATAAATAACCAGCCTATCCCATTTCCGATAGACCGAGACAGTCACGATTTTCATGCTTTGTTTCAATATACGAGTATGTTTTATACATGGGTACAAAATTGCACGCGTATCGAGTCAATCTTTAATAAGGTATTGAATGTCAAACATTGCTAGTGGTGCAAAGGCATGCTTTTCATCTAAAGTTGAGCTGTAACTCGGTACTTATATTTAAAAGGTAAAACAGGCAAGGAAATACACGGCGAGTTAGTCGATGTTTATGGGTCTTCTGCACCATCTTATGTTCAGGTTAAATTCTGGGTAGGGGAATTCAAACGCGGTAGAACGGCTTTAGAAGATGAAGCCTGGTCTGGACGCCCACTGGATGCCACCGACGAAGAAATGTGTAAGAAAGTTCGGGATCTGGTATACACTGATAAGCGAATTCAGGTGGAAGAAATAGCGCAGGCATTAGGCATTTCACATGCTAGCGTTTCAACAGTCTCACATGATCGTTTAGGTATGCGCAAGCTAACAGCCCGTTGGGTTCCCAAATCCCTTAGCGATGAGCAAATGGCAACCAGAGCATCAGTATGCAGCGCCTTGTTGAGGCGTTTTGGGTCAAAAGATGATTTTCTTTTGCGTCTGGTGACTAGATGAGACTTGGGTTTATTATTATAAGCCAGAGAATAAAGCTCAGAGTCGTCAGTGGGTAGGGCCTGGGTCCCCGAGGCCAAAGAAGTTCAAGACGCAACCATCTGCTGGCAAGGTGATGATCACAGTATTTTGGGACGCAAAAGGCGTTATTATGTTGGACTTTTTACCCAAGAGAAGTGCAATAACTAGAGTGTATTATGCAAACTTGTTGGACCAGCTGAGAACCGCCATCCGTGAAAAACGCCGAGGTAAACTCTCCAAAGGTGTTTTGCTGCAACAGGACAACGCGAGAGGCCACACTTGCAAAGTTGCAATGGATGCTATAGAGCGAAACGGGTATGGACTAATACCATATCCTGCCTATTCGCCTGACCTAGCTCCTAGCGACTTCTTCCTATTCCCAAACTTAAAAAGGATATCCGTGGACTTCATTTCCGGTCTGATGAAGAAGTCGTGACGGCAGCTGAGGAGTGGGTCAATGGAAAGGATCCTGACTTTTTCAGTTCTGGGCTGATGGCACTTGAACACCGTTGGTCTAAGTGCATCACAATAGAGGGCAATTACATCGAAAAAGAGGTGGATCTCAACCGGAAATATGTTAGGCTGGTTACTTATTGACTCACCCTCGTAGTTTCATGTTAAAACAGGGACCAGATTTTCATTTCGAGATAAGCGGTAATTCGAAATAAGCGAGTTCGAGATAACGCGAGTCGACTGTATGTTTTGCGCTGGAACAGGAAAAACTATAAATATTTTTAGTTAAAGAAGACGCATACACTTCACATACGAGTAGGTGTGTAAAATTAATGATGAACTCTATCGATCACCTAGTCTGTAGTATAGTCCACTTTATACCGACACTCCTTACAACGAAAATTTCATATCAATGATAATTTGACTAGCACGAAACCTTCGCTCAACAGGTGACAGTTAATCAGAAATTGCGCGAAGATATTGTATTTTTACACTTCAAGCATATGTTTTGGATGGCTGTTAGAATCACCTTACTGAGGCGATTCTAACAAAAACTCAACACATATGTTTCTTTGAAGAAATAAGAATAAAATAAACGCTTTCTTATATACTGTATATTTCATTCTGATGCGTTCAAACAGCAAATTCATTTTAACGCATCACAAAAACATACCTATGTTATTTTGACCCCCTTAAACCCACTTTTATAAAGTAAAACTGGGGTATACAGCGGTATACATCGTTAAAAACATAGATGGTGGGTACTCGTTAGAACCGCCTCGGCAAGGCGGTTCTAACGAGTACCCACAATCTATGTTTTGAGCAGAAATATAAAAAAATCAGAATTTTTATCTGAAAATTTTCATTTTTTTTTTGTGGTAAATTTTTCAGTATGTTTGAATAGGCGTGTTTTCGTAATGGACAACATCTTTGGGAACAAATATTTAGCGTTGTATAAGGGTTCATTGCAAAACCGTTTCTGCACGACTGAATGCCAAGACACAGTTTCCAATGCGACGATGAAAAGGTTACCACTACTAAATTTCAAGACCGGTCTTAACGTGAGTGGATACACTGTCAGGGGAGGTAACTATGTCAAATAAAAGTTGCCCCTTTACCAGTACAGTTTTGGTAATGTTTAGGGCTTTCTTGTATGCTGGTTTCAGATCGCCATTTACCCGTTATAATGTTTGTGATTATGTGGGTTTCACTTTGATGTTTCACTCATGACGTATAGGATCCCTTTACGGACCGAACATATGTTCGTAATTTGGAGCTGCGTCAGAAGGGCGAGATTTCGCTCAAATAAAACTGGTTTAAGCCTCTCGATAAGTAATTTTACTGACCGTTCCAAGGTGCATCCTCTGTTGTTAGGTGGTTCCTGTGTACTTCTTTTTTTTGTGCGTTGGTGGTTTCATATGATGCGTAAGACCTGAAAAGTGCTTATGCAATTTGCGAACAACGTGGGTTCAGATCAGCATGTGCATCTGTGCAGTCAAATCTGGGCAGTTTCTGTTCGTCAACATATACTACAGTATCCACTGATTATGGGAGCGGCCAACGAAGGTCCAGATCAGGGCCTGCGTTGTCAGCAAATTACATAAGGGTCCTTTTCCTGCTTTGCGCATCAGTATATTATGACTTTTGTGTCGCTTGTTTTGTCATTACAGTCAAGCCTGTCTTAAAGATTACCTGTATTAAGCAATCATTTGTCTGTAAAGGCCACTTTTTCGGGCCCCATAAAAGGAAAATAAGTGTAAATTTACCCGTATTAAACAAGCATCTGTCTTTAGCAACCATTTTTGGCTTTCCCTAAGGTGCATGCTTAACGTAGATTTGATTGTATTTGTTCCTCATCTCCTCGTTTGGTGCCGCGGGAGGGCAGTGTTCTACATTTTCAAGGTATCTTCACTTATAATTTTATCAAGCACCAGTCAGTTTATTCCATTTGTGGCCTTTGTAGACGCGCTATTAGAGTGTGTGATTTGGTCCTTTTTTATCCTGAAATCAGAAGAAAATGAAACAAAACTTATTTCAAGACCTTCATACGTATCTCATTCTGTCGCGCTCTGTTCTGATAAGCTGTCTTCTCAGTCATACTGCCGCCAAATTATGCAGTTCACCAAGGAACTATTTGACAATGTGCAAATATATTTCCGGATTAAGAGAGATAATTGTAGTCGGATTTCCATCAAGAAGCTATAAGAGGTAAAAAAAAAATGAAATGGGTAATTACGATCAGTCTCGTTCATCTATGTAACAAGAAGGAAATTAAAATACTTTTGCGATTATCTTAATCAGTGCATTCGCTCAAGGTTAGCGGATAATTACGGAGTGCATTAGGTTTGTGCAATTATTATCATTAAGATTAAAATGTACAGGTAAAATCAGTATGCCGTGTTTATTAAACCATTATGAACAGTTTTTTCACCGATTTTCTGCGTCGATTTGATCCCGTCAAATACATCAAAGCACTGACAGCACTGGTGGGCCGACTGTCTTTTAGTGTAGACTGAAAAAATGGTCCTGAACGAGGACTTAAGGCTATTTCTTTAACCCTTACATGACTGTATTTTAACCCATTTTTGCCTATTGTCCCATAAATGGGACATTGGCAAACATTGTAGACCAAGATCAGACGCCGCAGAACGCGGCGTCTGATCTGGGTCTACACTGTTTGCATTACGTTCAGATCTTTACACAAAACATGACAATTATAATACCTGACACCTATTTTATAGTAAATGAACCTGTCTAAAGAGTTAAAGTAGAATAATCCACTAGGCATAAATGGGTTAAGCAAAGAGTGCAGACCAGGTCAGATGCTGCGTTCTGCGGCGTCTGATCAGGGTCCATCACGGAAACATGCTTATATAATTTTGACCCCCTTAAACCCCACTTTTATATAGTAAAACTGGGGTTTACAGGGGTATACATTGTTTTTCTTATTTCTGCTAAAAAAATAGATTGTAGTTACTCGTTAGGACCGCCTCGTCGAGGCGGTTCTAACGAGTACCCACAATCTATATTTTGAGCAGAGATATAAAAATATCAGAGTTTTTTTTTCTGAAAATATTTAGTTTTTTTGGAGATGAAATTTTGTGTATATTTGAATAGGCGTGTTCCCGTAATGCTGCACTATTTTCCAGTGTCCCAGTCAACGTTTTATAGATAACCCTCTTTATACCGCCCTCTGACGCCACAGTGACAAGAATGGCGCAGCTAAACATAACCGTTACCTGGATTGTGTACAACCGCGCGGATGGATTTCATTAGTCTATGATAATTAGGTGGACAACTACTTTCAGGAGATTTTGACGCTTGCATATTATGGCTGCATTGTAAACAGTCGACCTACGGCATAATCGACAAACGTATATTGACTTTGCGGACGCGCATTCTGATCAGGGTTTACGCTATCTGATGTTACATCTACATGTATCAAATAGACAGCTTAAAGCCCAAACAATGTGTTACCGACAAGCGTAGGCGTTGCTCATACGTATGTGTGAATGAGCAGATAAGACAAGGTTTTGACCTCTCAAAATGGTCTTTTTTCATATTCTATTTTTATATGAATACACATGTATGTCATAATGAAAAGTCGGAAAATATTCTAAGCCAGATGTAAACATGGAACTACATTTGAGACAGGGTAAAGCATTTCTACAAGACTTCCTGTGCGACCATCGAAGACTCGGATCAACCTGCGCTTCGAACAGTCTGATCAGAGTCTTAGCAGGATAATCTGTTGGTAGCCAATGATCCTAAGCGTCTTCAGGCGGATAGCGAAGACCCTGATCAGCATGCACAAATGTGCAGGCTGATCTAAGTCTTTGCTGTGCACATGTGCAATCATGTAGAAAATGCTGTTGCCCGGCATGTTTGTCTATGTATTTTTCCTGCAAAATCCGGTTCACAAGGCAATCAGCAAACCTCGTATGAGTCCTTAACCTTTATCATCTTGATCGAAAAAAGTAGTCCCAGTATGGCTGCGTCCGTCATACAGCCGGTAATACACCCCTATTAATATCTCCATAGCCCACAATGTTAAGGTTTGAAAAGTTCCTCACCTGCTACAGTACCTTCTATAGTCCCAAATCAGATCCAGGTTTTGGTGTGATGTGATCCTGAACCAGCAACAGATCCTGAGATTTTCGTGTCCTCTTGACCGCTTCTAAAACACATGACATTGCCTATCGTGTGACATGTACAAAAAAAAAAAAAAAAAAAAAAAAAAAAAACTCTTATTCTGTCACAAACTGGAATGGTCCACCGACTCTTTGTAACACTCCGCCCAACCAAATAGTTCACTAGAGAATCTGTAACCATCTGAAAATCTTCTCCAGGAACCTCCTGTTACCTTGTACATTGCATCATCTGCTCTGTTATTTCATTTTAGATAGGACATTTTCAGGGTACCAAAACAAAGTGACGTCAATAGCAGGGTGTCTCAAGCAATGTGTCTCAGGTTTGATAAAGGCTGCCCGGTCCGCAAATGTACGAGTAGAGCCGAATGGGTCCATGGTACCATGGTGTTAATATATATTAGGTGTGAAGGTGGGGGAGGGATCATGTATTTATAAACAAAAAAAAAATATCTTATATGCTCATTCACACAGTCTGATCAAAGCATAGTCTTACCCTTACCATATATAGACCCTTAAACATTCCACTAAATAACAGCATAGTAATGCATGGACTTTATTAATAAACAACGTAGACCCTGATCAGACTGCGCATCCGCAGTCTTTGTACGTTTGACGTATACGCCGCAAGTTCTATTTGGCGGGATCTCTTGAGCAAGATGAGCCGTTCCAAGCAAAAAAGATGTCTTCGAACATGCACAAAATGCATAGATTCAGATTCATTCCGCGCATGTGCAAATGTCATCCGGACGTATGCTATCCGTTGATATATTCTATAGTGTCTATATTTCTGTTAGCGAACAGCGAAGGCCCTGATCAAAATGCGCGGATGCGCATGCTTATCTAGACTATCGCTGTCCACATATGCCCGAAAACACGTTTTCGCTTGATGCTGCCGAGAGAGCTCATTTTGGGTCCATTTTGTGCGCTAGGTGGAGTTTACCTGTACGTTTTAAAGTAAAAGGACAGACCTGTTTGAGTCTCTGCCAGTTTTGTCAAGGGAGACAAATTCTGTGACTTCCAGTTACTTTACAGCGCATAAATCCCCTTTTAAAAACTGCCATCTAAAAACTGGAGCACCTTTTGAAAGAGCGCCAACTCTAATATGAAAGTGTTTGCTCCCATTGGGAGCAAATTCTTTTCTTTTAGAGTAGACCCTTTTTCAGGAAAGACAAAAACGTTGTCTCCCTTGAAAGCGTATTAGTTTCTCAGTATGTTGTTTTTTCTAATGTAAATTAACCCTTTTTTCATGTAGACGCGGTTCGCCCAGGGAGCAAATGACGTTTATACAGTGTCGCATTAACGTCGAATGGATGAACGTCATATGCCCGCTTGGAGATATGTTTTGCGAAACACCCAACTGGAAACTCATATTATTTCAGAGATGAACATGACGTCAGATATGGTGTAAACAGTTCCCACAAATATGACAGCGCTATTAGAGAACGGCATTACCACCCCTGCGTTGCTGAATGTTACACCAGTTAATTCTACATCTGTGACTGTGGGCAGCGATTATTTCAGTTCATTCATGACCATCGACACCTACGAACGGTTTTCTTTTGTCTGCAGCATAATTGTTACTCCAATTATCTGTACATTTGGTATGATATTCAACGGACTAGGTCTAGGTGTAATATTGCCTGATATTAAACAACAGAAGATGTCTATTTATACCTATCTCTGTGTGCTAACTCTCAACGACATGGTCTATCTTGCACTGGGTCTGATTCGGGAAATTCCGACGGTAATGAAAAATTGTGGCATGGAAAATTCAAAATTTGTCGAGGAAAACATGAAACGAGTGACAGTCTACTTAGACATGGTATTTTCCCACATGTCCACAGCCATGATTCTCATGATGTCATTCGAAAGGATGTTTGCACTTGTTCGACCACTGCACGTGAAAAATACATGGTTAGCAAAATATCCAGTGCGGATAGTTTGTGCGTGCCTTCTCTTCAATATCATGTTCTTGTTACCATTTGCGATTTATTTGGAGGTGGGGTCCTATCAGGCAGGAAATGAGACAGAATACTTCCTACAATTTAACCCGGCTGTAGAAAGTGATATGAAACGTTACATGATAGCTCAAACCGTTGTGGACTACTTTATCCCTGCTGTATGCCTGCTGATTACCAATATCACCATTCCTGTCAAATATTACAAATTGTCGCGGGATCGTCTCACGACTTTCAGCGTCAGCTCCGGAAATTTCACAAATAGGCAGCTGAAAATAACGTCTACTGTGTTTGCTATCACGTTCATGTATTTTCTGTTATCGATACCAAACCTGTCTATTAAAATTCTTGGATTTGTTGATGAAGAGTACAGTTTTGATGGCAAATACAAGCTGGTGTTTTGGTTCGCTATAGACCTCAGTAACCTGTTCACTTATATGAACGCAGCTAATGACTGTGTGATCTATATTCTGGTTTCGGATTATTATCGAAAACTGTTCAAGAAGAAATACTGTAAATGCTGTTTTCGCGAAATTGACTACAGTGAAGAAAATGGCGATGTTACAACCAGAACCGGAAATGCTTCAGCTTCGACTTCGATGGTTCTGTTCTGAAAAAGTATTATATTGGATAACATTCGAAATTCAATGGCTCGAACATCTAGGGGACCATGGAAATTTGCTCTAGACATGGGTAGTTCGAGCCACTGAGGGTTATAAAAGTGCCAGGTCAAGGAGAAAACATGGATGACTGAAGGCTGCCTTTTCGATGTTCTATAAAATAATTGTATGCTTAGTGTTCTCATTAGAATCGTCTCTATGAGACGATTCTAATGAGAACTCACAACATACTATTTCAAGACAAGTTCCGTTAAATATTTCTAGATAATTGTTTTTAAAGCTAACGAAAGAATTTCAAAGGGATGTGAAACCTGTCTTATATCGAGCCGACGATCGTTTATCAAAGGTGAGCGAAAACCGGAGAAGCCGGGGAAAAACCACCTGACCATCCGTAAGCAGAACTTAGCTTTCGCACATGTGACCCGAGCGAGGCTCGACCCACGGCGGTGATAAAATTAATAGATTAAGAGTCAGAGTTAGACTAAGAGACAAATTAAGATTAAGACTACGGGGTCCCGCCCAAGGGACGCGAAAACAATTCGAATCCACCACGATAAACAAGCCCTCGATGTTCGAGTCATTGAAATTTTACTGTATTTTGATCATGGGAGATAGTGTATTATCGTGTATTATTGTATAGTTATGAATTTTTAATGGTTAAAATGTGCAATAAAATCCGAAGATCAAGCATGCAGATATCATTCGATTTCGCTTGCTTACATGATATTGCACGTTTACTCGGATGCTTTCGAATATTACCATTACCAGACGTTGCATTTTATGAGCTCTTAAGGCAATGATGTCACGCCAGAATTTGCCTCGCATTTGCACAGACTCTGAATCTTAGACAATAGAAATGCTTATTTTAAGGCTACAAAGAAGACCTGTCTCAGACAGGATAGCTCGCCTTACCTCGTGCTTGTCAGTCAAATGAAAAAAAGACTATGAACATAAAATTCATATCATAGTGGAGTTGGGGTGCAGAGGGAGACATGGTACTGGATATAAAGTAGTTGCGGTCATGGTACCAAAAAAGGTAAGAGAAAAGTCCAGGGAGTGCCACAATCACAAACCGCAGCCCTTCTCAGACCCCAGACCAAAGCCGTAATCCAAACTCATAACTCCATAAACGAATGACGAATCAGAATGTTCAGACCAACAGACATGGACCCCAGAACAAAGTGTGTAATCAGGCGTCCGCGGATAGTAAGCATTACTTGGTAAGCAAGCTTCGACCACCATGCCCATAGGCCTGAACGAAGGAAATATCGCTAGAAGCGTATGTCCGGGATTTGGGAAGTCTACTTATAACGCGTCACTGGCAAAAACATCAGAAACAATTCTGGAAACTGCCACATTGTAGGGATTGACTAGATCATGATGTCTCCCATAGAACTTCTTAAGTGTTGCTACCAGTTTGGTTTTTTGATACCCCTGACTCAACAACTTTGTAGTGAGTACTTTCCCACGCTCCATGAAGTCCTGATAATTTGAACAGGTTCTAGCATAACGGATTAACTGTGAAACATAAACGCTGTATGCTGGTGCAGAAGGGACATTACTGCTCAGGAATGGAAAGTTAACAACGGGAAAATTGAAGTCATCCTGTTTGTCGTAAAGCCTAGTAGTAAGCTTTCCATTGTCAATGTAGAGATAACAATCCAAGTATGAGGAGGAGGCTGCAGTCTCCGTTGTTTCCTTTATTTCAAGTTCACGTGGATAGATGACTTCTTAATACTCTGCAAATTGTGTGTTTTTCAGAGACAATACATCATCTATATATCTGTAGGTGAAATTGAATTGCTGTGCGAGGTTTTTCTTGCCTGCTTGGAGGAGACTTGTACAAACTCCGCCTCATACGAGTTTAAAAACAAGTCGGCAAGTAACGGTGCACAGTTAGTGCCCATCGGTATGCCGATTGTTTGCTGAAATATCCGACCGCCGAACTCCACAAAAATATTGTCAATTAGATATTCCAGCATCTTTATGACATCTGCATCTGAGTATTTTTGTGGCGCATCAGAGTGATCCCGAACGAAGTATGTGTCTTTGTAGCCAATGACAACATACTGAAATCGACGGTTACCATTCTTGTGGAAGAAACACTGGTTGATAATTGCCTTTAATTTAGATTTCAATTTATCATGAGGAATAGTAGTGCAAAGAGTAGAGAAATCGAAAGATTTTATACTGTTGACGGAATGAAGAGATTGTGCCTTTAGGTTTTCTTTGGAGTTTTTTCAGGATCCACATCTGATTAACACCGCTTCTGGTATATGCAGTGTCACAATACTTCTGAAGGCCTTCTTTAACTGCGGTTAGTATTCGTGTTAGAATCTGAGAAAGAGGCTAAATTTGGATGAAGAACATTTTCTATAGCTATCTGTATACCTAATGTAAACTAAATGAATAGTATGATTTGAAAACTAGTTGAGAAAATACAATATCTTAAGAACTTAAATGTAAAACTTAAACATAAAACTTCCAACTCCGTGACCTTGACCTCTTAGTTATAGGATGGGAATAGTGCTAAATAAGGTTCTGGACCAATATCTATAATCATGCCAATTATAAAGTTTATCCATACAAGGATTAAGAAATTAAGATATCTTAAAACCTATTATGCAAAACTTTAACATAAGTTTCTAAGTCCCTGACCTTGACCTCTATGTCATAAGCAGGCATGTGGATAGTGCCTGACAAAATTTTGGGCCAATATCTATTATCATGCCAAATATAAAGTAAATCCATCCAAGGATTTAGAAATAAGATCTTAAAAACTTTGATGCAAAATTTTAACATAAAAGTTTTAAGTCCGTGACCTTACTTCTAGGTCAAGAGCAGGGACGTGGATAGTGCTCAATAAAATTTTGGACTAACACTTATAATCAATCAAATATTAACTAAATGCGTCTGAGGATTTAGATGATATAAGGTCTTAAAAACTTTGACATAAAACGTTAACATTTTGTTATCGCCAACGACGACACTGGGGTTAGTACAATGGCTGTAACTGTATTTTCGTACATGCAAGCTAACAATGAAAATGACTCTAAATATTACAGCTATATAATGAAAGAGTTATTGCATTTATATTGGTAAAGATTGCTCCGCGTGCATCATTTTTAGTTGTTTGAAGTCTCAAAATAGTCATTTTATTATCTAAAACTCAGAGTCCGCGTCACAGTTATTTATAGTGCCAAGGAGCCTTCTTAAGGAATTATAAGTACTCTGCTTTACACATATTTCAGATAGTCGTTTTTGCCTGCCGCTTTGCACAGAAGAAGTAAATTTTCGTCATGATTCAGTGCAGAGCCGTTTGTGGTTTATATCATTGCAACAAACGTTTTATTTTATTCATAGTTTTTTTCTTCATCCAATAGGTTTATTTCCCATAAATGAAATGATTGTAAAATTTTGCAAAAATCTATCGGGTAGAAAATATATTACAGGATTTAAAAATGTTCCACTTGTTCAAAGTTTCTGGAACTTTCATATAATTTTTATATAATGTCAGTAATTTCATTGTAAAATTCATTGGAGAAACATTAAAATATTTTTTTCAGTTTTGGCCATATAATTATTTGCCCGATAAAGCATAGGAACAGAAAAATAAGAGTTTCTCCTGATAAGATATTGTCATTCCCAAATATTCTTTTTCACATTTAGAATAAAACGTCAAGCAAATAAAAAAAACGTCTTTCGAATGATGTCGAAGGCACACAACACAGTTGGAGTGTCGAGCGTGATGTCTGATAACAATGCCTCAAGATGGTCAATTACACATCACTACATGGTTCCACACGAGTAAGCGTAATAATTTATTGCATTATTCAAAGACCACAAAATGTATGTTAATGATATTTTGGATGGCGACGTCCTGAATGCAACGTCTTATAGAATATACGTTTCACAACTTATTTGTTTGCTAGGACATCTAGTCAAGCCAATGTCTTTATTTATCTGAATAAACTTTTGACTGCTAAACTTCTTAAACAGGTACATCGGTATCATAAACTTCGTCAACATTTCTTGGTTTTATTTCAAACCAACGTTACATTTGGAAATTATCTTAGAATGGCGTTAAATTGTTTTTCAAGGTCTATCGGAACCCAGAGTTTTAACAATTAAGTAAATGCGCTGCAAGCACTCCACCATGCCCCGCCACTGCACTCACATCAAGCAAGTGCCACAACTCTGCCAAAAATAAAAACAAAGGGAAAATGCATTAGTATTCCGTTAATATAATCAACATTGATGCGTGTGCATGTGTTAATTTTGATTAAAGTTTTTAACATGATCGTTTACCTTTTCGTTTATCACATTAACAAGTCCCTGAAATAAATACTCCTGTACACACTACTTTGCAAACACTATTCTCTACGTAGAGAGATTATGTAGTGAAAATTGAAGTTTACAAGGCTGTGGCATTTTGGTGATAAACATTTGCATAATGTTTAAAGAAATATCTCGAACAGTTTTCAAGTTACAGAGTGGGCACAAATATCTTTAGAATCACCTTTTCAAACGTTCAAAGGGTTATAACTCAAAAAGTAAGTTAACCAGTGTTACGTTGTGTGTGTGTGCGTGCGCGCGTGCGTGCGTGTTCTGTACCTCGCCCTATTATGATGATTTACATTTGTGTGAAGTTCCATCATAATATTTGGAACGGCATTCAGCTGAAAGTACGGACACGAGTACATAGTAGAAGTGGCTATTTTCGATATCTACTATGTTCATCGGATGCAAATCCAAAAGTAAGTTAACCAGAGTTACGGTTCTTGTGTTCTGCACGTTGGTACATGGTGCTTTACATTTATGAGAACTTTCATAATAATATAGAGCGGACCCGACTTCATAGTAGAAATGGCTGATTTCAATATCTACTATGTTCAAAGGGTCGCAACTCCAAAAGTAGGTTTTTTTGTTGTTGTGGTTTTTTTTTTTTTTTTTTTTTTGGTTTTTTTTTTTTGGTTTTTTTTTTGTTGTTGTTGTTGTTGTTTGTTTTTGTTTTGTTTGTTTTTTTTGTTCTTTTTTTTTTTTTTTTTTTTTTTTTTTTTTTTTTTTGTTTGTTTGTTTGTTTTTTGTTTTGTTTTTTGTGCTGCCTCAAGGTGCTTTACATTTGTGAAAATTTTCAACTTATAGAGCGGACACAAGTAGATGGTAGAAATAGCTATGTTCAATGTTCGAAGGACAGTAACTCCAGAAGTAAGCAAACCAAAGTTACGGTCCATGTGTTCTGCATGTCGTCTCATAGTGCTTTACATTTCTTTGATGTTTCGTGAAAGTATCCCGGACGGTATTAGAGTTATGGAGCGGACACGAATAATGGAAGCGATGACGGACGGATGCACCTAACATTTCGGGTTTACGGGTTCCCTTAATGTTAAATTTCCATAGGGGTTTAGAGGCTATTCAAAATTGTTTAGGGCTACTCTTTTATATTTTAAATGGAATAAAGCTCAAAATAACCTCATAATCATGTCCGAAATAGCCCCCAAATACCTTGATGTTGGCACGGGCAGACGGACGGAGGGACGATCAAAATTTCGGCGGGTATAATATAATAACCTTCGCCACTTTTGTGGCGGGGCATTAAAAGGTTGTCACTAATGTTACTAAAAGATAATACATATGACATAAATGCTATGCGGCAAACTGCATGCATGGTTATTTGCACTCTGATGGTTAATAGATTTGCTTCGTCTTTATTTGCAGGACATGAGCCGGGTCTCAGATTGATTATTGAATTTTTCCTCAGCCTGTAAGAAGGCTGACTCTGGCATCATATGCCATTGTACGTCGATTTAAGGAGAACATTATATGAAAAACATCATACATTTGTACCTAACTTCGAGGCCAAAACGATACTGATAAGGTGACTTGTATTTTAAGAACTGACCTAATTCGTTTAATTTGAATTAGTGCCCGCGCGGATATTTGATAAGGCGACGCCAACTCATATCTCTAGTACATAAGTGTAATTAATAATATATATATATATATATATATATATATATATATATATATATATATATATATATATATATATATATATATATATATATATATATATATATATATATATAAGAGGTGTAAATGTCTTACTCTGTACGTAGACACTTTATTATTATCTCATTTTAAGGGTAGTAACGATGACACTTTTAGGTTTGAACGATGTATATTATTCTCCCAAAAATTCTGTCATAATTCCTGGAGAGTAAGTAGATGTTCTGTATTTTTATGCCACTGGGACATCTACTGTCATCAAAGGTTGTAATTAGTTGTGGTCTACTGAGGTGTTTCATTGATGAGGTAGAGGCCCCCACTTGGACCGAACACAAGTGAGCCAGCGCACAATAAAACCTACAATAAGACCTGTGTGACCAGCAAAGACTCAGCCTGTGATCACCCAGTACGCCAAGAGTTACTGTTTATCTGCCTTTGGGTAGTCGGGAGGCTGTATAAGGAACATACGATCAGCGAAGACTGAGTCTGATCTGAGTCTTCGCTGGTCGCAGAAGTCTTATTGTAGGTTTTGTAATGCGTTGGCTCATATGCATAATTTGGAGCTGCATAAAAAAATAAAGGGCGAGTTTTCGATGGATTTAAACTTGTTTGAAAAAGGTAAGAGAAAAGTCCAGGGAGTGCCACAATCACAAGCCACAGCCCTTCCAAGACATCAAGAGGAAGAGGAAACAGACAGAACCAAACAAGCACAATCGAACAAATGTTCGAAAAACACTAAAATAGCTCTTTTTTTCCCTAAGCGAGGTAATTGCAATGCTAAAAGGACTGAAAAACACAAGAACAAAATTACACAAGGCCAGACTTGAAACAAATCGCCTCGTAGAATAATCCACAAAGCAACAAAAGCTAAGGCTAACACCGGGAACACCGCCTTAGACAGGTCAGCAGAATGAACTACCCGTGTGGTGGAGCGGGGGGTGTGGTGGGGGTTGGGGTTAAAGCTTTTAAGACTTCCAAGATTTTTTTCTGCTGCTGACCAATCTAAGGCGATTCGAATGGTGTAGTTCTTCTTTGTTTGTACGTCAGTTATTGTAAGTGTCCCGTTGTCTTGCCATTGCTTGTTCATCATCCCTTCGTCTTATGGTGCCAGAGTAGGTCTTCGTGATTGAGGCCTTTATTTGGTAATTGTATGTATATATTTTGTTTACTATTGATATATCAGCTTGTAATCTTGTATGACTACAGGAGATACCGGCATAGCGTCACTGATATGAAAATTGATGGGATTTTCAAGGTGGTGGGCAAACAGATCAGTTAAATTACAGTTAAAATCTGCCATTTAAGACTTTCAAATGAATACACTTCTATACATTCCAGCCATGTTCTTGTCTACCATATCTTATCGATGACGACACCGAAGAAATCCCGACATCTCCTATATGACTGTAATTTTTATACTGGTTTCAGAATGTTAACTAAAGGAATAAATTGCGTTGGTGAAATACTTGTGTACCGCATCTTAGCATGGTTTTATTTTGATATTATTATTTTCCTTAGACTCGTTGTACCCATTCTGGCAGCTTGAAACATCGAGTTCCGATAAAGCTGGTGCTAGAAGTGCTTATGCATCATCCCTGTAACGGCATTTCTGTCATATGGAGAGTCTCAATAAAACCAAAACATCAATTTCTTTCTTTTTGTGTGTTTGTTTTCGGGGTTATACTTAATATATTTGATTTGACTCTGCATTTCCTGATTAAAGTGCTGTGTAGCAGCCAGAAAAGCTCCCCATACTTCGTTATAGTGCAGTTTTGTATTTTTATTGTCCTTGAAATTATCAAGCCCATTCTGGTCTTTTGAAAAATAGAGCCCCGCATAAGCCTGTGCTAGTGGGTGAATGCATCCCTACAAACTACAGTAAAACATTTTTTTTCGCGAGCATTTTATTTTCGCGAGAAAGACTATTTCGCGAAAATTGTATGCCGCGAAAAGGTCGGTTGAAATTTGCGCAAAAATGTTTGATAGAAGCTGAGTAAAAAGATAGGACCTAAAAGCACATTTTATTGAAGCATGTAAAACATTCTGCCACCTCAGATATTAAAATATATAAAAGTACTTGATACTTTGCATTAGGTTTACACGCCTTTTTAAATATATTGTATTTTAGGTGCTCTGAACATTCAATCAGCAAATATTTTTAGTTAATTTTTAGTTAAAGTAGGTGTCTCTCAAGGCTCGGACCGTTACTATTCCTAATTTATATAAATTATATTGTAAAAAAGTATAAATTGATAAGTTCTGCCTTTAGACTGTTTGCGGACGATACGAGTCTATCTTATACATGTAATTGATAACCCAACTGAAGAGGCTGAAAACACAATGCTGGCCTCTCCAAAATGCATTTATGCCATCTAGATGATTTATGACTTTTAATCTTCAAAATCAGAATATCTGATTATCTGTCCTCTGATTTTGATTTTATCTAGAAAAACAAAGAACCCATAAACCATCCACCTGTTTTATGGACAATGAACAAATTTCCGAAGTTAACAACCACAATTACTTAGGGCTGACTCATGACTGCTTTTGGCATGGACACATTGAAACTGCTAACCAAAAGCCTAGTTAAGAATGAATATAATAAGAAAGCTGAAGTACTCACTAGATCGGTTGTTCTTAAGCAATTAGGTGTTGAGTCTTTGTTCTTCCCGTATTTGAGTATGCACATACGGCATGGGACAATTGTATCCAATATGAGGCAAACGAAATAGAAAAAAAAATTAATACGAGGCCGCACGGCTAGTAACCGTTGCGCTTCTTTAAGATACATAATGTAAATCTCTTGCATGTAGACGTATGAAATATGAAGACGTAAAATAGATTTTGTCCAAGCTGTTTATCAATCTTCCTGGTTCTATTGGCAGCATTTCCTTTTATAAATTGTGCAATTAGAAGGTACATACACAATACATGCAAAAACTCAGTTTTCTATTGCAATTTCTCTCTTCGTAGTGTTATCCGTGAATGGAATCGTCGGCCAGAAGAAATGCGGAATGCAATGACTATAGCGAGTTTTAAACATAAATTGAATGGAAATATTATCAAAATACCCACTTATTATTTTTATGGCAGTTGGAAAGAACAAGTATACTACAACAGACTGAGAATGAACTGTAGTTGTCTGAATCAGTATTTGTATTCGGAAAATATTATCGATAGTCCTTTATACAGATCTTCAGCTTTTGAAGATAGAAACCAGTACTTATTAGTTTGTCCTCTATTTAAAAACTATAGACACGAGATGATGGATTGTGTCTCCGAAATGGTAACGCCAACTACAAACACCCTACTGTATACAAAACTAACTTTAACCATTGAAGAAAATCAACAAGACCTCAGTGCTGTTCACTCCTATATTTCAAGAACGAAATGCCTCCAAATACAGTTATAACTACACGCACCTAACAAATACAAACAGGTGTGCGACTGAATTTTGTTAATGACCAAACACTGTGCTCATAGACATGGTCTATTTGGACTGCCCTCTTGGCTTTGAATTGGACATGATTGTTCTTTATAAATTAAAATGCCAACCGACCTTCCTAAACATTTATTTTGTATACAAACTGTATACCGCGTAGAGTGCTCATTTCTTATTTTTGTATCACTTACTTTATGTATAAATCTGCCGTCCTTGATGTACGTAATAAAGCTGGAAGAAAGAATGTTTCTACCGAACGATTGGACATAATGGCGGATATAACTTCAACGACTGACATTAGTAAAGTCTCATTAGTCGGGTAGCTGAGGTCCACAGTATATACTTAACTGTCAAATGACTGCTTATTTTTTTATTTCCTCTCGTACTTATGTATCTAATAGTACATTTTCGGATTCTTTGTGGTCACCTTACATATTTTCTGACTTCTTTACTCTCACTAAAAGCACTACTTTTAAGACTTAACAGATCACATGCTTGATTTGTTTATTATTATTGCAGTGTGGGATACAGGTCTACAAAAGTCACCAGACTTTCTTTTGCATCCCTTTTGTATATCTTTGGTTTGTTTTTCACGTCTCAAACTCTTGTCAGTTTATGCTAGTAAAATAATGTTTAGACCAAACTGAATTAGAAAACAAAATACCCAGGAGGAGCCACAGTCACAGAACATACTAAGGTGCAGAGTAAATAATCAAAGACGGGCAGCATACATGTTAAAAAACTGAGGTAAAGCAAACAGTCCCCTTTTTCCTAGTGAGGCGATCATAGTGCTAGACAGGACCCAACGATCACAACAGTGAGATTACAAAGTGGACAACACACGAAAATACCACAAGGACCCACAAATAGCTTGAGTTTTATAGCCCATTCAAAACTTTTAAGTTCATGTCCAGTTACGCTCTTCACTTTTCCTGGGGCAGACTCAGTCCTCTTAGTGTTTAACGAATACTTTGTGTACATACTTTCACCAGTAACTGACAACTGCCACTCTTGAATCAGAGAACGTGTGCGATTGACCAAGTAATGATTTCATAATCAATCTTCACGAAAAAAATTGTTGCTGAGCTGGGAATCAAATATATGCAGTCTCTGGATCTACGACGCGCTACCGACTGCGCTGTGGAGCCTGGTCCCTACAAAGAGACGCGAACAAATATGGAATTTTGCATCATGGCTGCAGCTGATTTTTTTTTTTTCAGAGAAAATATGACTACGTTTCATGTGAATCGTCTGACTACCAATTCACATAAACTATCAAGCTTAGTACCTGAAAAGTAAAAAAAAATGAGATGTGTGCTACATGGCACAACAAAGGGAGCAACTTCTTTTCTTGAAGAGTAGCGATTTGTTCAGAAGGAATTAATGTGCATGAAGGTAAAAAAGGAGTTTGAAAAATTTCTTTCCGTGTAAAAATGGCGAACATCAAGGGCAAGCGTGCTTTTAAAAACCTATTTTGCATCGTCTGAACGATTATTGTAAATCCGTCATACATGACCTTTAATGAGAGATTACCTGCTATTCTCGTAGACGAGTCTTGATGTTAAATCCAATAAACTCTATCAGCAATTATCAATTTTATAAAGAAATAAATGAATAATATCAACGCTATAAATAGTCCCATAATTTTGGTTCGCATAGGCCGCCATCTTTGTTGTGCCAAAAGACAGCTTGAGAATAGTTTGGGATGTTCGCTACCTTCTGCCGAAAATTATCGCACTGAACGAAAGTTTGCTTTTGTTGTGCGACTACCCGCAAACGTTACGGATAACTGAACGCAGCCCTGGTGTGATTCAGTGGACTGCAAGTACTTATTATTGCATAAAAAGCAGTGTCGCACGTTATTAACAGCCGTGCATTAACCGGCGAAAAGCCGTGTATTAACAAGGCTATTCTCGCGCTGTTATTGCACGACTACGCAACTTTCAATATGATCATACCGGGGCCACAGATTTGCTGCCGTTACGAGATGTGTACTGTCCGGCCTTAGAATGAGCATAGTCCGTGGAAATTACGTTCGCGAAACATCTGTGAGAAGGCAAAACAAAATAGTGCAAAAGATAACGCAAAATGTAGCAAATGTTTTCCGTTTTTTACGGTGTGCACTCTGTGCATTTGAATAGTGGAACAAAATTATCAACTGTAACTGGGTTAACAAACCATTCATGCCAATCATGCTGTAAAATTTTTGTAACGAATGACAAGCTTTTTCAATAGTTCCAAAACTTTTGTATAACCAACAACCCTGCTGAATGTAAAGACTGTTGCCATACAATTCTGAAGCCGACAAACAATTCTGCAGAAAGCCAACATTATATGTAGAAATGAATTCAGAATGGGGAGATAGAAACTAGAAAATGTTTTACGCAGTGATACCGATAAACATATTTAGGACGTTAAGCAATCAAAAGTTTATTCCAATTATTAAAACCTACGACATGACTAGGTGCTCTAGTGAAACGAATGAGAACTGTAGATACTATAAGACGCAGCACGATGGTCGTCAACATCCAAAACACGATTTTTAACAATATCTAATTTAAAGTCACCTCATTTGTTATAAATATTTAGTTTAAACTTTGTTTTATTTGTATGATATATACATGTAGATACACTGTGCAAAAATAAACCCAAAAAAATCAATGTCACAAATAGAAATATCATACAAAAGAGATCGAGAAGAAGATCATAATTGTTTGTAGAGATTACAGTACAACGTCAATGGGTCGAACACTGATGGCTCGTTTACTGTGGCTGATTTGAACCGGTTTGTGAGGCCCTAGGAAATTCTTATGATACATCAAGAAAACAAATACTTATGGATATTTTAGGGAACTTTTCTTATTTTATCATGAAAATGTATGTTGTATGGGGCGATTCTAATTAGAACACTCAACACATAATTATTTTATAGAAGCTCGAAAATACATTCCTTATTAAAATTAATTCCATTTGTCTGGTGCTATGATTAAAACTATCCATGTTTGGAACAAAGTCACATTGTCCCAAAGATGCTCTAGCCATTAAAGTTCGACAGAATATCATTAGATATTTATAAAAAATTAAATCCGGAAAAGTGGCCTCTGTTTCAGAGCATTAGCTTAGCTGAAATTCATTCGAAAAAAAAAATACCTACCAGTTGGTCAAAGCAACCAATATCAATATTAAGTAGGCCATCTAAATAAAAAACAACTTGATGTTCGTGAGAAAGGGACAACATGTGAGGCACAGTTTATAACCAGCTATATACCTACTATTTGTTTGCGACGTCTAATCTGGCTCTACATTGATTGCTCAGAAGTTCTTCGGGATATATATGGTATTCACTTTGTCAACAATGAAGATACAGGTCCAGATCAGACTGGACGGAATATCGTCTGGACCTTAGCTGTTCATGTTTGCGTTATGTGGGCTTTTTGAAGTACATTCAACAGTTTCGTATCTTTCCCTTAAAGCGCCAAGCTTTGCAGCAGACATTCTGTTTTCAAGAAAATAAGTCTTGACATTTTTTGTAAATCGTTGACAGACGATTCACATTAAATGCCAAAGATTCTTTGAAAAAAAATGCTGTCTGCTGCAGTTGTGATGATTGTCGCTTAAAGGTTAATGAAAATTAATCGTGTGCGTGACGTTTCAAATTTCTAATAAATGAAAATGCACTATTCATTGCAATCAGATAAAGATGTATCAAGCACAGACGGGTCACGTGGAAATTGCTTTCAGTGAATACAGAGATCAATCTGTGTTTGCGCATATGAACAGTCTGATCGGAAATTAGTATTTTCGCTGTTTGACCCTGCAGTGTCTCCAATGTTTTTAGACACAAAGCGATGTACAAAATCAAAGTCTGTGTTTATGTGTTTATGCGTGTGTATGTGGCACTATCCTGCCCTTTAAGCTTAACATAGCCTTTCTATTCAAATCGAAAATTGATTCGGAACAGATTAACTTAATTACGATGCATTTCAGTATCACAAGAAATCCATAGCTCTGGTTAAGAACATTTATCAAAATAAAACTGCAGTCGAATCTCAATAACTCGAACACCGATGGCTCTTTACCAAGGCCGATTCGAATTCGTTTTCGAGTCCCTGTGAAATTCTTCCGATCGCTCCAGAAAACAAATATTTAAGGAAAGTTTCTTATCATGAAATTGTATGTTGTGGTGTACTCATTAGAATCGCCTCGATGAGGCCTCATCGACGCGATTTCAGTGAGTACACTCAACATACCGTTATTATATAGAAGATCGAAAAGACCTCTAAATTATCGCCGTTTGCTTCCTGACCTGGCATCATGATCAACCAATGATCCCCAACCCTCAGTGTCTCGAACTGCCCATGTCTCGAACAAATTTTCATGGTCCCAAAGATGTTCGAGCCATTGTAGATCGACTGTACGCTCAAAGAAAACTACGTTTAGAGTATTCTTTGTAATCGCCTCTTCCAGTCAGTACCCACAACATACGTTTTTTGGGTTTGATTGTTTACAATCGAACCATAGTAAACAAACACCAAAATTTACTTAAGGTAGTTGTCCACGTGATTATCGTTGACCAATGTAATCAAACCGCACTTAAGACGAAATCCAGTTATTTGTAGCCGCTGTGACGTCAGAGTGCTGTTGCTAGAGGGGGTTATCTGTAAAACAAGGACTGTGACATTTGGAACGTTGGCAAACAGTGCAGACAGTGGCTTCTGATCAGAGGCTGCACTGTTTGCTTAAATTATAAGAAGTTAATTGTTAAATAAACAGTTTTAGATACCTTTTCAGGACCATTTTACCAGCCTACACTCAGAGACAATCGACCCAGCAGTGCTGTCAGTGCTCTGGGCCCAGTTGTTCAAAGCGTCGTTAGCTTAACGATCTCGTTAAGGGTCATTTCGTTAACTGTTTTAGCGGATTCAATATGCAATATTCTGATATTTTTTGCTGAAAAATGTGAGTAGCTTTTGCACTGCAAAAGCTACTCACATTTTTTCAGCAAAAAATTTCAGCATATTTGCGTATCACTTGATTTAAATTTTAACGAATCGTTAACTAACGACATCGTTAGCTTTGAACAACTGGGCCCTGATTGTTCTTCTTGTTTCTTTTACTTTTGTGGCGAATCGAGAAATTTATTTATATGGATTCTCCTCAAATCTCGGTGGGGGGTGGGGGGAAGGGGTGAGAGTCGGGAGCGGGAATGGGGGTTAACTTGGAGGTAATTGTAGTACGGGTGTGCGAGCCATTATTTCAAAACCTACCCCATTCATATACCTAGCGTTTGAAAAAAACGGACCCATTCATATACTTGATCATCCGCAATGTTGACCTATTCATATACTGCCCTTTGATTTATTTTGTACCCATTTATTGCTGATAGTTAGACAAATATCGCAGCCAGTTCAGTGAATACCAAGACAATCAGCAGCCTCGAAAAAGTCTGTACAAAAAATATGTGCATATACCAGGAGGTCTGAAAAGTGGGGCCTTTCACATAGGAATCCAGAAAATTCAGGTCTTCATACACTTTTTGTTGAAAAGGGCAGCCAATCATATACCTGGCAGCGCTGAAAGAGGGAGTCTTTCGGCACACACGTCCGTACTATGCCATATATAGGAAGTTACCCGCCCTTCCCACCGCCACCCCGTTACCCCCCCCCCCCCACCCTCCCCACAAACACACACGCCCCCCCCCCCCCCCCCCCCCCACACACACACACACACCCCGTGCCTCAAATATGGAGCCGTTTTTTACCGTTTTTATTAACATTCCAAAATGCCTTTTTTTTTCTTTTTCAAAAGCCAGGGCTAATGGGATACCTTAGTTCATAGAAATAGCGAATTCAAAAGAGATGGTTTATATCAGGAATAATGAGAAAACTATCATGTATTTGTGTCGTCTGCTAATTATAGCTTACAAAAAAGGAATCAGAAGACGCCGGCACAAATATCACCAAACACCAGCATCATATCTGATAATTGTTTTAACCTTTAACACTCTCTCGATAAAATCAGCAGACGGAAAATTGATGATTTTTTCCAGCAAATAGGCTTTGACATTTCACGCAAATTGTTTCCAAAAGGACAATTTGCAAGAATTTTCAAAACCCAGTTTCTGAGAAAGACAAAAAAAATGAAAAAATGTCTGCTGAAAGTATTACCCAGCGTGCTATGTGTTAACCCTTGTCATGCTGAAAAAATTAAAATGCCACATCCACTTCTAATTTCCAGCCAATTAGATTACTTGATCTGGGTTTTAGTCAGAAATTCACATGTTAAATGACAGTGCAGATCCAGATCAGTTGGCTTCTTCAGAAGCCAACTGATCTGGATCTACATTGTTTGCTAAGACAGGGCATGACGAGTTTAGCATGAGAAGGGTTAAATAAGATGACTTGCAGAATCTATGGAAAATATGAAGCTTATGACGCAGGTCAGGTTTAAGAAAATTACATTTCTGAATTTTTTATTTGTAGTTGCTTTTCATGCCTAAAGTTCTTGCTTTTCTGTAGTCAAGGGACAGATTTACAGATACCGTCATACATGTAAGCCAAAGTATTGGGAAAGTCATGCCTATGCAAACAATGCAGACACAGATCAAACGTCTGATAACGGTCAGCACTGATTGTCACTCATTCCGCGGCTTTAGACACATCAACCGGTTATGAAATGGACCTTTGTGATCATTGAACCCATTCCGGGATTTTTGAAAATTCGTACGAGTATGAGGATAAATGATGCCTAGTCAACCGAAAGTACCTAGTCTGGCCCAGATACCTTGACAGTCCAGCAGTGTTTTCAGTTTGTGCGATGTCATTATTTTTAGAATCTATTATAATGCCTCCGGGCTATCCAAAGAGAAATAAATGAGAGCCTTATGCCATAATGGCTGGATTTACAGTCTATATTGGTCACACAGGTCTTATTGTAGGTTTTGTGTGCTGGCTGATTTAACTTCACTACAGCTGGTGCAAGTGCCGTATGACGGCCGTAAAACGTTTCACCGTACTTCACAATTGATTGCGCAGTTCATATATTCTGGTCCTTTGTTACTACTGAGTCTATTTCAGGATTTTTGAAAGCTTAATTGGAGTCACTGATGAGGCCTAATTGGCCGAAACTAGCTAGTCTGGCCCAGAAAACTTGACAATACAGCTATGTATTCGGTTTTGTGTGTTCATTTTGTTTAGGGGTAATTGCTTTTTACAGTCTTCGTTACAATTGGTGGTAGTAACGTTTGGCAGCCGCGAAACGTGCCCCCACTCCCAATCCCCCCATCCCCGCATCTTATTATGATGTAGTTTATGTGTACTTTATGACCATTCAGCCCGTTTCTGGATTTTGAAATTTCATAGGAGGGCCACTGATGAGGCCTAACTGGTTAAGACTAACTTGTCTGCCCCAGAAACCTCGATACTTCAGCTCTTTGGGGTGGAGTTGGGGCGCTTGCCAAACTGCCATCAGATTCAATATACAATTGACAATACGTTTGTTTGTTTGTTTGTTTGTTTGTTTGTTGTTGTTTTTTTTGGTTTTTTTTGTTGTTTTTTTTTTTGTTTTGTTTTTTTGTTTTGTTTTTTGTTTGTTTGTTTGTTTTTCTGTGTGTTTTTGTGTGTGTGTGTGTGTGTGTGTGTGTGTGTGTTGTTGTTTTTTTTTTTTTTTTTTTTTGTTACAACCAACCTAATAACTATCTAACAAATAGTTCCCTGCTAACGCCGATAATGCTAATTTCTGCATTAAAAATGTCAGTCTCATACACTTTGATGCTGATTCATAGTAGATAAGTTAACAAGATCAAGGAAAACTTCAAACTTTTGAAGAAATTATATTTTTATCCTATTGAGTACAACATCGGTGGACTAATATGAATACTCAGTAAAACGCGCTAAACCTACAGCGTTGGGTAAAATGTGTTACCCGAGCCACTGTGCTCCTTGAACACCGAAAAGAAATTTTCCCACCGAAAAGGACCGACCGGAAATGTGCTATCGGATATGGAAAATGACGTTCATATGTGGCTTTTTTTTTTTTTTTTTTTTTTTTTTTTTTAATTTCATCGTGAATCCCAATCAGTTCCATAGGCCTATAGAATTTTTTGTAACAGTCCCCATCTGCACTCGCAGTGATTTGATTCAGTTGTGTGTGTGTGTGTGTGTGTCTGTGTGTGTGTGTGTGTCTGTGTGTGTATTGCTCTCAGGGGTCACTCCAATTGACTCCAAACTTGGTAGGAAGCATCAGGGTGACTTTATATCAAAAGAAGCTAAAATCGTGCTGATCGGACATCCAAGATGGCCGCCATGGTGACTATCCTTTTTTTTTTTTTTTTTTTTTGTTTTTGCTCCTTCTCCTAAACCCAAAAGCCAACTGACTTGAAACTTGGTAGGAAGCATCGGGGTGACCTATAGATCAAAAATAGCTAAAATCGTTCCGATTGGAAATCCAAAATTGCTGCCATGGCGGCCATCTTGAAAATCTATTTTCACTTCTTTTCCTGAACCGAAGAGCTTATTGACTTTAAACTAGATAGGAAGCATCACCCACCTGTAGATCAAAAATAGCTAAAATCGTCCCTGTCAGAAATCCAAGATGGCCGCCATGACAGCCATCTTGAAAATCTATTTTCGCTTCTTCTCCTGAACTGAAAGGCCATTTGATTCAAAACTTGGTAGGAAGCATTGGGATAACTTGTAGATCTAAAATAGCTAAAATTGTTTGGATCGGAAATCCAAGATGGCAGCCATCTTGAAACTCTTTTTTTTTTTTTTTTTTCGCTTATTTTCCTGAAACAAAGGGCCAGTTGATTTGAAAATTGGTAGGAAGCATCGGGATGACTTGTAGATATACAACGATTTTAGCTAGTTTTATATCTACAAGCACAGCACTAGAATTTGTTTCTGATAAGATATATTTTCATTTAAAATAAAACGCAAAGTAAAAAAATAAAACGTCTGTCCAAGTGATGTCGAAAATAAAATATAGTATAACAATACTGAAACTAATATAGAAAACATTTTAATGTGGCCACAGCACCTATACATTGTGTAAATAACGACTGTGGCTATAGTCATGAAAGCTAACCGGAAATTTATCTTGAAAGGGAAGACAAAGATTCCATTAGTTTAATGCACTTTGTTCCTTTTACAATACTATGTTTTACATGCAATGTAAGCTTACCATGCCGGGTAAAAAGTCAGCAGACTATATTTTGTAACATATATATCTTGTTTTCCCAGAAAAGGGTCTGGCAATTTATGCAAATTGTAAATTGTCTTGCATGAAATGTCAAACTCCATTTTCCGAGGAAAATAAGAAAACATAACATTTTGCCGTCCTCGGAATTTGCCGTCTGTGGAAATTACCCAAAGAATGCAAAGGTTGGTGTCATTTGATAAGAAAAATTTGACAAACAGTAAATTAGGAATACGTCATGTAACTGAAAGGTCTTTCCGGAAAACTTACAGGGTCAATAAAGATCAACACCACACATCATCAACATTGCGATCTGTACATAGCTGTGACTGGGCGGATGCCCAGACTAATCTGAGTATTTGCTGGGCGCACATGCTATTTTATTGGTTTTGTCATGCGCTGGCTCCATTGACTGTCGAAGTGTCTGAATAAATAGTGCATTTCAGAAACTCGCTTTTTGAAAAATAGTCTCGTAACAGTAGATTTTATGCACAAAGTTAATATTCTTAATCGCAGAAAAATTTAGGTAAAGCGCTAAGATTCCGAAAAACTGACGAAACAATATGTCTTCATCGTCTTTATGACGCAGGTTGTAAAGGGCCTGGCCCCGAGGTTATAAAAGATTTTATTTCATGCAAAACACTGCTGAGCATGATTGTTTGTGCTGAGGTTTTACGGCCCAGTCAGCCCAATGTGGTCATGTCGAGCGGGGTTAGTTTACCTTACCACACTTTTACTGGGCAGGCTTAGTCCTCTAAGCGGTTAAACAGTATTGTACACATTCTTCCACTGGAAAATGACAACTGCCCTTCTTGAATCAGCAGAAGCGAGAGAAAGATCGTAGGAAATATTTCATGATCAATCTTCACGAAAGATTGTTGCCGACCCACTAACAATAGTGACATTTTCATATTTATTAGCAGAGAAAGTGTCATGCTTAGCTATGTATAGCAAGACAGAATTTGCATTTGTTAGTCATCTGAGATTTATCAGCAGGACAAATTTAATGCTCAGCTGAGTTATGAATGAAAAAAAGTTTAATAACTCGGGGCCTTCATACATTTGATAGATTCTAGATCTATTTGTTACAAGGGAGAAAAGTTTTGTGTCTTCCTGTTTGCTTTTCCTGCACACCAAAACACCTTCCAAAAAGGGGTCTTCTCTAACAAGAAAGATTTTGCTCCCTGAGGATGCAAATTCTTTCGTGTCAGAGGAGATCGCTTTTCAGAGGCGAGGGAGGAGGGATTATTTTGTAAAGTGACTCGTGACAAAAAAATGAGCAGAGCCGCCATGCAAAAAAAATAAAAATAGTAATAATAGTAATAATAATAATAATAATAATAATAATAATAATAATACTAAAAAGATAAAAAATAAATAAATAAAAAGTGATGATAATGAAAATAATAATAATAATAATAATAAAACAACTGTCTGAAATATTAGAAAGCAGAGTAATTATTCGGACAAACAGGCCCAGATCATTCGCCGCATATGTAACTTTAAGACAGGGTCTACACTGTTTGCCACTAATCCAGCAGTCTTTAAGACACGTCAACATATGGTCTGCTGGCCTTGTCAAAATTATTGGTCGGGGAAGTATTTCATAGTGGTTTCGTAATTCTCCGTAAATCTGATCGGAAATAAGTCACGTGGACTTGGACACTCGCTAACTCTTTTTCCGCCCTCCCAGCTCGGATTATGGGTTGCTTACAACGTGCGTTCCCTGGTGGGATGGCCGGGGAGTGGGGGTGGGGGGTGTGTAACTTCCTATATGCGGCATAGTACGGATGTGTGTGCCGAATGGCCCTTTTTTTTCAGCGCTGCCAAGTATATGATTAGCCCCTTTTTTCAGGCAAGTGTATGATTGCCACATTTTTCTGGATTGGTACAAGAAAGGCCCCACCTTTCTGCTGCATCCAGAACACACACCACACACCAATAAGCAGAGTAATTATTCGGACAAACAGGCCCAGATCATTCGCCGCATATGTAACTTTAAGACAGGGTCTACACTGTTTGCCACTAATCCAGCAGTCTTTAAGACACGTCAACATATGGTCTGCTGGCCTTGTCAAAATTATTGGTCGGGGAAGTATTTCATAGTGGTTTCGTAATTCTCCGTAAATCTGATCGGAAATAAGTCACGTGGACTTGGACACTCGCTAACTCTTTTTCCGCCCTCCCAGCTCGGATTATGGGTTGCTTACAACGTGCGTTCCCTGGTGGGATGGCCGGGGAGTGGGGGTGGGGGGTGTGTAACTTCCTATATGCGGCATAGTACGGATGTGTGTGCCGAATGGCCCTTTTTTTTCAGCGCTGCCAAGTATATGATTAGCCCCTTTTTTCAGGCAAGTGTATGATTGCCACATTTTTCTGGATTGGTACAAGAAAGGCCCCACCTTTCTGCTGCATCCAGAACACACACCCCTCCCCCTCTCCCCCCCCCCCCCCCCCCCACCACACACACACACACATACACACATCCCGCACGAGTAAGTGTTTACTCCCCTATGATAGACGATGAAAATGATGCACATCATCGCTGTTGTTTGCATACAATTTTACAGCCTTTAAAAATGGAGTTAGAAGGCACTTTATCAGTCTGTATTCCTTTTTATTGACAGTTCACGTGTGCCGCCAGTTCAGTTTCGCCAGTATTTGATTGGTCGATATTTTTTTATAGATTTCGGAAAAAATCGTTCATTTCCGTTCCGGCTCGGATTATTTCGTGGTGAAACTGACTATACTTACTATAAATGTGGTACTAATAGTCAACGGTGGAAAAGCGGCCCAGTCTGATCGACCTGTGCATTTCCGTAGATACATTTTCTCATGTTTTACCTCATTTCAGTATCAGAATAGCCTGGATAAATCCCAGTTTAAGCATGTAATATTCTTGATGAAAGACAGAATCAAAGTTCGCTGCAGTATCAATCAGTTCATTAGTCGTGTTTAAACCCTCTCCACTATCTTGGCAAATTGAACAGACGACAAATTGATATTTTTCCCTAAACTTCGGCTTTGATTTTTCTTTCAAATTGTGCACTAAGGTCAGTCCAACCAACGACAAGTTAGGTCAAGACAAAGCTTTCAAAACTGAGCCATCATTAAGCATGCGACCCGGCCCACCGCCGTGCAACTAAAGGGGAAAGCAGAGTTGTTAACTTTGATCGAGCTAATATTTACACGAGTTAAATTAAGTATTTACCCTGATTTAAGACAGGCAGGCTTGAGCAAACAGTGTAGAACCTGATCAGACGCCGCAACAAGCGGGGTCTGATCAGAGTTTACATTGTTTGCTGCTCATGCAGCAGTATTTTAGACATATCAATGTCCTGGCGGGCACACAATATAGAAACAACGTTGAATCGAAGTTGTTTCAACATGTGTACCTGCTGGGGGAATTAAATAATAAACTTATATTATTATTATATATGAGCCAATATTAGGGCAAGTATCGTCAGAAGTGTTTAAATACGGTAACCACTAAACATGCAGTATGCAGGATATATAATATCTATTGATCATAACTTTATTGATACGTACATGCACTTCTAATCAGCTCTGTATTTATCGTAAAACTGACATCATTATCACAGAATTATGTAGCCGATATAGTTCTATTCGGAAACTTAATGTTCATGAACTCAGTCCTACACAGTTGTTCACAAAATAAATATCAAATAAAGGAATACAGATCCGCGACAAAGAGAGATAAATAAAGATCCGTGGTTCAGCTAGTATTTTTTGTTTCGCTCTGGTTGTCAGCGTCTCAGCTGTTTGCTACGATCCCTCATCCTTGTTTCATCACAGGACTTAGTTTTGATTCATATGTTATCTTACGATGATTCACTGATCATGTTAGGGAGCCTAACATATTTTTTTGTCATAGAATATGTTTACTCATTTTTATGTAAACCAAGGGCCATGACACTATTTATTCAAGCTAGAAGAGGATTTGTAAAACACTATGCCCCCCAAGTATACACTTGTCCATACAAAAACCAGCACAGTGGCTTACATCACGAAAACATACCTGTATAATTTTGACCCCGCTTTTATATAGTAAAACTGGGGTTTACAGGGGTATACATTATTTTTCTTATTTATGCTCGGCGAGGCGGTTCTAACGAGTACCCACAATCTATGTTTTGAGCAGAAATATGAAAAATATCAGTTTTTTTAATCTGAAAATGTTCAGTTTTTAGAGATGAAATTTTCTATATATTTGAATAGGCGTGTTTTCGTAATGGTTGAGCATCCACGTTGTTGATTCGATCCCCTGCTGGGTGATACTAAAGACTTTAAAACTGGTACTGCTGTGCTTTTGACATCTTTCAGAAAGTCTTTTTTGTCGCTTGGCGCTTTACACAGAAGAAGTAAATTTGCAAACTTTTGTCATGATTTAATGCAAAATTATATGTCGTAACTACTTATCCAAAGGAACTTTCATTCTAGTCATTGGTTATTAAAAAATCAAATATTTTCACATTTTCCATAGTAAAAATGAATGCAAATCATGCAAAAATCTGTAGGGTAAGTAACTTAGAGGCAGATTTTTCATAAGATCCGCTTGTTCATTTTTTCTGAAACTTTCACAATATTCTTGTGAAACATCCATAATTCAAATTCAGCAAAGAAATGTAAAAAATATTTTCTTAGACAAAAATCCGTCTACTATAGAAATTGCATAGGTCAGACCAATTTTGGCCATAAGTTTAATTTTACGGTAACTATTTGAGAACAAAACACAGAAACACCAAAGACAAATGGTTTCTGATAAGAAAGGGCCAATCAGAACAAAATATTTTCATTTAAAATAAAACGCCAAGCAAAAACGTCTTTCCGAGTGATGTCGAAAGGACAGTAGTTGCTACTATGATTTCACTTGGTGCTGCACAAAATTGGATCCTAATGTGACTATTTAGTACCGGTAAAATCGATTACCGCCCCCATCCCACCCACCCACTAACCCATCCACTCACCCACCTCCGGCAATTACTGGCAATTAAAACGTTATTCCTGACTGTTGAATTCGCTCATTTATCTTCAGAATACTCGTTTCCTCGTCATATTGACTTCAACAAATGCCTGGAAGCAATTGCTTGAGCTTTACAGGAATTCTGTAAACGCTGGTACAACCGACAGCACATTGAGGCTAATGCTTTATATGATTGGAAATTAAGCATCTTTAAGTTTTTGAAAATTAAAAAAAAAAAAAGTTTTTAATTCTATTCTAAAAATCCGAACCTTTTAACGATTAAATCCAAATTTTCTTTTGACCAAATGAAATATGGTATACAAATTATTCTTATTTCTTCGAGCCCTTTGTGGTTCAGCTAGTGATTTTCCTTAGCTCTGGATGTCTGTATCTCCACAGTGATTTGATTTGAATTACCTTTTTCTGATATAAACATAAAAAAGATCGCCTTTGGAAACAAAGAACACACTACAGATTAGAAAATGGTAGTCTCGGTTTTATTGAAACTCTTCATAAGCAGTAATAAAATTTACAACACTGCTTACGCCATCTAGCGTAAACATGAGCAGAACTCTATTTTCAAACATACCACAATGGGCCTAATGATCCCAAAGGAAATGAAATATAATCTGCACTATGGTGATATACGGAGAGACGTTCTACCATCGCCACACGGCACTAACACCATCTGCAGTGTAATAAAATAAACATAAAAAAGATTGCCGTTGGAAACAAAGAACACACTACAGATTAGAAAATGGGAGTCTCGGTTTTATTGAAACTCAGCAGTAATGAAATTTGCAAAACTGTTTACGCCTTCTAGCGTATACATGAGCAGAACTCCATTTTCTAACACACCACAAAGGGCCCAATGATCCCAAAGGAAATGACATTTAATCTGCTCTATGGTGGTGTACGGGGAGATGTTCTACCGCCGCCACACGGCACTAACACCAGTAAAATAACATTAAAAGAGGAAACAAAGAACACACTACAGATTAGAAAGTGGGAGTCTGTCTGATCGAGTCAGGGAGCTGTATGCGACCCGAACAAAATTTATGTATCATTTGAACCCAGGGTGAAAATATGGCACCTTCAGTACAATCGATTGAGCAGATATTAGGGCCGTTAGGCGGCTGTAAAACAGTTCCTCGTACTTTGTTATTGTGTAGTTTATATTTTCTTTGCGATCAATGCGTCCATTCTGGTAATTGTGTGTGTGTGTGTGTGTGTGTGTGTGTGTGTGTGTGTGTGTGTGTGTGTTGTTGTTGTTGTTGTTGTTGTTGTTGTTTAAACATATTTTAAAAAGGCCTTGCGACTTATATGAATTCGTCTCCAATTATTGTTGTTGTTAAAGGTCAATGCTTTTAAGTCATATTGAATAACAAAGCTTCGTCAAGTAACATAAGAATGATTGCGTAACGCACGAAAATGACCCTTATACAGTTTGCGGACAACGCACAGGCTGATCTGAGTCTTCGTTGTCCACTTACAGAATCAATGAATGCTGTAGTATATGTCGACGAACAGAGAATACTCAGATCGGATTGCACTGATGCGTATGCTGATCTGGACCTATGTTGTCTGCATAAAGGTCCTTTTCGTGCGTTGTGCATCAAGTATAATTATGATGGACAGCCTTCCCGAGGCACTAAAAGAAGGAGAGATTAGGAACAAACATTGCCAATACAAATGTTACATGTCCATGTTTTCAAACTAATACAGTCGAAACTCAACAGCTCGAACACCGATCCGATGGCTTTTCACCATGCCTGATTCCAACTTGTTTTTAAGCCCCTACGAAATTCTTCCGGTAGCTCAAGAAAACAAATATTTAGGGATTAGAGGGGCGGGGGATTTCTTATCATGAAATTTTAGTTTGTGTATACCCATTAGAATCGCCTTACCGATGCGATTCTAACGAGTACATTCAACATACCATTTTTATATAGAATCTCAGAAATACTTCCCTAAATTACTCCCGTTTGCTTCCTGACCTGGTGCTATGAATAACCCTCAGTGGCTCGAACTAATTTCCATGGCCTCAAAGATGTTCGAGCAGACGAAGTTTGACTCTAGTTTAAACATTGTTTTATTTGTGTTAGGGAAAAAAAGTTTCTATAAACTGCTATAAAATCAACGGCAGATGAGGAAAAAAATTAAGTTGGTTCATACTATAGATACCATATACAGTCGACTCTCGTTATCTCGAATTCCAAGGACCTCACTGAAACACTTCGAAATATCCGTACTTCGACAAATCAGAGTTGAGAGAGTGAGGAAAACAATAAAGTGAACAACCACATTTAACAAATGAATATGTAATTTGACTCCTGGATTAGAAATATATATATATATATATATAAAATAATTTTCCACATTATTTTGTTGCCTGTTGTCATGTTCATGTTAAAACAGGGACCAGATTTTCTCTTCGAGATAAGCGGTAAATCGAAATAAGCGAGTTCGAGATAACGAGGTTCGACTGTATACGGACATGCTGTTCGGACATTGGACCGCAACATGTGCTCCGTATATAACCAAACTCTTGGTAGATTTTTTTTTTTTTTTGGAAAGGTGCCGTTGGCACAGCTGGTTGAGCCTCTATCCACCATCTTTCATCCTTCGTTCGTTTGTTGTTATCTGTTCACCTTCTCCACGTCAGAACATTATATATAAACTGTATCTATTGCTTCTGTTATGAAACATACCCAGCAGACACATGACGTCTATACAACGTCGCCTCATCGTCGGTGCAACGTCATGACGTTGCATCGACGTTGAAGCGACCTTGTAGAGACGTCATGTGTCAGCTGGGTACTGTCTGCTGTATTCGTTTATATAACTGAACTTTGCTCTGCACTGTCCTATGTCATCATTAATATTTTATTATAGCGTATCCTCATGGATTTCACAGCCTTTTGGAATTTTGAAAAAGAAAAAAAAAGAAAAAAAAAAAAACACTATTCTAGGAAACAAAGTACTCACGAACAGAGAAGAATTGCAACAAACAAATCCCTTGGAAGCACGTATAATAGCAAGTTATAGTTAATGCGCAATTAAGATTTCAAAATTATTAACATCTTGTCTCATTATCACCGAAAAGCATTCAATTAAGTACTGTGAAAAAGTTTATGGAATATCGCGTAAAACCATATTTTAGTCAATTAAAACAACGGTGAGGTTTTAGATAAATTTAGGTCTAGATTTTCGAGTGTCTGGTTTGTCTAGATATGATTTTCTTCACCTGATGCTACTTTGTCACAAACGAATTAAATATAAGCTTTTGGATCTAATTGAATGAACTTTCAAATGAGACGATTCCCTTTACTTAGCTTGTAATGAAAAACAGTCATGCATATCATTTTACACTTGAGCCGAAAGATACAACTCCTCTGTAAATCCATGTCTGGGAATCGGCAGTATTACATATGTACAACGACTCTCCGTCCTATTCCCGTAGCATGTATTTAGTACCAATTACTAACGAGGATACATCTGCATTACCTTTTGCAGTACGCAAGTATGGTAATTACCAGACAGAAGATAATCTTGTTCTTAATTATACATCAATGAAAACGAAACGTGGCTACAATTTGGAATATGTAAGGAAAACAAAACAATATACATGTAAGTATCCTTTAACAAATAAAGTTTATTGTAGTTCAATATATCTTCACGACTCGCTTCAGCTTTTGCCTAACGCTTCGACGCCAACCGCCGCCTACATCTATACAGTTAAATAAAAGTCATAAACAATTTAAAATTTGTCACTCGCTACAAAAAGACAGACTACCACATGGATATTCTGTGGCAAACTGCATGCATGATTGTCATCCCAATAAAGGTTTATAACTTTGCTTTCTCTTTTAATTGCACGACGGTATATCGGTTCTAAGACTAAATGACGGCTCCATCCTCAATCTGTTAAGGTTAGTGATGGGCTATCAGTGAGTGTGGTCGGACCCAGATTCCCATTGACCCTTTGCTTTGTTTCATCACAATGTTTGTGATTAATTGTGTTTCACTATGATGTTTCACTGATTAAATAGAGGACCTCTATGCGAAACAAACAAATAAATTTGTAATTTGGAGCTGCATCAAAGTAAAGGGCGAGGTTTCAAACGACTAAAAATAGGTTGACCACCCCAACCCCACTCCCCCCCTCTGCCCCCCCCCCCCCCCCACACACACACACACAAACCCCTCACCCCTAGTAGTTCTTCTACAGACCATTCTGAGGCGGTTCCTTCGTTGTACTTCTTCTTTGTTCGTGCATCGGTGATATCATGTGTTGCTTGTTTTATCATTATTTTTTTCTCACCTCTCGTTCTCTTGGTGCCTTGGTACGTTTGTTCGGTTTGTGCTTGTTTGGGAAGGGCTGCGGTTTGTGATTGTGGCACTCCCTGGACTTTTCTCTTACCTTTTTTGAGAAGGATATGCTTCGACACTGTGGCCTTTGCTGTCGTCACTGTGGCCTTTGCTGGGTGCCTCGGGACGGATGTACTTCGTCACTGTGGCATTTGCTGGGTGCCTCGGGTCGGATGTACTTCGTCACTGTGGCCTTTGCTGGGTGCCTCGAGACGGATGTACTTCGTCACTGTGGCCTTTGCTGGGTGCCTCGAGACGGATGTACTTCGTCACTGTGGCCTTTGCTGGGTGCCTCGAGACGGATGTACTCGTACTTGTGACTATGGCATTTGCTGGGTGCCTCGAGACGGATGTACTTCGTCACTGTGGCATTTGCTAGGTGTATCGAGACGGATGTACTTTGTGACTGTGGCATTTGCTGGTGCCTCAAGACGGATGTAACTCGTCACTGTGGCCTTTGTTGGGTGCCTCGAGTCGGATGTACTTCGTGACTGTGGCATTTGCTGGGTGCCTCGAGACGGATGTACTTCGTGACTGTAACTTTTTATGGGTGCCTCGGGATGGATGTACTTCGTCACTGTGGCATTTGCTGGGTGCCTCGGGACGGATGTACTTCGTCACTGTGGCATTTGCTGGGTGCCTCGGGTCGGATGTACTTCGTCACTGTGGCATTTGCTGGGTGCCTCGAGACGGATGTACTTCGTGACTGTGACATTTGCTGGGTGTCTCAAGACGGATGGACTTTGTGACTGTGGCATTTGATAGGTGCCTTGAGACGGATGTACTTCGTCACTGTGGCATATGCTGAGTGCCTCGAGATGGATGTACTTCGTAACTGTGGCATTTGATAGGTTCCTCTTGACGGATGTACTTCGACATTGTGGCGTTTGCTGGGTGCCTCGAGACGGATGTACTTCGTAATTGTGGCATTTGATTGGTGCCTCGAGACGGATGTTACTTCGTCACTGTGACATTTGCTGAATGCCTCGAGACGGATGTACTTCGTGATTGTGGCATTTGCAGGGTATCCTTTCTAATATTTATGAAATACATGATTCGATATGGTTGTCTTGTATGCCATGCGCCTATCGTAACAAACCACTTTGATTTCCTATCTATATCAATGATATTAAATGTAGCTTACACAAGCACAAAACTAAACCCGCTTTACAACGGCGAATGTCGGAGATACAATTATATTCAATTTAAAATCGACATTACTAAAATTTGCCGCAATAAGTTTAAGGCCTATTCAAGAACTCTGTTCCTTCTGGCTGTAATTTACCATAATTATGCTATTATTATTAATGAGACTTTACGGAATTCGAACACTACTCTGTTGCATTAGAATTAACTTTACCACTCTATGGGCAAATTCAGCAGACAATAAAATGGTGATATTTTTCTTATTTTTCCTAGAAAATAGGCCTTGACATTTCAAACAAATTGTCACCTTAGCATGTCATATCAATGCCTATTTCCTAAGGAGACAATCTGCATGAAATGTCAAAGCTGATTTTCTAGGGAAAATAAGAAACAATATTGAAAAATATTTCTTCTGAATTTTTTACCCAGCATGCTAAGTGTTGAACGAACATGGAGAGAGTAATAAAAGTTTGTCTACCTTGGTTTCTATAGGTTTAATCGCACGAAACTTTCTCAATCATTTTTATTCATACAAGTTTTACCAAGTGACTTGATCTGTCAGTTGTATGATACATTTAGTATTAGATATACAGCTCGAACATCTTAGGGGCAATGAAAATTCGTTCAAGACATGGGTAGTTTGAGCCACTGAGGGTTAATCATGGCACACGTTCAGGAGGCAAATAGCGATAATTTAGGGTAATCTTTTCGATTTTCTACACAATGATTGTATGTTGAGTGTACTCATTAGAATCGCCTCATCGAGACAGGTTTTTGCTTCCTTATAGGGCTTTGTAAAGCGGTAACATGCTGCGAATATCAGTGAATTCCAGTTAGCCGAAAAATATTCATAGTTTACTTTTAATACAACAAACCGTTGCTAGTCTTAAGGAAACTCAAAATATTCCATGTCATACTACAGATCTGGCCTCAAAAGTGCTCTAATTAAGGAGTCACTGGGAAGTTTTGTGCTATGGGTCCTACTATATGTTTTGGGTTTTTGTGACTCCATCTGCATTTCAGTATCCGTCGATGGGTACGTTTTATTGCCTGTCAGAGGAGGTAGCGGGTTTGATCCCCACCGGGACAACATATTTTCGTGGAGATTGATCATGAGCTGGACTTAAATAGCTGACACTGCCTTGCTATGAAGTTGTAACAGGTGGTAGCTGTTTCTAGACTGGCTCCAGTCGTGTGTGTGTGTGCGCGTGCGTGCGCGTGTGTGTGCGCGCGCGCGTGTGTGTTGGCTTTATAAATACTTAATATAATACTTTGTTTTCATTTAGTAAGACAAGCTTACTGAATGGCTATAAACACAATATAATACTTTTTTTCATTTGATAAGACAAACTAACTGAATGGCTCAACACTTATAACAGGAAGGGGAAATACTATTATCAGAAAAATAATCTAGAAAGATTACTGTACCTTTTGTCAATCTCAGTCTGGAGCCAGGCTAGGCTATTCCCTATACCCTAAATATTTGAACAGCTTAACTCCTTGTCCTAAAATTTATATAGGTCTATTTTATTACCTAATAATTTGTCTAAAGTTGCGGGATGAGTGACAAACTGTGTAGACCCGCATTTTTTAGCGTCCGATCCTAGCCTCAACTGTTTGCTCAGGCCTGCTTGTCCGAATACTTAGAGTAAACAGTCAAATAAGAGTCGCGGTTTACTCAAACAAGAAGCTTTATATGTGAAAAAAAGAATCCCGCTAAATGCTGCGTGAGGGGTGTTACATTTGCATTTTTTTTTTTTTTTTTTTTTTTTTTTTCTTCATTTTTACTCATGAACAGATTCAATCAATCAGGAACTGATATTATCTGATTTTCCCCTGTAATGCTAAAGAAACCTTACGTCGAAATATTGTGTGATCGAAACAGCTGTCAGTGGCGTAACAAGAACGGAATAATTGTTACGCACACACAGGAATAACCTTTTTTAAAAAAAATCTCTCTAGTATGGTTTCAAAAATAGGGGCTACTCTTAAAGGAAATTCTTTCCTTTAAGAGTAGCCCCAATTTTGGAAGCAATTAATAATTTTTTTTATGAGCAGCGCCTACGGTAAAAAACTTGAAGCAAGCTATTTTATGTTAGTTAGTATCTATTTATATTGCGAATAATTCCATTTTTCTTACGCATATTACGCACATGCGTAACGTGCGTAATGGGCGCTACGCCTATGGCTGTGGTGCCTGTACTTGTGTTTGTGTTGAGGCCGTAAAACGTCACCACGTACTTTGATGTAATTATGATATTATTAAATTTTCTGGTCCTTTGGGACTATTGGCTCACACATATGTGAAAAAACCTGTAGAATGTCGCTTAAAGCTGTTAGAGGCGTGTGGGATAAAGCACGTTTCATTATTTTACATGAACAGTCACAGTCAATAACAACAGTATAGAAGGTGTCAAGGAATAGCCATTGTCACAGGTCATAGCCTACCAATGACACCAAGAGGAACAACAAACCCAGTCTGCTAATTTCTTTGTTTGGATTCTTCTATGTTTACTTTCGAATGGTATCAACATTTACAACTGTTATCTGTTTGATTACTAACATCCTAATGACAAAACAATAATACACCGTAATAACCATAAGTATTTGGACAGACAGGGTTGAACGTGGCGTCTGATCAGGGTCTACACTGTTTGCCACTCGTCCAGCAATAAACTCATCGGCGGGAAGTGGAACAGACCACTTTCAAATTTTAGGAGAACTATGGTAAGGAGTTGAGGTGTCCCAATACTTAGGGGAAATATGTTAGTATTATTTTTTAAGACACCATAAGCCATAATGTCAACAAAACGTTATTCAGACATAACACAATAGCATCTAATGTTACAAATACCAAGAAATATGTTGGCGATTTTCTCGTCGTTGCTAGGAAACTATGAAGAAATAAAGTTGCACGTGTATGTGCCTAATGTTCTTTCTTCCTTATATCTATAAATAGTATGTTTATTTTTCGAATCGCGATCGTTTCAGTCCAAGAACCTGCAATGTCTATCCAAGAAAATGACAAATTACCCAGTGGGCACTTTAAACGTTATGTGCCTGCTGGATAGACTATGGTATATATACTCCAAACTATATGAGTTTAACCTATTCAACCCAGCACACCAAAACAGATACCTGTACAAAGAGTGTAAATCCAGATGAGACGGCTCTTAACGAGCCGTCTCATTAGGATCTACACACTGTTTGTCATTCTGTTTTCGATTTTAGACTGAAACCCCTTTTTTGCATCAGTGGGCATGTCCAAATTCAAGGATTGGAGAGCCCTCTTAATGAACTCATGGATGTAAGGATTAATGCTGGTCTAAGGAATCCAGTCTACACATTGTTTATTTTCTTCAAATATTGGTGTGAATTAGACAGAGGTTAATGCACCCTGAGTTAAACATATAGGAATATTTACCAAGAGATTATTTGCAAATCCGATAAACAAACGAGTGCATTAGAAAGATTGTGTTTGAAAAAATGGCAAGTCTCGAGGGACATAGTTCCTTTTTTAAACTCAATATATCACATATCATAAAAGTATTGTTGTTTTTTTTCTTCATATTCTGTTTAATGCTCTTTTGACGTTTTCAAATGACATCAGTAAGGTTTGCGACGTTACATTCATTTACACGCATCGCGTAGCGTGATAGCGTTCTAAAGGCAGTATTTCCTCCAAGGAATTACAAATTATATTTCCTGCAGACTACCAAATATAGCCAGATGTGTATTTCTAATCATTATTTAATTGAATAATTATTTATATATTTTGAAATATTTATGGACAACCAAACTAGATATGTCACGTGTTTGTTTCGGGTGCGAAAACGTGTACGCTGCAAAGACATTACATGTACAAGGTTAAGGTTGTCTTTATTTACTCGATACAATGTAATTATAAATGGTACTGAATTCTTACCCGAGAAAGTTTTCCATTTCACTATATTACCGTACAGATGATTTTCCCTGTCAAGATGGCGGCTAACTATTCTTCTTTGCATGGTCTACTCTGGAGCATCATTGCACTTTGATGAAGAAAATCAAAACTTCTGATTGCATTCGATTAACTGAGACGCTCTGCGGATACTCAGAAACTATAGCAAACTTTCCTTCATTGGTGACATTTTTCGGCGGACGGTAGCGAGTATCCCCGAGATCATCACGAAAACATACCTATATAATTTTGACCCCCTTAAACCCCATTTTATACATTAAAACTGGGGTTTACAGGGGTATATGTTACTTTTCTTATTTCTGCTCAAAAACATAAATTGTGGGTACTCGTTAGAACCGCATCAGCGAGGCGGTTCTAACGAGTTCCCACAATCTATGCTTTTTAGCAGAAATAGAAAAAAATATCAGAATGTTTTGGTGGTGAAATTCTCAATATATTTGAATAGGCATGTTTTCGTAATGTACGTATTCTCAAGCTGTCGTTTGGCACAACCAAAGTGGCGGACAATGAGAATAAAAATTTTGTCTGCATATTTGTAGCAAAAAAAAAAAAAAAAAAAAAAAAAAAAATGGAAATGTTTACTGTGTAGATATCATATATTAGATCGCTTATAAAATTGATAATTATTGGTGTAATTTATTCGATCTAATATCAAGTCTTGTCAACGAGAATAACGGCTATTCTCTAATTTTGGATCACATAAGACGAGTTTACAATAACCGTTCAAAAGGCCGCGGACCACAATTAATTTTTCATAGCTTTCCATACTAGCATCTCTTGAAATAACTCTGCCCACAATATTCCATGAAAACACACTTTCTTGTGCTTCAATAGACATGCCTTACCTTTTAATTTATCCTAATCAAACAAAGGGTTGACCGGCTCCTTTACCTGCTATCAGCTGTCAAACCACGCACCTGTCAGTTAATTTCATTTATGGCCCTTGTAAACGCACTGTTAGGGATGTTCTTTGGCTCTCCTATTTTCCTGAAATCAGAAGAAACTTGAATAAATAACATTTTTTCAAGACCTTCATATGTTGCTTATTATGTGATACGCTGATAAACAGTTTTCTCATACATACAGCCACCAAACTATGCAACTAAGAGAATATTCAGTGTGAGAATATATTTCCTTGTGGACAACGAATCAAGTTACCTAAATGTAGTCTTATTCCAAAAGATTAAAAATGTTTGGGAAAAACTCTCGCGAGTACAAGTATTTTGCTTTATTTGGACACAATCCTGACCCGCATTCATTTAACTGAAACGTTCGCGGTTATTCGCAATTCGCAATCTATAGCAAATTTTTCCGTTCAGTTGTGACAGTTTCTGTGATCGGCAGCGAATATTCGCAAACTATTCTCTAGCTGTCTTTTCGCAGAAGCAAGCTCGCAGCCCATGCGAATATGGAAATGTTTCCTGGGTTGATATAAAACAGTCGATCCTTTATGAAATAAATTCATATTGATATTATTCGTTCGATCTTTGTGTTGAGGTTTTACAGCCCAGTCAACCCAATGGGGTCATGTCGAGCGCGGTCAGTCTATTACCTAACCACACGTTTACTGGGTAGGGCTTAGTCCTCTGAGCGGTTAGCCAGTAGTGTGCACAATCTTTCGCCAGAAACTGACAACTGCCCTTCTTGAATCAGCGGAAGGGAGAGAATGACCGTAGAAAATATTTCATGATCAATCTCCACACTTTGTTCGATCTAATATCAAGTCTTGTTACCGAGAATAACGGTTACTCTCTAATTTTAGGTTTACAATTAAAAGCTTTCAGAAGATGCAAATTTTCGCGAGCGATATGCTTTATTGAACGTAGGCCTGGTGTACCTTAATTTGTAAAAGGAAATGGCAGAAACTAACAAATAAAAATCTATTACCGGACTTATTACCTATTAGGCGTAAAAAATAGCTGGGTTTCCTCTTACATGCTGAAAAAAAATTGGTCGGTAGGTAGGAGAAACTTTTTTTTTATATTTTTTTCTATTTGTTTTTTTTTTTTTTTTTTTTTTTTTTTTTTTTTTTTTTTCTTCTCCAGAAAAGAATAGGGTCGGGCCTGTAATTTTATGAAAATACAGGTATTTTGTTGAGGGTCGGTGCTTTACTTTTTTATTTTGCATTTTTACTGATAAAAAATAGCAGAGTCGGTGTTTGAAACAGGGTCGGTCGGGTTAGGGGAAACACAGGTATTTTTTATTTTACGTCTTACCTCGGACCTAATAATACACGGACTTGTCACTAACGGAACTGCTAAAATATGTTGTCGTGGCTTGATTTTAGCGCTATTTTACAGCACTATGGTCATTAAAAATTATTTTGGATAATAACTGAAGTTGTAATAAATTGTTTTAATATGTTTAGTTGAAAAATGTCAAGTCACAATTAATTAGATTGAAGTTATAACTTCATTTTGGGCGAAGTTCTGATGATTTTCTGCTAAAAGTGCCGAAAATAGCTAAAATGGGTACCTAGTTTTCTCGTTGATGTTTAGAAAATCTGTTGATTTTTCCTTAAATATAATGCTGCAGTCTTACAGGTAATATATTGACCTATTGCTTTTTGAAAACAAATCTGAGATATTTGGAAAAAATAAGTGAAATATGAGCATTTAAATTTCATCATACAAAATTATGAAAAGTCAACCACGACAACATATTTCCAATAAATACAATTACCTGTACCGTAGTTACTAATCCAGTGTATATTGGGTCCAAGGTCTTACCTGTCCTAGAGAAATGGCTAGAGATCTGGTACCGGACCTTTGGACTCGCTGGCTAAAGGTCCGGTACCGGATTTCTAACCTTGAAGGCTAAAGGTCCGGTACAGGACCTCGAGCTACTTCCTTTCGAAAAAAAGCCATGCGACTAATATGAATTTGTCTAACGTTGGTGTTGTTGGTGGGGGTGGGGGAAGTGGAAGGAGGGCGGCTGTGTACTCGTAAGTGAAAATCTTCCCGTTGGTGCGATATTTAGTCAGCGATCAAAAACATGAAAATTGATATGTAGATTATTTTTGCATTAAAATTTTCATAACATGCAATTATATTGTTTTTTTTTTTTTTTTTTTTTTTTTGTTTTTTTTTTTTTTGGTGGAATTTAGACGATTTGTGGTAGATTTTAAGAGGTTTTGTTAAATTCAGAGGTTTAGGGAGTTTTTGGGACAAAGAATTGATGGTCTTGCAGGTACCCATATTGGTGAGATGTTTAGCTAGATGAATTTCTATGGCCGATGCTGGAAGGCCTTTTCAAAGGCACTTATCCCCAGCTGCAGTGAAGTGAAAGCTATACATTGATGAAATGGTCTAAAATGTTAGCTGATGTCTTTATTTACGTTTAATGGCGTTTTTGAAACATTTACAAAATGTTAGCTGAATGAAAAATAAAAATCTGTAAAACATTTTGGAAACATTTTGTACAACATCGTGAAAACATTTCAAAAACAATATCAAAACACCCTCAGGAACATTTTTAAACGTTTAATTACGTTTCTGAAACGTCTTTGAAAAAGGTTTTGAAACGTAAAAATTTGTTTTCCATTTTACGTTCCATAAACATTCCATAAAAACGTTATTAAATGTTTTTGATAATGATTTGGCAACATTTTAAAACAGTAGTTAAACAGTCTCAGGAACATTTTCTAAACGTCAATTAACGTTTCTGAAACGTTTTAGAAAAAAAAAGTTTTGAAACGTAAAAATTGTTTTCCATTTTAACGTTACTTAAACATTCTATAGAAACGTTATTAAACGTTGTTTTTTTTTTTTTTTTTTTTTTTTTTTTTTGATAACGTTTTGGGAATTTTTTTAAAACAGTACATAAACAGTGTCGAAAACATTTTGTAAACGTTAATTTACGTTTCTGAAACGTTTTTGAGAAGGGTTTTGAAACGTAAAAATTGTTTTCCATTTTAACGTTATATAAACATTCCATAAAAACGTTATCCAACGTTTTTGATAACTTTTAGGAAACATTTTAGAAACGTAAACGTGTTAGCTGGGGAGTCATTGAGGTTTTACAACATATGAACCCAACACCTGGATAGAAACAAACGACAGTAACCTCTGTCCGTGTGTGTGTGGGGGGGGGGATGGGGTGGTTGTTCTTTGAGGCACAGTTAAACGATCATGAAGCTCAGCAAACTGCACGTGGTTTACCCTTTCATATACCCTTCTCTTAAATGATTTTATTACTACTTGATTAATGTATATTACACCAACTGTCCTAATCAATATATAGTCAACTCTCATTATTTAAAACTCCAAACTACCAGAACTTTTGGTTTGAGGTAACAGTAGTTTGAGATAAAAGTTGCTGGCATGTAAAGAATATATAGCAATCAATTGTGTCCTTTATTTTTGGTTTGACTTATAAGTATCAGTTTGAGTTATCGGTATAATGAGAGCCACAGTTACAGTTGTTTTTATCTTAACATCTATGCCTAACAGAACAGAATTTTATTAAGCCAATCATAACACTCACAATAAGTACATGTATGCCTATATGTGAGTGCTTTTATTGGCCTAATAAAATTCTGTTCTGTTCTATTTTTTTCTGCACGGCCGTTGGACGGCTAGTCTTCATTCAAGGGAGATGATTCCATCGTCTGCAAGATGCTTATTTTGAGCAAAGTTTAAAAGCTGTGCTGCATTAAGTCAGTTGTTGTCAGGTGTTGTCAGTATCGAAAAATTAAAGAAAAATATGTCAAAATCTTTACCAGTTACATTATCAGATATTTTGAAAGCGCACAATAGGATAAAATCACACATTCACCGGACACCTGTTTTAACGAGTTCCACATTCGACTGGCAGTTCAAAAGAAAATTCTTTTTCAAGACTGAAAATCTTCAGAAGACAGGTTCATTCAAAGCCAGAGGTGCTTTAAATGCAGTAAGAAATTGTACTTTTTTCAGCTGGTATTTGTAAAAAAATATGGAAATTTATTTCTTTTTATGTGTGATAGGGATGGTTAGGTGAGGCGAATATGTCCTGTAGCTTTTGTCAGCGGGGCGTCCAACTGATATTGGCTTACTGTTGGGCAAGGCCTGCTGTCCTTGCAGCAGGTAAAGGTAGAGAGGGAATGCTTTTATTTCTTCTAGGCAATGGCTATTTATATGGCCCCGTACGAATAGTCTATATTGGCTAATCATACAGCCCCGTACGATTAACCTATATTGGTTAAATGTACGGCCCCGTATGTTTAGCCTATATAGCCTAACTGTACTGCCCCGTGTGTTTAGCCTATATAGCCTATATTGGCCAATTGTGTGGCTCTTTTAGTTTTGTACCAGTGAATATATTAAAATACATTTTTGCGAATAGTAAATGTGTATTGAGCAGTATGGAACAGAATTATATTATCTCATCTGTATATATAAAAATACATGGCAACAAAAAATGATTTAATTGCTTATTATCAGTTGTCAGTTTGTTTAAGATTATTCGTAAATTAATAAAATGAATTGCTACAATTATCGTTTTCGGCTTTGACTGATGTTTTATCTTTGAAGTCCAGGCATTTAAGTGGCAGATAATGCTAATGAAATTGTGAAAAACAATTTGAAAATGGCCTTCAGATGAGTTGCGGTATTGGTCAATATTCAGAATGGATGGTATACTTAAAAGATTTGTCAAAATACTTAAGTACGCATACCGGTAATTAAAATAATTATTTCTATTCCCTTGATAAAAACAAGGTAAGCAACAAGCAAGATGTTATTTCTCCTAAAATGGATGTATCATTGAGTGTGGGAAAAAAATTTTCTATTATATTACTTTGGAGAGCAAAATTGAATAATATCAGCATTCTAGCTGCATTCAATTCACACAGAATTGCTGCTGCTAAAAGCAGATGCCCTAAAAAGGCTTTAAATGATGCTCTTAAAGTGTCGGAAATAACGTTTGGCTGTATCCATGGTGGGATGACGGTCAAAACTGAATGCACAGGGAAATGTAATCCAAGGTAAAGGATATTTATCAAATAGTTAATTCTTCAATTTGCTGAACTTACATAAAAGTTAAGCTACTTGCATTTCTTTTAACATTTTCTTCCTATAATATGTTATTTATAAAGCATTCAAAATATGATCCAGCAGATGAGGTTATCGCACTTATCATATATGCGACCAGTGAAGGGTCAATCTAGCATACACATACATGCATTTTTCAATTGTTGAGTGAGAAAAAAATTGATCATTTGTGGTTTGGGGACCAAGTCAAGGAAATTTCAGGCTATTTTCATATTTTTACATCTCATTTCCCAAATAGCCTCGCATTAAACTTGTATAAAATAATGAAATTTTCTTGTCTCAACAACAAATATATTGATAAGACTGGGCAGACGCACAGGCTGATCTGTGCCATCAATGTACAGCCCTGTTGTTAACGTGAAATGTCATTTTCTAAAGAAAAATCCAAACATACATGTAGATTGTGGGTGCTCGTTAGAACATTTTCTAAAGAAAAACCCAAACATAGGTTGTGGGTGCACGTTAGAACCTAAATTATAATTCCCAACTGCAGCCCAAACAGGCATCGATTAAAGGTCATTTATAACTCTTTAGGTTTGTTGTCCATTTTACCTAATTAAGGTCATGCCAAATAAGCACTTTCCTTCGGGAATTTCACAAGATTGCAAAGGAGCCATACGGCTAGTCAACCACATAGCAATGGCTAGTCTTTCAAGGCCGTACGATCAGTCAATGTTTCTTACCACCAAGTACACATTTCATATTCGCAAAATATATTTCAATATATACATTGTCATATTCTTGTTACCAAACTAAAAGACTTAGAGCCGTACGATTATCCATTATATGCTATATAGGCTCATTGTACGGATATAGGCTAATCGTACGGGGCCATACGATTATCCAATATAGGCTATTCGTATGGGGCCGTACCAATAACCACTGCCATTCTTCTATTCATTCGCTTTCTGTCATCCCTCTTTCTTCCCTGTCCCTCTCTTTTATCTCCTCTTCTTTCTCTTTTCTCCCTTTCTTTGGGAGATGACACAAAATGACCCACAAGAGTTGAGGTTTTGTAAAACCCCAACACAATCATCTGTGTGTTTTGATAGTATTTTAGGGTTGATCCATTCTTTGGATACAAAAAAAAAAAAAGCATAGATTTCCTGTGGTTAAAAAAGTATATTAGTCCGCATAAGAGACAATGGACCAAGAATAGACATGCCAGTTTCTAAATTTTTCACATTTGGCTGTAAGGCAAATGTTTTCACATTAGATACTTTCATATCGAGAATGCTTTTGACACTCCTCCTCATGAACTTCTGAAATGCAAACTCCATGGATATGGCATAACTTTAGTATGGATTGATTCATTTCTGTGCAAAAGGCAACAAAGGGTTGTAATCAAAAATGCAAAATCACAATGGGCACCTGTTTTTTCTGGTGTGCCGCAGGGCACTGTTCTCAGTCTACTGTTGTTTTTATGCCCGCGTCATTTTCAGTGGGGACAGGAGGGTGAGATATAGTACCACCGCTGTCCCTACCTACGTCTGTCTCGTCCTGTCCATAAGTAGGGTAAAATCCATCAATTATTTTGGGAGTTGTGGTCCTTTTTATACCCCGTCACACAATAGTGGTGGGGTATTATGGTTTCACCTTGGTCATCCGTGAGTCCGTCTGTCTGTCCGGCATACGTCTGTCCATCTGCTTTTTGTTTCTGGATGATAACTTTCAGAGTAAACATCAATGGATTTTCACCAAACTTGGTATGTGCTTTTATTCATCGTTGAAAAATAGTTTCCATTTGATACCTTTTGAAAACATAAGTGTATAGGATTCATATTTAATACACAGGTATATAATCATAACATAAAATTCAAGTTCGATTTAGGGTAAAATCCACCCATTATTATGGGACCTTGGCCCTTTTTCATCTTTGAAAAATGTTTTTTTGAAAAGTTAGTGTATATAATATATATAGGATTCATATTTTATACACAGGTATATAATCATAAAATATAGGTCGATTAAGGGTAAAATCTGCCAGTTATTATGAGAGTTATGGCCCTTTTTCAACTTCATTTTTTGCAAAATGCCTGTGCGCGGGTGAGGATATCCCCTGGGTGGGGGACATCTGTGTCATATTGACACATTTCTAATCTTTGTATATAAGTGGCATCCTTGTTGGAATAGAATCTGAGATTCCATGAATCTTTCAGTGCTGATTATGCTGAATTGTTTTAGAAATATAGGATCTAGGAAGTAATAAGCATTTAGTCTAGAGCTCCAGATGAGAGGGGATTAAAGGATGTTTCAGCACTGATTTTTTGAAGAAAAAAAAAGAATCAATATAAGAGCTCCAGATAAGAGAGAGTAAAGGGTATTTCAGCATCGATCGATTTTTTTTGAAACTCAATAATAGTTTCAGATTATGTTTCCATCACGAAAACACGCCTATATAATTTTGACTCCCTTAAACCCCACTTTTATATAGTAAAACTGGGGTTTACAGGGGTATACATTATTTTTCTTATTTCTGCTCAAAAACATAGATTGTGGGTACTCATTAGAACTGCCTCACTGAGGCGGTTCTAACGAGTACCCACAATCTATGTTTTGAGCAGAATATGAAAAATATCAGAATTTTTCTTCTGAAAATTTCATTTGGTGGTAAAGTTTTCAGTATATTTGAGTAGGCGTGTTTTTGTAATGATTTAGTTTCTGTATTGCAGGTTAGTTGTTTACTGAAAAGTACTGATGCATCCATCAAAGGGGTGGTAAGTAATCAAGACTGAAACATTCAACACATTCTTGACATGTCATGACATCATCATCCGTATTTAATACAATAAAATTCCGGTATTTAGACCACTTGAAAATAAGACCGCTCCACTATTAAGACCAGCTTTTGCCAGTCCCAAGTGGGTTTTTCTTGTTATTCTACATAGCTCCAGATAAAGGCCATGACTATTGACACGGCAGCCAGAACAATAAAATCTATTTATTCGCCCCGCTGCCGAGTATCTAAAGCCTTGTGCACTCGTTAATCGGGTGGAAAAGTAGCTGTTAACCCGGCGGACAACTATGGCACTGGTAATTCTGATTACTTGATCCAGACTGTTGATATAAATTCAAATACTGAATGGCACAGTGCAGATAAGTAACTCTTATTTTACATGGCCGCTGGGTCCTATTTCACATGGCCACCGGAATAGCCACTTCCCAAGATAAAAGTGGATATCTGCATATTATTTTTACTTATTTCTTCACAAAAAGTATGTTGTGGTACTCATTAGAAGTGCCTCGGTGTACCACAATATATTTTTTGTGGAGAAATAAGAAAAATATCAGTGTTTTTGGTTGAAAAAAAAAAGCTCTTTATTTGGATCTATGTTCTACATTCAATATTAACCCTTGTCCTGCTGAGCCCGGATATGTCCTGCCTTTGCAAACAGGGAAGATCCAGATCAGTTGGCTTCTGCCAAATGATCTGGATCTGCACTGTGCCATTCAGTATTTGAATTTGTATCAACAGCCTGGATCAAGTAATCTGATTGGCTAAAAATTAGAAGTGGGCATGGCTAAAAATTAGAAGTGGGCATGGCATCTTAATTTATCCAGCAGTACAAGGGTTAAGACCACCCCGCTAATAAGACCACTTTTAGGCGGTACCAAAGGTGGTCTTCATAGCAGATTTTTTCTGTAATTAATACAAATCTGATCTGGGTTGATACTGTTTGCTAAGTGCTGTTTGTCTAGCTACTGAGGATTAACATGGTACATGTACCTTAAATGGATTTATGCTTTCTGATGAAAAATGTGAGTACATTTAGTCAATCATATTTTTTCTGTCAAAAAATATCAATGTATTGAAAACTTTTTCTGTAAAACAGAGGATTTGCTAAAAGAAGTACTTGGAGATTGTTCTGGGATATTTTTCTCCAATTCTCCGTAATAACATACGTTCATAACATGTAAGACACTTCTAATGAGTACCCGTAATGGGTGCTTGTTGGGCTCAAGACGGTCAGTTTTTTTGGTGCCGCAGACACATGTAAAGTCTGCTGACTGTCTGTAGATTGTTGCTTTATGATCGGCAGACAGTTACTAGATGCTGTACCAACTACCCATTTCCCAGAATCATTGAGCAACCAAAGAAAAGTTGTAACTGGCCAGTTATAATAAAAAAAATGATTGGCCAAAAAGAAAAACATCCAAAATCGGGCAAAATTTCAGAGAGCTGTTGCCCAAACTTCTTGCTAGACTGTCAGCTGCTGGTTGGTTTGGGTTACTGTATTAACCCTTAAAAGGCCATGCAAAATGGTAGACAATGACATTCTGAGATGTTTTATTTTCATTTTTCAGGGAAAATTAAGTCTGATATTCTATGTCAATTTTCTGCCCAGAAAAGTCAAGCTACATCTTCTCTTAAAAAAATGAAAATAAATGCATTTTAGACTGTTGTATGTTGCTGTTGTGATAGACCAAACAAAATATAAGTACTTATCTATATTAAAGACATAAATATTTGGAGCAATAAATAGATGTGAAGGCTTGTTTAACAATTGACGTGCTGGGTAAAATCTTCTGTAGACAACATTTTGAGATACTTTTCCAAGAAAACTGGTTTTATTGGTTCATGCAAACAGTCTTCTAATGAGGGAGTTCTCATGAACTGATAGCTTATTTTCGAGGAAAACATCTTTTTTTTGTTTGTTGAATTTGCCCTTAGAGTGCTATCAATGGTTAAGTCTCAGAATATGTAATATATACATGTATTAATCTATACTGCATGACCATGAATTGATAAATCTTTCATGTTATCAGTATAAAACAAGGTATCCAAGTGAAAGGTTTGCCAGACAGATATTGTAAGCTGCAATTTAAAATGATACCAAATTTAATTAACATGGTTACATGTTATATATATATTAACCCTTTATGTGCCAATCACAATTGCAGCAGATGATATTCTGACTTCTTTTAAATTTATTTTTTTCTGTATTTTGTATTTTTGAGAGTAAATAAGACATACGGTAGCATTTAGACATACGGTAATATTTCATGTGAATCATCTGCAAGGCAATCTTACTCTCTCTGTAAAAAAAAGAAAAAAAAGAAAATGACAGTGTCATCTGCTGCAAATTTGCCTGGCACTGTAAGGGTAAAACGAAATGATTGTGCTTCAAGTACTATGAAATGGGCTGGATGCATTTGAAATGTTGTAAGATTTAAAATTATTCATTTGAGTACAGAACATTAGCTAAAGAACTGCGTTATCAAACAAAAATGTTTAGATATATAGAAAAATGTGACTAAAAAAAGGTCATTTTTCTATATAATCTATACATATTTGTTTGATTACACCATGTTATAACCAACCAAAAATGTATAGATTATATAGAAAAATGACTTTTGATTTGTATAGACCATTTTTGGGGTCCACTTTTGAACCACCTTGTATCCAAAGCCATTTTATGATGAATTATCTTATAAAGAGGTACATTGTACTTTGAGCAAATGTACATTATGAAAACATGCCTATTCAAATATATTGAAAATTTCGCCACCAAAAACTGAAAGTTTCAGATAAAAATTCTTATATTCTTTATTTCTGCTCAAAACATAGATTGTGGGTACTCATTAGAACTGCCTCGGTGAGGTAGTTCTTATGTGTACCCACAATCTATGTTTTTAAACAGAAATAAGAAAAATAATGTATACCCCTGTGAACCCAGTTTTACTATATAAAAGTGGGGTTTAAGGGGGTCAAAATTATATAGGCATGTTTTCATGATGTAATTCTTTTCAAAACAGTTGGTTTTGATACCCAGATTATTTGACAGATTATCCTATTATATCCAAATTCAGGACACTCTAAGCTTACACTCTATGCACATTGTCTCCGTAGGAGAAAATTTGCATGAACTGCCAAATCCTTTTTTCTGGAAAAAAAAAATAAGACAATATTTCAAAATGTTGTCTGCTGAAAATTTTACGCAAAGTGCTAAGCATTAAAGTATTAATCACAACTGAGCAGATGGCGTTTTAAAAACAGTATATATTTTTCATAGAAAAATGTGAATAGCTGCCAAGCAGACAGTTCACAGAGCAACAGATAATTTTGAGGGACATTTGTGTACAGAAGCCTGTGTTAAGCAAGCACTTATGGGAAAGCCAAAAAATGGTTGCTTAAGACATACCTATTTGATACAGGTAAATTTCCACTTCTTTACTGTTAATGGGATCTGAAAAAAGTGGCCTTTTAAGGCAAGTGATTGTTTCATAGAGGTGGCCTTTAAGACCAGTTTAACTGTATTTTACCCCTAAAAATTCCATTTACTAAGTAAAATCTTACTTTCATCTTTGGATTCGAGTAAAGATACCACCGAAATTAGCATTGATTGGGTAAAGCTTAGAAAACGGATAGAAAGGGTTCTAAAATGCTACAAGCTGGCATTAAAAACATGGTCTTTCATTATATCCAATCTAATATTAGGACAGTACATTTGTACTTGCATGATATGAAGTATATTGAAGGCACCTTTTATGTGCAGTAATCATAGTACAAAAAAAGTGATCATGTGCTTTTCTGGTCTTGACTCATTTAACTTTTACGAGTAGAGGTTAATATAGAAGTGTGGTGACACATATTTTGCAGGTGACTCACAGCAGTGGTAACCATGGACAAGCATTAGCCTGGGCAGCCAAGATGTCTGGCATTAATTGCGCTGTCGTGGCACCAAACAACTCACCAGAGGTGAAACTGGCTGCTATCAAAGGATATGGAGCAGAAGTGATCCTCTGTGAACCTACTCCAAATGATAGGTAACCTTCACTAAGTACTGTGCAATATTCATACACAAGTACTGTGCAATACTAAGTACTGTGCAATATTCATACACAAGTACTGTGCAATACTAAGTACTGTGCAATGTTCATATACATTAACTCTTTTCTTGCTGAACATGATATGCCCTGTCTTAGCAAACAGTGTAGATACAGATCAGTTGGCCAACTGGACTGGATCTGCACTGTTTGTCATTTATTATGTGTATTTTTATCAAAGATCCGGAGCGAGCCATCTGATTGGCTGGAAATTAGAAGTGGGCATGGCATCTTAATTTATTCAGCAACGCAAGGGTTAAGAGGACTGGATACAGTATTTACCCAAGTATTGGGACAATTCCTTACCATATTTGTCTTAAAAATTTGAAAAAAAAAAGTCTATTTTACTATCTGTTGATGTGTCTAAAATAGTGCTGAATGAGTGGCAAACAGTGTAGACCCTTATCAGACGCCACAATCTGGGTCTGCACTGTTTGGTCAGGCCTGTCTGCCCCAATATTTAGGGTTATTATGGTACATTTTCTGCCCTTTATTACGAGGAAAACAACTTCTGTACATCAGTTCCATTCTGAAAAGGCATATATTATGAAAGAAAAGAATTTGCTCTTTTCAGAAATGGGGTCAACTCTAAAACTTTTGTACTTGAAACTTTCAAAGAAATATGCTGAAAATTTTCTGTTATAACTCTAAGCATTGGGGCAGACAGGTCTGATGAGCAAACAGTGTAGACTCAGATCAGACACCACAATGATCGAGTCTACACCGTTTGCCATTTATCCAGCTGTTTTTCAGACACAACAACAGGAATACATGTATTTATGCTCAATACAGTACTAGTTAGGTAACTCATAGGTCTGAGCCAGCTAGTAGACTTAGACCAAACCCCACAAAATGCAGTGTCTGATCAGGATCTACACTGTTTGGCACACATCCGGTAGTTTTTAGACACGTCAACTACAGGGGCTTGTAACGATTTCTTTTAATAGTAAAGATTGGCTATATCTATTGATACACAAGATATATAGCCACTCTTTACTATTAAAAGAAATCGTTACAAGCCCCTGTGACATCAGCAGGTAGTAAAATGGATTTGTTGGAAACTTGGAATCTTAGGAAAAGCTTGGTAAGGAATTTAGGTGTCCCAGTATTATTATGAAAACATGCCTATTCAAATATACTGAAAATTCTACCAGCAAAAAATGAAAATTTTCAGATAAAAATTTCTGATATTTTTTCATATTTCTGCTCAAAACATAGATTGCCGGTACTTGTTAGAACCGCCTCGATGAGGCAGTTCTAACGAGTACCCATAATCTATGTTTTTAAGCAGAAATAAGAAAAAATAATGTATACCCGTGTAAACTCCAGTTTTACTATTAAAAGTTGGGTTAAAGGAGGTCAAAATTATATAGGTATGTTTTCGTGATGTTTGCATAAATACAATAATCTGTAAATCGAATTTGCGTCTGACTGCAGATCCAGGGGTCGCAAGTTCTAATCTGACCTCAGCCTCATAACTTTAGTGGAGATTGATTAGAAAATAATTTCTACGGTCATTCTCCCCTTCTGCTGATTCAAGAAGGGCAGTTGTCAGTTACTGGCTAAAGTATGTTCACCAGTACTGTTTAGTTGCTTAGAGGACTAAACCTGCCCAGGAAAAGTTTGAGTGGGTTAAATGACAGGCTCAACATGACCTCAACATTGTTGATAGGGCTGTAAAACTCCAACTCAAATAAATTGAATTAATATTCTTGTATTTCAGAAAGAAGACATGTGATAGAGTGTCAGCAGAGAAAGGCTATCAGTTCATTCCTCCCTATGATCATTATGACGTCGTTGCTGGCCAGGTAATATAGGAGACTCTCATAGACTAAAGAGCTCCAGCTAGGATTTAAGGGCAGAGGGCTGCCGGGTAGGGCTCTTTTTATGCGGTCACACAAAAATGAGGAAAACCTGTGTCAGTGATGTGCTTAGAATCAAGACATGTTACAAAATATAATTCCCATTCCACAATAAATGCCTCAAACTAGAATACACATAAAACTGACTTTTAATGCTTAGCACTCTGGGTAAATTTATAGCAGATGACATGCAGAAATATTTTTCTTATTTTTCTCAGAAAACAGATTTTGACATTTCATGCAAATTGTCTCCAATTGAGACAATTTGCATGAAATGTCAAAATCTGTTTTCTGAGAAAAATATCAAGTTGCCGTGTGCTGAATTAGCCCAGAGAGTGGTAAAGGTTAAATATTGATAACTTCTTTTGATTTTGGTCTGATTTTCTTGAAATATTCACCAAAATGTAGGATTTTATGTCTGGAGTCAAAATTAGGCAGAGGGGAGGCAGGAAAGGGTAAGAGGGACAGCCTGCCCCTCTTTATAGTGCTAGCTGGAGCACTGGACTAGCTCCTTGATCTTGATGTTATGTTTTATCATTCCTTAATATAAGCTTAGTCAAACTTATACAATTGACTTTTGTTATCTCAAACACTGATAATTCAAAGTACTGCTTTTCAGTATGCTCCTTATATTCAACTCGTTTTATGTCAAATTAATATCATCTAGTGAACCATTCTGGTCCCTTTGAGTTTGAGATAACATCTCCAATACAAATTGCTATCAAAGAGGCAAAGGCAAGCTGTAGGCTGTAGATGATCTTTAATTTATGAAGTATATTCATGTTCATGATTCATGAACGAAAATTTTGATATCCACCAGTAACTAGTCTAGACTTCACAGGGCTTCAGGGTTTGACCTACTGAATTTAAACATATATGCAGACAACATTTTCATTCTTACAGCTAATAACAACAACAGCTGATGGCACTATATCCTGGTTCAGCAGGACCAGGGTTAAGTAAAATTCTTATACAGACTTCATCATACATTAAGATTATTATTAATGTTACTGTATCAAGGAGTATAGGTGTCCGATCTGAATATACAGGTTAATTACATGTAAATATATACAATATACAAACTTTCCAAGTCTCACATGTCTCCAAATGGTCAAGGAAGTTCATGATCTGTTTACATTGTATTACCATATCTATATATAGCTTTAAATAGCTTATACATAGCTCTAAATTAAATTTCTGTAATGTGATTTATATATGCATGAAATCTGAGGCAGACTAGGTGTGCATAGCTCCAGAAAAGGGGGGTATTTTGCAAATATTATTTCTCCATGAAAACCTGTGTTGTGGCTACTCATTAGAATTGCCTCACTGAGGCACTTCTACTGAGTATCGACAACACGTTTGGTCAAGTAGGCATGCTGCATAAAAGTATGATAACACTTGCCTGCTTAGGTTTTGGATTAGCTCACCTTCTTAATTTAACATGATAGTCCTGTATGTTTTCATTCTTAAATTGCTCTGATGTGGAAAACAATAAATGGAGATGTCCAAGAAAGATCACAATCATAAGAACTTAACCCTATAATGGCATTCCTTCACTTTGGTGTCATAGCTGTAACAAGAACAAACCCTAATCTATTGCTGTATAAGAAGCCGGCCTCTGTCCGACTAGAGACCAGGAGGTCATGGGTTCAAACCCCCCCCCACCCCCCACCCCCTCCCCGCGAGGTTGGCAACATTCTTTCGTGGAGATTGATCGTGAAATATTTTCTATGGTCATTCTCTCGCTTCTGCTGATTCAAGAAGGGCAGTTGTCAGTTTCTGGTGAAATAATGTGCACAATACTGGTTAACTGCTTAGAGGACTAAGCCTGCCCAGTAAATGTGTGGTTAGGTAAACTGACCGAGCTCGACATGATCCCATTGGGTTGACTGGGCATAAAACCTCAACACAAACAAACAATTGCTGTATGAGAGTATGTTTAAGAGGAATTGATACACATTCAGAGATAGCTCTTTTAAAATTGTTTTGCCTTTCTTCTGAAAAGGGGTCTACTCTGAAAAGAAAGAATTTGCTCCACATGCATTTTATAAAAAAGGACCTACTCTAAAAGGAAAGAATTTGCTCCCCATGGGAGCAAATGCTTTCCTTTTAGAGTAGATAAAAGGATTTTTTTTGTTAAATATTCTGTAGTTTTTCACTTACAAATGTTTTTCATTTAACAATTATGTGAGTTTAAAAGTTATTCAGTTAAGTTTGGGTAACAGAGTTAACCACTTTTTTTGGGAAAGGGTTGCCAGCTCTGCTTGCCATCTTTCTTTTAGTGGCCTTTTAATTGTATTTGTCTATCTTAATTCCCTTTGATGTTGAGAACTTGATGTAGATCTTACTGTATTGCTTCCCGAGTTCACTTATTACTTTGTATGTAGTAGAGCAAACAGAAAGTTGCAAAAGTTATCTCCCTTGTAAGAACGGTAGAAAATCTACTACAAGTATCCAGTTCCCTTAATTATTTATATCCCCAACTTTGAAGAAGTTGGAGGAGCATATTGCTTTTGGATTGTTAGTCGATTTATCTGTCCATTTGTCACCCTTTCCTTATCAGCAAGACATTGCAATAAAGATTTAAGCTATGGCTTAAACTTGATGATCTAATTGGGGCTGAGTGGTAGATCACATGATTAACTTTTGAAAAAAAAAATGGATTCATTTTGTGGGGCATACTCTATAGGGACAAGCATATAGTTGGGGACATAGTGTTTTACAAACACATTTCTAGTTTGTTTTTTTTTGTTTGCTTTTGCCATTGATGGCAGGGTACCATTGCAGTAGAGTTCCTAGACCAGGTACCAGAATTAGACGCTATACTGGTTCCTGTCAGTGGTGGTGGAATGATCTCGGGGATAGCTATAGCAGCAAAGGCGATAAAACCACAGATTAAAGGTATAGTGAAACATTTACAGGGTATATTTATGAAGTTTCCTAAGCAAATCTGTTATTATACCCATGCAAAAATAACTAGAAACAAGATAAATATACCATTTATTACTTCATTAAACTGTAAAAATTGATGATTTTTATTTGAGCTAATATATATTTCATTTGAATAAATGAATTTAAAAATAAATATTACCTTCAATGTCATTCAGCAAGTCAGTACATCACTGAGAATCATTAGGGAAATCCCCCAAAGTCAGCTGTTGTATTTAAAGTCATAGCTGTAAGATCAATACAGTTTATACGGTGGTCAGTGTCGAAAGTGCCTCCAAATATGTTGCCGGAAAACATCAAATTTTAACCACCATGAATATTTTTGGTAGCTATGTTATTCACATTGTGATTGTGTTGTGTCTTCCCCTTCCATCAGTCTGACATTTATCGTTCATCTCAAAATCATCTCAAAATTGAGGGTAGGATCTGTTTCAAAAGTGAAAGTTGTATCGGAAAATGCTATCAGTAAGCGGAGTAATTCGAATATTAATGAGGGTAATTAGGCTAATCAATGGGAAGTCTTGCAGGTGTTATAACAGGTGGTTATATGACTTTTATGACATGGATTATTTCACTGAATAACTTGACGGTTTTGTGATAAAAGAAAATATTTTTTTCTTTTCTCCACTGATTTTTGTTGCACCTCAATGGGCATCTTAGGCATGCAAGTTTCTGTCCATTTGTTCCTCCATTTATTTGTCCATGTACTTAGTCCACACTAGTGTCCACCCCGGGGCTCACCCTTAATGAAGTCTACAAACTGTAATACTTTACAGTTAGTTTCACTTCACTGATTGTTTTATCTCACTGAGCTAAAAAAGGATAACAACTCTCACTCTTCTGGTGCTTGTTTTCACATTTTAGTTCTCAGGTGTGACATAAACTTCAACAAAGTTCTCTATATTTAATTATTCCTGGTTCATAACAATGCTGTGAAAGTTGTAGAAACTTTTTATGTGAAATTTGTTGTAAACCTGCCTACAGTCTGCCTACTTTATTGATTTCTGCATAATTTGCAGCCATTTTTACATGGGAAAAAGTGCAATTATTGGATTTTTTTTTAATCAGTGAAAAGAATAAAACTTTTGGTGCATAGATACTTACATCAAAAGGCTTTTCAGTGAATGATTGAATCATGACAAAAGTTTGAAACTTATTTCTTCTGAGTAAAGTACCATACAAAATATGGCTTTCTGAAACATCACGAAAACATACCTATATAATTTTGACACCCTTAAACCCCATTTTTATATAGAAAAACTGGGGTTTACTGGGGTATACATTATTTTTCTTATTTCTGCTCAAAAAAATAGATTGTAGCTATTCATTAGAACTGACTCACTGAGGCGGTTCTAATCAGAACCCACAATCTATGTTTTGAGCAGAAATCTGAAAATATCAGAATTTTTATCTGAAATTTTTCATTTTTTGGTGGTAAATTTTTTCAGTATATTTGAATAGGCGTGTTTTCATAATGAGATGTCAGAAGCAGAGTAGTTTATTCATTGTTGAACTACACAACCTCTTTCTAACATTATTGCTGGGATCCAAAACAAAAACCATGTTTGCTAAACCTTTTGTATCAAAACAAAAATGTATAGGTCATGTAGAAAAGTCCCTGTTAACCCATCTATGCCTAGCTCTCCATAAAAGGGACATTGGCAAACAGTAGAGACCAAGATCAGATGCAGCAGAATGTGGCGTCTGATCAGGATCGTCACTGCATTAAATCCACAAATTTCTATAAGCATGGTAATGATAGAAAGAAACCAGACACCCCTTCTAGTGGAAATGGTCCTATTAAAAGAGTTGAGTTAAAAGTGTCCACTCGGCATAAATGGGTAAAGGGTCATTTCTATGTAATCTACACATTTTTTTTTTTTTTCTTAGGTCTAGCTATAAACCTTCTTATATCAAAACCATGCTATGATTAATTGTGTTTTAAAGAGGTTTCTGTGTATATTGATTATTCTCACATGATTTCTTTAAAAATCTTTCAGTGTATCTAGTGGAACCAGAGGGTAAAGATGTACAAAACTGTCTGGCTGCTGGTAAGTATTGGATAAAACGAATTCACCTTATGACTGTCTATTCACTGCACAGACCCTTTCATTTTCACTCCGGCATGATCTCAATATGACTGAAACAGTGCTGAAAGAGACATAAAATCCCAAATCATTACGATGATTGAATAGAATACCCAAAAGCAGCAGTTTCATTAATCTTTCTGGAACCCGATACTTCAAGGCAAAGTAGGCGAGTGGTTCTGTATGTTCAATATATACTGTATTTACGCTAAGTATTTGGACACCTTAACTCCTTACCATACTTGTCCTAAATTTTGAAGAAGTCCATTCTACTACCTCTTAATGTGTCTAAATTATTGCTGCATGTATGGCAAACAGTGTAGACCCAGATCAGACATCTGATCTGGGACTACATTGTTTGCAAAGGCCTATCTGTCCCAATACTTAGGGTTATTGTGGTAAAACCTACTTAAATTTGTCAACAGTAGCAGGGGAAAGTTGCCTCAGTAGAAGGGGAAAATCCCCATCCCATGCATTTTAATGAAACCCCTGCAAAAGGTGCATCACATCTAGCAGAACCAGAGTTTAAAGGGACTGGATACTCTTGGTAGATTTTCCGCCATTTGTGACTTCTAAAAGGAAAGACTTTGCTCCCATTTTGTATATCATTGTGGATACTGTATTACCCTTAAATTTTAGGATACCTTTATACCTTACCGTACCATATTTACCCTAAGTATTCAGACACCTCACCTTACCATACTTGTTTTAAAATTTGAACAAGTACAATTTACTACCCAATGTTGTGTCTAAAAATTGCTGGATGAGTGGTAAACAGTGTAGACCCTGATGAGACTCCGCATTCTGCGATGTCTCATCTGGGTCTACACTATTTGCTCAGGGCTGTCTGTCCGAATACATACAGTAAACGAGGTACTCTTTCTTAAATTTAAAACATTATTCTTTTTATCAAGATATAACCATTATGGGGAGGGGGGGGGTGGGTGGGGTTAGGTGGTAAACTTTCACGTTGTCCGTCCGTGACGCTGTTTTTTTCTTAATATCTTAAAAATGCAGCGATGGATATTCATCAATTTCTGCTGAAACATTGATATCAATAAAATGTACCAACATAAGAAAAAGTTAGGGCTAGGGGCCAATTCTCTTGGAGTTATTGCCCTTTGTAATTTTTTTTCTTAATGCAGAAAAAAGGCAGAAAAAAAGTTTGTATGCACTCTATCTCCTTAACCAGTGGCTGGAATTTGACCAAACTAGCACAGATACATCATCGATTTTGCAGACCTTGACCTTATAAATACTCAGAAAGGAGCCTAACGGATCCTTGTTAAAGGTCACTACACTATAAATACTCAAAAAAATGTGCCTTGTTAATTCAGTAAAAAGTTTGTGTGCACATTATCTCCTTAACCAATGGATCAGATACATCATCAATATAGGGGAAAGACGTGATTAGACTTTATCAGAATATTGTATATTGAATCTGCTAAAACAGTTAATGAAATGACCCTTAATGAGCTTGTTAAGCTAACGATGCTTTGAACAACTGGGCCCTGCATAGCAACAATAACACATTTATACTCTTATATTTGTTCACAAGAATAAGTATTGCTTGCCAACTTCATACACTTAGTAGAATTTCTGCCTTTTTTAACAAGGCAGGCAACTTGTGTGACTTGTTTACTTTCTTTCACATCAAGCACCTTATAAAAAGAGTCCTACTTTATAAGGAAATTATTTGCTCCCAAGGGGAACAAATTCTTTCCTTTCAGAGTAGACCCTTTTTCAGGAGGGAACCTCTCCTGTAAGTGTGTCCATCATCATATCATCATAATCAGAAATTTGATTAACGTGCAGGTACAGGGGCAATATCCACATCAGTGGGCCCCCTTCCAGATAGCTGGCTTGCTGCATGCATGGCAGATCTCACACCAGATCTCCAGGTACATCTATCTTGAGGGTTGATGGCCGAGAGCTTCCACTCTCTGCAATCCCTCTCTGTCAGCTGCTTCCATGTCATTTTGGGCCTCCCAGGCCCACGCTTTCCATCAACCTGTATGTCAGAGGCTGTCTTGATTGCACCACTGGAGCGTTCCACATGTCCATACCATCGAAGTCTTCTCTCCTTCAGAATGAGGTCCAGATCCTCAATGCCAAGCCGCACAAGTAGCTCATTGGACCTGGTGGTGACAATGTCTTGCAGCCTGACATTGCAGATCTGTCTGATCATTGCCCTGTCATTTCGCTGCAGACGCTGGAGGTTCGGCTTTGTCAATGGCCGAGTCTTGCTGGCATGGAGCATTGCGCTCCGCACACAAGAGCTGTACACATGGCCACGTGTTTTGAAAGAGAGGTGGCGTGAAGAGAGGACTAGTAGCAGATCCTTGAACTTCTTCCAGGTGGTTGTCACACTTGTTGTGGTTGAAAGTTAACAGCCACCTGCTGCTGAGAGCATGTCTCCTAGGTAGCAAAAGGAAGCTACCACCTCAAGCTTGTCAGGTCCGACCTGGACTTCCTTTTGTGGTCTGCCATCCAAGGGGCGTGCAGTTCCCTGGCACCATGTACATCTATAGTCAGGGTCCTTTTTCAAGCGCTTGAGCCCACTGCATTTCTTGTGCACCCAGTGCTTGCAGCCATTGCAGAAGATGCTGTTGCTGCCCACTCCAGTGCGACAGACAGCGCATGGAAACTTGCCTGAACTCTGCAGGGGGTCCAGTCCCATACCGCAGATCATGATCTTTGCCTTTCCTGCATTTACTCTCTGTCCTTTCTTCTCCATTGCTTCTTTCCAAGTCAAGAGCCTCCTGACACATTCCTCAAGCGATGATAACAAGGTCATCAGCATAGAGATCCTCCCAGGGGACCCCAGAGCGGAACTCTCGTGATAAGGCTTCAAGCACAATGATGAAGAGCAGTGGGCTGAGTACTGATCCTTGGTGAACACCAACCTTCACTTTAAACTCTTCACTGTACCCCTCACTGACATGGACACAGCTCTGTGCATTTGCATACATCCCCTGCACCAGTCGCACAATCCACTCCTCCAAACAGCGTTTTCTCACCTTCCGAGGTACTCGATCAAACGCCTTCTCCAGGTCTACAAAAGCCATGTAGAGTCTCTTATTGGCAGCTAGATACTTCTCTTGCAGCTGCCTGACAACAAAGATTGCGTCTGTAGTGCCTCTGCCTAGGATGAAGCCAAACTGGGAATCGTCGATTGACACCAACTGTCTGATGAGGCCGTCCACAATCCTCTCCAGGATTTTCATAACCTGCTCTGCCAGCTTGAGACTGCGGTAGTTGCCCCTTTCCAATGCATCCCCTTTTCCCTTGTAGAGGCAGACAATGAAACTCTGCTCCTAGTCAGAAGGTACCTTGCATAATCACGAATGATTGCAACTGCGAGGTCACGGATCATGGAGGCGCCCATTTCACCAGCGGCTCTTATCATCTCCACCACTATGCCTGATGGGCCCAGTGTTTTGCCTGCCTTCATCTGCGAGATAGCTTTCTTAACCATATCAGTGGTGATTGGGATGGGCGGGCCTTCCACTGGTGATTGATATGACAGGTGGTCTGGGTCCCAGTCAAACTCAACGTTGAGAAGCCTTTGGTAGTGCTCCAGCCAGGCCTTCTGCTTTGAGTCTTCGCTCATTGACATCTCTCCTGCATCATTCTTCACAGGTTTGGCACCAACAACATCAGTGTTCTCTCTTCTAAACTGGTTAGCAAGGCGGTAGACTTCTGAAGACCTGGGGTCAATATTCTCATAGACCTTCTTGTCGGCTTCTTGATGAGCAATGTCTAGCATTTCGTTTGGCTGCATCGTATGATGCCCTAGTGCCTTTATCAGCCTTCCAGGCCTTGAAAGTTGTCCGCTTGGCAGCAATGGCCTTTTCCACGTGTTCGTTCCACCACCAGGTTTCACGATGCCAACGGTGTGGCCGAGTTGTGCCACATACCTCCTCAGTTATCTTGAGCAGTCCAGTCTTGATGTTTTTCCAGATATCCTCAGTGGCCTCATCAGCTAGTCACCTGCAGATGTGCTCACATGCAAGTTGAAGACCTCCTGGAAATGATTGCTTGTCTGAGGGTCTTTAAGCTTCCAAACTTTGAGGCGAGGGTTGAACTTGCGCTTGGATTTTGGAGGCACATCAGTCCTCATGTCACATACAAGAAGCTGATGTTGCAGAGCTACTTCCTCACCAGGGATCACTTTTACATCTGTGACAAGTTTGTGCATGGTCCTACGGAAAAGGATAAAGTCTATCTGTGCGGCTATGTTTCCAGACTTGTATGTGATGAGATGGCTGTCACATTTCTTGAAACATGTGTTCCCAAGAAGCAGGTCAAATGCTAGGGCGTACTCTAGGATTCTCTCACCCTCAACATCTGGTACCGGCCTGCCATACCCCATCCCACCGTGCACTTCCCTGTATCCAGTGCCTGCACGGCCAACATGGCTGTTCCAATCTCCACATGGGATCAGAAATTCTGATGCTAGGATTCTGGCAGTCACAGCACACAGCTGATCAAAGAACAGGTCCTTAACCTCATCACTTAGACCACTCTGTGGGGCATACACAGACAGAAAGGTAACCACACGCTGGCCGACTATGAGTTTCACTAAAATAATTCTGTCGGAGACTCTCTGAATTTCTAAAACTTTCTCTATCCACTCTTCTGCCATAAACACTCCTACACCAGCAGTGCCTTTGTCATTTCCTGACCAGTAGAGCTTGTACCTGGTGTCCTTGCCCTTGATTGTGCGGCAGCTGCCACCATGGTATCTGGTCTCCTGAATGAAGCATTGTGTCCATTACAATAATTGCATCAGTTTATTAAAACTTTCTTGTATGTTTTGCAACACAAGGTGAGAGATTGTGGCCCAATCCACCTCAGTTTTTGGATACAATAGCAGATGGTATTCGTCTTCAACAACTGGGTCACATGACCTGGCCCATAATTCTTCAGCTAGTGGAAAAAGACGTCTTTACAGTGGTACGTATGAGAATATTATGAGCCACAAAGTAACAGAAGGTAACTTTGGTTATGTGCGCCTAGTGAAGATTCAGATCAGCCTGCACATTCGTGCAGTCTGATCAGAATTTTCACTTTGGGCATTTTGGAAATCATAGGATGCAAAGTTTCATCATGTGAACAGAGAAGAGTAGAATCAGACTGCACAGATGCGGGGGCTGATTTGATTTCTTTGTGCATGTCTGACGGTACATGTCAGATGGTATGTCTGAGGGTGCAATTTCTCATATTGCAGCTCTTATCCTTTTTTGCATGGATTGACTTGTGAAATGTTCACCAAAGACACTTTTATTGAAAAAATACAACTTTGTTGAAGTATATGTCGCACTAAAATGTGAAAACAAACACCAGAAGAGTGAGAGTTGTCATCCTTGTTAGCTCAGTGAGATAAAACAATCAGTGAAGTGAAAGTGGTTGTAAAGTTTTACAGTATAAATACATTGCCATAGCTTTACAGTCGGGCTCCATAGTGCAGGTGGAAGTGCATTTGACTGCAGATCCATTGTGGTACTGTACTCATTAGAAGCAACTCGGTGAGGTGCTTCCATAGGTCTAGATATGAATGCATATCAGCTGAATATTTTTTCTTATTTCTCCATGAAAATATATGTTGTGGGTACTCATTAGAAGTGCCTCAGCAAGGCGCTTCTAATGAGTACCCACAACACAGGTTTTCGTGGAGGAATAAGAAAAATGTTAATACATTTTGGATTGAAAAAAAAACAAAACATCTTATTAAGAGCTATGCACTTCTAATTAGTACTCACAATATATGTTTATGTGGAGAAATAAGAAAAATGCAGATGCTTTTTGGTTGTAAATAGTGCCTTATCTGGAGCAATGCCATGGGTTCAAGTGCTGCTTGACCATTGAAGGGGCAGTTTAAGTAGAAACTGACAACATTCTAAAATAGTTTTAGTTTCCAAGAAATTAAGTCTTGACATTTCATGTGAATTGTCTGCCTAACACAAATTGTGAATTCTGTTTTTCTTAGAAAAAAATTAGAATGTGGTCTGCCATAATTTTGATGTGACTACAGTTAAATTCATTCATATTAAATTAAAAATCAAAATCAGTGAATTTTGCTGCAGTATCTTAAATAGGATTTTTTTTTTCTGTTCTTCAGTAGGAAGACTATTGAATGATGAAAAGTAGAGGTCCTGGTCTGACTTCATGTAAATGCAGTTAATAACAATTATCACAACTTCATAAGAAAATCACCTCTAATTAAATACAGTCGACTCTCGTTATCTCTAACTCCAAGGGACGCTTTGAAACACTTCGAGATATCCGTACTTCGACATATCAGAGTTGCGGAACTGAGGAAAACAATTAATCGAACAACCACCTTTAACAGAATGAATATGTAATTTGACTCCTAAGTTAAAGATATATTGAAAATAATGTGGAAAAGAGGAGAAATTTCTCCTCTTTTCCACAATATTTTGTTGCCTGTTGGTAGATCTCTGTGTTAATACAGGGACCAAATTTTCACTTCGAGATAAGCGAGTTCGAGATAACGAGAGTCAACTGTATATATGAGTTAAAGTGACTATCTTTGATCAGTGAAGCATTGTCTGTCCGTTTGACTTCATTTCCAGATAACTCCTTCTACAGTTATCATCTGATCGTGTTGAAACTTGGTGGACAGTTAGGCCATGAGGTGGTACGGTCCATATTGTTTTGAGGTTACAGTACACCAAATTTTGATAGACTTTTTAAAGATTTTTTCATCTGCGCTTTGTTTCCTGATAAGTTCTCCTACATTTTTCATCCGATCACCTGGACAGTTAGACCAGGAGTGCATATTGTTTTGACTTTTGAGTTTATGGTACTCCAAGTTTTGATAGTTTTTACTACTTTTTTTAAAGATTTTTCAGACTTGACTTGTTCCTTGTTTCTGGATAATTCCAACAGTTTTCATTGATCGCATTGATACTTGGTGGACACTGAGCCAATGAGGTGATATAGCATATATTCTTTTGAGGTTGTGATACACCATATTTTGGTACCTAGTTATTACACTTTTTCAAGATTTTTCTAACTTGACTTTGTTTCCGGATAACTCCTACAGTTTTCATCCAATCGGGTTGAAACATGGTGGACAGTTAAACTATGAGGTGATGCAGCGCATTTTGTTTCAAGGTTACAGTACACCAAATTTTAATACTGTTGTAGCTCTTTAAAGATTGTTCAGGCATGATGTGGCTTCAAGTTCTCATGGTGGCAGACAATTTATTAAGTACCACATCAAACACAGATATCTACATGTTTTGTCACCCTGCAGTGGCGGGGTATCATGCAGTGTCTGCAATGCTTTCATTTGTTCTGTAATTCTAGACCTTATTTACCCTGAAACTATTATTCAACAAGTAAATGGTCAAAATCCTCTTGTCCAGCCAAAATTTACCTGGCTAAAATTGACATTTTCTTTTTTCTCAAAGAAAACATATGATGTGGGTACTTATTAGAAGTGCCTCGATGAGGCACTTCTAATGAGTACCCTCAAAATATGTTTTCTTCAAGAAGTAAGAAAAATATATTCTGAATACTCTTCTTACCTAGAGCTATGAAGTCCTTACATATACATTGACAACATTGCTTGCTGCCTTGTTAGTTTGAACCCAAACAGATTCCCCCTGGACATCTTTTGTACCTTGCTTCAGTTGTCGAAAAGAAAAAAAGCTGCAAGAATTCTGTGTCACACAGATGCTATTCCTGAGAGTGAAATTGAAGATACAATAAAAGAGGTAGCCAAAGAACTGAGTGTGGCTTTTGAGTATCAATTGGTGATGTTACACGGTGATGTGGAAGTTATCAAAAGTCCAGTTTTAGACTATTTAGTAATGTGTCTGAAAAGTGCTGGCTGAATCACAAACATTGTAGCCTCTGAAACAAACTAGAAACTGTTTGATCTGGCTCTGTGTGTTTCTTTAATTCAAGCATGAGTGATGAGCTTTTATCTAGTCATGTATCGGTTTTTTGCAAATTTTGTGGAACCATGTCTTATAATCTTTTGAATCTCTGTGTGAAATAGAGTACATTCTGACCTGTGTGCCCAGCGAAGATTCAGATCAGCCTGTGCATTTGTGCAGTCTGATCAGAATCTTCAGAGTGCATTTTGTATAGCCAAGGATGCAGAGTTTCTTCATGTGGACAATGAAGACTTGGATCAGACTGGTGGATCTGCAGGCCGATTTGAGTCTCCGTTGGGCGCACGTGTCAGAAGATATTTTTTTACATTGCCTCATATCAAATATATATTTTCAGAATAATCAGGAAATTATTCAGGGAATGAAATTTGTCTTTCAAAGAATGAAGGTAAGTTTTTTAGCATTATTCTATTGCCTATCCTTGACGTGTGCTCCTAATTAATACTTATAAGTGTTTGTAAAGAGATAAGAAAAACATCAGAACTTTTTGGTTTGAAAAAACCTTACCTGGAACTTTGCACTTCTTTTCAAGAGCTGTCAAACCTTTAAAAAAAAAAAAAAAAAAAAAAAAAAATGATTAGCTGTTGATGAGAAGCTGCTCCAGTAGAAGGATTAAACTCATGTATGCAGGAAAAGAGTACTTATGGAAAATCAGGGTCCAGTCGTTCAAAATACCCTTAGCTTAACAAGCTTGTTAGTTGTCAAAATGGTAACTTTTCTAGTAAGTGCAATATCTAAATCATAGGTATTTTTGCTGAAAAAAATGTGACTGTATTTGCAAAAGCTACTCACATTTTTTCAGCAAAAATAATAGCATATTTGCGATATTTGATGATCAATGTTTTAAGTATACCTTAACTAACAACATCATTAGGTTTGAACAACTGGGCCCAGAGAAATAGCAGAGGTACCTGTGTTTTGAAATGAGGCTTTCCTCGTGTATAACCTTTGTATGTTTACAAAAGTATTAAAGAAGTTAGCCAGGAAAGGCCGAAATCATGAAGCATAGCCTTCCTCAGATACTAATAGTAACAGTGTTTACAGAGAAAACAGATGTCCCCCACCATCATCATCATCATCATCGGAATTTTGATTAATGTGCAGGTACAGGGGCAACATCCACATCAGTTGGCCCCCATCCATGTAGCTAGCTTGCTGCACACATGGCAGATCTCACACCAGATCTCCAGGTATGTCTATCATGAGGGTCGATTGCCGAGAGCTTCCACTCTGTGCGATCCCTCTCTTTCAGCCGCTTCCATGTCATCTTAGGCCTCCCAGGCCCATGCTTTCCATCAACCCGTATGTCAAAGGCTGTCTGTACTGCACAATTGGAGCATTCCACATGTCCATAACAGCAGAGCCTTCTCTCCTTCAGAATGAGGTCAAGATCCTCAATGCCAAGCTGCGCAAGTAACTCATTGGATCTGGTGGTGACAATGTCTTGCGGCTTGACATTGCAGATCTGTCTGATCATTGCCCTGTCATTTGGCTGCAGACATTGGAGGTTTGGCCTTGTCAATGGCTGTCTCACTGGTATGGAGCATTGCACTCTGCACACAAGAGCTGTACAAGTGGCTATGTGTCTTGAAAGAGAGTTGGTTGGAAGAGAGAACTGGTAGCAGCTCCTTGAAATTCTTCCAGATGGTTTTCACACATGTTGTGGTGAAAGTTCACAGCCACCTGCTGCTGAGAGCATGTCTCCTAGGTAGCAAATGGAAGCTACCACCTCCAGCTTGTCAGGTCCAACTGGGACTTCCCTCTGTGGTCTGCTGTCGTCCAAGGGGCATGCATTTCCCTGGTACCGTGTACGTCTGTAATCAGGGTCTTTTGTCAAGCACTTGATCCCACTGCATTTCTTGTGCACCCAGTGCTTGCAGCCATTGCAGAAGATGCTGTTGCTCCCACTTCCGTGCAACAGATAGCACATGGAAATTCACCTGAACTCTGCAGGAGGTCCAGGCTCATACCACAAATCTTGATCTTCATTTTTCCTGCATTTACTCGCAGTCCTTTCTTCTCCATTGCTTCTTTCCAAGTAGAGAGCCTCCTGACACATTGCTCAAGCAATTTAGCGATGATAACAAGGTCATCTGCAGAGAGGTCTTCCCAGGGGACCCCAGAGCGGATTTCTTGTGACAAGGCTTCAAGCACAATGATGAAGGGTAGTGGGCTGAGTACAGACCGATCTTCACTTCAAACTCTTCACTGTACTCCACACCAACATGGACATGCACCAGTCGCACAATCCACTGCTCCACACCAGGTTTTCTCAGCACCCACCAGATGACCTTCTGAGGTACTCAAAAAAAAATGCCTTCTCCAGGTCTACAAAAGCCATGTAAAATCTCTTGTTGGCAGCTAGATACTTCTCTTGCAGCTACCTGACAACAAAGTTTGCGTCTGTTGTGCCTCTGCCTGGGACGAAGCTGAACAGGGAATTGTCGATTGACACCAATTTTCTGATGAGGCCTCCAGGACTTTCATGACCGGCTCTGTCAGTTTGAGACCACAGTAGTTCCCCTTTCCGATGTATCCCCTTTAACCTTGTAGAGGCACACAATGAAACTATGCTCCCAGTCAGAGGATACTTTGCTATCACAAATGGTTGCAGCTGTGAGGTGATGGATCATGGAGGCGCCCGTGTCACCGACTGCTCGTATCATCTCCACCTTTATGCCTGATGGGCCCGGTGCTTTGCCCACCTTCATCTGAGATAGCTTTCTTAACCATATCAGTGGTGATCGGGATGGGCGGGCCTTCCACTGGTGGTTTATCAGACAGGTGGTCTGGGTCTCAGTCAAAATCAACTTTAAGAAGCCTTTGGTAGTACTCTAACCAGGCCTTCTGCATTGACATCTCCCCTGCATCATTCTTCACTGGTTTGTCACCAACAACATCAGTGTTCTGTCTTCTAAACTGGTAAGCAAGGCGGTAGACTTCTGAAGACTTGGGGTCAATATTCTTGTAGACCTTCTTGTCGGTTTCTTGACGAGCATGGTGCATTGCCTGCATGGCAATGTGTTTTACTGCACCGTATGATGCCCTAGTGCCTATACCAGTCTTCAGGCCTTGAAAGCTTTCCACTGGGCAGCAATGGCCTTTTCCACATGCTCATTCCACCCCAGTTTTCACTACGCCAATGGTGGGGCCGAGTTGTGCCACACCTCTTCAGTTGTCTTGAGCAGTCCAGTCTTGATGCTGTTCCAGATATCCTCAGTGGCAGCATCAGCTAGACCTCACATGCGAGTTGAAGACCTGGAAATGATTGCTCATCTGAGGGTTTTAAGCTTCCAAACTTTAAGGCAAGGAGTGAACTTGTGCTTGGATTTTGGTGGCACATCAATCCTCATGTTGCATACAAGAAGCTGATGTTGCAGGGCTACTTCCTCACCAGGGATCACTTTTACGTCTGTGACAAGTTTGTGCATGGTCCTACGGAAAAGGATGAAGTCTATCTGCGTGGCTACGTTTTCTGACTTGTATGTGATGAGATGCTGTCAGGTTTCTTGACACATGTGTACCCAAGAAGCAGGTTGAATGCAGGGCATACTCTAAGGTTCTCTCACCCTCAATATCTGGTTCCGGCCTGCCATTCCCCTTCCCACCAGGCATTTCCCTGTATCCAGAGCATGCATGGCCTACATGGCTGTTCCAATCTCCAGATGGGATCAGAAATTTGGATCCTGGGATCCTGGCAGTCACAGCACGCAGCTATCAAAGAACAGGTCCTTAACCTCATCACTTAGACCACTCTTTGGGGTATACACAGACAGAAAGGTAACCACACGCTGGCCGACTATAAGCTCCACTAAGATGATTCTGTTGGAGACTCTCTGCACCTCAAAAACTTTCTCTATCCACTCTTCTGACACAAACACTCCTACACCAGCAGTGCCTTTGTCATTTCTGGACCAGTAGAGCTTGTACCTGGTGTCTGGCCCTTGATTGTGCAGCAGTTGCCACCACGGTATCTGGTCTCCTGAATACAGCAGACATCCACTTTCCTGCGGGATAGTGTTTCCTCTACATCACAAACAGTTCCACTCAGAGTGTTCACATTGAGTGTTCCCACTCTGAATTTCCTCAGGTGCTTGCTTGATTCACCACAATGGCCTGTGAGCCTGCCTCCCACAGCTGACAGGAGGGCAAGCCAGAGATGATACCAAGAGAACTTTGATGTCTATTGGCTCCGCCTAATTCAGATTCTATTGTTGTGATCGCCATAAAGATTTTGGAACATTTGTTTTTATGGGATTGCATGTCCTAGCTGACGTCCCAAACTCATCTGAGCATGCACTCGGGCAGTATGCTTCCCACTCAGGCAGTATGCTTTGCCGTTGTCCTTATAAAGAAGGGATCATCCGCCAGACCACAATAGCTGGAACACCAAGCCATCTGTCTGTAGATGATTGCCGCCTAGGTCTGCCACCCAGGTTGTGGCACCTCGTAACCCTAAAGGCGGGGAGGCAAATGTGATAGAGGGCAGCCTCACATTCCCACACATATTTTTTTGTGTCACAGCTGGATGCAGTTTTACGTCATACCCAGGACGAAATTTACCTCCATGAATTTCCAGTTTTTCTTCTACTGTGACCTTGAAAATTGGGTCAATGTAACCAAAATCTAATCAGTTCTTTGTTATGTCCCAGTTATGCATCCATGAATATTTAGGAAGAATCCAGTCACTGGTTCACAAGATATTGTGCCGGCAAGAAAGTGTGACGCCAATGCCAACGCTGATGCCAAGGCAGATGCCAATGCCAGCGCTGGCGCCAGTGGAATTGGTACCAAAAACAGTATGCCCCCTCATCTAAGATGTGGGGACATTAAGGCTGGCTAATCAGAGCTGAAAAGATAATCGATTATCAGTCCTGCCATTGTGATTGATAATCGATTAGTAATTGCTGACGATTTGATCATAATTTTACCTATTTGAGCATGACCCTATCATATGTTATACTTTATTGTATATATTTTGTCAGACAGGCCTGAGCAAACAGTGTAGACCTAGATAAGACGCAGCAAACGCGGCATCTCATCAGGGTCTACACTGTTTGCCACTCACCCGGCTATTTTAGATACAACAGTGGGTAGTAAATTGGACTTGTTCAATTTTCAGATGAAGTATGGTAAGGAGTTGAGGTGCCTGAATACTAAGGGTAAATATGGTAAAGTAACAAACACATGAATTGAATGATTGATTATTAGCAAATCTGTAATGACATTCATTTTTGTGGAATTTATCGATCAGTTAATCGATTATCCGATTAATCGTGCCAGCTTAGGGGACATAATGAGGAACAAACAATGATAAGACGCAATGACACGGTTGCAGTAACCAACATACAAACAGTGCACCAGAGGAACTGCCTTTGGACGGTCAGCAGAAACAACTTCTGGGCAGGGCTTAACCCACTGTAGACTGAATGAACTCCCCCACACTATATATTGGAAGATTCTAATTTTGATTTTAGGTATGTCAGGCTATGTGATTTAGATATTCCTAGAGAAAAACGGTTGAACTATTTGCAAACAGTGGAGACTGATCAGATGCGGCATTCTGCTGCTTCTGATCTGGGTGTGCACTGTTTGCCAACTACCCTTTTACGGGATCCAGTCTACAAGGAGTTAAATTAGTTTGACTTAATTGAACTTCAGCCTTAATTCTGATGCTGTTCCAGTTACAACAAAATACCATATTCTAGAATATTTTCCCGTCGCAAAATTTTCACAAATTTGCCTCGAAACATGAGGATATATTTTCGCGGTTTTTAATTTTCACGGTTGCTTGTACCCGCAAAAATTAAAACTATAATTTCCCCTGCAAAAACTGAAACTTTAAGTCAGTGCATGTACAGATGGAATGTAAACTAATTTTGATATGGACAAATTTATTAAAACAAATAAAACTGGTAAAATAATCCAAGATTGTTAAGACTTTCATTGGAAACAATATTATTGTCAAGCTCTTGTGCCCATTGCAAACAACTGAGAGACATGCTATTGTTCAGTGTAAAAGTAAATAAAACTCGCGATCCCTGAAAACTTATTTTATTGTACATTTAATATAGGTGCAAGTGACCTTTAATCAGTTGATGTTAGTGGAAGTCTTTTCAATGGTAATTACTAATAACATAACATAAGATTTGCCGCGAGTTAAACCTGTATTCCTTTGACATTTTTCGCCTTATTTTAAGGGAAGTAACTACTTCAAGATGTTACTGTTGGATGATAGGTGAATTTATCTACTACTTTGGACAAACTTGGAAAATATTTCGTGGATTTTAATTTTTGTGGATCAAGACCGCCCGCGAAATTCTGTGAATATTAGACAATGCGGAAATTTTCCAGAATATGGTATCAAAGTCTGGTTGGGGTCCTGTATCTCATCAGTGAAACATAAATAATCACAAAACTACATTGGAACAAAGTAGAGGGTTCATGAGCAATTTGAAGCCATAGAAAAAGAAACCCACGTTGTACCGCAATGGGCCTGATCACAGACAGCAATAGTCTGGCCCAACCTTCTGAAACACATTGAAGAAGCTGCCGCCATTCAGTCTGAGGTCTGACTATTATGTCTATTACTGTTATGGTAAATGTCCTGGGCCCAGTTGTTCAAAGCATTGTTAGCTTAACAAGTTTATTAGTGGTCAAAATGTGAACTGTTCTAGTAAGTACAATATCTAATTCACAGGTATTTTTGATGAAAAAATGTGAGTAGCTTTTGCAAATGCATTTTTTCGGCAAAAATATTAGCATTTATGCCATACTTAATAATCAAAGTTTTAACGATATGTTAACTAATGACATCATTAGTTTCAAACAACTGAACCCTGATATTTTACACACCAAAGTTTCTCACAAAGTGGCATATGCAAAAAGTGCAGGCCCAGATCAGACTGCTCCCCTTTAGGAGCAGTCTAATTAGGATCTACACCTGTTTGCCATTCCACTACGTATTTAAGACACAGCTGCATAAAATTACCCTGTTTGCCATTCCACTATGTATTTTATGAAATAACTGCATAACAAGAAAAATGCCTATGGCATTAGGGATGGGTTTTTCAAAAAGTCAATGAAAAGAGTTGTTTCTCTTGCATGTGACACACCTACTGATCCTCCTCTTCATCCCTACCAAATATGAAAGCAATCCACTGAAGAAAAAAGGTAACATACAACTTTGAAAAAAGGTTAACCAAAAGGTAAACTCCAAACGATGCCCGATGCCCGCCCACCAGACACCCGCCCGCCAGGACATTGCTATTTTAAAGGACAGATTTTTTTTAAAAACCTGTCCAAAAATCAATTTAGGCAAAATAAGTAAATAAATAAAAGAACAAACCAAAACGTACGAAATAGAGTGTTTGAAATTTCAGGGCCCAATTGTTCAAAGCGTATTTAGCTTAACAAGCTCTTTAAGGGTCATTTCGCTAACTGTTTTAACAGATTCAGTACACAATATTCTGATATTTTTTGCTGAAAAAATGTGAGTAGCTTAGCTACCCACATTTTTCAGCAAAAAATTTCAGCATATTTGCGTATCACTCGATGTAAATTTTAACAAATCGTTAACTAATGATGTCGTTAGCTTTGAACAACTGGACCGAGGGCATTAACTGTGCTGTGATTTTGTTTTCCAGACAGTGATAGAAGCTGCCTCAGGAGCCGGTGTGGCTGCTGCCATGTCAGAGAGAATGAGAAATTTAGATCCATCTATACAGCATGTAGGAGTGATTCTTTGTGGTGGAAATGTTGATATCGATCACCTACCCTGGTATCAGTCTTCATGATGTTAGACCTGCCTAGAACAAAGCCTGATAATCTAATTCTTCTGTCTCTTCTCTTTCTGTTTCTGGGAGATGACACAAAATGATCCATTATGGTTGATGTATCATTAAACAAGCACTCAAACAAACTTGCCTGTGCCATATGGGAACAATAAAACTTCTTGCTTGACTTTACTCATCAGCACAAAATGCACCACAACTTCTTTATAACAGTATTGCTTGAATCCAAAGCAAAACTGTGATAGCTAAACAACCATGTTGTATTCAAACAAAAATGTATAGATTATATAGAAAAATGACCATTTATGGTCATTTTTCTATATAATCTGTACATTTTTGTTTGGATATTTATGGTCATTTTTCTATATAATATTTATATTTGTGTGTGGATACTATGGTTTTTGGGTCTCCACTCTTTGTGAATAGTTTAGCCATTTTTTGCTAGGAATATCTAAATTACATAGTTTGACATACCTAAAATTGAAAATCAACTCTTCTTATATATAGTATGGGCAGTTTATTCAGTCTAAACTGCGTTATATTGTCACATATTTAGGGTAAAAAGAATATTTTAATTTGACCCTTAAACTGCCAATCACAACAATTGTCGTCTGCTTTGTCATCTGCTAGTGATTTTAAAAATCATTTTTGTAAACAGAGTGGACCCAGATCAGACTAGAGCAGTCTGATCAGGGTCCACACTGTTTGCCTGTATGTAAAAATAGGTTTGAAAAGTTTGCAAGAATATTCAGCAGAGGACATAAACAGACGAAATTTTCAGATGCAGGTTTTCTTGGCATTTTAATTGTTAAGGCGACTAGACGTATCTAAAAGTTTTTGCCACCATCCTGCAAAGGGAAGCAAGTTTTCTGGTGGGAAGTTGCTTCCGTATTTCAGAAGGTTTTCAAAAGAGAGATAGTATTTCCATCCCTGAGATATTTCTCATGTATTTTCCATTCCCATCAACCCTTAAAGGGCACATCTCAATTTTCAGCAGACAAGGAAATATTTTTATTTTTCAAAAAGAATAAGGCTTGACATTCCAAGCAGACGATTAACATGAAATGGCAACTTATTTTCTCTGGAAAAAAAAAACATTTCAATATTTAACAACATAAACAGCCCTGACTAATAGACTGCATGGCTCAGTAGACTGGTCCTTTACTGTTAACATGGGGCATTCATACATTTCAATACAATTTATACATTTCATTATGACCCTGGATTTGAAGAAGTTTCAGTGACATACTGCTTTTGGATCATTCGTCTGTCTGCTCATTCGTCAGGCTTTTCTTGTGAGCAATATACATGTACCTTGATAACTATTTGAGATAGGGCCTTGAAACTTGTTGAACCTTTTGGGGATGAGGAGTTAATCACCTGAATTACTTTTGGAAAAAAAAAAATAAGATTTTGTCAAATGTTATGCCCCTTTCCAACTTTGGCATTTTGTATGAACAAGCATATAGTTGGGGGCATAGTGATCTCTAGTTTGCTATATAACATCTGGAAAGAGCCATTATCGGCCTGCACAACTTTGCAGTCTGATCAGTGCTTTTTCTGTTCATTAGTATATTAAACAGTACCCGTTGACTCTGTAGTCCTGCTTTGAAGGCCCTGACCACTATGTAAATGGGCAGTCTGATCTGGACCTTCATTGACCACATGTAAGGACCTTTCTTTTTTATTACTATTACTATGTATTTTATTGGAGTCTGCCATTTTAAAATATGTAATTTTTAATAGTGTATTTTAGAATATATGTTTTCATGTTTAAGTTTACAAATTAATGTAATCATTAATGATTGATTCTTGATTTTTATTCTATGTTAACAATAAATGCATTTAAGCCACTGTATGAAAAAATGTTCCTTATCACATGCAGCAAGCAGAAAAAAAACTCGGGGACCAGTTGTTCAAAACTAATGATGTCATAAGTTAATGTATCATTAAACTTTTGATCATTAAATATCGGCATATATGCTAATATTTTTGCTGAACAAAATGCAAAAGCTACTCACATTTTTTCAGTAAAAATACCTGTGAATTAGATATTGTACTTACAAGAACAGTTAATATTTTGACCACTAACAAGCTCATTAAGCTAACAATGCTTCAAACAACTGGGCCCAGAGGTTTTGGATCCTTGGCTATCCCCATTGTGCAAGAAAGACTCTGACCAGCCTGCATGAATGTGCAGACAGATCTGAGTTTTCACTAGAACAATTTAAGGTATATTTTTCTCATTTTTCTAGTCGGCTAACATATGCTAGGCACTCTTTTTTTTTTTCTTTTTTTTTTTTTTTGTTCAAGTTGTTTTGTGGCCCAGTCAACCCATTAGGGTCATGTCTAATGCGGTCATTTAAACCATTCACACTATCCTGGGCAGGCTTAGTCTCCTAAGTGCTTGGCCAGCCTCGGTGGCTCAGTTGGATGCGCCGTCCTACTGAAGACCAGGTCGCGGGTTCAACCCCAGCCGAGGTCGGTAACATTCTTTCATTGAGATTAATCATGAAATATTTTCTACGGTCATTCTCTCCCTTCCGCTGATTCAAGAAGGGCAGTTGTCAGTTTCTGGCGAAAGAATGTGCACAATACTGGTTAAATGCTTAGAGGACTAAGCCTGCCCAGTAAACGTGTGGTTAGGTAAACTGACCACGCTCGACATGACCCCATTGGGTTGACTGGGCCGTAAAACCTCAACACAAACAAACTTCTATGTGCTTAATCAGTACTCGTGTACATACTTTCATCAGTTACTTACATTTTCCCTTCTCGAGTCTGCAGAAGGGGGAGAATGGCCAAAAAAATTATTTCAGGATCAATCTTCATGAAAGTTATGTGGCGCTTGGCATTGTGGTTCAAACTTGCAATGCCTGTTATCTACAGTCAAACTCCATACCAACTGCGCTATGGAGTGTGACTAAATTTGTATTTGGAAGGGATAGACAGAAGTCCATTATTTTACCAAACTTTCTCTGAATATTCCGACAATCTAACTATTTACCAAATTTTTCAAAACTTAGAACAGGTCCATTTGATTACCATAGTTAGTTACCCTAAGTATTTGGACAGACATGCTTGAGCAAACAGTGTAGACCTAGGTCAGGTGCAGGTATTACTTTTATTTAGGGACAGTTATGGTAAGGAGAAATGATGTCCAAGTACTTAGGGTAAATGTGGTACCTTGTTATTGCACTGGCAAACAGTGCTGACTGATCAGACTGTTCCTATAGAAGCAGTTTGATCTGAGTGTACAGTTTATAGTTGTAGATGAGGCATTTTTTTTCAACCAAAATGTTGATATTTATTTATTATGTCCTTGCAAATGAAGTTTTGGAGATGGTATATGAGTCATCATGTGGTTTGGTTGGTATGTTGATCTATCCAAGATTATGTGAATTACTTCTAGTTTTTGAAAGATCTTCATGAAACAGTACATGACATAAAGACTGGTTTTTTTTGCAGATAATCTGCCCTTAACACAAGTCTGTCTGCTCAACTTTGTGGCATGAACTACTTATACAATTTTAAACAGGTTTTCATGAAACTTTACAGAAACAAGAAAAGTTAAGAAGCAGTGCTTATTAGATTCCCCCTCTCAGAAACCTAAAGGTAACAGACATACTGTAAAAATAGTATCCCCCCTCCCACCCCAAAATGCTAAATGCTAACGCTGGATGCGTAAGGAGTCCGACAGATGGACATAGGTAATACTATATGCCCTTCTCACCATTCTTCGAATGGCGGGGGCATAAAAAAATGTTGTGGGAACACATTAGAAGTGGTCATCCGAGTTTTCGCTGGGCACAAAGGTACGTTTCTTCGCACTGTGGCACACTGCTGTACAAATGAGCTAAAATTCTGTTGGAACCAAGAAATTCAACACAAGTGGCATATGGTTTGATTTTTTTTTATTATTTTTCTTGCAAGGCATGCTTCTACATTACCGCAACACAGCAGCAGTAAATAGCAAGAACATAAACAGTGGTATACAGTATAAAACGTATCATGATCAATCTACAGTTCCAGAGGTGATAATTTACTGCGAATTCTGTATCCAAACATATCTTACAGGTATTCCTGTGAACTACCTTGGCAAGGAAATTCCAAGAAATATGCGCAAAATATGTTTTGGTAAAAAAGATGATGACATATATATATACATATGAAATACTCCCTTTATTTGGATCTATGAAGGTCTATATATATACAGTCGAACCTCAAAGGCTCGAATATGTTTGGGAGCATGGAAATTTGTTCGAGACATGGGTAGTTCGAGCCACTGAGGGTTAATCATGGCACCAGCTCAGGAAGCAAATAGCAATAATGTAGGGTAATCTTTTCGATTTTCTACACAATGATTGTATGTTGAGTGTACTCATTAGAATCGCCTCGATGTCATTAGAATTGCCTCAATGAGGTGATTCTAATGAGTACACACAACATACAATTCCATGATGAAATAAGAAAAAATCCCTAAATATTTGTTTTCTTGAGCTATTGGAAGGATTTTGTAGGGACTGAAAAAAGAAATCGAATCATCCACGGTAAACAAGCCATCTGGGTTCGAGCCATTGAGGTTATACTGTATATATATATATGAAATACTCCCTTTATTGGATCTATGAAGGTCTGGTTAAAACCATCAGGGTTTGTCCATAAGATATGACCTATGCTGAAATGAAAGAACTTTTATCAAAGGATCAATATGTCAAGAATGGTAGTTACCTGAAGTAATCTGTTCACATAATTTCTTACCTCAATGGGCCTAAAATTTGAACAAGCAGAGTTTACTACCTGTTGGTGTTACAAAACAAAATGCTGTATGAGTGGCAAACAATGAAGACCCTGATCAGCTGCTACATTCCTGTCTGATCTAGATTTACTAAGCATTCGCTTAGGTCTGTCTGTCTAAATGCTTCAGGTAAATTTATTAAACTGGGCCCAGTTGTTCAAAGCATCGTTAACTTAACGAGCTTGTTAAGGGTCATTTCGTTAACTGTTTGAGCGGATTCAATACACAATATTCAGATATTTTTTGCTGAAAAAATGTGAGTAGCTTTTGCAAAAGCTACTCACATTTTTTCAGCAAAAACTTTCAGCATATTTGCCTATCACTCGATGTAAATTTTAACGAATCGTTAACTAACGACAGTGTTAGCTAACAACTGGGCCATGGACATCTGTATATGTAAGCTATTTTCCACAAATAGACAGGTCTGAGCAAACAGTTATACCCACATTAGAGCATCTGATCATGATCTACACAGTCTGCTACTCATCCAGCAGATGTTTAGACAAATTAACAGGTACAAAATTGGACATTTTTAAAAACTAGGACAAGCATGGTAAGATATTTTAATACGGTGCTCAAACATTAAGTCTTCTAAGTCCTGAAAGTTTCTGACCAGACTCTCATGTATGTCATATGGCATAAGTTCTGACTAGACTGCCATATGACATAATGTTCTGACCAGACTGTCGTGACATTTGTTCTGACTAAACAGCCATATGTCATTAGTTCTGACTTGACTGCCAAGTATGACATAATGACTATACTGCCATATAATCCATATGGCATAAGTCTTGACCTGAATGCTATGTATGCCATACAAGTTCTGACCAGACTGCCATGAATGCCATATAGCAAAACTTAAATTTTATCTTGATGTGGTTTCTGGTTGGTTGGTTTGGACTTTAACAACCCAGTCAACAGTATTAAGTTCATGTTGAGCCATTCAGTTTACCTAACCTCACTTTTCTTGGGTAGGGTTTCCTCTGAGTGGCTAACCTGTACTTGTGCACATTCTTTTGCTGGTTTCAGTAAAATTAGCTTAATAGGACTGAATACACTTGATAAATTTTCAGCCATTTTTACAAAGGAGACAACCTTGGAAACTTCCTGTTTGCAGAAACTCCTCTGAAAAGGAGTCTACCCTGAAAGGAAAGAATCTGCTCCCAAATTCAACAAATTCTCCTTATAGAGTAGACTCATTTCAAAAGGGGAGAAAACAATTTTTACATAGTAAACTCCCATGAAAGTGTATTATTCCCCTTAAGTTGGCCTCTTGATATGGTTTCTGTAGAACTAGCTAGAAAATAACCTGTCAATGGTTAAAAAGGGCTTAACCATCCCAGACCCAGGTTAGCCACCAGGTAAGGATGTGACATGTGGACCTTAAAATTTATGTACAAGTAGGACAGGCTAATCTGGCTCTACAAAGATCAGGGCCCAGTTGTTCAAAGCTAACGACGTCATTAGTTAACAATTCGTTAAAATTTACATCGAGTGATATGCAAATATGCTGGAATTTTTTGCTGAAAAAATGTGAGTAGCTTTTGCAGTGCAAAAGCTACTCACATTTTTTCAGCAAAAAATATCAGAATATTGTATATTGAATCCACTAAAACAGTTAACGAAATGACCCTTAACAAGCTCATTAAGCTAACGACGCTTTGAACAACTGGGCCCAGACCGTTTAAAGGGACTGGATATACTTTGAAGACTTTTCACCATTTCTGCCAAGGGTTTTACTGCTATTCAAGCCACTTCTGAAAAGGGAGCTACTCTATAAGAAAGAATTTGCCCCTTTTGGGCACCATTTTCAAATGGTATAAAACAAATTTTGTCAGAGCTGTCTACCCTGAAATTATCAATTCCCTCTTAACCTATAGAGGGCTATACCATATTTACTCTATAATGGAACACCCCTAAATATTGAGACCCCTTATCATACTTGTCTTTAACTCTAGTCCTGCTGAACCTAAATATGTCCTTCCTTTGCAAACAGTGTAGTTCCAGATCAGTTGGCTTCTGAAGAAGCAACTGATCTGGATCTGCACTGTTTGCCATTAAATATTTGAATTTGTATCAATAACCTGGATCAAGTAATCTGATTGGCTGAAAATTAAAAGTGAGCGTGGCATCTTAATTTATTCATGGCTTATTCAGGGGTTAAAATATGAGCAAGTCCATCTTACTACCTGATGATTTAAGAAACAAAAACTCAGATGGTATGGTTACACCCAATGTTCCTCTGGCATGGCAAGGACAATTCTGCAAGGCAGAGCTGAAGGAACCAGAAGACAGGGCAGGCAGAAGAAGAGATTGGAAGACAACATCGACAACTGGATTGGTCATAGCTTCATATGCTGTTTGAAGACATCAAAATTGAGAGAAGTAATCTATGCCAAAGACAATTCTGCAAGACAGAGCTGAAGGAACCAGGGCAGGCAGACAAAAAGATGGGAAGAAAACATCCACAACTTGATTAGTCATAGCTTTACATGCTGTTTGAAGACATCAAAATTGAGAGAAGTAGTCAGTGGTGCTCCATCGACTGACTTTAGGGACTGAAGTGAAGAGCTGTCTAAAAAATGTGTAACAAACAGTATAGAACCTGATCTGACACATTCTGCATCTGATCTGGGTCTACATTATTCTCTTAAACCTGTCTGTCCCAACACTCTGGGTACACAGGCTTTAACTTCCGATGCTGTATACAGAATGATATATAAGGCAAACTAAATGAAGTTATGAAATGCAACATTTATGATACAATATAAATAAATTAACCATAACATTAAACAAAACTGTACAATTCTTTGTTAACAGATCAGAAATAAATGTGAACCACATGTTCATATAAAAATATTGAAAAATACTAGAAATGTGTCAGCATGACACAGATGCCCCTGCCCAGGGCCATCCTCACCCTCGCGCAGGTATTTTGCAAAAAAAATGAAGTTGAAAAAAGGGCCATAACTTTCATAATAAAGGGCAGATTTTACAATAAATCGAACTTGACCATATTTTATGATTATATTACCTGGGTATAAAATATGAATCCAATACACATATCATTCTTTTTTTAAAAAAAAATATCAGAAGGAAAACATCTTTTGAAGGTGAAAAAGGGCCATAACATAATAATGGGTTGATTTTACCCGTATTGGAACTTGACCTCTATTTTATGATTATATACCTGTGTGTTAAATATGAATTCAATACACTAATGTTTTCAAAAGATATCAAACTGAAACTATTTTTCAAAGCTGAAAAAGGGCTGTAACTCCAAATATAATTGGTAGATTTTACCCTAAATCCAACTTGACCTATATTTTATAATTATATGCTTGTGTATAAAATATAAATCCGATTCACTAATCTTCAAAAGTTATGGAACAGAAACCATTTTTCAAAGTTGAAAAAGGGCCATTACTCCAAAAATAATTGAATTTTACCCTAAATCCAACTTTACTTACATTTTATGATTATATACCTGTGTATAAAATTTGAATCCAATACACTAATCTTTTCAAAACGAACGGAAACCATTTTTTCCATTTTTTTTTTCAACATTGATAAAGGGCCATAACTCCAAAAATAATTGGTGGATTTTACCCTCAATCAAACTTGACCAATATTTTATAATTATATGCTTGTTTATAAAATATGAATCCAATTCACTAATCTTTCAAAATGTTATGGAACGGAAACCATTTTTCTGAGTTAAAGGGCCATAACTCCAAAAATAATTGGTGGATTTTACCCTAAATCATATTTAACCTACATTTTATGATTATATACCTGTGTATAAAATTTGAATCCAATACACTAATCTTTCCAAAAGATATCGAACGGAAACCATTTTTCAACTATTTTTCAACATTAATAAAGGGCCATAACTCCAAAAATGATTGCTGGATTTTACCCTAAACAGAACTTGACCTATATTTTATAATTATGCTTGTGTATAAAATATGAATCCAACACACCAATCTTTTCAAAAGTTATAGAACGGAAACCATTTTTCAAAGTTGAAAAAGGGCCATAACTCCCAAAATAATGGATGGATTTTACTCTAAATCGAACCTGACCTACATTTTATGATTATATACCTATATGTGTACATAATTTCAATCCAATATACCTACCCTTTCGAAAGATATCGCACGGAAACCATTTTTCAAAGTTGAAAAGGGCCATAACTCCCAAAATAATAGGCGGATTTTACCCTAAATCAAACTTTACCTACATTTTATGATTATATACCTGTGTATAAAATTTCAATCCAATATACCAATCCTTTCAAAAGATATCGCACGGAAACCAAAAGTGCAACGTACGGGACGGACGTGTGGACAGCGGTGATACTAAAGGCCCCCCATTGAAAATGGCGGGGGCATAAAAAAGTGCCGTAGAACATATGTACTGATGCATCAGGATGAAGTCTAAACAGTCTGGTTAAAGTCTTCAAAATTTGTCTATAGATCCTCAGAAGACTTGTTAAGTATATGGTGATAATTCTGCAATAATTCCACCCCCTGCCCCCACCCCAAAGCGCTCTCATAGCTCCAAATAAGGAGCATTTTCCACCAAAAAGGTGATAATTTTTCTTATTTCTTCAGGAAAACTTGTGGTGGTACTCATTCTAAATGCCTCACTGTAGTGGAACTCATTAGAAACATCTCACTGAGGCACTTCCAATAAGTACCTACAACATGTTTTCAATAAAATAAAAAAAATGTGGTTACTCCCTCCTATCTGGAGCTATGTCTTCATAAAACCTGGGCCCAGTTGTTCAAAGCGTTGTTAGCTTAAAGAGCTCGTTAAGGGTCATTTCGTTAACTGTTTTAACAGATTCAATATACAATATTCTGATATTTTTGCTGAAAAAAATGTGAGTAGCTTTTGCAAAAGCTACTCACATTTTTTCAGCAAAAAATTTCAGCATATTTGCATATCACTTGATGTAAATTTTAACGAATTGTTAACTAACGATGTCATTAGCTTTGAACAACTGGGCCCTGGTTACTCAGAATTGCCTCAGCAATGTACACATCTTTATTTATCAAAATTTGAAGAAAATCTCCCCAGACTGATCATAAATGCTCTCAAATGATAATTTTGGGATAATTATTCTTATTTCTCTGTACAAGAACTAGAAAATTATCCCAGATTTTCCACCACATACTCCTTAATATGCACTTTCAGTCTACCTTACGTATATGTTCACGTAAATATTGAACTTGTCAGTCTGACTACACAGACTGATCAGGACTTTTCTATATGCATATGTTCTTTGGCACTTTTTTAAATTCTGTGTTTACCCTAAATATCAGACACAATTTACAGTGCTTATACAAAAACACTGGACCCAAAAATTGCAGTTCATTTGAATACATAGCGATGTATCTAATAATTCCTGGCAAACAGTGTAGATCCTATCAGATACTGCATGTGGTCTGTGTCTACAATATTTTCTCCAGCAAATCTGTCCAAATATTTAGGGTAAAGGTCAGCTTAACCTTTATCACTGGGCAAATTCAGCAGACAACAAATTGCTGATATTTTTCTCATTTTCCAAGAAAATGGGATTTGACATTTCATGCAAATTGTCTCCTTCCAATCTCCTGGAAAATAAAAAAAAAAAAAAAAATCAAAATTTCATCTGCTGAAAATTTTACCCAGAGTGCTGGGCATTAAATGAAACATGATCTGAGAGATTAATGAATTGTAATGCTTCTAACCTTTCTACTGCGATGGCAAACAAATGACATCTAACTAAGAAGAGTTTTCCCTCAAAACAGGACTTGCATTTTACTTGAAAAAAGTCAAGTCCTATTTTCAGATATAATGAATAATATACAAAAATGTCTGCAAGTTTCACCTGCAGCAGTTATATTTAAAAAAAAACAGTTATATGAAAATCTGTAAAAATCTTGAACTGTTAAACTTTACCACTCTCGGGGATAATTCAGCAGATGTCAAAATGACCATATTTTTTTCTTATTTTTTCCAGAATACAGGATTGTCTCCAATGGAGACAATTTGCATGAAATGTCAAATCTTGTTTTCTGGGATAATAAGAAAATATTTGTGTTGCTGAAAACTTTACCTAGCACGCTCAGCTAACAGAAATTGGCTGGGCATCAGTATCAATACACCATAAATATTTGAACACCATAACTCCTAAAAATGAACAACTCCATTTTACATCTATAAATCTGCTGGATGTGTGGTATTTGCTCTAAATTCCACACTGTGTGCTTAGTTTTATTTTCCCAAAAACCACAAGAAAATGCATAATATCCTCCAAATACAGGTTCACTTTCAAGAAAGATTAGCAGAGAACTTCAGGAGGGGCATATCTAATGATCTTAAGCAATATTTTTCTGACTTACTTTATAAAAGCATGTTGTTGGTACTCATTTGAATTGCCTCAACTTGTTGAGGCAATTCAAATGAGTACCAACAACCTTCTAACATTTTTAAATACATGTATACTGGCTATAACCTTAGGCTACTAAATTGCTCGACTGCCCCTATTGGAGCATGTGCGGCAATAAGGTTGAATATGGTACTTGGCAATGTACTTAAATGTGTTGGCAAACAATGTAGACCCTGATCAAACTGCACCTCTTTTATGAGCAGTCTGATCTGGGTCTATACTGTTTGGTCAGGTCTGTCTGTCAGAATATTTAGGTAACTGATATGTCTATTGACAAGACTGAACATTACAGTAATGTTTACTCACAACTGTAGAAATGTAACTTCTATTTACATATATACACATTCACATTTTTTGCTATTATTTCACTGCTTTATCAACAGCAAGCACCTTTTCTTATATCTACCGTATTCGACCTAATTACTGCCATGAGTGCTTCAGTTTTTCAAAATTACTGAAAAATGTAGTAAAATATCTTCCTAATAAGGTCACACTTTATGTAGGAATATGAACAGAGGACTTCCTTAGGGGCATACTTAATGATGCTTATGTGATACATGTTCTGATTTTCTTTAAAAAGCATATATTGTTGGTACTCATTTGAATTACTTCTACAAGTTTATAAACCGCATTTGTTGTTGTGGCACTCATCTGAATTGCCTTGACAGGTCGAGGCAATTCAAATGAGTACCCACAACATATGCTGTTATAAAGAAGTCAATAATATAATATGGACTGCAATCTGAAGCCTACGAAACTGCCCAACTGTGCTTTTATAGGGGTATTTGCAGTAATTAGATCTAATACAGTATTTCTGAATAGCTCCAGATAAAAGGATAGCCAGGTAAATATTTTTCCATGAAAACCTTTTTTTGTGGGTAATCATTAAAATCTATTTATTCTGTGATGAACTGAACAGAATGCTACAATTTCACAGAAAGAGAAGAAAAATATTTTTTATATGTTATCTGTTAACTTTTGCTGTAATTGAGAAAAGGCTGCTCCAGTCTATCAACTCCCATACTCTTAAAAGGTCTACTCTGAAACCAATCAACTTTCATACTCTGAAGCCAGTCTATCATTCCTCATACTCAAAGTCCAGTCTATCATTCTTCATAATGTAAAAACAGTCTATCATCTTTCATCAAACAATGGAGTTGCATCACCGGCCGGGGATCTGTCAGCATTCCTGGGTGAAGGGCGTGGTGAAGCCCTGACCGCTGGGCTTCTTGGTGTTCCAGGTCTAGCTCTCCTCTGTTTTGCCCACAATTCTGCAGCCTTAGCCCAATCTGTACCAGCTGAGCTTGTCCCAGGCTTGGAAGCTGTCTGAGACTGTGGAGTCTTGGGTGTGGCACCAGGCCACTGTGAGCGGGGTGTGGGCTGGTAGGAAGGTGTGGCCATGGCTTGTGATGGGGTGGTTCCGGGAGCAGTCTGGCCACCATAGGAAGGTGTCATCATGGGTGTCATGCCCATTGGATTCTGTTGCTGTTAACAAAGAGAAAGCAAATTTAAGCAATGAAGTAACTTACGCCCAAGTTATTTTATCTTTCTTTCACTAAAAATCCCTATAACATATAGCAAAGTTTAAAATGATAAAATTTCTTCTGACCTACCTGACATAGAACAGGTTTGGTTAGCCACATGCAACTGTCATTAGTACCTAAACCAAGCTTCTTAGCCCTTGTCATGCTGAATAAATTAAGATGCCACGCCCACTTCTAATTTCCAGCCAATCAGATTACTTGATCCGGATTTTTGATAGAAATTCACATATTTAATGACAAACAGTGCAGATCCAGATCAGTTGGCTTCTTCAGAAGCCAACTGATCTGGATCTACACTGTTTGCTAAGACAGGGCATGTCATGTATAGCAAGAAAAGGGTTAAATGTGTTTTTGTCTACATTGTAATGGTTATGGTTCTACACCACTGTTATGGTATATGATAATTATGACAAATTGCATTTTTAAGTGCCTAAGCTACAGCTTTGTTCTTTTTGTTTGGTGTGTAGGACATCACAGAAATACAGGAAGGTAGCTGACAGCCTGAATGTGCATGTTTTCTACTGCTATTTCCTTGCAGCACTCACAAGGCAATTGAATGACATAATTTCAAAGATCTGTAAACTGGTGTATAGAAAGTGAATATGGCAATGGCATAAATCAAGAATACTGCAACTTATGGGAACTGGATAGCTTAGTAGACATTCTGCCGTTTTTACAGCAGAGATAACTTTTTTGACTTCCTGTTTGTATCCTGCACACCAAGCCTTTCTGAAAAGAGATCTACTCCTTTTAAAGACTTTTCAGAAGAGAGGTGAAAACAATTTCACTGAAATTTTGGTTGATTTGGAGTTAACGGCCCAGACAACACTAGTACAATCAGTCTAACTAATTTCATGGGTAAGCTTAGTCATCTAAGTGGTTAACCTGTACTTGTGCACATTATTTCGCCAGAAACAAACAAATACCCTTCTTTAATCAGCAGAAGGGAGAGAATGACCATAGAAAATATTTCATGATCAATCTCCACGAAAGAATGTTTCCAGACCCGGCTGGGATTGAGCCCGTGACCTGATCAACAACTGGACCTGTATCCAGCTGTGCCAGCATTTCACCAAGTTGCCTCCCCTGAAAGTGTATCCATTCCTCTTAAAGGGAACTGCAAAAAAAAAAAAAAAACCTTTTTGAGCAGACCCCTTTTCAGAAAGGAGACGAAAAAGTTCTGACAGTCCTCTAAGCTAAAAGTCCTCATAAAAGCCAGCATTTCACCAAATCGTCTTAGCTAAAAGTCCCCAGTCCCAATAAAAGTTTTTCATGAACAAAAGATTACCAAAAGTGTCACAGGAACCACTTACCCTGAAGCCAAATCCTGGTCCTGACCCAGGAACCTGAGGTGTGAATCCAGGCCTGGGAGTGTATCCAGGTGTGAATCCTGGCGTTACTCTAGGTGTGATAGCAGGGGTGACACCAGCCACCTGGGCTAAGGTATTATAAATATTGCTGGGCAAGCCCGCTGCTGCTCGCTGTATAGTTGCTGCATCAACACCTGGAATGAAATGATACAGTTGACTCTCATTATCTCAAGTCCAAGGGACCCTCTGAAATACTTTGAGATATCCGTACCTCTACAAATCAGATTTGCAGATTTGAGGAAAGAATAAATTGAACAAGCACATTTCACAAATGAATATGTAATTTGACTCCTGAAGATGGAGATGTATTGAAAATATTGTGGAAAAAAGGAGAAATTGCTCCTTAGGGGCAATTTCTCCTCTTTTCCACAATACTATGTTACCTGTTGTTAAATTTTGATGTTCACAAAGGGACCAATTTTTAATGAGATAAGCCGTTATTCGAGATAAGCAGTCGATATAACGAGAGTCAACTCTATTGTAAATGGCTTTATTACTACCTAAAGTTACAAGGCCAAAAAACACCTTTTTTTTCGCCAGCCCTTTTCTTACATTTTGGGCATTCTAGATTTGTGATCAAAAAAAGTGAAGAAAACAATTACAAAATAGCCTTAAATAAGTCAACCCAAAAGTACTGATATTTTTCTTATTTCTCCATGAAAAACTATGTTGTGGGTACTCATTAGAAGCGCCTCATGGATGTGCTTCTATTGAGTACCCATAACATGTTTTCATGGATAAATAAGAAAAATATTGTCTGAATACACCTCTTGTTGATCTGGAGCAATGAATAAGTACCTGGAAGAGGGCTACCGTATTCGATCTAATTACCGCACATACCCCTATAAGCGCACAGTCCAGAAATTCCGTAGTCTTCAGATTACAGCCAATGTACTTTTTCTTTACTTCTTTATAAAGGCATATGTTGTGGGTGCTCATTTGAATTGCATCGACTTGTCAATGCAATTCAAATGAGTACCCACAACATATGCCTTTATAAAGAAAATCAGAAAAAAAATCGTATTATAATCATCAAATAAATCCTATTCTGATTTTTTACAGTGTACCCTTAGTAGGTAGATTCATATTTTAGCACAACTGAGTGTTCCCAGTAATTCTGAAAAACCTAAGCGCACAGTGCGGTAATTAGGGTGAATATGGTAAGTTAATAGTGAATATATTTTCTACAAGCCGATTATTAATCGATGATCAGTAGGTTTTACAAAACTGATAATCGACTAAGAAATTTTGGCCAACACTATGCAAAACTTCAGAAAATGAGTGGGAGTAGCCACACTGTTGTTTGGACCACTCCAATTCAGATCTCATCTCTTGTACCTCATATATTTCATGGAAACAGATACACATCAAAGACAACTTTGTTTTAGTTTAAGTTTTACAGCACAGTCAAAAATATTTCAGCCCTGTTGAGCTGTCTCCCAAAGGGACAGAGAAACAGCTCAAGACAGGAAAGACAAATCTAAACAATTAAAAACCTCCTATCCCCACCTATTTGGTACAGTCTGATCAGGGTCTATTTGCTATTTCACCTAGAATTTTGTGAAATAAATGCTCAGAAAACAAAATCTGGACAAAAAGTTTAAATAAAATGTTTGAAACTAGAACATTTACTGTAAATGAAATGCACACATACCTTGGAGATTAAAGCTAGGTGTGTTGATATTGGCTGACATACCAGGAGTCCTCACACTAGCTGGTGTACCTGAGAAATACAATGTAGATCATAATTATCAAAAAAGTTCGGACAATTTTACTCCTTTATATATTTAAAATATAAAATATACCATATCTAAAGCTAATTTAGTAACCTTAGAATACTATTATATAATGTGATGAGCCAAGATGACAGAATGTTGCAAAATATTGACAGAAAATGTAGAGAACAGAAACTGATAAAATACAAATATCATATGTAATATTATTTAACCCTTAAAGCGCCAAGAAAAACTATCTGAAAATGTCGTCTGTTTATGTTGTCTGCTGAATATTCTTGCAGACTTTTCAAACCTATTTTTGCATACAGGCAAACCGTGTGGACCCTGATCAGACTGCTCCTAAAGGAAGGAGCAGTCTGATCTGGGTCCACACTGTTTTCAAAAATGACTTTTAAAATCACAAGCAGATGACAAAGCAGACGACAATAGTTGTGACTGGCGCTTTAAGGGTCAATACTGTACACCATGAGTTCAAAATTCAGGAAACAGTTCCCTTGAGGCTTGCAAATCTTGTAAGCAAACTTACGAATTTTTTTAATCAGATTTATAACTCTCTATGGAAATTACTACATGTATTTCATGGAGAAATTATTTCAATATTTTTTGGTTCCAAAAAGTGCCTTATCTGGAGCTGTGCTATAGATGTATAGGCCAGCCATTCTAATCAAAATATGCCCTACATTATTTAATACAGTCAAACATCAATGATTCAAACATCTTTGGGACCAAGGAAACTTGTTCGAGACATGGGCAGTTCGAGCCAATGAGGGTTAATCATGGCGTCAGGTCAGGAAGCAAATGGCAATAATTTAGAGAAGTCTTTTCTATCTTCTATACAATAGTAGTATGTTGAGTATAATTAGAATTACCTCCATGAGGCATTCTAGTAAGTACATACAACATAAAATTTCATAATAAAATAGAAGAATTTCCTTAAATATTTGTTTTCTGGAGTGATCAGAAGACTTTCATAGGGACTCAAAAACCAGTTTGAATCAGCCATGGGGAAAAAGGCAATCAGTTAGAGCTACTGAGGTTTGACTGTATATCAAGATTAGGGGGCATGTTCCCATGGCCAGCAGTGTCATTGTAAACATTACCTGCTATGGGTTCTCTGAAATGTTCCTTGAACCATCTCATCAATGAATTAAGGGAGTGGAAGTTCTTTTGTCTGTAACGGATACCATCTGGGTTGACTGTAATGTATTCGTGTCGGGCCTTTGTGCGCGGCATGTATGACAACAAAAACTTTCCTGGGTATTGCTTAGCTGCACTCAGAATATATGGAATCCTGAAAGAAACACAAAACTTTGTTAACCTTTAAGGGCCATTCAAAATCATAACAGACAATTTTATTTTTATTATTATTATTTGCAATCATCTGAACATGTTTTTTTAACTACCTGAAAGGGTCCTTTACCTTGGTATTAAAAAATATTAACATAAAAAATATTTCATTGTTATTGGTATAAGCAGCGCAGAAACTTCATCGCTTATGTTCTAAATGTTTATTGCACTAAAAGATGCTTCCCTTGATTAAAACACGTTTGTTGTTTGGCATTTCATCAATGCTTGTACTAACTGACACAAATTGGACTGTTTGTCACAATTCGTAGCCCATCATAATATCATAATCATAGTGATGGGAGAGGTGCAAAAAACCAATACCCAAACAAACTGCAATTAGTTGTTGTTTTTACTTCTCAAGTTAGTAACAACAAATGTTTTTACGCTTAAATTTTATGCTTGTGGAAAATTTGGGATCCACTGTCAACTCGCGATATACTGGATTTTTCGAAATAACAGTCCGCAATGTATTGGCTCTACAGTGTGCACACAACTTGTGTTTCTTGAGAAATAAGAAAAATCACTACTTTTAAAAAGTCTTAAGCCTATAATACCTCAAAGGAGCCTTCTTCTTCTCCTCTGTTAACCACTTGTCCAGCAGTTCTCTCTTGCCCCCGTCAGAGTTGCGGTAGTTTTTGAAGTTGAAAATATCTCTGGCAAAGGAAGCCATAGGCTGAATGTGTCTTGCAATGATTTCATCCAAATCTTCAAACTCCTGAATGCAAAAAAGTAAATGAAATCTATTTCAAAACAAGTGTTTGTTTGAGTTGAAGTTTACAGCCCAGTCAACACTGTTAACGTCATATGAAGTAGGTCATTTAACCTACTCACTCTTCTGCTGGGCAAGCTTAACCCTCGTAGTGGTTGACCAGTACTTAAGCACATACTTCTGCCAGTAACTGACAACTGCCTTTCTTGAATCAGCTGAAGGGGGAGAATGATCTTGGAAATGACTTCATTACCAATCTCCATGATAGTTATGTGGTTAACCTGAGATTCAAACTTGTGACTCCTGGATTTGCAGTCAGACTTGCTACCGACTGTGCTATGGAGAACAGGTACCATAATGTGATTAAACACATGTTCAAGGGAGATCACTGTATTTGCCTCTCTTATAATGGGAACTATTAATGATGATAATCTGGTGTTCAGGGGTAAGAATAATCACTAATAATCAATCCTGAAATCTAAAAATAGAAGTGAGAAAATTATTATGTGGATACTCTTATCTGGATCTATGCAACTAATAATTAGCTTAATAATTAGTTTTTAAAATTATTTCAGGCATATATTAACCCCAAAAACCTATTTTTGACACTAAAGGAATGGTTTTTGAACAAGTGTAAAAGTGAAATTTCATGCCTAAAATGAAATTTCTTAAACCTGAAATCAGGATTAATCCTGAAGTTTCCCATCCCTGTGTGTTTTACATCCCTTTCAACATTATTTAAGTCACATCACAATGATGGAAGGATGATAATGAATGGCTCTGAGCATGAAGTACCTTACAGTCAAAGGTGAATTCCGTCTCCAGCAGGATTTGAACCCGGGACCTCTTGATCTCAACTCAGGGGTGCTAACCATTTGGCTACCTGGGCTCTGTTGTTCAAAGCATCTTTAGCTTAACAAGCTCATTAGTGGTCAAAACAACTGTTCTAGTAAGTGCAATATCAGTTCACAGGTATTTTTGCTGAAAAAATGTGAGCTACTCACATTTTTTCAGCAAAAATATTAGCGTATGTGCCCTGGATGTTTGAAAGGGGACTTATAATTTGCTCCCTAGAGTTGCTGAGTTCAATTTAAAGAAGGATTCACATTGGAGAAAAGCAAATCCTTTTTCTGCTTGACTCACCTCCCTTTGAAATTGGAGCAAAAGCTCAACTTAGAGAGCTCTCTCTTTAATCTCACTTCCAGTATAGTTACCATTTTCAAACACTGAAAATCTGGTAACAAGTATGGCTATCTTAAATATTGCATCAAGTATGGTTAGTTATCTTTTTTAACCCTTAAAGTGCCAATCACAACAATTGTCCCCTGCTCAGGTTTAACGACGCATCAACCCATGAGGGTCATACCCCTGCTCAGACTGCTTCTACAAGAACATTCAGCAGATGACATAAACAGACATTATTTTCAGATGCAGGTTTTCTTGGCATTTTAAGGGTTAACATTCTGGCATCCAGTATGGCTATCGGTCTGAAATAGTATCTCCTCCAAAACTTCAAGAAAAATCTATATGCATCCAAATATGTTAATAACTTTAGTCTTAATATGGTACAGCTTTTCCTGTTTGTTTGTTTGTGTTGAGGTTTTATGGCCCAGTCAACCGAATGGGGTCATGTCAAGCGAGGCCAGTTTACCTAAACATATGTTTACTGGGCAGGATTAGTCCTCAAACCAGTATTGTGCAAATTCTTTCACCAGAAACTGACAACCACCCTTCTTGAATCAGGGGAAGGGAGAGAATGACCGTAGAAAATATTTCATGATCAATCTCCATGAAAGAATGTTGCTAACCTCGGCAGGGGTCGAACCCGCGACCTCCTGGTCTCCAGTCGGACGCGCATCCAACTAAGCCACCGAGGTCGGCTGCTTTTCCTGTACTTCACTATAGTATAGTTTATATTTTCTGGTCCTTTATGATCACTGAGCCCATTCAGGGCCCAGTTGTTCGAAACTAATGACGTCATTAGATAATGTATCGTTAAAACTTTGAACATAAATATGTCATATATGCTAATATTTTTGCAGTAAAAATGTGAGTAGCTTTTGCATTTGCAAAAGCTACTCACATTTTTTCAGCAAAAATACCTGTGAATTAGATATTGTTCTTGCTAGAACAGTTAACATTTTGACCACTAATGAGCTTATTAAGTTAACCATGCTTTAAACAACTGGGCCCTGATATTTTAGAAAATTTATATGAGGTTTACTGATGCTGCCTAATTGGTCAAAACTAGCTAGTCTTTCAGCAAAGAATTTGCTCTTATAGAGAGCAAATTCATTCCTTTTTACTTAGAAGCCCCATTTTTAAAAAGGTTTCAAATACTATTTTCTAGCTGCAAAAGTTGACTTTTTGTTTGTGTTGAGGTTTTACAGCCCAGTCAACCCAATGAGGCAATGCAGACTGTGGTCAGTTTGCCTGACCACACTTTTACTTGGCAGGCTTAGTCCTCTAGGTGGTTAACCAGGATTGTGCACATTCTTTCGCCATAATCTGTCAGTGTCCTAGCTCCAGATAAAAGTGGGGTAGAAGCACCTCAGGGACAATGAGTACCAATGACATGTTTTCATGGAGAAATAAGTAAAATATGAATTATTTTGAATTGAAAAAAGTAATTATCTGGAGCTCTGCAGAATGTGTACTTACTTCACTGCCAATAAGCAATGATTTTCCCAAGCTGAAAGCATTTTCTTTACCATCTTCTTTAATATCAATATGCTGAAGAATCCCATCTGCTACCTTCCAGGTCACTGTTAAATGGTCTGAGCCCTAGAGAATCAAAGTTGAACAAGAAATAAAGTCTAAGCATGCCTGACAAAAATTTCACCATTTTTTTTAAATATTAAGATAAATGTCCTAAAATTCCGATCACCGAAGTGTCTGACAAAATGACATGCAAAGAGTGCAGATTCAGATCAACTGCTCCTGAAGGAGCAGTCTGATCAGGGTCTACACTGTTTGCCATTCCACTAAGTATTTTAAGCAACATGTGCATAAAAAGCAAAATTTAGACCCAATTAGTATGGAATAAAGTGTTCGAAATTTAGGACATTTATCGTATTCCTATCTTTTCCTCAAGAAAATAGGGTTGACATTTCATGCAAATTGTCTCATAAGAAGAAATCTGCATGACATATCTAAGCTTATTTTCTGGGAAAAATATCATGAGTCTGTCATCTGCTGCATTAGGCCAGAGAGGGCTTAAAGTTGATATGAGTCATGACACACAGAGAAAAAAAGCGTATAGGTTAAAGCCCTTAAAAAATGGATCTGACAGCTTATACAAACAGCCGAAGCCCTGATCAAGTCTGCATATCCATGCAACTTGATCAGGATCTTTGCCAGCAGGAAGCATGTTTAGTGTTGTTACTTAGAGCAGTTGTTAAGGAGGCATATTTAAATTTAATTCTGGAATAATTTTGTCATTCTTTACAAACAAGGTCCGTCATCAGACAGGAGAGTTTGTCTGAAACGGCTCATGTCTACTCCATCATAAAATTTTATCAAGTCTGTGACGTAACATAGTATACAAGTATGGACCTTGTGAAGACCCTATGCTGGTTGAGTAATAAGGTCATTTTTTATTCTAAAAGGCTCATTTTTTTTACCTTACTACTAGGTCTAATGATACATTCGCCCTGGTCCATGGTGTCTAGGATCTTCTCGCATTCCTTGTACCCAATATTATGAAATGATGGATGAGCAATAACTCTTTTGATGTAGGCTGAAAAAAATTAAAAAACAAAAGTAAACAAAAAGTTGATATAGCATATTTAGCCTATTGTAGTAGGGAGACCCGCAAAGGGGTACTTGGCAAACAGTGCAGACCCAGATCAGATGCCACAGAATGCGGCGTCTGATCAGGGTCACCACTGTTTGCAAATAATTTAACCAATATTCTCTAGGAATATGTAAATCTCATAGCCGGACTTAACTAAAATTGAAATTGGAGTGTTCCAATATATAGTGTGGGAGAGTCTATTCAGTCTACAATGGGTTAAAACATGGAAGCTATGAAGCCTTCACATTTTAAACATGCTGTGTAAACTTTCAAGCCCCACATCATTTTGGTTCTACAGCTCTAGGTATACCTTGGTTCAACAGTTCTAGACTATCTTTATAAGACTGGGCCCAGTTGTTCAACGCGTTGTTAGCTTAACAAGCTCGTTAAGGGTCATTTCTTTAACTGTTTTAGCGGATTCAATATACAATATTCTGATATTTTTTGCTGAAAAAATGTGAGTAGCTTTTGCATTGCAAAAGCTACTCACATTTTTTCAGCAAAAAATTTCAGCATATTTGCATATCACTCGATGTAAATTTTAACAAATCATTAACTAATAACATCGTTAGCTTTGAACAACTGGGCCCTGTTCATTATAAGTTGGTTTTGGGAATAAAACGGTTTAAAGGTAATGTATCCAAACAAAAAATGTAAAGATTATACAGACAAGAAATTTGCCGAATGGCTATGTTGCGACTGCTGGTGGTATTCACGAAACGAAGCTAAACACACAGACTAAGCATGGTTCAGCCAAGCATGGAAAATAGGTCAAGTCTGTAATGGTCGATGGCAGTGGGCAGGGTGCATCACGGCATATGTGTGAATGAAGTTTCATTGGTCTAGAATTCTGGTGTTTGAGAAACGGAGCTAAATGCACACTTAACATTGTTGACACAAACGCCTATTTAAATCATACTGAGAAGAGGGAGGGGTGATAATGAAAAGCTTGTACAATGAAAGGCCGTACAGACATAACAGATCAACAGATATTGTAAAAAAATAAAAATACTGACAAACAAAAAAAGCACTGATTAGACAGCACAGATGCACAGGCTCATTTGTGTCTTTGCTTTTTGCATATTGCATCAGGACATTTTCCTTGCACTGCACAATGCACCATATTTACCCCCAAGTGCACTGGAACCCCTTTTTAAGACTGTTTCATTAAAAGATGGTTTTGGATACAAGACAGTTTAAAGGTGGACACAAAGCATTGTAACAAAACCAAAACGTAGAGATTATACAGAAAAATGACCATTTATGGTCATTTTTCTATATAATCTATAATTTGTGTTGAGGTTTTACGGCCCAGTCAACCCAATGGGGTCATGTGGAGCGCAGTCAGTTTACCTAACCACAAGTTTACTGGGCAGGCTTAGTCCTCTATGCAGTTAACCAGTATTGTGCATATTCTTTCGCCAGAAACTGACAACTGCCCTTCTTGAATCAGCGGAAGGGAGAGAATGACCGTAGAAAATATTTTATGATCTATCTCCATGAAAGAATGTTGTTAACCCAGCAGGGGTCGAACCGGTAACCTCCTATCACCGGTCAGATGTGCATCCAACTGAGCCACTGACATTTTTGTTTGGATACAACATGGTTTTTGCTTTGGATCCCAGCAATAGAGTTATAAAGAGACTGTGATTGTTTGGAAACCCTTGACTAATTACCATATTTGTCCTTAAATTTGAGCAACTAAGTCCTACTTAACAACCTGTTAATGTGTCTAAAAACCACTTGATGGCCTGCAAACAGTGCTGTCACTGATTGAACACCGCATTCTGCAGCCAGATAATTCTGATCTGGATCTGCACTGTTTGCTCTGACTGCCCAAAGACTTTTAAAGAGTAAATACAATGTGCAAGACAACACATATCATACTTTGTCTGGCCTGTTGTTTTTTCTTATCTTCTTCTTTCTCCGTTTCTCTCTCTTCCATGGAATAATCATAGAATGTGTCTTTCGGTGGCCTGAAATGCAATAATGCAGGTAAGATGACTATATTATTTGTTTGTTTGTGTTGAGATTTTACGGCCCAGTCAACCCAATGAGGTCATGTCGAGTGCGGTCAGTTTACCTAACCACACGTTTACTGGGCAGGCTTAGTCCTCTAAGCGGTTAACCAGTATTGTGCACATTCTTTCGCCAGAAACTGACATCTGCCCTTCTTGAATCAGCGGAAGGGAAGATGACTATATTATATTAGCCCAACAATAAAGGCAAAATAAGGCTTGACATTTATTTTGAAGCAGACAATTCACATGAAATGTAAAGCCTTACCTTTTTTTTCAGAAAATAAAAGCACCGCAAGCATAATACCCAGCCATAGCAATTATTTGTTTATGTATTATATCGTTGCAAAAATGTCTGGAAAGAAAATGATGGAGGGACAGATAACAATCCTAAAGCAGATCTTGATAATATCAATGGACAGATAACAATCCTAAAGCAGATCTTGATAATATCAATGGACAGTTAACAATCCTTAAGCAGATGTTGATAATATCAATGCATATAGCAAGTGGTTAAAAGGCCTTGTAATTTACTCAAGTTACCATCCAGAAATGAAAATATGGACGTGTCTCAGGCAGATAACTCCATAAAAATTTGACGAAATTTGCCCATTAGCAATTCCAAACCTGATCTCCTTACTGTCAATACATATAGCAAGTTTGGTTAAAATCCCTTGTTATTTACTAGTTATCATCCGAAAACAAAAATATGGGAGTGTCTCAGGCAGATAACTCCGTAAACATTTTACGAAATTTGCCCATTAGCAATTCAAAACCAGATCTCCTTATTGTTTGTGTTGAGGTTTTACGGCCCAGTCAACCCAATGGGGTCATGTCAAGCGCGGTCAATTTACCTAACCACACGTTTACTGGGCAGGCTTAGTCCTCTAAGCGGTTTACGAGTATTGTGCACATTCTTTAGCCAGAAACTGACAACTGCCCTTCTTGAATCAGCAGAAGGGAGAGAATGACCGTAGAAAATATTTCATGATCAATTTCCACGAAAGAATGTTGCCGTCCTTCGCGGGGTTGAACCCGCGACCTCCTGGTCTCCAGTCGGACGGCGCATCCAACTGAGCCACTGAGGCCAGCCCAGATCTCCTTAATGTCAATGCATATAGTAAGTTTGACGAAAATCCCTTGTTATTTACTCAAGTTATCATCTGGAAACGAAAATATGGGCGTGTCTCAGGCAGATAACTCTGTAAACATTTTACGAAATTTGCCCATTAGCAATCCAAAACCAGATCTCCTTAATGTCAATGCATATACTAAGTTTGATGAAAATCCCTTGTTATTTACTCAAGTTATCATCTGGAAACGAAAATATGGGCGTGTCTCGGGCAGATAACTCTGTAAAAATTTGATGAAATTTGCCCATTAGCAATCCCAAACCAGATCTCCTTAATGTCCATGCATATAGCAAGTTTGGTGAAAATCCCTTGTTATTTACTCAAGCTATAGTCCGGAAACGAAAATATGGGCATGTCTCGGGCAGATAATTCCGTCAAAAATTGACTAAATTTGCCCATTAGCAATCCCAAACCAGATCTCCACAATATCAATGCACATACCAAACTTGGTGAAAATCCACTGATGTTTACTCAAGTTATCATCCGGAAACGAAAATGTGGGCGTGTCTCGGGCAGACAACTCTGTCAAAAATTGACAAAATTTGCCCATTAGCAATCCCAAACCAGATCTCCACAATATCAATGCACATACCAAGTTTGGTGAAATTCCATTGACGTTTACTCAAGTTATCATCCGGAAACGAAAAATGGATGGACGGACGGACGGACGGACTCACAGACGACCAACGTGAAACCATAATACCTCGCCACTATTGTGTGGGGGGGGGGGGGGGTATAAAAAAGCAGAAAAAAAAAGAAAGAAAAAAAAAACAACACCTAATAATCTGATTTAGAGCTACAATTTATACAAATTAGGCATGGTATATGCATTTAAAATAATTGTTTTAAACAATTGTTTTTTGAATTGTTATACAAATCAATTATTTCCATGAAACTGTCACTGTCCATGCATGACGTCATCCATGTTAGGCTCATGTGCTTGATCGAAAATAACAAAATGGCATCCAAAAAAGACAACAGTAAAATAGTTTCATGATTTTCCAACTGTTTCTATGAAACTCTATGAAGAAATAAAGGTACATTCAAAATACATGTACATGTTCTTTTTTTCTTCTTTTGTTTATAATCAGTGCATCTGTTACTAAGAACCATACAATTTTTGCACAAGAAATGTATGTCCAGAAAAATTAGGAATTGGACTACAAGTGAGACGCTTCCAGTATCTAAAACAAATTTTCATGGCGAAACAAGAAAATACAACTACTTTTAGGATGAAAAAAACAGTATCTTATCTAGAGCTGTTACACAGTACTCACTTCCACTGGTGGTCCGCGTCAAGCAAGTCTGATGACCTGCTGGTTAAATCAACCTGGAACCGGTCTATATCTATCTTCACTATCCGAGCATGAATTGTCATACCATTCTACAATGAGAACAAATAAATTCAACATACAGCCAACATGCAAACAGGGAAGATTCTGGGCTTTTAACCTTTACATTTTGAAATATTTTTCTTATTTTTCTCATGAAACAGGGTTCCACATTTCATGCAAATTGTCTCCAATGGAGACAATTTGCATGAAATGTCAAATCCTGTTTTCTGAGAAAAATAAGAAAAATATTTCAAAATGCCATCTGCTGAAAATTTTACCCAGAGTGCTAAGCGTTAATTCTTAAGTGCCAGTTACAAGAGTAGCAGACAACATTCTGAAATATTTTTTTATTATCATTATTAAATTAGAATACAAACTACAGAGACAAAGGATTAACTCCAGAAGAATATGTCTTTATAATACAAAAAACGTCCAAATATACATTAATCCTTGTCCTGTTGAACCCGGATATGTCCTGCCTTTGCAAACAGTGTAGATCCAGATCAGTTGGCTTCTTCAGAAGCCAACTGATCTGGATCTGCACTGTTTGTCATGAAGTATGTGAATTTATATCAACAAGTTGGATCAAGAAATCTGATTGGCTGAAAATTAGAAATGGGCGTGTCATCTTAATTTATTCAGCAGGATAATGGTTAAATACAACCACATCTTATGAACAAAGAAAGAAAAATAGTTCCATTTATCTGTGTGATTCCCTATACAGAAAAAACAACAAACAAACACACACACACACACACAAAACTAACCTTAACCCTGTCTTTGGGATCTGTGACTTTTTTGTCGCTGAGATTTTTTATGTGTATAAAGCCAGAACATCCGTTATCTAGCCTACATCGGACACCAATAGCAGAGCCAGGACAGCTTCCTGCATCAAAGTGACTCCATACCTGTAAACAGTCAAATTACCAAAGCCATGGAAAGAATATCTAAATTCTATACGCATACTGCAGTAATGCAGAACTGCAGGTTTGCCAGTACCTTTCATGATTACAACAAAAAACAATGCTCAATTTATGAAAGAGCTCCTTGTGACTAGCATAAGTCCAGATCACCCTGTACATCTGTATTTGATTCTGATTTGGAGTTTTACAGCCCAAGTCAACACTGTTAAGATTGCATTGAGCTAGTCAGTTAACCTACTCACATTTTTTCCTGGTGGCGTAGTGTACTAAGCCGTTAACCAGTACAATGTGTACATACTTTTGTCATTAAAACTGGCCTTTCTTGAATCAGCATTAGGGAAAGAATGACTGTAGAAATTATTTCATTATGAATCTCCACGAAAGTTATGTGATTGAACTGAGAACATTAATCTATAAGTTTATATTTAGAGTATAAATGTATGTGGTAGTCTAGTAGAAATTAATGAAAAGAATTCCTGAATAAACTGTAGTGTCCTAAAGTGGAGGTAATATGTTCACAGGTGTTTGTCTGGATAGTAGTGTATATCAGTGGCGTGGGGTGGGGTGTGGTGGGGTGGCCTTGTGTGGCTCAGATAAAAAAAAAAATCATTTAAATATTTACTTCTCTACCATCCTTTACTCCTAAAAATTGTGTTCTACATGAAGTTCCAGTTACACCTTTTTCTGTTTTAACTGAAGCTCCAGTTTATGTGACAATATTTATCTGGGCCCAGTTGTTCAAAGCATCGTTAGCTTAACAAGCTTGTTATTGGTCAAAATGCCAACTGTTCTAGTAAGTACAATACCTAATTCACAGGTATTTTTGCTGAAAAAAATGTTAGCTTATATGCTGATATTTAATGATCAAAGTTTTTAAGCAATATGTTAACTAATGACATTGTTAGTTTTGAGCAATTGGGCCCTGAAGTTGAACCTACCTCACTGAGTTCTGGGAAGTCATTCTTATTACAGAAAGGGCACTGCCAGAGGCCAGTTTCCTCATTTCTCACAGGATCAGCCTGGTCTAACTGTTCACCATGTGGTTTTCTATGAACCACATTACGCACCTGAACCAGCATTAGTTTACCTGTGAATACAAATATATATGTGCGATTATTCTGAGATAATTTTCTCCAGTTCTTCATAAAAATATACATTGTGATTACTCATTAAAGGCGCCTCAGCAAGGCACTTCTAAAGAGTACCAACAATGTATGTTGTTATGGAGAAACGGAAAATATTATCCCAGAATTATCACGGTCTGAGCAGGGTCTTTGTTGGGGGTTTACAAACTCAACGGTCAATGTATATCTTGATGACTGGAAATGGCTTCGGTGACACTACAAGGTATGGTCAGGCTGATCTGAGTCTTCCCTGAGTTCTTGTTAAATGTCACATTAATCTTTATGGGTCATTTTGTGTTGTCTTCCAAAGAAAGGGAGACAAGAGACAAAAGAGCTATGAGAAAAGAGGAAAGAGAGAAATACAGGGTGAGGGGAAAAGTGAAAGCAGTTCAGAAACATAACAAAACTAAGATGTGCCCCTTTTCCCCATCTGCAGCAAAGTACAACAGGCCCTCAACACCACCCTTCTGCCCATTGTACCCTGTTGTAGAAAAGATTGTAATTTAATGTATTACCAATGTAGAATGTATCAGGCGTTTCCTTGGTAATCATGTTAAATCTCTCTTCATTGGTGGGTGACCGATAGGGTGTCCGCAGATCTTTATATCTGTGATTCAATTCTGCTCTAATATCATACAGAGTGATATGTTTGTCTCCATAGCCCTGCAAAGTAAAACATTGTACTCAAAAATTTCTGACAAAATGGCATATGCAAACAGTGCAGACTCAGATCAGACTGCTCCAGAAAGAGCAGTCTGATCAAGGTCTACATTGTTTGCCACTAAGTATTTTAAGAAACAACTGCAGAAAAAGCAAAATTTAGGCCAAAAAAATATGGAATACAAGAGATGTATAAATATGACATAGATGCCCCTGCCCAGGGGCCATTCTCACCAAGAAACAAGCATTTTGCAAAAACTGAAGTTGAAAAAGGGCCATAACTACCATAATAACTGGGTGATTTACCCTAAATTGAACTTGATCTTATTTTAAGATCATATACCTGTGTATAAAATATAAATCCAATACATTAATCTTTTCAAAAGATATCTAACAGAATCCTTTTTCCAGACATATATGGCGGCCTACCCTCTCCGGTGTATTTGTTTGTGTTGAGGTTTTACGGCCCCGTCAACCCAATGGGGTCATGTCGAGCGCGGTCAATTTACCTAACCACACGCTTACTGGGCAGGCTTAGTCCTCTAAGCGGTTAACCAGTATTGTGCACATTCTTTCGCCAGAAACTGACAACTGCCCTTCTTGAATCAGCTGAAGGGAGAGATTGATCATAGAAAATATTTCATGATTAATCTCCACGAAAGAATGTTGCCAACCTCGGCTGGGTCCTCCGGTGTTGAGGGGGGAGGGGGGGGGGGGGCATAAAAATGTTCCAAAATTTTAGGATATTTACCCTAGCAGATGTTGTTTTTTATTTTTATTTTTTTTTTTCTCTATTTTTGTTGTTTTTTTTTCTTATTACAGAGCTTGTTTTTTGCTTTTCCTTGTTATTCTTATCAGATCATTTAAGAATATTTATTGTATCTGCATGAAATTCTATCTTGTGAGCACTCAATGTCTTTCTGAGGCAATTCTAAGAAAGACCACACATACTGTTTTTTGTGCAGAAATAACAAAAATTTTTAGATCTATGAACTATTAAGCCATGCTTTTATAAAAATTTTAAAATGATATCCTTGCATTGTCTGCCAGTTTGGCCTAGTGTATACTGATGGCACTTTTCCAAGCGAAGATTATTGACATTTACTTATTTCTCTATGAAAACAAAAGTTGTGGTACTCATTAGAATTGCCTCACTGAGGCCCTAATGAGTACTACAACATATGTTTCTGTGGAGAAATAAGAAAAATATTAACCTGCTACCCCCTTTATCTGGAGCTATGCCCAATATCTACTGTAAAAACAACAATCAGTTTCTCACCTGTCTTTCTAACTCTTCAGCAAAAGCATCAAGGTCAAGGTCCTTTAACCTCTCAGGTGACTCAAGGATCTCTTCCAGTGCCCCAGCAGGATTGGCATCCTCTGCTGTATCGTCATACTCTAATGCATCAACGGCCATTTTCCTCGCCCATTCGTAGGTCTCGGGATGAACCCTTGAACCATCTAGTACTTCAACGTAGGCCTCCGTACTGCAGAAAGAATTTACTGTAATTATTCTAAACGCATCGTTAGCTTTACAAGCACATAAGTGGTCAAAATGTGAATTACAGACAACTCGGCCCAAAGACAAGTCGGCCCAGGACAACTCGGCCCATAAAAAAGTCAGCCCAAGACAACTCGGCCCAAGTCGTCCCAATTTCAGAAGACAACTCGGTCCAAATCGCCCCAACTTTAGAAGACCTCTCGGCCCATGTAAATCAGACCAGGCACCTCTTAATGTATTAAAATAATTGGATGGTGTTACTTTTATTGCTCTGTACCTGATGAATAAAAAGCATATGCAGATGTCTTAGATCAGATCGCTTAAGTACATATTCTAACTTAAATGACATCTGATGGTTATAGCAGCATAATGTATGTGATCGAAACAATTTATTCAATGTTGAAAATAAAAGTGCGTGAGATCCTTCAAGCTCACCCATCTATCTATCTATCTATCTATCTATCTATCTATCTATCTATCAAATTCTTTGAATTCTTTGAATTCAGTCATGAAAAAAGTGAAAAAATCGAACTTTTAAAAAAAAATTATAAGAGACTTTCATGAACGGTGGTAATCAGCAGCCAATCAGCTTTAATCAGTAATCAGCGGTTAATCTCTTTTAATGACTTAATTCAAACTTAAACTATTTCAATGTTTGATTTGATTAACAACCAGCTCTGAAATTCACTAAGTGTTAATTGCCATCCTTTAACCGACAAAGGTTAATGGTTAATAAGTTTGAACAATAACAAATTGCCAACCTTTGTTTAAATATTTTCTTTTATTTGCCGACATGATCTGTATAAATACAAGCCAATAGTTTTTAAAGAAATGGATACTGGGGTGGCTCATTTGATTTGAGACAATTGAGTTACATGCACATTGCATGTGTGAGCAATGGGTAGGATGCGGTTATATGTATATTTAGCTTCCTTAGCTTTGTTTCGCTATCTGAATTCATCAGGTACAGAGCTATAAAAGTGCCACCATTCAATTATTTAAATACATTGAGAGGTGCCTGGTCTGATTTTTATGGGCCGAGTGGTCTTCTGCAGTTTGGGTGATTTGGGCCGAGTTGTCTTCTGAAATTGGGACGACGGGCCAAGTTGTCTTGGGCCGACTTTTTTTGGGGGCCGAGTTGTCCTGGGCCGACTTGTCTTTGGGCCGAGTTGTCCTGAACCCTCAAAATGTTAACTGTTCTAGTAAGTACAGTATCTAATTAACAGTGAAAAAATGTGAGTAGCTTTTGCAAATGCAAAAGCTAATCACATGTTTTCAGCAAAACTGTTAGTGTACTTGCCATATTCAATGATCAAAGTTTTATCTATATGTTAACTAATGACATTGTTAGTTTTGAATAATTGGGCCATATCATACTGATGATGATGATGATGACGATGATGATGATTTGGTGTTTTACATCCCATTCAACATTAATTAAGTCATATCGAGATGATGGAAGGGTGATAATGAAAGGCTCTGATCAATAAAGCACCATACAGTCATGAGCTGGATTCTGCCTCCAGTGGGATTCAAACCAGGGACCTCATGGTCTGAAGGCAGGAACGCTAATCACTTGGCCACCAGGGCCCAGTTGTTCAAAGCGATTAGCTTAAGGAGCTCATTAGTGGTCAAAATGTTAACTGTTCTAGTAAGTACACTATTTAATTCACAGGTATTTTTGCTGAAAAAATATTAGTAGCTTTTGCAAATGCAAAAGCTACTTATATTTTTTTCAGCAAAAATATTAGCAAATAGGCCATATTTATTGATCAAAGATTTAATGATACGTTAACTAACAACATCATTAGTTTTGAACAACTGGGCCCTGGACGCTTACCTGCAGAAAGAATTTATTGTTATTATTCTAAACAGCCAGGGCCCAGTTGTTCAAAACTAACAACATCGTTAGTTAACGATTCGTTAAAATTTACATCGAGTGATACGCAAGTATGCTGAAATTTTTTGCTGAAAAAATGTGAGTAGCTTTTGCAGTGCAAAAGCTACTCACATTTTTTCAGTAAAAAATATCAGAATATTGTATATTGAATCTGCTAAAACAGTTAACGAAATGACCCTTAACAAGTTCATTAAGCTAATGACGCTTTGAACAACTGGGCCCTGATACCTTAAAACCATAGTAATAATATTAATTTGGTGGTTTACATCCCAACTGATATTAAGTCATAATGCAAGGCTCTGTGTAATAAAGTGCCCTACAGTTATGAGCTGGCTCAAGCAGGATTCAAGCCAGGACCTAATTCAAACCCAGGACCTAATTCAAGCCCAGGACCTAATGAACCGTAGTCAAGAGTGCTAACCACTCAGCCACCCAGATGCCACAAACATACAAAAAAGATGACTATTTAGGGTAACTCCAATGTACTTATTTGTCAAGATGATACACAGCATTTTTTTGTTTTGTCATTTTTGTATTTTTTTTTTTCAGGCTTTCTCAAAACCTTCAAAATTTAGGCCTTTTCTGTCATAAGAGAATGTACCTACCTGTCACTAATACTATTAGTGTCAATTTTGATGAAGCCAGCACTATTAATGAACACTTTTGGACCCATTCTAAACAGAGTGACTAGTTGAGTTCTGTTCTCAAGACGACTGCTTGACTGTCTTAATGTCTGGAAGCAGAAATGTTTAATTCAGAATTAACCATTAGCATTCTCTGGGCTAATTCAGCAGGCAAAAAATTTATGATAATTTATTATTTTTTCCAGAAAACAGGATTTGACAACCCATGCAAATAGTCTCCACTAGTGTCAATTTGCATGAAATATCAAATTACATTTTCTGGGAAAAATATTTCAAAATGTCTGCTGAAAATTTTACCCAGAGTGCTAAGCATTAATAGAAGACAGCTTAAAATATTTCTCTTACAATATATGACAGTCCGGATAATGAGTGTTTAGAAGATAATTTTTTAATATTTCCCTACAAAAACTGAACTTGCGAGTACTCACAAGAATTGCCTCAGTGAGGCAATTCCAGTGAGTAGCCATAAGGCAATTCCTGTGAGTAGCCGTAAGGTATGTTTCTGAGCAAAAAAACAAAACAAACTTTAACTTAATTATCAGCTAAATTCACATATTTTCTGGCATAATGTCTTACTTTCCAAAGGAAAGAAAAGACTGACATTTTGTTTCTTCAGATCTATCTTTGTGAGAAAATTCACATGAAATGTTTTTGTGCAGAAATAAGAAAATTAACAATCCTTTTTGGCTAGAAAAAGTGTCTAACCTTGAGCTATTTTAACTTTTTTGTCATAAGAGCCCATGCTAAATTGTACTGTGTTACAATAAACTACATGTGTATACATTTTGGGGGATCTATAAGTAAGATTTATTATCAAATGCAACACAAAGATAGAATACAAACCTTGAGCAAGGCGCCACCTTTTCTTGGTCCAAGACCGGAAATAAATTGCACAAGAGCAGCTGTATGGGGGTTGGTTACTGCCATATTGACATCAACTCCAACCTCGTTGACTCGGTTAATGAACTCGAGGTACAAAGCATTCAGCAGGTCCTCCTTCGGGATAGAATCCTGAAAAAGATGCACTGACTTTGCTAACACTGAACCTGCTGCAGATGATGAATGATTTATGTTTTACATCTCTTTTAACAGTATTTAAAGGCTCATTTCAAATTTCAGTTAGTCTCTAGTTTTTGAACTGGATCAAAAATGAAATGATTTTTTATCGTATCTCTGAATTAATGTTGGCAACATTAATTGAGAAATACGATAAAAAAATCATTTCATTTCAAGAACGCGAGCCTTACTGAAATTTTACAGGCAGTCAGGTGCCACATTTTATGATTGTATTAATATCATATATGAATTTATTAACCTTTTTTGGATAATAAAATGTCTATTTTTGAGGAATATGGCACCTTTAAGTCATATTAAGAGAATGAAAGGGTAATAATGAAAGATTCTGTACAGTTATAGGCTATCTGCCTCTAGCTTTCTAAAGCGCCTCCAGAAAAGGTCTCAATTTATATGAGATATCTTCTACAGATGTACTAAGACTGGCTAATCGGAGCTGAAAAGATAATAGAGTATCAGTCCTGCCATTGCGATTGATAATCGATTAGTAATCGCTGAAGATTTGACCATAATATTACCTGTTTGAGCATGACCCTATCATCTGTCAATACTTTATTGTATGTATTTTGTCAGACAGGCCTGAGCAAACAGTGTAGACCCAGGTGAGATGCCACAAATGCAGCATCTCATCAGGGTCTACACTGTTTGCCACTCAGCCAGCTATTTTAGACACAAAAGTAGGTAGTAAATTGGACTTGTTCAAATTTTAGATGAAGTATGGTGAGGTGTCTGAATACTAAGGGTAAATACGGTAAAGTAACAAACACATAAATCAAATGATCGATTATTAGCAAATCTGTAAAGATAGTCATTTTTGTGGAATTTATCGATCAATTAATCAATTATCCGATTAATCGGGCCAGCCTTAAGATGTACCTATACAATAAAGTCTGTAAGTTTGTTTGTGTTGAGGTTTTACGGCCCAGTCAACCCATTGGGGTCATGTTGAGCGCGGTCAGTTTCCCTAACCACACGTTTACTGGGCAGGATTAGTCCTCTAAGCGGTTAACCAGTATTGTGCACATTCTTTTGCCAGAAACTGACAACTGCCCTTCTTGAATCAGCGGAAAGGAGAGAATGACCGTAGAAAATATTTCATGATCAATCTCCACAAAAGAATGTTGCCAAATTGGCGGGATTGAACCCGTGACCTCCTGTTCTTCAGTTGGACGGCGCATCCAACTGAGCCACCGCTGCCGGCCAAAGTCTGTAAGACTAGACCACACATTTTAGTAGACACACACCAGACAACTTGCTTTTAAAGTGTATGTAAGAGGTCAAAATATGATAGGTCACATGTGACTTGCCATCTTCAAAATATGTACTGATTGATACACCAATTTCCTTAAGCATATAAGCCAAAAGGTACAGGGATTATGCACCAGATATCCTTTCTTATCTTGTTCTAAAGGACCCTACCCTTATCAAATTTTGAATGTGGGTACATCTTTTAAAGGTGTTGTACTGCACACCAGACATGGGTCACTGGTACCAAATTTTGACCTCTGAGTCTAACATACTTGATACATTATACTAACACTCAGAAGACCTATTTCTTTTTCATAATGCTAAATGTCTAGTAAAAGAGCAGCTCGTGTAGACTTTTGAAAGTCTTGGGTATGATCCTGCTGAGGACTGAGCGAAGAACTTCCTTATCTGAAGGCTCACGCTCTACTGAGCCATTAAGACAGGGCAAGATCTCTGCTGGAGGGAATGTTAAAGACAGAGTGCAAACTTACAGTCCCCCTCAGGGTGGGCTTGTGGGTGGATGACTAATGATATTAAACAACAGAAAATACATATAGTAAGTTTCTCTAACCTGCTAGACTAGACAGCAGCAGATGAAATTTAAAAACATTTTTCATACTTTTTCCAGAAAACGGGCATTGACACATCATGCAAAGTGTTGCCCCAGGACAAATTTGTATGAGAAGTCAAACCCAATTTTCTGGGAAAAATAAGAAAAATATCAATTTGCTGATTTTACCCAAAGCATTTTACATGACCGTGATACACTTAGTAATTTTTCTGCCCTTTTTGCAAGGGAAACAATTTTTGTGACTTCTGGTTGGGAGCAAATTCTCTTCGTTTAAAGTAGTCTTTTCAGAAGGGAGGTAAAAACAGTCAACATTGTTGCCCACCCCCTACCCCCCACCCCCCACCCGCCCCCCTGTAAGTATATCCATTCACCTTAAGGGTTAAATATGCAAATGAAAATGTGGAGTGCCTGTACCTGCATAGGATGGTATTTGAGACACAGAATATCTTCATCTTGGTTACACAGTTGAGCAAACTCAATGAGAGGGTCCTGAATTCTCCTGGCTACTGATACAGCATGCCTAAGAACAGGCGGGTACTCTCTAAATTCTTCCTACAATAGAAAACAAAACTAGAAATGTATGTTCGTAAAATGCTATGTCCTCAGCTAAATGCTTGTCTCTACAAAATGCCAAATTTGAAAATGGGGTATTACTTTTATTAAAACTTTTTTTAAAAAAAAAGTTAACAAGCAAATTCCATGGGGAATTTATGTCCCCCGCCTAATTTTTATTTGAGGTGTTAAAAATGGTAAAGTTAACCAGAGGACCACTGGTCCTGTATCAAATACCTAAGTATTGAAGCAGGAAACCAGTGATAAAAAATAATTTCAAGATTCTGAAAAAAACCACATGCATATCTTCAGACCATCCTTAAAGCACCTGTAAAGTTTCAAAAGGATTGGCCAAAAACTGTGGGAGGAGTTAAGGGGACAAGGTACCTGCTCCCTATATACTCCTGTAGTATTAGAACTCAAAAAATGTCTAAGTTAAAAATGCAGAAAAAGTGGTAAAAAATTATTTCAGGATTCTGAAAAAACCACATGCATATCTTCAGGCCATCCTAAAAGCCCTTGTAAAGTTTCAAAAGGATCGGGCAAAAACTGTGGGAGGAGTTAAGGGGACAAGGTGCCTGCACCCTATATACTTCTGCAATATTAGAACTCAAAAAATGTCTAAGTTAAAAATGCAGAAGAAGTAATAAAAAAATATTTCAGGATTCTGAAAAATCCACCTGCATATTTTCAGGCCATCCTAAAAGCCCACGTAAAGTTTCAAAAGGATCGGCCAAAAACTGTGGGAGGAGTTAAGGGGACAAGGTACCTACTCCCTATAGACTTCTGTAAAATTAGAACTCAAAAAATGTCTAAGTTCAAAACGTGTAAAAAGTGATAAAAAATAATTTCAGGATTCTGAATAAACCACATGCATATCTTCAGACCATCCTTAAAGCACCTGTACAGTTTCAAAAGGATCGGCCAAAAACTGTGGGAGGAGTTAAGGGGACAAGGTACCTGCTCCCTATATACTCCTGTAGTATTAGAACTCAAAAAATGTCTAAGTTAAAAATGCGGAAAAAGTAATAAAAAATTATTTCAGGATTCTGAAAAAACCACATGCATATCTTCAGGCCATCCTGAAAGCCCATGTAAAGTTTCAAAAGGATCGGCCAAAAACTGTGGGAGGAGTTAAGGGGACAATGTACCTACTCCCTATACACTTCTGTAGTACTAGAAATCGAAAAATGACTAAGTTAAAAATGCGGGAAAAGTGATAAAAAATTATTTCAGGATTCTGAAAAAACCACATGCATATCTTCAGGCCATCCTTAAAACACCTGTAAAGTTTCAAAAGAATCGGCCAAAAACTGTGGGAGGAGTTAAGGGGACAAGGTACCTGCTTCCTATACACTTCTGTAGTATTAGAACTCAAAAAATGTCTAAGTTAAAAATGCGGAAAAAGTGGTAAAAAATTATTTCAGGATTCTGAAAAAACCACATGCATATCTTCAGGCCATCCTAAAAGCCCTTGTAAAGTTTCAAAAGGATCGGGCAAAAACTGTGGGAGGAGTTAAGGGGACAAGGTGCCTGCACCCTATATACTTCTGCAATATTAGAACTCAAAAAATGTCTAAGTTAAAAATGCAGAAGAAGTAATAAAAAAATATTTCAGGATTCTGAAAAATCCACCTGCATATTTTCAGGCCATCCTAAAAGCCCACGTAAAGTTTCAAAAGGATCGGCCAAAAACTGTGGGAGGAGTTAAGGGGACAAGGTACCTACTCCCTATAGACTTCTGTAAAATTAGAACTCAAAAAATGTCTAAGTTCAAAACGTGTAAAAAGTGATAAAAAATAATTTCAGGATTCTGAATAAACCACATGCATATCTTCAGACCATCCTTAAAGCACCTGTACAGTTTCAAAAGGATCGGCCAAAAACTGTGGGAGGAGTTAAGGGGACAAGGTACCTGCTCCCTATATACTCCTGTAGTATTAGAACTCAAAAAATGTCTAAGTTAAAAATGCGGAAAAAGTAATAAAAAATTATTTCAGGATTCTGAAAAAACCACATGCATATCTTCAGGCCATCCTGAAAGCCCATGTAAAGTTTCAAAAGGATCGGCCAAAAACTGTGGGAGGAGTTAAGGGGACAAGGTACCTACTCCCTATACACTTCTGTAGTACTAGAAATCGAAAAATGACTAAGTTAAAAATGCGGGAAAAGTGATAAAAAATTATTTCAGGATTCTGAAAAAACCACATGCATATCTTCAGGCCATCCTTAAAACACCTGTAAAGTTTCAAAAGAATCGGCCAAAAACTGTGGGAGGAGTTAAGGGGACAAGGTACCTGCTTCCTATACACTTCTGTAGTATTAGAACTCAAAAAATGTCTAAGTTAAAAATGCGGAAAAAGTAATAAAAAATTATTTCAGGATTCTGAAAAAACCACATGCATATCTTCAGGCCATCCTAAAAGCCTATGTAAAGTTTCAAAAGGATCGGCCAAAACCTGTGGGAGGAGTTATGGGGACAAGGTACCTACTCCCTATACACTTCTGTAGTATTAGAACTCAAAAAATGTCTAAGTTAAAAATGCGGAAAAAGTGATAAAAAATTATTCAGGATTCTGAAAAAACCACATGCATATCTTCAGGCCATCCTAAAAGCCCATGTAAAGTTTCAAAATGATCGGCCAAAAACTGTGGGAGGAGTTAAGGGGACAAGGTACCTACTCCCTATAGACTTCTGTAATATTAGAACTCAAAAAATGTCTAAGTTAAAAATGCAGAAAAAGTGATAAAAAATTATTTCAGGATTCTGAAAAAACCACATGCATATCTTCAGACCATCCTTAAAACACCTGTAAAGTTTCAAAAGGATCGGACAGAAACTGTGGGAGGAGTTAAGGGGACAAAGTACCCACTAAAAACTCGGAACCACGCACCACGCGCCACGCGCCACGCACCACGCGCCACGCACCACGCCCCACGGAAAACCAAAAACAGTGTCCCTCCACTTTTCTTCGAAAAGGCGGGGGACAAATTAGGTGATGTACTTCTCAGCCCCAAACCTCAGCCCCAGCTCTGCCAAATACACATATCAAAGCTCAAATACTTTCTTCGACATCTTGTACACAAGGTAAATAGTGATGAACAACAAACGGACAAACAAAGCATAAGCAATATGCCACCTCCTTTTTCAAGGTATAATCAGCACTACTGCAAAATGTATGACAGGTCTGTAAACAAGATTTTAGGTCCACATGACATATTCAACTTGTATTCAAACATTTTCCCTCTGCTAAAATACAGATTTCATTCTTCTCAACCCTATGAAGGGTAAAAATTTTAGCAGACATTTCAAAATTTTAGCAGATGACTGACTTTTCAAAACACTTTTCTTATCATGCTCACATAGCACATATTCAGCAGGTTTTTAGGGTAAATACAGGTTTTCTCCATAAAAACATGTTTTGATTAGATATCATCAGAATCAATCTGACGAGGCAACAATGTATATTTGATTTTTGTTCGTGTTCTCAATTAACATTAAGTCAACCTTTGTATATCATTTTGCATGTCCCACAGAAAGGTTGAAAATGGACAGAAGAAAAGAAAAAAAGAAAAAAAAGAAGAAAAACAGAGGAGGATAAGGGAAAAAGTAAATGACCATGCAAGAACAGATTACCAATATGCCATCTTCCTCCACCTGTTGCATGAACATCAAGACCTTACCACCACCCTACCACGAACTAGCCAGGAAAGAACTGCTGTAACCAAGAACTTACCTCAGCCTTTTGTGTGTTCTCATACACCATAGCCAGCTCATTATCAACCAACTCCACATTGATTGGCGCCATCTGTTGTTCTTGTTCTAACTCTGTGATAACTGTTTTAATGTCATCAATAATCATCAATGCATCACTGAAAATACAAAAATAAAAATCAGGGCCCAGTTGTTCAAAGCATCGTTAGCTTAACGAGCTCGTTAAGGGTCATTTCGTTAATTGTTTTAGCGGATTCAATATACAATATACTGATATTTTTTTGCTGAAAAAATGTGAGTAGCTTTTGCACTGCAAAAGCTACTCACATTTTTTCGGCAAAAAATTTCAGCATATTTGCGTATCACTTGATGTAAATTTTAACGAATCGTTAACTAATAACATTGTTAGCTTTGAACAACTGGGCCCAGCAGTGAAGACTATCAAACTTGATCCTACTGGTCACAGGTATGCCCTGCCTTTGCAAACCATGCAGATCCAGACCAGTTACTGATCTGGATCTACAATCTGACATTCAGTATGAGAATTTGTATCAACAACCTTGACCAAGTAATCTGACTGACTGACCAATTAGAAATGGGTGTGGCATGTTAATTTATTTTGCAGGACAATGGTTAATAAAAAATGTTGCAGCAAAAACTGAAATAGTGAACAGAATTTAAAGTCCCACTTTCTGTGGAAAACAAAGATCTAAATTTCACATCTGTTGGTTTTGTATACAGCAAAGTAATCAGAGATGATGATACTTTGGTGTTTCACGTATCTTTCAACAGTATTTAAGTCATATCGAAAAGGGGTGATAATAAAAGGCTCTGTCACAGGCTGAATTCTTCAGCTAGCAAGATCTGAACAGAGGGACCTCGTGAACCAAAGTCATGATCTTGACAAAAGAGTCAAAAATTGTTATCCTTAAAGCATTTATCACAACTACAGCAGATGACACTTTGAAATATTTTTTGTTAATTTATTTATTTATTTACTTTTTTATTCTTTTTTTTATTTTTCAGAGAAAATAAGACTTGAACAACACTTGAATCATCTGCCTACAATTCACATGAACATGCCAAGTGTCATTTTTTTCTGAAAAATAAAATTAAGTGCTATAAATATGCTTAGGCACTGTCATTACTTATATAACCGTTGAATGATTGAATCAGTGAAGTAGCCTCAGAATAAAAGCTTATGATTTCAGTCAGTACCCTAACATAGTGTGCAGCATTTACAGATTCCCCGAGTCCAATTTATTATCTTCGAAAATCGAGTTGCCATAAAGCTAGAACTAAGGGGCATACAGAGCAGTACATACTACATTGCTGTTGTCATATGAAGTGCCTCAATGAAATAGAGACTCTGATTTACGGTTTTTTTTATGTGTTGTTTGTTTCCAAGGACAGCCTTTGTAGATCTTACTTTACTTCAAACTGTCATAAGTTTGACAAGTTAACCCTTGTCCTGCTGAACCCGGATATACCCTGCCTTTGCAAACAGTGTAGATCCAGATCAGTTGGCTTCTAAAGAAGCCAACTAATCTGGATCTGCACTGTTTGCCATCAAGTATGTGAATTTATAGCAATAACTGGGACCAAGCAATCTGATTGGCTGAAAATTAGAAGTAGGTGTGGCATCTTAATTTATTCAGCAGGACAAGGGTTAATATAGCTCCAGATAGGGCACTTTTATTTTCAACAAAAATTATTAACCTTTGCCCTGCTGAATAAAATAAGATGCCACACCCATTTCTAATTTTCAGCCAATCAGATTACTTGATCCAAACTGTTGATATAAATTCACATTCCTAATGGCAAACAGTGCAGATCCAGATCAGTTGGCTTTTTCAGAAGCCAACTGATCTGGATCTACACTGTTTGCAAAGGCAGGACATATCCGGGTTCAGCAGGACCAGGGTTAACATTGTCTTATCTCCAAGAAAGCATACACTGAGATGCTTCTAATGAGTACTCACAGGTTTTCAAGGGGAAATAAGAAAAATATCTTCTTGATTCCAATCTAATCTAGATCTTAAATAAATACATTTAAAACAAAACATTCTTTGCTTGGACAGGTCAGCCACATTACTCTGGATAAGTATGCCATATTACTCACTTGTTCTCTGCTGTCACTGCTACCACATGTGGTTTCTTAGTCTCGATAAAGGTTTTCAGCTTCTCTAAATCTTTCTCCTGAAAGATGTAATGATACAGATAAAACTTAAACAGCTCCTGATAAACCAGACCTGTCTGGACAAGAAAGCTAGCCTCAAATCGCAATTGTATCAATTTTATCCATCCAGGCATTCAGGAGATACTCAGCTTTAAAGATATATTTAAATATTTTCCATTGATCCACAACTACTAACAGTGTTTCAGATTAAACCGATGCCCCCACCAAATTTTCAGTTTTCTACTGCTGTGACCTTGAAATTTAGCTCAAAGTCTCCAAAATCTAATCAGTTCTTTGCTATATCCCAATTATACATCCATGAAAATTTGGTAAGAATCCAACCATTGGTTCAAAAGGAAATGTGCAGACAAGAAAGTGTGGGGCCCACGCTAGTGCCAATGCCAAGGCCAAGGCCAAGGCAAAGGCCAACACCAACGGGATCTGCACCAAACACAATATGTCATCCTCCTCTTAGGTCGGGTGACATAATTTGATGATGATGATGGTTGATGTTTTAGGTCCCTTTAAGCATTATTTAAGTCGTACTGAGATGATGGAAGGGTGATAATGAAAGACTGTGCAATGAAGTACCACAAAGTCATAGCTGAATTCCCCCTCCAGCAGGATTCGAACCCAGGACCTGATCCGAAGTCAGGAGCACTAATCACTCGGCCACTTCTATATACAGGTATTACAGACAAGAGAGGAGAAGGGATGTATCTAACAACAACTATATACTAACCTTTTCTTCTCTTTCTTTCTCTTTCCAAGTGCGAGCTCGTTTTGTGATGTTCTGAAGCCTCAGGAAATCAGTTACTTCCCCATCACCATTAACTAAGGCAGCAAATCCTGTCATGTCCCTGAAATAAAACAATTAATGATGTTGACAAAGCTCTCAATAAGAGAGATACCCAATAAGTATTTTTCCTTTTTGTCCACAAAAAATAATGGTTTGATCAGAAGCTTCAATGGGCACATTTTGTATAGCAAAGGATCCAAAGTTTCTTAACCCTAGTCCTGCTGAACCCGGATATGTCCTGCCTTTGCAAACAGTGTAGATCCAGATCAGTTGGCTTCTGAAGAAGCCAACTGACCTGAATCTGCACTGTTTGCCATTAAGTATGTGAATTTATATCAACAATCTGGATCAAGTAATCTGACTGGCTGAAAATTAGAAATGGGCATGGCATCTTAATTTATTCAGCAGGACAAGGGTTAAAGCAGACATGAAGACTCTGATCAGACACGAACTTGGGGTAACAAACGGTACTTCTTTATGATAAGATCCCAACTAGACTCTGGATATGTAATCCGGTCAAACTACCAATCTTCATTATAATATGTAAATTCATAGCGCCAGCTAGAGTAATTTTTTCATCCAAAAGGTATTGACATTTTTTTCTTATTTCTTTAAAGAAAATATATGTTGTGTATATTCATTAGATGCAACTTGTATTTTTCTTATTTCTCCAAGAAATGATGTTGTGGGTACACCTTAGAAGGCCCCTGATGAGGTGCTTCTAATGAAATGAGTACACACAACGTAAGTTTTCATGGAGAAATAAGAAAAATATCTTGACTTTATGCACTCTGATGTGATAATTTTGCCTCTCTCAAAATGTATCTCTTTTACTCACCTTGACTGTGAGTATGCAATGCCAAGGACTCTGACACCACCACTATCTTCGTAATCATAGTCATCTTCCATCTGCTGGTCGGGCTGGTAAGGGGCTACCTTCAACCAGTTGTAGAGCTTTCTACAGCATGCCTGCAAGTTAAAAATTACAACAAATACTGTTCATACTGTATAAACTTAAATACTGGAACATTTTTAACCCATTTACATTGAGTGGACTCTTCTACCACAACCCTTTGGATCTGTCTATTTCCAACAAGAAATCCGCGGAAAGTGATGTCGCACCTGCGGGGATTAAGTCATACAAGTTCCTATTTGTATTGAAAAAAATCTATTTTGCAGTATTCAAGAAATTGATGGGTTAGTTTGTAAGAAAAATGGACAAAGTAGAAAATCTGGAATATTGGTTTGCAAAATTTGATCTAAACCTGTCCATTATTTCACAAGATATTGATATTGAGCGGATATCATTTTTGCCCATTAATCAAGGCCAGTAACTCAGCTGAAAATTGACGAAAATTGTCATGTGACAATCCCAAGTAGGTATTGTTAACAACAATATGTATGCAAAATATGATCCTAATCCATCAATTCTTTCACAAGATATTGAGCGGAAACCAATTTTGGGCATAAATCAAGGGCCCCTAACTCTGCTGAAATGAATCTGAGATTTATGTGCAAACAATATGCAAATCTTCAGACGCTGACCTAATCATCTGTGAAGTTTCAAAACTATTGGCCTAAAACTGCAGGAGGAGTTGCGCTCACGAGACACCCACTGACTATAAGGGTTTTAGGTAAAAACTGACTAAGTTAACAAAGCGGAAAAAGTTGAAAAAAAAAATCTGAGAATTATGAGCAAACAATATGCATATCTACACACCATGGCCAAAACATCTGTGAAATTTCAAAATGATTGGCCAAAAACTGTAGAAGGAGTTGCACTCACGAGACACCCACTGACTATAAGGGTTTTAGGTAAAAACTGACTAAGTTAACAAAGCGGAAAAAGTTGAAAAAAAAAAAAATCTGAGAATTATGAGCAAACAATATGCACATCTACAGACCATGGTCAAAACATCTGTGAAGATTCAAAATGATTAGCCAAGAACTGTAGGAAGAGTTGCGCTCACGAGACACCCACTGACTATAAGGGTTTTAGGTAAAAACTGACTAAGTTAACAAAGTGGAAAAAGTTGAAAAAAAAATCTGAGAATTATGAGCAAACAATATGCACATCTACACACCATGGCCAAAACATCTGTGAAGTTTCAAAATGATTGGCCAAAAACTGTAGGAGGAGTTGCGCTCACGAGACACCCGCTGACTATAAGGGTTTTAGGTAAAAACTGACTAAGTTAACAAAGCAGAAAAAGTTGAAAAAAAAAAAAAATCTGAGAATTATGAGCAAACAATATGCACATCTACACGCCATGGCCAAAACATCTGTGAAGTTTCAAAATGATTGGCCAAAAACTGTAGGAGGAGTTGCACTCACAAGTCAACTGTTGACGAACGGACAAACGGACGGGTCACGGCACGCCTATATCGCACCTGCGTGCTAACGCAGGTGCGACAAAAAAAGCGTGTGAAGTTAGCTTTTATTATTACCATGTTTTATAGAAATTCCTGTATTTAATGCAAACGGTGCAGACCCTATCAGAGGCCACATTCTGCAGAATCTATCGGGGTCTGCACTGCTTGCCAATTACCCATTTGTGAATACTTACATAAATGTACACTTACTTTGGTAATACCATCTTTTGCTTCGGCAATCAGTTTTAGTCGTAGTTCTTTCTCCAACTGAGGATAAAGCATTTTGGATAAAGCACGCTCCAGAGCCTGACTTCTCTGAATATTCCACATCTGTACAAGGTGACTAAATTCATCCTGAAAATAATGCTAGTCATGAGAACAAGGTATATGAGATATATGACAGTCTGCTTTTGACATCTTTCAGAAAATTACTTTTGGCATGGCGCTTTACTCTGAAGAAGTATATTTGCAATATCTTTATCATGAAACAATACAAAACCTTCGATCGTGACTACTTACGTTTCAAAAGTTTTATTCTATTCGACAGTGTTTTATTTGAAAAAAATGAAAAATATTCATTTTTTCCATAGTAAAAATGAGGCAATTATGCGAAAATTGATCAGGCAGGTAGTTTTCATGCAGGATTTCAACAGGTTCCACTTGTTCAAAGTTTCAGAAATTTTCATAATATTATTACAATTTAATATTTTAAAAGCAGCAAAGAAAAGCAAAAAATATTTTCAATTAAAAAAAATTACAAAAACCCAAAGAAATTGCATAGGTCAGACCCATTTTTGGTTGTAAAATGAATTTTACAGTAAATGTTTGAAAACAAAGCAGAAGTGACAAATGGTTCTGATAAGATATTGTCAATCACATATTGAAGCACAGTAGTCTGCATATCTGCAAAGTCTACCTATTTGCATACATTGTTCTGGATAAGAGGGACATCAACATATTTTTCTTGATGAGCTGGGCCCAGTTGATCAAAACTAATGACGTCGTTAGTTAACATAGTTAAAACTTTGATCATTAAATATGGCATATATGATAATATTTTTGTTGAAAAAATGTGAGTAGCTTTTGCATTTGCAAAAGCTACTCACATTTTTCCAGCAAAAATACCTCTGAATTAGATATTGTACTTACTAGAACAGTTAACATTTTGACCACTAACGAGCTCGTTAAGCTAACAATGCTTTGAACAACTGCGCCCAGGTGTTTTATGTCTCTTTCAACATTATTCAATTCATATCAAGATGATGAATGTGCAATAATGAAGACAGCAATGAAGCGCTGTATGCTCGTGCTAAATTTTGCAGGATTCGAACCGGCCTTGCGGACGTTCAAATATTTTTCTTACTGCTCAAAAAAACTTAAGCTGTGGGTACTTAGAAGTGCCTCAGCCATAGACTCCTAAGGAGCATAGCTCAAGATAAGAGAGGGTGTCCACATATTTTTCTTATTTCTCTACAAAAACATATTGTGGGTACTCATTAGAAGTGCCTCAGTGAGGTACTTCTCCCCCGGCATTTACCATATTGGACCTTATTACCACATATTCCCCTATAAGCGCACAGTCAAGCAATTCCCTAGTTTTCAGATCACAGCCAGTGTACTGTTTGTCTACTTCTTCTTAAAGGCAGATGTTGTGGGTACCCATAGAATTGACTTGTCTATGCAATTCAAATGAGTACCCACAACGTATGCTTTTATAAAGAAAATCGGAACAAATTCTTTAAACATCATCAAATAGGTCCTTTGCTAATCTTTTTTTTAAAAATTAACCTTGGTAGGCAGATACATATTTTACCAAAGGTTTTCCTAGTAATTTTGAAAAACCAAAGCGCACGGTGCATTAATTAGGTCAAATACAGTATTTTCATAAAGAAATAGGAAAAGTATCATTACTTCTGACTGAAAAAGTGCCACATTTGTTGCTATGAAATGAAAAAAAAATTAGAATCTCATCCGCTACAAATTCTGCTTGGCTCTTTATAATCTTCAGGCCAGCATACCCTGTAATACAACTGCCTAATTTCTTCAAAGTAAGTCTGAATGTTTGGGTTGTCAGTTTCCTCATCCATAACCAAGGTCATGGTCAAAAGTCCTTCGGCTTCCGACTCCACGAGCCTCAGGAACTGTTCGTCCTTCAGGTCTCGCACTTGTTTATTTCTAAGGTACTTCTGCGGGTAGCAAGGGTGGGCTTCATCGATCAGCTGCAAACAAATAAACAAAACTGTCGTGAAATCATAGCTCTGAACACAGCTCCAGATAAGAAGGGGTATCCACAAAATATTTTTTTTATTTCTCCATGAAAACATTATGTTAAGGGTGAGGACACCCAGATCAGCCTCACTTTTTCAGATAATGTTTTTTTGTTGTACTTTTCATCCAAAGAGTATTGATATTTTTCTTATTTCTCCACAAAAATATGTGGGTTGTGGGTACTTATTAGAAGCACCTTGCCAAGATGCTTTTAAAGGGGAATGCAATATAAATTGTAAGTATATCTTGGAGCAAAGTGCTTAACACACCATTTATTTTGATGTAAGAGTTTTCAAAATCGGCCTAGAAATAAGGAAGTTACGGTGGTTTGAATATATTCAAAATGGCTGTCATGGATGCCGTAGGCTTTGAGACGTCACACAGCCAAAATTATATATGCAAAACCAAATTATAAAGGTTTTTTAAGAATAATTTTGCTACAGACTTTTATAACCTTTTAATTCTCGTGACAAGCAATCATTTCCCTCAAAATAAACCAACTTTATGAGAATCACTACCTTTACGAAACGAATTTTATTTTTTATGAAACCTCATTAAATATTCAAAATGGCGGTGCCCATTCCACCAATGTTAAAATATTCAATTGTCTGTAACTTACTTAATTTTCCACCGATTTTGATCAAATTTGTGTCAAAATTCGTTGTTTGTAAAGTTCTTTACTCAAAAGCAAATACCTTTTATGGTTGCCTTCCCCTTTAATGAGTACTGAAAACACACATTTTCATCTGCCACCCATTCAGCATTTTTAGACACTAGACAGGTAGTAAAAGGTGTTTTAAGGTAAGTAAAGTGTCTCAATATTCTGGTAAATACATCAATGTTGATGAGTAAGGCTGGCTAATCAGAGCTGAAAAGATAATCGATTATCAGTCCTGCCATTGCAATCAATAATCGATTAGTAATCACTGAAGTATAGTCATAATTTTACCTGTCTGTCTGAGTATGACTCTTACCATATGTTGTACTTTACTGTATGTATTTGATCTGACAGGCCTGAGCAAACAGTGTAGACCCAGATGAGATGCCACAAATGCGGCGTCTCATCAAGGTCTACACTGTTTGCCACTCATCCAGCTTTTTTAAGACACAACATTGGGTAGCCAGTTGTACTTGGTCAAATTTTAGATTAAGTAAGGTAAGGAGTTGAGGTGTCTGAATACTAAGGGTAAATGCGGTAAAGTAAGAGACACAGAAATTAAATGATCGATTATTAGCAAGTCTGTAACGATAATCATTTATGTGGACTTTATCGAGCAATTAATCGATTATCCGATTAATTGTGCCAGCCTTATTGATGAGACATTTTTTTCTTCAAATTTAAATCAAAGCATATGTTGTGGGTACCCTCCTGGCCTATCTAAGATAAATGAAAGGGTTACACATCAAGAAGAAGAAGAAAAATAATATTTCATTACCTTTATGCCTTTCTTTGTAGGCTTGACATTCAATTTGGCTCTCTCAAAGTAAACTTGCCTCACCACTTGTCTGACTAGAGGATCATGGGATATCTGCATAGCAACCATGTGTCGTGCACCAAGTAAAACATCTTCTGGAGTAGGAAACTGCCTGAAATACAAAATGAAGAGATGTACATCACAGGTAAACCACACACAAAAAATTATTTCTAAACTTTGCAATGCTAGAAATGATGATGAATATATGGGAATGGCGGGATGCTTTTGAAATTTATTTTTGTGTCTGACAGTTTTTCAAAATCGGCACTTTTTTCATCATAAAGTATTGCTATTTTTCTTTCTCCACAAAAATGTTCCTACGGGCAATCATTAGAAGCATACTCACAATGTCTGTTTTCATGGAAAAATAGCAAAAAAAAATATTTAGAACACCCCTCTTATCTGAAGCTCTGAATCAAAACTGGCCCAAATGACTTTCAGCAAGAAATGTGGACAAATTAGAGCTGAATTAGAGGTTAGAGGTTATTAAAAAAAAAAAACATACCCAGACACAAATTCTTCAGCAAGCTGCTTGGGTTCCATGGGACACTGGTCAACCTCATGTCTCTGATAATTATCACGAATATTCTCACCAAACTGTTCTGGTCTGAGACCAAACCTCATAGCAATCTCATCTGGAAACACAAGAACAGATAAACAATTGACTGTTCTTCATGTAAAAAAACAATCAGAAAACTTAATCCTGTTACATACAAAAAGGCCTACTTTTAAAGAATACAAATATTATGGATGTGAAAAACAGGAATCCTCAGATTAAATTGTGAATACAGCCGACCCATGATGACTTGAACACTGATGGCTCGTTTACTACAAACTCATTTTTGAGACCCTACATAATTCTTCCTTTAGCTCAAGAAAACAAATATTTAGGGATATTTTCTTATTTTATCATGAAATGGTATGTTGTGTGAACTCATTAGAATTGCCTCATCAAGGCAATTCTAATGAGTACACTCAACATACCATTATTGTATAGATTAAAAAGACTTTCCTAAATTATCACCATTTGCTTCCTCACCTAGCTCCATGATTAACTGTCAGTGACTCAAACTATGCATGTCTCGAATAAATTTCCATGGTCCCAAAGATGTTTAAGTCATTGAGGTTTTACTGTATATTTGCCTGCTAGACATAGGGTCAATTACACTGACATAATTATTCAAGGGTACTGAAAACACTGTTTTTCACATGAGAGATAACTTTTGTGACTTCTGTTTGCTTTCCTGCACACCAAATCTCTTTTGAAATGTGGTTTACTCTAAAGGGAAAGAACTGGCACAAAGTCTTTCCTTTCAGATTAGATAAGGGAGGCAAACAAATTCTGACAGAGTTGTCTCCCCTGAAAGTGTATCCACTCCCCCTAAGTTATAATTACACTCAATTCAATATTAATTTTCCATATCCTTCAAGTAATTAATATCCGAAGGACATTATGAAATTCACAAATTATATTTTTATTCTAGTTTTACTTTATTTGGAAGACGTTTAAAATATTTGGCTTCTTTTCCTGGAAAACTAAGCACTACAGTCCGTTTCAATCATCATCTATAGCTCCAGAGAAGAAGGGGTATCAGGTAAATATTCAGAGGAATTGTTAAGGAGGAGTATTTGATGATAATTCTGGGATAAAAATTCTCCAGCTTTCCATAAAAACATATGTTGTGGGTACTCATTAGAAGCGCCTTGTAGAGTACCCACAACATACTTTTTTATGGAGAAATTAGAAAAATTATCCCATAATTATCATTAAATACTCCACCTTAACAATTCCTCTGATATCTTTTTATTTCTGCACAAAAACATACATTGTGGATACTCATTAGAAGCGCCTCAAGGAGGTGCTTCTAATGAGTGCCCACAGCGTAAGTTTTTGTGCAAGTTTTTGTGCAAAAATAAGAAAAATATGAATACTTTTGGCTGAAAATGGAGGTATGATCATCTCCCAAAAATAGGTGCTTCTCCTCGTAAACACAGCATATATTGGAGAAAACTGACAAGAATTCCAGGGAAGGCGGTGAGCTTGAATGCTGGGTGGTTGCAAATATTGATGCCTGGATAATCAGATGAAAAACTGGACGCAGATGCTTGCTTAAGCAGACATGACACAAATATTGGCACTTTTTGGTGAGAAAGAGTGTCTAAACTATGGCACATTTTGAAAACAAAAAGTGTCCCATCTAGAACTACAGCAATTCTTAACCCGACTCTTCTACCATAAAAATTTGGACCAGTCTATTTCCAATAACATAGTATGTGGTTAGTTTTTATTATAACTATGTTTTATAGAAATTCCTGTATGTAATGTAAACAGTGTAGACCCTGATCAGACACCACATTATGCAACATCTGATCTGGGTCTGCACTGTTTGTCAAATACCCTTTTGGGGGGTTTCTCTGCTTCTGATGATAAGTTCAGGTTTAACAACGCTTCAACCCATGAGGGTCATTTGCATCAAAATGTTAATTTGGTTTGGTATTAAAATGGCTATATTTGTTGGTGTTAAAGTTTTACAGCCCAGTCAACCCAATGGGGTCATGTCGAGCGTGGTCAGTTTACCTAACCACACATTTATTGGGCAGGCTTAGTCCTCTGCGGTTAACCAATATTGTGCACATTCTTTTGCCAGAAACTGATAACTGTCCTTCTTGAATCAGCGGAAGGGAGAGAATGACCGTAGAAAATATTTCATGATCAATCTCCATGAAAGAATGTTGTCAACCTCGGTGGGGGTTGAACCCGCGACCTCCTGGTCTCCAGTCGGACGGCACATCCAACTGAGCATCCGAGGCCGGCATAAAAAGGCTATAATAGTAACTAGTCGTTTCCAAACTAAAATGGGTTAAACATAGATTACCTAATTTGTTTTTCACACAAATGGTGTAGCCGGACTTTCTTGAAGCCTGCTTGATTGTCTCCTGATGTTCCTTCTCTTCTTCTGTTCCTTCTTCTCCTTCTTTCTCTCTTTCTTCTTCATTCTTCTTAGCTTTTTCAGAATTTCTCATCTTGACAATGTCATTACCATAATACAGCAAGAAATGGTTGTAGACATCTCGTAGCTCTTCCAAACTCTCAACTTTCCTTACTCTGTAGAAAAAGAAAATAAGAACTATAGCTCTCAATAAAGATTTTTTTTCTTAGCCAGAAAGTACCGGCCCCAAGGTTATAAATCTTTTTTCATGCTCAACTCAGCTGAGCATGAAATTTTCTCCGCTAATAAATATGAAAATGCCAACAATAGCATTTATTAGCAGAGAAATTTTCATGCTCAGCTATGTTTAGCAAGAAAGAATTTGGCATTGTTAATAATTTGAGATTTATTAGCATGAAAAATTTCATGCTCAGTTGAGTTGAGCATGAAAAAAGTTTTATAACCTCGAGAACAGATATTTTCTTATTTCTCACCAAAAAAAAACATTCTGTTGTGGTACTCATTAGATGCACTTCATTAAGGCACTTCTAATGAGTATCCACATTTCCAATGAAAAAACATACCCCCGGCCACAGCTATCAGAGGTATGTTGAACAGATTCTGTAGATGAAAATTTTCCCTTAGTATTGCATGAGAGCGATGGGCAAAAGAAATAAATCTCAGCATCTTTGTTTTCTCTTACACAAAATACTTCACCATTGTGAAGGCGTATACAAAATTTGAAGAATGGCTCTAATAACAGGTGAGAAATTTGTGATGGATTTTAGTGAGAAAAATGGACACATAAAGGGTATGATAAGCAGGTGAATGCTGATTCCAGGCCTCCTAGTGGCCCACTTTGAAAATATAGGTTTTTATGTAGGTTCTTCTTACTCAAAATATAGGTTATTTACAGGTTTTTCAATAAAAAATATAGGTTAAAAAAAAGGTTCTTCCAAACTCACATAGAGATTTAAAACTGAAGAAAAAATATTTGATGAATTTTTGCACCACAATTATTCAGATAAAGTTGATCTGAATTTTACATAGTCCGAGCGAGCGAAGCGAGCAAGGAAAAAAATACAATTTCTTGACAGTTTTCATCACTTTTTTGGGACTAAAAAGTAAAAATAGTAGGGCATTTTGAAGAAAAGTTAGGGTTGAGTCGCGAGAAGGTTCAAAAAGTGAAAAATATAGGTTTTTTCATGAAAATACAGGCTTTTTATAGGTTTTATGAACAAAATAAAGGTTTTATAGGTTTGACACAAAATTATAGGTTATTATAGGTTTTATAGGTTTCGCTAGGAGGCCTGTGATTCTGTCTTACATAATACAACAAGTCGAACACAAGTTTAGTACAAACTTTCAAAATCCGAAGTGCAGTAGTTCCTGAGAAATCTTTGACACAAATTTCCCTATGTCTTACATTTGAGTGACAGATGAGAAAAGGAATAAGCAGAAAGAGAAGCAAAATAAATCACAATATCTTGGTTTTCTTTTACACGATAGACTTCAAGCCTCTGTATGTGTATACAAAATTTGAAGTGTATAACTTTCACAATCAAATGGAGTAGGTGAACCGGAAAGTACAGAGTGGCATAATTTATTCCCGTAATTACCCGTCTCACGTTGACCCTGGATTTGTCCAATATTAAAAGTATTAAAAGTACATTGACACGACAGGAAACAGTCTTCGTTGTATAGGTATTTTCATTTCCTGATAGCTCTCATAGGACCCGAGAAATCTGTGACAAAGAGTTTTATTGGAGAGTAAGAAAAATGGACAGATATAAGGAATGATAAGCAAGAGGACGCTGATTCTCTCTTACAAAATACAAACAGTCATACTCAAAGTTTGTACCAAATTTCAAAATCCTAGGAGAAGCAGATCGTGTGAAATTTTTGACACAAATTTACCTATGCATTACATTGGAGTGAGAGATGGAAAAAAAGAAAAAAAGTGGGTGTGGCATCTTAATTTATTCAGTATAACAAGGGTTAAGTTCCAGAATCTTATTGGGGTCTGAGTTCTGCTCGTACAAGGTGTCAGACTACTAGGATAAATAAAATATCAAACATTCTGCTTATTGATCTTACTTGTCTATATCTTCTTCCGTTAAAGTTCTGACATTAAGTTCCAGAATCTTGTCGGGGTCCGAGTTCTGCTCGTACTGATAATTCTGCATCCGCTCAAACAGTCGTATCAGATTCATTTTCCTCGTTCTTAACTGGGTCCACTGTTAAAATATAATAATAATCTGTGTCAACAGGGGACTTTGTTAAGGAGTATTTGGTGATAATTCTGGGATATTGTTTTCTTATATCTTCATAAAAAAAAAAACATATGTTGTGGGTATACATAAGATTCTAATGGGTACACATAATTTGTTTTTTAAGGAGAATTTGCAAAAATTATCCCAGAATTATAATCAAATAAGCCTCCTTAACAAGTTCTCTCTGTGTCAAAGATATTTGTAAGAAGAACATATTTGATATTTAAGTAATACATGTCTGGCACGCAACTCCTGATTGAATGTGTTGGGGTTTAATGTCATGTCAACCCTTGTGGGATATTTTGTGTCGTCTCCCAGAGAAAAGGAGAAATGAGATAGAAAAGATAGTAGAGAAGATGAAAGAGTAGGACAGAGGAGAAAGGAAAATGAATGAAAGTGAAGAAACAGAATAAAATAACATTCCCCCTCCACCCTTACCTGCTGCAAGGATGGCCAATATCAGTTGGACGCCCCGGTGACGTAAGATACATGACACCTTTGCCTCACCCAACCACCCCCTCGCAACTCCTGAAATTTAACCCTTAAAGTCCCAATTAAAACTGCAGTAAACATTTAAATTTTTTAATTACTTTTCAGAGAAAATAAGGCTTGAGATTTCATGTGAATTATCTGCTAGGACAACAATCCATATGAAATGTTAAGCCTTACTTTTTCTGAAAAAATAATAACTAGAAATGTGTTTGTAAAAAAACTATACCCCAAAAATTGATGCCTGTCCATACAAAATATCAAAGTTGGAAAAGGGCATAACTCTGACAAAATTAATTCAATTTTTTTTTCAAAAGTTAATCTAGTAATCTACTCCTCAGCCCCAATAAGTTCACCAAGTTTCAAAGCCCTAGCTCAAAAAGTTAACAAAATATCTTACTTATAAGAAAAGCATGACAATGGTATGGACAGATGGATGGACAGACAAACATCCCAAACTCAATATGCCCCCTAACTTCTATGACATTGGGGGCATAATAAAAATAAAAAAAAAAAAAAACTGTCATCTGCTACTAAACTGCTTTGCAAGATTTTTTTTTTCTTCTGGTCTTCTTACCTTCTCATCAAAATGCCACACTTTCCAGAGATCATTGATATCCAGTTCTGGTTCCACATACTCTTTCCTGTAGAATGCTATGAAGGGGACCTGGAAAAGACATACCCACATATAATCCCTGTCTTCATTCATTTAGGCTGCCAAGGGAAATATATCCACAAGGAATCTTTGCCTCACTTCTCTATAACCAATTTTAGACTGAATAATCTCACCCAACACTATATATTGGAAGAGTTCAATTTCAATTTTAGGCAGGTCAGGGCCCCGGTTAGGCTTTATGATTTAGACATTCTTAGAGAAAAATGGCTAAACTATTTGCAAACAGTGGAGACCCTGATCAGATGCCACAGAATGTGGCATATGATCTGGGTCTGCACTGTTTTCCAATTATCCTTTTGGGTATCTGGTAGCAAATAAAGGTAGCCCCCGATTTTGAAAAGTTTCCTGTCTCCAAAAGTTGTCTCCCTTTGCACAAAAATCTTTCAGGCAAATAAATTCAACTTAAATCACTATCACGCCATGATAAAAGGAGCTTTTGTAACAGCAGGGCACCAAATCTTTGCTGCTTCCCAATACAATAGCTCCAGATATCAGGCAAACACTTTTCTTATTTCTCCACAAAAGCATATGTTGTGGGTACTTAGTAAGGCCCTTCCACAACATACATTTTTAGGAGGAAATAAGAAATATCTCAACAAATTCTGGTCGAAAAAAGTACATCCAAATAGTGGAAAATCTATGACTAATCTGAAGCTGGAACCTTTTGGAGAAGTTTGAGATAGTATACTACTATTTTGTCACCAAACATTTTTCGCGAAAATAAAAAAAAAAAAAAAAAAAAAAAAAGGGTATCATAAAAATTATGCGGAAAACCGATTCAGGCAACTGATGTAGGCAATGATCAAGCTACCGAAGTTATACAGTGGTTACAAAAACATACTCCCAGATCCTCATATTTTTGGTCAAGTACTGGCTTCTTCAAGACAAATGGGTACACTTCCAGGGGACTCAACTGCGTCAAAATTGTTTTGCCTTCCTTCTGAAATGGGGTAAAAATTCTATCCTTTTAATGCGGACCCCTTTCCAGCATGCAGGAAAGCAAAAAAGAAGTCACAAATGTTATATACAGTTGACTCTCTTTATCTCGACCTCGCTTATCTCGAATAACCGCTTATCTCGAAGTGAAAATCTGGTCCCTGCCTAAAGATGAAAATCTAACAACAGGTAACAAAATATTGTGGAAAAGAAGAGAGATTGCTCCTTTTCCAAAGGAGCAATTTCTCCTTTTTTCCACAATATTTTCAATATATCTCAAATTCCAAGAGTCAAATTACACATATGTTTGTTAAATGTGGTTGTTCGATTTATTTTTTCCTCAATTCTGATATGTCGAGGTACGAATATCTCGAAGTATTTCAGAGAATCCCTTGGAATTCGACATAATGAGAGATGACTGTACTTGATAAAAGATGGTGGAAAATCAAACAAGTGTATCCAGTCCCCTTTATGAGGACTGAAATCCTACTTACGGAATACTTTACATGACCATACACTGTTTCTGTTTCACGAACTTTTTATCATAATTCCTTCTAACTTACGATCATCCTGAAATGTCTCAAATATTGTTAACAGGACAATATAAAATGCTAACGTCTAGCAATATAACAAACCTCTAAATGTTTGTTCCTCATGAAGTCTATTGCTTTTCTGATTTTCCCCACCATATTTGGTCCTTTCTTGTAGTACCCATACTGACCATGACCACTTTCATGCTCCAGAAATGTCTGCAAAATATTTTGGCATACATATTACACCACAACCTTTTTATAAAACTATTGCTTGGATCCAAAACAAAAACCATGTTAGCTAAACCATGTTGTATTCAAACAAAAATATAAAGATTAAATAGAAAAAAATGACCATTAAAGGTCATCTTTCTATATAATCCATACATTTTTGTTTGGCTACATCAGTGTCCAAACAAAATGTATCGATTATATAGAAATATTACCATGAATGGCCATATTTTCTATACAATCTATACATTTTTCTTTGGATGGAACACCTTTTTGTGACATTTTTTTTTTGCGATTTTCATTTAAAAAGCATGTTTAAGAGAAGCCTAGTTTCAGGAAAACAGAGCCTCATTAATTGGTAACATTATTTAAAAGATTATGTTTATAAGAAGAGAAATACACATAAGCAGTGACTGACTTCAGTTGAGTTGAGGTTTTATGGCCCAGTCAACCCATTGGGGTCATGTCAAACTGGTCAGTTTACCCTACCTACCTTTCCTGGGCAGGCTTAGTCCTCTAAGCAGTTAACCAGTATTTGTGCACATTCTTTCGCAAGCAGCGTTATCACTTAAAACTGTATGTGTCTTCATCTGCTATCTGATCTCTGCAACTTCTGAAAATATACCTTCAAACATGTGCACCCAACAAAGATTCAGAACAGCCTGCATTTTGGGCAGTCTGAACAGAACCTTCCACAGCTGTTATTGCATACGCGAATAGCAATGTTTCAGGCCCATGTGTGCAGTCTCACCAGAATCTTTGCTGTTTGCTCACGTAAGTGGTAGGTCAAAGAACTAAACGTGTGGCCTTGCTAAGGGGCTTGGCATATGTATTGACAGACTGACTTTGAAGGAAAGTCAAAGAGCTTTTTTCTTGTGAAGCAGTTCAAACGTATACAAAAAGCAAAACCAACGCAGCCTACCTGTAGAGACACAGGTGGAGAATTGAAGGCATATTTGTAGATCCATTCGGCTTCCTCTTCAATTTCTGCATCTTCAGCTTCTTTCACAGGGATCGCTCGCAACTAAAACATTAATGATTATAAATCTTGATACTGTTACAATTTGGATCAATCTGGCGCGCCAGTTGCTCCTACTAAAACATCAATAACAAAATCAGATGAAATATTACACACATTGCTATCTGTTATAACAGTCAGTCGACATGTGCCTAACACTGTTACGACCTGTCCAAAAAGAGGTTGATTAAAATGTATATCTAGAACTTTGGTTTAATGGCCCAGTCAACACTATTAAGGTCATGTTGAGTCAGTAAGGTCACTTTGAGCCAGACAGTTTACTTAACCACACTTTCCCTGAGCAGGCTTTGTCCTTAAAGCGGTTAACCAGTACTTGTGCACATTCTTTCGCCAGAAACTCACAACTGCACTTCTTAAATCAGCAGGCGGGAATGACACTAGAAATTATTTCTTGATCAATCCAGCAGGAATCGAACCTGCGACCTTCTGATCACCAGTTGGACATGCATCCAACTCAAGGTTATCACCTGAATGGACATGTTCAAAATTTAGGATAAATATGAAAGGAGTACGCTATCCAATTAATAAGAGTAATTAGCCCTTGTCATGCTGAACCCGGACATACCCTGCCTTTGCAAACAGTGTAGATCCAGATCAGTTGGCTTCTGAAGAAGCCAACTGATCTGGATCTGCACTGTTTGCCATTAAGTATGTGAATTTATATCAACCATCCAGATCAAGTAATTTGATTGGCTGAAAACTAGAAATGGGAGTGGCATCTTCATTTATTCAGCAGGACAAAGGTTAGTAATAAATTGTTTTACCTGGAATCTTTCTGGTAAATCTTCAGTTCTGATGATATTGTCCTTGTCTGTGAGGTAAGCTCTTGCTAAAGCTTCTGGTTCATACTGAAAAAAGAGAATATGACGATATTTTGAGGGTTGATCGCAAGACTGTAGCAAGTCAGATGGTTATTTTTCCCAATACTTAATCTCCTCACCATTTGTAAACAATGCAGAACCTAAATCTGCATTGTTTACAAAGGGGTCAAAGTTGCCCCTAAACAAAGGTTTCAAAAATATGTTTGAGTAACTACAGTCTTGCGCTCAATCCTCGATTTGGCGTTTTATGTCTCTTTCAACATTATTTAACCCTTAAAATGCCAAGAAAACCTGCATCTGAAAATGTCGTCTGTTTATGTCATCTGCTGAATATTCTTGCAAACTTTTCAAACCTATTTTTGCATACAAGCAAACAGTGTGGACCCTGATTAGACTGCTCCTGGAGAAGCAGTCTGATCTGGGTCCACATTGTTCACAGGCAGATGACAAGCCGACGACAATTGTTGTGATTGGCAGTTTAAGGGCTAAGTCACACTGAGATGATGGACGGATGAAAATGAAAGGCTCTGCTTTATGAAGTGCTGTACAGTCATGAGCTGATTTACACCTTCAGTGGGATTTGATACGGGGACCTTGTGATCTAAAGTTAGGAGCCTAAGCACTTCGAGGGTTGAGCGCAAAACTGGCGTAAGTCAGATGCTTGTTTTTTCCCAAACCTAATCTCCTCACCATGAAGGGGTTATGAAGATTACAACATTTCTTTCTGTAAACAATGAAAATTTAGGTGCCATTGCTCGTATGAGCAATGGCACCTAAATTTGCATTGTTTACAAAGGGGTCCAAATTGCCCCTAAACAAGGGTTTCAAAAATATGTTTGAGTTACCATAGTCTTGCGCTCAACCCTCGACTTGGCCACCCGGAGGAAGAGAATAACATACTAAAAAACAAGAGGACCATGATGGTCCTATATCGCTCACCTGAGCAACAGCTTTGCATACTTACTGTTGATGTTTCAGCCAAGTTCACTGTTCTAAGATTTTTGTACAAATTTTATAGCCCTGCTCCCCAGCGGCCAAGTTTTTTTTTCAAGCATCATGGTGGCTTGAACTGAATCTTGAATGAGGATCACCAAAGGAACAATTCTGCCAAGTTATATTGAAATCGGCCCAGTGGTTTCTGACAAAAAGATTTTTAAAACGTTTTATATAGCTATATAGGGAAAATAAGCCCCACCCCCTAACGGCCATGTTTTTTGACGAATCATGACTGCTTGAACAAACTTGGTAGAGGGTCACCATAGGAACATTCCTGTCAAGTTATATTGAAATCGGTTCAGTGGTTTCTGACAAGAAGATTTTTAAGGTTTTCTATTTAGATATATTGGGAAAATAAGCCCCACCCCTAGCAGCCATGTTTTTTGACAAATCATGATTGCTTGAACAATCTTGGTAGAGGGTCACCAAAGCAACATTCCTGCAGAAACTGACAACTGCCCTTCTTGAATCAGCAGAAGGGAGAGAATGACCGTAGAAAATATTTCATGATCAATCTCCACGAAAGAATGTTGCCGACCTCGGCGGGGTTTGAACCAGCGACCTCCTGGTCTCCAGTCGGACGGTGCATCCAACTGAGCCACCGAGGCCGTGAACAATCTTGGTAGAGGATCACCAAAGGAACATTTCTGCAAAATTATACTGAAATCGGTCCAGTGGTTTCTGACAAGAAGATTTTTTAAGTTTTTAGTTAAAAAATCTATTTTTAGCTCCTGTGACCTAGATATGCAATGGACCGGAACCATTTGAACAACTTTGAAAGAGGATCAACCAAGGATCATTCCTGTGAAGTTTGGTCAAAATCCAATCAGTGGTTTAGGAGGAGATGTTGTTTAAAGATTGTGAACGGACGGACGGACAGACAGACAGACAACGACGACAGATGGTGAGTGATCACAATAGCTCACCTTGAGCCTTCGGCTCAGGTGAGCTAAAAACACAAATCAAGAACTGTCATATGATAGCACAATGCACCTGCATTGGAGCATTGGAGCTTAGTAAACTTTCACCAGAATGTTTAACATAAAATTTCTAAGTCCATGACCTTTACCTCAATGCCAGTCAGTGAGGTTGGGCTTATACCTGATACGGGCCAATACCTAACATCAATCAGTGAATCATCTTACATATATAGGCCTTCAAGAGGCTTAGATCTTTAGAATCTCTAACTAAAAACTTCAATGTAATCTTAGTCCATGACCTTCACTTCTAGGTCAATGATGGGGAATAACTTAAACCGGCTAAAACTTCTGACCAGTTTCTAACAAGTCTAAGTATCAATTACCATAAAAACTCTAAGTGTTGGGACAGTCAGGTCTTTGCAAACAGTGTAGACCCAAAAAAAACATCACGGAATGTGCATCAATATTTTAAACATGTCAACAAGGAGAAGAATAGACTATTTCCAATTTTAGGACAGATATGGTAAGTAGATAAGGTGTCCTAATAATTAGGGTGAATACGGTAAATACATTAAGGCATTCAGGAAATACTGGTATACACCTGTAGAAAACTTCTCAACAGAAAAATTTAAAGGTAAAACTTAGATGTCTGTGGCCTTGACCTGAAGGGGAGGGCCTTCACAGGATTAAATACTAGACCAGTATCTAACATCAGTCCAAGTATAATCTTCATATATTCAGGCATTCTAGAGATAGAGATCTTTAGAAAAACTTAACATCAAATTTCTAAGCATGTGACCTTGACATTGACTTCAAGGTCATCAAGTGGGATGGCTGGTACTGTGAATATTTGAATGAGGGCATCATGGTATAAATGAAAAGAAGAAATAAAGAGATTTGCTTTTTTTACTTCCATTTTCAATTTTTACTCATAGATTTTTAACTTACAGAAGCAGTAGTTTTGACTCGTTTCTGTCGAACTTTTTTCGTCCTTGGCCTTCCCTCAGTGCCCTCTTCTCCCTCTATCTCTGCATCTTCGTCCACATACTACAAAAATAAACCAATAAAGAAAGTATGTTATAGATGATGATTTGATATCTTATATCTCTTTCAATAGTATTATACAGACATTAATTCAACTGCATATGACAAAGACCCCAAGGTCACAGAACTGCCCACCAAACCACTTTCCGGTACACCTTTAACCCATTGTAGTCAGGAGACCGTAAAAGGGTAATTGGCAAACAGTGCAGACCCAGATCAGATGCCGCAGAACGCGGCGTCTGATAAGGGTCTCCACTGTTTGCAAATAGTTTAGCCATTTTTCTCTAGGAATATGTAAATATCATAGACAGGTGTACTTAAAATTGAAATTGGACTCTTCCAATATATAGTGTGGGAGAGTCTATTCAATATACAATGGGTTAACAAGCTTTAATAGAAAAGTTACCTTGCTAAAAACAAGTGCATATTTACGGCATAGTTCCAGATAACCGGTATCCTATGAATATTTTTTTTTTAAGGAAAACATATGTTGTGACTACACATTAGAAGCACCTCAATGAGGTGCTTCTAATGAGTACCCATAACATACATTTTCATGGAGGAACAAAAAAATATTATCAATGGAAAGGATTTCGCCTGGCTTCTGCCCTATGGTCTGTAACCCATTTTAGATTAAAGGACCCCCCCCACCCCTGCACACCACCCCCCCCCCCCCCCACACACACACACACACACTTTCCACACAACCCCTGCCCCTATATACTGAAAGAGTCAAATTTCATTTTAAGGCATTTTGCAGTGTCTGATCTGTGTCTGCACTGTTTGCCAATTACCCTTTTGGGAGTCTCCAGACTAAAATGGGTTAACAGTTAACTTAATGGGATCGGGGATCTGAAGCTGCCTTTACTGACAGGTGGACTTTACTGACAGACTGTCTTTTTCACAGGTTCGACTATGTAGATTACCTCATCAAATTCTTCTTCAGACTCATCCTCACCATAATCTTTAAACTCTTCATAATCAAAATCAACACCAAAGATATCTTGAGCTTCCTGGAGCAGACTGAAATACAGCAAAATGTCCATCGTTAAGTATGATGTTGAATAATTTTGCAGATGGCAAGGTAGGGGCATCTATCCCATAGCAACAGATAAGGCTCTTTTTTCATCCGAAAAATGCTGATATTGTTCTTATTTCTGAATGAAAGCATATGTTGTTGGTACTCATTAGAAGCACCTCACCGAGGCGCTTCTAATGAGTACCCACAACATATGTTTTCATTCAGAAATAAGAAAAATATCATGTGAACACCCCCTCTTATCTGTAGCTATGCTATCCTTTTTTTTTTTTTTTTTTTTTTTTTTTTGAGTGTGAAAAAATGAGCTTGATACTGTGTGCAAATTACTTCACAACTTTAAGCTACTGGACCTAAATAACAGTCTTTTTTTTTTTTTTTTTTTTTTTCAGAAGAAGGATTTGACATTTCAATAAAACTGTTTCCTTAAGATAATTTGCATGAAATGTCAATCCCTATTTTCTGGGAAAATATGAGGAAAAACTATCATCAATGCTGCTTGCTGATTTTTCTTAGATTAAGCATCTTATGCTAGCTGTCTCCTATAAAGCAACTAATTTACAAGAAATGTCCAGCCCATTTTCAGGGGTAAATAAAAAATTAATTATGTCATATGCTAATCTTTAAATTCAGCACATTACAAAGGATCTTTTAATTTCATATGTGCCATACAAGACACATTTTCTGAAGTCTCAGCATACTGTAGCAATATACCGCTGTAAAGTAAAAGGTTTTCCTTGCAGTTTTCTGCAACTACAGACATTTATCAGGGTCTTCACCATAGCTCTATATAAATCCAACTCAGCTAATTCAGAGCTATCTGACTGGTCGCCAGCAGATTAAAAATGACATTTATACTTTAATAAATCCACTGAGCAGGAATCTTGGCTATTTTTCTTATTTATCAATACAAACATATGTAGTGGGTACTCATTAGAAGCACCTCCCTGAGGCACTTCTAATGAGTACCCACAACTTACGTTTGTATTGAGAAATAAGAAAATTATTATGTGAGTATTCCCCCTTTCCTAGAGCTGTGCAACTAATAATTAATTTAATAATTAGTCTTTAAAGTAACTTCAGGCATATATTAATCCAAATAAATAATTTTGACATAAAAGGATGGTCTTGTGAATAAATGGAAAAGTGAAATTTCATGCTTAAAACCGAAGTTCTCAATCCTGAAATCAGGATTAATCCTGAAGTTTCCCATCCCTGTTATTCAACTCATATTTTAATGTAAACATAAAAGAGTTGGAATAACAAGAAATTAATCTATCTTTGTGGATTGTATATGGCTGTGTAAATATAGCTAATTACTCACAAACTTAACATAAAGTCCTTCATCAATTCCCCAGGCTTTTTTCCAGTTCATGAATGATTTGCTAGCATTTACAAAACACCATCTTAGCTGGTATATTTTCATCCAAAATCAATTTACCTGGAGTCTGACTATAAACAACAGATCTAGGTACATTTTCTGATGTTGTGGCTTGTATGTTTTTTAAATTAACACAGAATACAGTTCCTCGCTGGAACATAGCTCTTGATAAGATGCTTTTTTCAATCCAAAAGTATTTAATATTTTTCTTATTTCTCCACAAATACACATGTTGTGAGTACTCATTAGAAGCACCTTAATGAGACACTTAATGAGTACCCACAACATATGTTTTCTTGGAGAAATAAGAAAAATATTAGCCTTAAACCCACTCATCTAGACCTATGCTGAGATGTTAAAGGATAACATTGTGTATCATAATATTCCAATTTAAAGCAATATTCAACAATACTAGTCCAATAACCATATATAGTCGAAACAAAAACAGAGACAGAACAGAAATTGCATGGTCAGTACCTTAGATTCTCAGGGGTATTTTGGTGAATGGAAGAAACCAATAAAAGTGAGCTGAAGCCAGCTTTTGTTTCTCTCATGGACCAAACTACAACTGAGATTTAAAGCATAAACCATGCAATTCATTTATCAAGCAACTTCTACATAAACTCTTTTTTTTCGGAAATAACAAAATAAAAATAATCATGAAAAGGACTTAACCTCTATCACTTTGTGCCGCCTATGAATTTTGCTTTATTGCTGTACAGACCTTCAGCCACATCATATAAAAAGTTTCTCTCTTGACGAACCATTTGGTTTGGGTTTTTTATCTGCTTTTACCAAAGCTCCAACTCATTATGAACTTTTACTTCTGATTGAGATGGCAAAAGACACTGTGCACAGTGTGATGCTTTGATACAATAAAATCCTAATTTTGAATGGTACATAACCAGTTCTGAGGATCATTTAAATATTTCAATCTAGCACTTATCTTTTTCTGCTATTTTCAGAATGTTATGAAAATGAACGTGACTTTTCATTAAGCAAAAGTGGCAGAATGTGTTTGAAATTAGTTCCATACCCATTAGGATAGTATCACTGGAAAATATTACGCTAGTAGGCTGTGTGTACATTTGTATAGCAGAGCTGGAAATTGTATGATAATAAGAATATGCTGTCATACAAAATACTATCAACATGAAAATTAACCCTTGCCATGCTGAATAAATTAAGATGACACATCAACTTCTAAATGTTTAGACAATCAGATTACTTGATCTAGGTTGTTGATACAAATTTACATACTTAATGAATGCTGTGCAAATCCAGATGAAGCCAACTGATCTGATTTGTTTGTGTTTACGGCCCAGTCAACCCAATGAGGTCATGTTGAGCGTGGTCAGTTTACCTAACCACACGTTTACTGGGCAGGCTTTGTCCTCTAAGCGGTTAACCAGTATATCCAACTGATCTGAATCTATCCCGCATAGGTGGATTCAGCAGGACCAGGGTTAAAACAAAATATAAATAACAATTATAAACAGAACAATTTATACTTTGAAACCTTTTTAAGCGCCTGAAAAAGAAGAATACTAACACCACTGTGCCACCATATAAACACAATTGAAACCCGTTACCTTGACCTCACTTATCATGAATAACTGCTTATCTTGAAGTGAAAATCTGGTCCCTATTTTATTTTTAACATTGAAATCTAACAACGGATAACAAAATATTGTTGAAACGAGGAGGAATTGCTCCTTATGAGCAATTTCTCCTCTTTTCCACAATATTTTCAATATATCTGTAACTTCAGGAGGCAAATTACTTATTCATTTGTCAAAAGTGGTTGTTTGACTTATTGACTTCCTCAGTTCCAGAACTCTGATATGTCGAGGTACGGATATCTCGAAGTGTTTCAAAGAGACCCTTGGAATTCGAGATAATGAGAGTTGACTGTATTTCTAAGAGATAGTCTAATCCAACTCAAGACACTATCTCAAATATTTACCTTTTCCAGGTAAGTTTTTACAGCTTCTAATCAAAGGTCCAGATAAGGCGCTTTTTCCAACCTAAAAGTACTAATATTTCTCTTATTTCTACACACAGCATATCTTGTAGGTACTCATTAGAAGTGCCTCCATGAGGCACAACATATGCAGCACATAAAGATTTCTGTGAGATGGTGTCTAATACAACTCATGACATTATCCTATTTTTTTTTCTTATTTTTTTTTCACATAACTTTTTTAAGTTTCTAATATTTTTGTCCTGATGGGTTTTTTTTTCTCCCTGTGAAAAAGCTGATAATAGGCTAGGGAATTCATTTTGAAAATAAGCAATACCACTGTGATATGAGATCAGATGATTCAAAGATTCTGTCAATCATAAATTAGTCCTTCCACTCCAGTGCCATTCAAAATTGTAGCATACAACATTCTAAAATATCATTTTTCTTTTGTTTGTTTGTGTTGATGTTTTATGGCCAACCCAATGGAGTCATGTCAAGTACGGTCAGTTTACCTAACCACACGTTTATTGGGCAGGCTTAGTCCTCTAAGCGGCTAACCAGCACTGTGCACATTCTTTCGCCAGAAACTGACAACTGCCATTCTTGAATCAGCAGAAGGGAGAGAATGACCGTAGAAAATATTTCATGATCAACCTCCATGAAAGAATGTTGCTGACCTCGGCGGGGGTTGAACCTGTAACCTCCTGGTCTCGTCGGATGACCCATCCAACTGAGCCATCAAGGCCGGCTTTTTTTTTTTTTTTTTTTTTTTCTTTTTCTTTACAAGGCTAGGCACTTCGAAATTAATAAGTATCAACAACTATTTTTTCATCAGGAACTAAATCTGCTGATAGTGGTGTCATACCTACCAACACTTGTCATTATTATACACTTGTTACACATTCGTGTAAAGAATGACTAAGTCACTGAACCAGGTCATTTGTCATAAAATGATATGTGTTGTTTGAGTCCTTTTTAGGAAAAAGTGTATGTCAGGTTAAACGATTGTAGGTAAAAAACAATGGCCTTATCTGAAGGCCCTTATTTCTTATAGCATGGCTTGATCATAAAAATTACTTACGAGTCAGCATGAATAATGTGCTTTTTCTTCTTCTTGCTTTTAATTGGCTGGCCATCATCATCCACAATGAAGTCATCAATATCTGAAAGACAGACATATGAACATTCAATGAGCCACGAAAAAGAAAGGTTTATTCAGATTTACTGTGAACGCATTCTGTCAGATCTACACGTAGAAGGTCCATAGCTCTATAGGTAAGTGAGAAATTCAGATAAATATTCAGATAAATATTTTTCTTATTTCTCCACGAAAACATTTATAGTGGGTAGTCAGATAAATGATTTATCCAATGTCAAATGATTTTTTACTGTCTACTGTTTATTGATTAAGGATGCATAACCAATTCTGATAAGGACATTGTCATTAAGCTAATCAGTTCATCAATCAAAGCATTATCAGCACTTATTTGTTTATATTTAGTACACTTCAGGACGGAACAAAAAAAAAAAAACAGTTAATTTCAGGGAGAATCTGCTTCACCTGACGGGCTTGACAGGACAAGTCATGCCAGACAGGGCAACAACTTGGCCCTTTTCACCTTGCGGTCTTTCTGATTGACTGTGTTAGGGTTTTAGGACACGTCAACCCGTGTGGGTCATTTGTGTCATCTCCCTGAGAAAGGGAGAAAATAGATAGAAGAGATAGCAGAAGAGATGAAAGAAAGGGACAGGGAAGAAAGAGGAACAGGAACAAAAGTGAAGAAACAGAAGAAATAAAAACCTTTCCCCTCAACCCCTACCTCCTACAAGGATAGCAGGCCTTGCCCAACTGTAAGCCAATATCAGTTGGATGCCCTGCGTACATAAAATGCAGGACACCTTTGCACCATCCGACCACCCCACTTGTAGCCTTTTTCCCTGCACATGTACAGGTAACTACATTAATCATAATTTGGGAAAACATCTCCAGTTTGCCACAAAAACACTTCTAAGAAATAATTACAACATATCTTTTCATGGAGATATAGGAAAAATTATCACAGAATCATCATCAACTACCCTCCTTAATAGCACTCTTTGGGTAAATACAGCAGTTGACAAATTGATAATATTTTTTCATATTTGTCCAGAAAAAAATTTTGACACTGCATGCAAAATGTCTTCTAAGGAGACATTTTGCATGAAATACCAAATCCTATTTTCTGGGGAAAATAAGGGAGACTTTTTCTGGGAAAAATAAGAGACAATTACAAAATGTCACCTGCTGAAATTTTCACCCAGCGCGCTAAGTGCATTCTGAACTTAAAACTTTACCTTTGTCCTGCTGAACCTGGATATACCCTGCCTTTGCAAACATGGCAGATCCAGATCAGTTGGCTTCTGAAGAAGCCAACTGATCTGGATCTGCACTGTTTGTCATTAAGTATGTGAATCTATATCAACAAAATTGATCAAATAATCTGACTGGCTGAAAATTAGAAGTGGGTGTGGCATCTTAATTTATTCAGCAGGACAAGGGTTAAAAGAAGTTTTTTGAACCGAAAACCAACCTGACTCTTCTTCGGAACCCTCGACATTAAGATCTTCAAATTCTTTCTCTGTTGCTCTTCTCTGCGACGCCACGTCATCTAAGTCCTCTTCTCCTTCTTCACCCTGCCCCTCAAAGAGCTCCTGAGCTATTCTTTCCTCAGCATCTTCGGCTTGTTCCCCTTCCTTATCACTGTCCTCCTCATCAGATAACACTCGGCGGATACGCTTCAGTTTCTTTGCCTGCGAACAATGTATAACATTATATTTTTTTCTGTGTTGAGGTTTTACGGCCCAGTCAACCCAATGGGGTCATTTTGAGCACGGTCAGTTTACCTAACCACACGTTTACTGGGCAGGCTTAGTCCTCTAAGCGGTTAACCAGTATTGTGCACATTCTTTTGCCAGAAACTGACAACTGCCCTTCTTGAATCAGCGGAAGGGAAAGAATGACTGTAGAAAATATTTCATGATCAATCTCCACGAAAGAATGTTGCCGACCTCAGCGGGGATTGAACCCGTGACCTTCTGGTCTCCAGTTGGATGGCACATCCAACTGAGCCACCGAGGCCAACGTAAAACATTATATTATATAGCTCTAGACGCTTCTTTGCCTGCGAATATGTAAAACAGTATATTATATAGCTCTAGAGCATCTTTTTTTTTTTTAAATAAAAGTACTGATATTAAATTTCGTCACCATAGCGCAAAAAGTCAGTAACTCCCATTAAAATATATTTGGAGTTACTGACTTTTTGCGCTAAGGTGACAATTTATCTTATTTCTCCACCAGAACATATTGAAGGTACTCATTAGAAGCGCCTCTCCAAGGCGCTTCTAATGAGTCCTCACAACATATTTATAAGTAATAGGAGAAATACTTATTTAGACATTCCTCTATCTTATACAGTAACAAATGATCTGAAATATATGAAAAGGGCCCAAACCTCATATGCGGACAGCAAAAACATTGTGTAGTCTGATCAAGGCCTTCACTGCATGTTTACAGAATAAATTGATACTATAACTCGGTGAATGTTTACTGTCGCATCAAAGGTTGGACAAGTTCATCCAAAATCCAGTTTTAGGTAAGCATGACTGAAAATAGCATCTCGGGCATTTTCGGACTTTTATCCGTGAAGCGATGGGCAATAGCGCCACGAGAATAGCAAATATATACACTATACACTGTCACAGCGGACGGCGTGGTGCAGTGGATAAATCAGTGGGGTTTGACTATCTTGAGTAGAGTAAATTGTTGTACTGGCACTGCACTGCGCAATTTTTCTGGGTTGTCTTTTGGTTTTTTTTTTTTTTGTTGTTTTTTTTTTTGTATTTTACTTTAGAATTTTTATATCAGTTGTGGCTTAAAATTATTTTTCTTATTTTTCATACCTAATTATATAAAAAAAAAATGGCTAAAGTTATTGCATCTGTGTTCATACACCATTAGAAAGGACCCCAGCTAATTGGCACTTTAATACTGTATTTACCCGAGTCTGAGCAAACAGTGTGGACCCAGAGCAGAACGTGGATACATTAGAGTCATCACTGAATGTCTCTCATCTGGCAGTATTAGATAAATAAACAGGTACTTGAATGACCTTGTTTAATTTTTGAGGCAAGTATGGTAAGAATTTTTAGGGTAAAGATGGTATTTTTTCTCTCTTTTGGCAATAACATCGTTACCTCAACACTTTATCACCATTCAGTCTGATCTGGACCTTTGTCCGCTTATAAAATTAATGGATCTATAAAATATATGAATGGAAAGGAACAATCCAGAGAAATCCAGATGAAATTGTGTGTATGCACAGGTTGATCTTGACCTTTGTTATTTGAATGCAATAAGAACTCATCATTACACTTGTTAAAGACCTCTTTGTATTTTAGCATGTTGGGTAAACATTTCAGCAGAAAACATTTTGAAATGTTTCCTTTTTTTCCCCAGAAAAAAGATTCAACATTTCATGCAAACTGTCTTCTTGATTGAATCCTATTTTCTGGGGAAAGAATATAAGATCAAACATATCAATTTGTCGACTGCTGAATATGCCCATAGTTAGTGTTAAAACAGCATAAGAATTTTCACATTGCGATGATTTAGATTAAAAAAGAAAGAAAAAGAAAAAAAAAAAAAATGCTGAGATAAAATATAAATGAGATAAAATATAATGAGTAAAAAAAAAGACTGCTATAGGGATTGAACCTCCGACCGTCGATTTAGTTTTTTGATTTAATGGACAATGAACTTGCTGATTGAGCTATGGTCCAATACACTTACAACAGTATAACTTACATAATCAAATGCAGTCGATGAACCGGAAAGTACCGAGTGGCATTATTTATACCCGTAACAACCTGCTTCACCTTGACCCTGGATTATTCCAATATCAAAAGTATACTGACATGACAGTAAACATTCATCGAGTAATACCGGTACATAATTAATAACAAGAGGCCCACGGGCCACGGCTCGCTCACCTGAGTGACATTGCCACTGCAGACGTGCAGATGTTATGCAACATTTTTCCAATCCTATCATCGCAACTAATAAAAATATCATCATTTGAGCAGTTCTTAGTTTTGAAGAAGAATATATGGGCCCGACAGTCAATGGAGCATGATCATTTGAATAAACTATCAATCGCATTTCAACAGTAGGATCAATGTGAAATTTGGTGGAAATTGGCTAAGTGGTTTTTCTGAAGAATCATGATTTTATACATGTAAACAGCGCAGTGGCAGGGAAATATAATAAATATAAACAAGATGATGGCCATCTTAGATTTCCAATCAGAACAATTTTAACTACTGCTAATCTACAAGTCACTTTGATACTTTCAATATAAATATATATGACCCATACAAATGCATGGGGAAGCAAATTTGACCTTGGAGGTAAAAAGGTCAAATGTCAACATGGAACCATCATTTTAGCAATTTTGGTAGATTTCCTGTCCCCCATAATTTGTGCAAAGATAAAGGCCCAGGGCTTATTTAATTATGGAGAAGAAGATTTTTAAAGGTTTTTACCATATAAGGGCATGGAGGCCATTTTGATCAATGGACCATGCCCATTTTAGCAATCTTTCATTCTCCTGCCCAAGGAGGCTCCAAATGAAATTTGAGCAACACTGGCCCGGAGGCTTCAGAGGAAAAGTCATTTGAAATTATCAACATTTTTTCCATACAAATGTATAGGGCCCATACAAATGCATACAGAAGCAAACTTGACCTCGCCGTAAAAAGGTTAAATGTCATGGTATGACAATTATTTTAGCAACTTTGCTAGACTGCCCGTTCCCAATGATATATGCAAAGATTCAGCCACAAGCCATCCTCGGTTTTGGAGAATAAGATTTTTAAATATTTTTTCCCAGACAAATGCATAGGGAAGCAAACTTGACCTTGCCGTAAAAAGGTAAAATGTCAATATACGACCATTATTTTAGCAATTTTGGTAGACCCCACGTCCCCGATGATTTATGCAAAGATTCAGCCCCAAAGCATCCTCGGTTCTGGAGAAGAAAATTTTTAAAGGTTTTTACCATATATGGACATGGCGGCCATCTTGGTCAACAAACTGCGACCATTTTAGCAATCTTTCGTTTCCCCAACCAAAGGAGGCTCCAAATGAAATTTGAGCAAAATTGGCCCTTAGGCTTCATGATTAAACAACAAAATTGTGAACAATTTTCAGGGTTACACAACTCTCTACTCATCTTGCACGTATGATAAGTTTCTTTCTGCTAGTTTGCTGGGGGTTGGGTTTTAACTGCCCAGTCAACATTATTAAAGGGCATGTTGAGTTGGTCAGTTTACTAACCACACATTTCCTGGGCAAGCTCAGTCTTATATTAACACTTGTCCTGCTGAATAAATTAAGATGCCATGCCCACTTCTAGTTTTCAGCCAATAAAATTACTTGATTTGAATTTTTAATACAAATTCACATATTTAATGGCAAACAGTGCAGATACACTGTTTGCAAAGGCAGGGTATATCCGGGTTCAGCAGGACAAGGGTTAAAGCGGTCAACCAGTACTTTGTGCACATTCTTTCACCAGAAACTGACAACTGCCCTTCTTGAATCAGCGGAAGGGAGAGAATGACCGTAGAAAACATTTCATGATCAATCTTCACAAAAGAATGTTGCCAGATCCGGCAGGGATCCAACATGCAACCTTATCACCAGCTGGACGCGCATCCTAGTGCAATGCTGAATAAATTAAGATGCCCAGCCCACTTTCAATTTTCAGCCAATCAGATATCTTAATCCAAGATGTTGATGCAAAATGTCTTATTTAATGACAAACAGTGCAGATCCAAATCAGTTAGCTTCTTCTACACTGTTTGCAAAGGCAGGGCATAACCCGTTTCATCATGACCAGGGTTAAAAGAGGAACAATAAACTTACCCTTTTTACTTTAATGCCCAAATTTTCTTCAATGAGATCATAATCCTCATCCTCCAACTGATCATCTTCCTCATCAGACTCGTGTTTCCGTTTCTTATCTCCTTCACCATCTTCCGCATCATCTTCTTCATTCTCTTCTTCTTCCTCAATGTCCTCATTTATAAAATCTTTCATCTCCTCCGCTATTGCTGCCTCATCTGTAAGGCCAAATAAAAAAATATGTTTGTTTAGGGTAACATGTTAGAAAACTAGAGGCCCAACTGGGCCAGAAATCGCTCACCTGGATTAGGCTGATCATGGTATGTTACATGTACGTGCCATGGTGGCCATCTTGGCTATCAGATCCGATTGCCTTTAGCAATTCAGAATCTGACATTGTTTGAAGAGTTTCAAGATTGCCATCATGGCCGCCATCTTGGATATTGAAACTGAACGATGCAGCAATTCTGAATCTGCGTGTCACCCTGATGCCTCCCATCAAGTTACGCCTCAACCTGATTTACTGTTTGGAAGGAGATGTGGTTTGAAGAATTTCAAGATGGTGGCCATCTTGGACATTGGAACAGATGGACTTTAGCAATTCTGAATTTCCATAACACCCCAATGCCTACCATCATGTTTAAGCTCAATCAGACTTACCGTTCGGTAGCAGATGTGATCTGAAGATGGCTGCCATGGTGGCCATCTTGGCTATCAGAATGGAACCATTTTAGCAATTCTAAACCTCCATGATGCCCCGATGCTTTCCACCATTTCCACTCAGTCCAACTTACTGTTCAGGAGCAGATAAAAATTGAAGACTTTCAAGATGCCGGAGGAGGTGTTGTTTGAAAATTTTAAAGATGGTTGACATGGCAGCCATCTTGGATATTGGAAAGGAATGATTTTAGCAATTCTTAATCTCCATGTGGCCCCAATGCCTCCCAGCAAGTTTGGGCTCAATCTGACTTAGATTTCCGGAGCAGAGGTTTCAAGAGGTGGCCATCTTGGACAGCTAAACTGAACGATTATGCAATTCTGAATCTCTATGTTGCTCCAATGGTGAATGCTTCCCATCAACTTCTGCTCAATCCAACTTACGGTTTGGAAGGAGATGTCGTCTGAAGAATTCCAATATGGCTGCCATGGCGGCCACCTTGGATATCAGAACGGAATAATTTTAGCAATTCTGAATCTCTATGTCCCTCCAATGCCTCCCATCAAGTTTTGGCTCAATCTGACCTATGGTTTGGGAGGAGATGTTTGAAGAATTTCAAGATGGCCACCATGGCGGCCAAGATATCAGAACAGAACTATTTTAGCAATTCTGAATCTCTATAATGCTCCAATACCTCCCATCAAGTTTTGGCTCAATCTGACTTATGGTTTGGGTGATATCGTTTGAAGACTTTCTAGACGGCCCCTTGGCGGCTATCTTGGATATCGGAACAGAATGATTTTAGCAATTCTTAATCTCTGTGTCCATGTGATGCTTCCCATCAAGTTTTGACTCAATCCAACATAAGGTTTGTTCGATTTGTGCTTGTTTGGATTTGTCGGTTTCCTCTTCCTCTTGGGGTCTGGGAAGGGCTGCGGTTTGTGATTGTGGCATTCCCTGGACTTTTCTCTTACCTTTTTTTGGGAGGAGATGTCATTTGAAGAATTTCAAGATGGCCACTATGGCAGCCATCTTCGATGGCCCCTATGGCAGCCATCTTGAATAACAAAACGGAACGATTTTAGCAATTCTGAAGCTCTATAACACTCCAATGACTCCCATTAAGTTTCAGCTCAATCTGACTTATGGTTTGGGAGGAGATGTCATTTGAAGAATTTCAAATGGCCACCGTGGCAGCCATCTTGGATATCACAACGGAATGATTTTAACAATTCTGAATCTCTAGGTCACTGTGAAGCTTCCCATCAAGTTTTGGCTCAATCGGACATGGTGTGGGAGATGCCTTTTGAAGAATTTCAAGATGGCTGCCATGGCGGCCAGCTTGGATATCAGAATGGAATGATTTTAGCAATTCTGAATCTCTTTGTCATTGCAATGCCTCAAGTTTTGGTTCTATCCGACTTATGGTTTGGGAGGATCGAGTGTGATGGCAATAAAATTCAACAAGTGCGATCACACTGACCAAAAAGTTTGATGGTTATGGTGCAGAACACCAAGCTACTAAAAGAAGTATTTAAAGATCACCACATAGGAGACCAGAGCGATAAATATTACACACTGAAGTGTGAATGCAAAACCAAACTTGATTTGGCCGAGAAATTCGAGGTCAAAAACTATCTGATGGTTGGTGAAATAGTCCATAGGTTTAAAATAAAGTACATTGACTGTGAACAGATGCATTGCTAGTTTTACCTTTTTTGTACCAAAGCACAGTTGTGTAGCTTCCTAAACAGATGTAAACCCTGAAACTGTAGACCATAAAAAAAAAGTAAAACCTAGCTTCCGACCCTTGTTTTTTTATGGCAAGGAACCTGAAACAAAACTATTTTTTTTATTGGCCTAAACTAAAAATTGACCAACAGACATCGACCCCAGAATAAAGGGTGTAATCAGGCATCCGCGGATAGTAAGCATTACTTGGTAAGCAAGCTTCGCCCACCATGCCCATAGGCCTGAACAAAGGAAATATCGGTCATGTCGAGCAGATCAGTTTACCCACACACTTTTCCTGGGCAGGCTTAGTCTTCCTGGTAGTTAACCAGTACTGTACTTGTGCATATTCTTTCACCAAAAAACAAAACTAATTAACCCTAGTCCTTCTGAACCCTGATAAACCCTGCCTTTGCAAACAGTGTAGATCCAGATCAGTTGGCTTCTAAAAAAGCCAACTGATATGGATCTGCACTATTGTCATTCAGTATATGAATTTGTATCAACAACTTGGATCAAGAATTCTGACTGGCTGACAGTTAGACATGGGTGTGGCATCTTAATTTATTCAGCATGACAAGGGTTAATACAAACCCTCTTCATCTTCCTCGTCATCATCATCAGAATCGACAATCTTCCGCTTCTTCTTCTCCTTTTCCTTTTTCTTCTTTTTCACCGACCTTCTCTCTGAAGAATCTGAGGCAGAGCCACCTTCATCCTCGCTTGACGTTCTGTCCGAAACTTCTGCCTCCTCATCGACAAAGTCTGACATTATTGCGGTACACCAGCCTTAAATTCTGTAAAGGAAAATAGAGCCATAGAGGGGAGATGTGAGAATGTTTACCAGTGTGGCTTCATCTTTGTTCCCTGCATTAGGTATCAATGCTGGGTACAGCATGCCTTTTTTCAATCATGGTGTATTATTTCTACATCAAGGACTGCATCAGACAAGAGAGGAGAAAAACAGCTTCATCATTTATGCATACATTTCAAAGACTTTTTTTGCAGCTGAAAACAAATAAAACATGCACAATAATATCTAGAAAATTATCTCTATTGCACTCCTACTTTTTGCAGTAACCTAAAGCCTCACTTTCTTGCCCATGTGCTAAGACTAAGACTATGTCATTCTGAAGTTACTGGGCATCCTTGACTGCAAACAAGCAAATGATGTCATTATCAAATAGATCTCAGACTGTGCCTGTCATGAATGACTTGTGACATTGTTAATATATACTCGAGAGCAACCATACCCTGAGTAGGACCACACAAGACAGCAAGGTCTTATTTATGACAACACATGACCATGATTACTGCCTTAAACATAAACACAAGCATGAGTCAAATTCAGTCAATCCAGTTAAGGTTTCTTTTTAAATCCAGTATCCATGACAATGTGTCAATCTGGCCTCCACTATTCAAGCAGGATTATTTTCAAGGGAGATTTTGAGAGATTGGCTCATTCTTATGCCATAAATCTCATTGAAATTCACTAAAAGGGAGAAAAAATCTCTTATCAAAGTGTAATTTATTTAAGGATTTGGCTAAAACTTCTCATTGAAAATTCGTTATTTCTCACCAGTTTTGGCTGAATGAGATATTTTCTCACATGTTATTCTGGGCTTTCTCCCTTGTTATTCTGGGCTAGAATTATTCAAATCCAATATTTTAGCCTATTAAATCATTTAATGATGATTACCAGCTGTGTTTTGCAAAGTTGCCAGACATGTCAGGCAAAAATCTGTTTGGTCTGGCAAACATACTAAGTCTGTCTGATGTTAGACAGGCTATGAAAAGTTTTCACTTGGTCTCAGATACTGGGATCAGTTTACCATGTCACAACTGCTTTCTGAATACTTGTAAATTCAAGGAAAGGTGCGTCCAACACAGGACTCAAAGCCACAAACTTGCAAGTCAGGTTCTCTACCAAGCAAATGACAGTCCTGCATGCCACCGCACTCCTACCCCTTCTAACTCTCTAGTGTCAACCATAAACTGAACATACTGACAATATCATTTAGGCCACATCATAGTGGTGCTCGGAATCTTATAAAATAATTGCATGAAAAGAAATCATGGAAAAAGTTTGCAGGAAAAAAGTCAGTATTACTGACCAAAAAAGTGAAAAATAGCACACTGTCACTGGTGTCCTGTCAACAAGTTTGTTCCTTTATTTGCAAATGAGCTTAATTTTCAAAATAAAAAGTGAGGTCCAGTAAGTACCGGATTTCAACATCTCACTACTTCGGAGATTTCACAAAATAAAGTCACTGTTTTATTTTTGTTTGTTTGTTTGTATTGTGGTTTTACAGCCCAGTCAACCCAATGGGGTCATGTCGAGCGTGGTCAGTTTAGTGAGTTTACCTAACCACACCTTTACTGGGCAGGCTTAGTCCTCTAAGCAGTTAACCAGTATTGTGCACATTCTTTCAACTGCCCTTCTTGAATCAGCAGAAGGGAGAGAATGACCAAAGAAAATATTTCACGATCAATCTCCACAAAAGAATGCTGCAGACCTCGGCGGGGGTTGAACCCACGACTTCCTGGTCTCCAGTCTGACGGCGCATCCAACTGAGCCATCGAGGCCAATTATTATTTTTTTTTTTTTTTTTTTTTGTTTGATTTAAAGACATGAAGCTTTTATAAATGTTATTTTTTTATCCTCATAGAATATTGTTAGTATTTTTAAACCATTCAATTAGTATATTGTTGATGAGAGTAATGTCAGAAATCAAAGACTTTCAGTTCGTGAGTGAAAAGACCAAAAAAATACTTTGAGTTGGCGACCTGTAATTTATTTTTTTTTTCCTTTTCAAAGCTAAATGTTTGAATTTTTTCCATCCTCAGTTTATTAATGAATGGTACTAACAGTGTCAAATTTAAAAATGACATTTTCTAAGAAGCCATGGGCCTATAAAATGAAAACACTTTAAAGATGACATTTTCAAAGAAGCTATGGGCCTATAAAATAAAAACACACACACAATTGAACACTGGTAACAGTTATGCTCTCAAACAGTAGTTTTACTGTCTATATTGGAAACAGCCTTCAAGTGAATTTTCAGTTTGATGCCTTTGAAACAATGGTTTCCTTCACAGAATGGGAAATACTCAAACAGAGTGTGAGGCTTGTTCTAGCCTTTGGATATAAAATAAATGATAGGACTGGTTATCAACCCCTGGGGCGGGGACCTTTACCAACGATTTGACCTAAAAAAGTCCCCCCAGTCCAGGGCTTTGCAGAGAGAAATGTCAATATCCCTGCTATTCCCCGGTCGTGGTTGCAAATGACTGACCAGCTCTTTTTACTGACAAATTCGAGAAGATGGCAGGGTGACATCTAAAGGCTCTATGCAATGTAGCGCCAGAGAGTCATGAGATAAATTCCAAAGGTCTGTGAATCTGGGACCTTCTGATCTGTAATTTGCTCCAACTAACAATTTCAACTGGCGAAGGAATGAACACGAACCAAAAACAGCCTGCTTGAACCGAGATAGATGATACGACATTACAGCACATATATCAAATGTTGTGCAATGAAAGAAACTTTATTTCTTTGAAGTGCAATATGATTATTTACCAGAATTATGTACTTCCGGTTGAGAATCTCTCCACTTCGTTTCCCCGTAAGAGTGAAACTTGGGAGTTTTTCGGCTTATAGATAATTTCTTTTTATATCATTATTGCATGGGACACTCTTGCTATAATAAAATGCTTTATTTGTTTTGCTTTAAGGGAAAAATGAATGGAAAGTATATAACTTGCGATCTTGGTAGATTGCTTGAGAAAGACTGTATCGGAGTTAATTTTACATTCGTTTCTGATTGGTCAATTTCTGGCCGGTTACTAAGTAAAAAATGATCTTTAATTTTATCTGGGAATGAGTGGGTGCAACTCACGATATACGAGGCCCACGTTATCTTGTTCCCTGAAATAAACAGGCATTTTCCCTTGTTCCCCATAGGCGAAATCTTAATTTTCTATATATGGCATAGTACGGATGTGCGTGCCGAATACCCCTTTTTCAGCGCTGCCAGATATATGATTGGCCCCCTTTTTTCAACAAAAAGCCCGATTTGTCTGGATTCCTATGTGAAAGGCCCCATTTTTCTGACATCCTGGTATATGCACATATTTTTCGGTCAGAGATTTTTCGAGGCTGCTTATCCTCTTGGTATTACATGAATTGACTGTGATATTTGTGTAATAACCAGCAAAAAAATGGGTACAAAAAATCAAAGGGCAGTAGATGGTCAACATTTTGGATGATATCAAGTATATGAATGGGTCCGTTTTTTCGAAGGCCAGGTATATGAATGGGGTAGGTTTTGAAATACTGGCTCGCACACCCGTATTACCCCTGTTACCGCCCCCCCCCCCCCTCCACGAGGAATAGATGAGGCCGTCGCCGTGGGGGGAGGTGAGGTCCCGTGTTTCCCTAAAAAAATCGCCATTTTCCCTTGTTCCCCAAAATCAAAATCTTTTCTATGTTCCCTGTTCCCCAAAATTGCCTTTGTTCTCATAGTCCCTTCAGTTTTAGACTCTTGTTCCCTTGAAATAAATGGCCTTATTCTCCCAGTTCCCCAAAACCCTGGGAGGGCTTCATAGTGGGAGGGCTTCATAGATACTGAGAGTTAATAATCATTATCAGTGCAAATAATTTGTTTACCTCGAGCCTTTCGGCTTTCGCCTTCTTCATGTATATTTACAAAGAGATAGGCTATAACTATACAAAAAAAAAAAAAAGAAATAGTAAAACTTACAAACACAAGTTATACGAGTTGAAATAGTTGCAAAACAGATTATGCCCTTTTCGGGCCCATGTTATCTAGCTTGCTGCGACTTGATAACAGAACGTGTTTATGTATATGTGAAGTGCATACATTGCATGATAAACACAGCGTACAAAAAAAAAAAAAAAAAAAAAACAGAGAAAAGCTTAACTTTCTTATCAACACCACTGTGTCTATACAATGCGCCATAAACAGCACACCGAAAGGGATATACGCTAAACTGAGCGTTTTTCACAAAAAAATACTTGGGACAACTTGAACATATACATAATTTAGTTAGGCCTAGGCTATATGTGAAATGCATACATTGCGTGATAAACACAGAGTAAAAAAAAAGAGAGAAACGCTTGACAACACCATACACTGTGCCTATACAATGTGTCATAAACAACACACCGAAAGGGATGTACGCCAAACTGAGCGTTTTTCACAAATACTTAGGGCAAATAGGCCTTAACTTACACTGTAATTCCGGAAAATCACATGGACACAACGTTAGATACATAAGCTGTCGCATGCCGTGACTGAGGAACGGTGATTCCCTCTACTGGTCGCCTTTGTTGATGCTATTTGGCCGAGATCATGTGTATCACTGTGATCCGAAAACTATTTCTGCTGATTTCGTTATATTTTCAAAATGGGTTCTGTACGTTAGACCAGTTTTTGGAGATACGGTGATTAACAGACGGCTGATCGACTCAGTTTTTACTGAAATGTTCGTTACCACGCTACTCACCCGAGTAAAAACAGTGCGGTTGAGTAAGACAGTGTGTGGTTAAAAACTTGGATGGAGAAAACGCGTGCAAGAGAAAAAAACATTTAATTTCGGACAACAAATATATGAAACTGCGTCCCGCCTCCAGCCTATCAAAGCGCCTCCCCCACCCCCACCTGTTATACAGCACACATATATACTTCCAACGCTCGACTGCCCATGTATAAGTCGAGTGAGTGCGGTTTATCGTTAGGCAGGAGGAACCATTTTTGATGAAAACGGGAAGAAACTAACGTTGCTTTTCGTTTGGAGTATCTAAATTAAACTGCGAAAAAATCACTTCTCTCTGTATGCTTATATTTATCTTACCAATTTTCTGTATTTGATTCAAAGAAGCAGATCAAGAGGGCATTTGATGATAAATTAGCATAAAAGCATAAGTATCTGTATTTCTTTATAAAACATGTTGTGATTATATATTCATTAGAACTGCCTTGGAGAGGCAATTCTAATTAATAACAACCTGATATGTTTTATTGAATAAAGAGCAACATATCAAATTATCACCAAATTATCCACATTATCAGTTTCCCTTTCTTCATCATAACTTTGAACTTTGCTGATACCAATCTAATTACCCCTTATCAGGCCTTAGTCACTAAGAATTTCTTATCTTAATCTGCTAAGAGTCATTAGGGTGTTATGCAATCCAGACTGTGTCTTTAGGGTAAGGGTTTAATAAAAACAGGGCTGTGTTCAGAAAAGAAGAATACTCGCGAACTTTTTTCGCAAACGGTTTTGCTTCTTCTGAACGGCGGTCATTTTGAACCATTCTCATGTAACCGCAAATTAGAGCCTACTATTATTCTCTTTGATGAGACTTGATTTTTACATCGATATCAATAATTATTGATTTTATGTAGAATCGAATAAATCATATCAGCACAGTAAACATTTCCTTTTTTCTGCTGTAAACAAACATACAGAAACTTTAATTCATAGCTGCCATATTGGTTGTCCGAAAAGGCAGTTCAAGTAATAGTTCGCGGACACTCACGGCCATCCGGCGAAAATCTGCAGTCAAAGCACTGACAATTGTCTCTGAGTGTATGCTGAGAAAACAGTCCTGAACGAGGATAAGGCGGTTTTATTTTACCTTTAACTTCCTGTAATTTAAGCAAACAATGCAGACCCTGATCAGACGCCGCGTTCTGACGCCACGTTTACAAATGACCCTCTATCAACAGCACTCTGACGTCATGTGCAGCGACAATTTAAGAATAGCTCGACTATAAATAACCGTTACCTGGATTTCGTCTAACGCGCGGTTTAATTACATTAGTCAATGAAAATCACGTGGACAACTACCTTAAGGAAATTTTGGCGTTTGTATATTTTGGCTCGATTGTAAACAATCGATTCAAAAACTCAACGGAAAATTTGCAAATGTCCGAGAATATCAGCGAACGTTTTGCTTTACTGAAGGCAGCCCAGGTTTAAAGGCCTCTGTCATAACGGTTTTACTGTATAACATCAAAAGACGGTGTTTCTGTTGCAGTTCCTTTTCGTTTATTCTTCGCTTTTCGTTTCCCAGCTAGCATTCTGCGTAAATCTATAGCCGGCCGTTATAGATTTATGTAGAATGTTTACTGGGTTGTTTGTTCTGTTTTCCACGTAATGCTGTTTTGTTTTGTCATTTTATTTGACTAAACCCTTAACAAGTGCCTTGGAAGCGCGGGTTCCATGATCGTGGTCTCTCCTGGGTATCGCCATATTCAATTTTAATTATATAAAATGACAACACAAAACGACACTTCGTCGAAAACTAGAAAAGGTGGCTGTAAAACGTTATGCCCCCAACTATTTTCTTTCCCTTAAACATGCATTGACCGAAACTGTCGAGATTGTGTGCAGTGTTTTTAAGATTTAATGTACTAACATATAAAATAACGTATCAGCTTATTTACAGATCCCACAAATGGCAAAGTTCAAAAGTCTAAAAAAGTGACAAAAATTAAATTGATGATAATGCAAAAACCACATGCATATCTACAGATCATGGCAAAATTGCCGGCAAAGTTTCATATTGATCGGTATAAAATGTCTGAGGTGTTGCGCACACAAGGTACCCACCGTCTGTTGTCAAAAGCCTAAGCCGAAAAATGGGAACAACTAAGAAAGGAGAACCCCAAAGAAAAAAAAAAAAAAAACGAAATAAATATGGGTCCGCTTTTTTTTTCATGCTGATGCTATATGTAAAATTTCAGGACCCTAAGAAAAGACTAAGTACAAAAGTCGAAAAAATAATGACAAAAATTTAATTAACGATAATGCCAAAACCACATGCACATCTAAAGATCATGACAGTAGAGCCTGCAAAGTTTCAAATTGATCGGTATAAAACTGTAGGAGGAGTTGCGCACACAAGGTTACATCTGTAATGCTCTTTAATAGTGTTTAATCCACGAAACTGCATAATTTCAAAACTGAAAAAAAAGTGACAAAATTGAATTAAATTGTCGATAATGCCAAAATCACATGCATATACAGGTCATGACAAAAGAGCCTGCAAAGTTCCAAACTGATCGATATAAAAATGTATGAGGAGTTGCGCTTACAAAGACTTTGCAAGACTGTTTTAACATATCACTGAGAGATTACTAATATATTACTAACATATTAGCAACAAATATAAGTGAAGATACCCAGGAAATGCCACATTCACGAAGAAAAGTCCTCTCAAGGCGATAAAAGAAGGAGAGATGAGGAACAGATAAGGACAAAACAAACGTCATATTTTAAATCACGGACGCATAAACAAGACTAAGTTAGAGGAACAGACTTGGAACGGTCAGCAGGAAAGCTACTGAGTGGCTTAAACATTACCCCGTTCATTTTGATGCAGCTTCAATACCAAATATATTATGTTCGGTCGACATAGGGGTCCTCTGCCTTATCTGCCAAACATCGCAGTGAATCTCATATAATCAAAAACATTGTGAGGATACAAAGCAAATGACTCAGTGACGACCTAAAGTCAGACACACACACACACACACACACACACACACACACACACACACACACACACACACACACAAAGGACCACGATGACCCCAAGGAGAGGGGAGGGGGGGTGCGTAACTTCCTATATATGGCATAGTACGGATGTGCGTGCCGAATAGCCCCCTTTTTCAGCACTGCCAGGTATATGACTGGCCCCCTTTTTTCAACAAAAAGTATATGAATGGCCAGATTTTTCTGGATTCCTATGTGAAAGGCCCCATTTTTCTGACATCCTGGTATATGCACATATTTTTCCGGTCAGAGATTTTTCGAGGCTGCTTATCCTCTTGGTATTACAATTACATGAACTGACTATTTTATTTGTGTAATAACCAGCACAAAATGGGTACAAAAAATCAAAAGGCAGTATATGAATAGGTCAATATTTTGGATGATCAAGTATATGAATGGGTCCGTTTTTTACTTAGGTTTTTACCCCTAAGTTACACCCCCAGCCCCCCCCCCCCCCTTCCAAGAGCATGGCCACCATCTTGAAATACTATTTTGGAACTTCTTCTCCTGAACCGAAAGATCAGTTGACTCGAAACTTAGTAGGAAATATCGGAGTGACTTGTAGATAAAAAAATCCAAGATGGCCGCCATTGCCGTCATCTTGAGACTCTATTCCGAACTTCTCCTGTGCCGAAAGGCCTTTTGACTCGAAACTTGGTAGGAAGTATCAGAACGACTTGTAGATCTAAAATAGCTAAAACCATTCGGATCCAAACTCCAAGATGGCAGCCATGGCCCTCATCTTGAAGATCTATTTTGAACTTCTTCTACTGAACCTGAAGGCCAAATTGACTCGAAACTTGGTAGGAAGTATCATGGTAACTTGTAGCAAAAACTGTTCCGATCGGAAATCCAAGATGGCCGTTACGCCCGTCATCTTGAAATCTATTTTGAAATTCTTCTCCTGAACGGAAAGCTCAATTGACTCAAAATTTGGTAGGAGGTATCAGAGCGACTTGTAGATAAAAATAACCAAATAGTTCCGATCGGATATCCAAGATGGCCGCCATCGCCAATCTTGAAAATAATTTTGATCTTCTTCTGAACGGAATGGCCAATTAACTCAAAACTTGGTAGAAAGTATCAGGGTGACTTGTACATCAAACATAGCTACAATTGTTCCAATCGGAAATCCGTCGCCGTTTTGAAAATATAACGACCATTTGGTTCAAAACTTAATAGGAAGTATCAGGTGACTTGTAGATAAAAAATATCTCAATCATTCCAGTCGGCAATCCACAGGCGCCATCTTGAAAATATATTTTGTAATTCTTCCCCTTAACCGAAAGGCCAGTTAACTCGAAACCTTCATTGGAAGTATTGAGGTGATTTGTAGATTAATAGCTGAAATAGTTCAGATTGAAAATCCAAGATGACCACCATAGTGGCCATCTTGAAAATCTGTTTTGAACTTATCCTGAACCGAAAGGCCAGTCGACTCGAAATTTGGTTGGAAGTATCGAAGCGACTTGTTGATGAAAATTAGCTAAACTCATTCCGGTCGGAATCCAAGCTGGTCGCCATCGCTGTTATCTTGAAAATCTATTTTGAACTTCTGCTGAACGGAATGGCCAATTGATTAAAAACTTTGTAGGAATTATTCGAGTGACTTGTAGATCAAGAATAGCTGAAATCGTTTCTTTTCAGAAATCCAGGATGGCTACGAAACTTAATTGGTAGAAAGTATCGCGGTGATTTGTACATGAAAAATATCTAAAATTGTTCATCCAAGATGGTCGCGACGGCCGCCATCTTCAAAGTCTATTTTGACCTTCTTCTGTTCCTAAAGGCAAATTGACTAAAAACTTGATAGGAAGTATCGGGTGACTTGGAGATCAAAAATAGCTGAAAATCGTTCTGATGGGGTATCCAAGATCGCATTTGGGCAAGTAAGGCCAATGAAATTCTGTACGCAGGTTGGAATCATTGTGCAGATGACCTGATTAAATTTTGGTGAACTTTGGATTACTTGTGTCAGAGCCACCATGCTCCCTTTCAATTTTGGCATCTTGTATCTACAAGCATATAGTTGTGGGGAGATAGTTTTTTACAAACATATTTCTCATTGACAGTATACAGTATACTAAGTTTTGTTATGCCCAGCCACTTATCAATGATGAGTTTAGTGACTGAGGCATATCCTGTTTTCTGTTTTATATATATATATATATATATATATATATATATATATATATATATATATATATATATATATATATATATATATATATATATATATATATATATATATAAGCTCTCAGGAGCTTTTGACCTACATATATATAATGTTTTCAAACAGGCAATATACAGTATAATACATACATCGTAGATAATTTAAGCCTAAGTAAGATTGAAATCATAATTGTAATATAAGATATAAAACCAGCACAATGCTCGTATAGTCATAGTCAGCCAGAGATAGGTCAGCAGAGGTGATTGGGCCTACAAGAGCTGACAAAACCCGGTTGATAAAAGCATATAACTGACATAAGAAAACAGCTTAACTGAAAAACACAAGAACACAAGTTAATACTTAACTAATTAAAAATTGAGAACTAGGATATAAAAATACAACACGCGATAAACTAACGATAAAGCATCCTAAAGCTTAGAACAATGACACGACTCATAACTGAGCAAAGAAAAATACACATAAAAGCATGCAAGTACTGGATAAGAAACTAAAGCACGAAAATGAAAGCACACAGCAGACGGGCAAACACATGTAAAACAGTATTCAGTAAAATCTGACAGTATTGGTCAGTATTAGATTTAAAGTTATTTGTTTTCTCTAATCAGTATAAACATGACCATTAACCCTTAAAGCGCCAATCACAACTGCAGTAGAAAACAATTCTACTTTTATTTTTTTTCAGAGAATAAAGTCTTTACATTTCATGTGAATCATCAGCCAAGATTCACATGAAATGTCAAAATTTATTTTCTCTGAAAAATAAATAAAAAAATCAAATGTTGTCTGCTACAAATTTTGGCGCTTTAAGGGTTAATATTCTCTATCAGTAAACCCTCCCTATCAGGACCCTCATATACTTTCCTGATATAAATATTTACACACAAAACAAAACAAAAATAAATAAATAAACAAATAAATAATAATATTTATTATTATTATTTTCGTTTCGTTTATTTAATGGTTTAATGTTCCTCAATGTGCGTTTCGTTTTCTAAGCGTGCTATATAGTCCGATTTTTCATTCAACCAAAATAAAGGACGGGGCGAAGAAAAAATTCTTGGCAATGCAAAAATGTAAACTTTGGAAAAGTAAGTTTGTGTCATGCATGTTCAACTTTTCATGAGTATTCATTTTAGTCTAGCGTTTGAAATCTGGTACATTGTTGCTTGATTTTATCTTGTCATAAAAATTTACTAGAAAAAGTTCTTGAAAATAAACTTTTTTTTACAGAAAAGCATGTCGTGACAGAAAAAAATACTCCTTGATGTGTCGCCATGTTTCTTACCTTTGTATGGTCCTTTTCCGGGACATGCCCTAGTTTAGATTTCTGATGTCATTTAATTGTATATAGGCAGTTAACGAAAGCTCAGATGCGTTTTAAGGTTATTGTTTTCGTATTTGTTACAACTTAAAATATTTCATTTACACTTTATTCTCAAATTCTCGCACTCGTAGATAATTATTTGCAGGTCACGTCTGCCATAACAAACAAAACTTTTGCTATAATTCTTCGTTTTTTTTTTGTGTGTGTGTGTGTTTTTTTTTTTCAGGCAAATCAGATTATGGTCACATTTTAATTGCCCATCAACAGTATTTAGATGGTTTGGGAGATGATCTTGCATTTTATGATAAATGACCTTTTCTACAGTGTTGTGTGATTCCGGGACATCTCGGCCCCCAACAAACTCGGCCCCTAGCAAACTTGGCCCCGACCAACTCGGCCCCTAAAAATAGTGTTTTATTTGGTGGATAGTTGCACTGTATTTAAACACAAAATACATAGTCTGTTTTTCACATTTGACCCTGTCACCAAAAATGTCATGACCACAGTCCAAAATATCTGTAATCAATTGGGTTCGTAGAAATACCGGAACACACGAGTAATTACTGTAACACACTTTAATTTTTTTTATTTTATATTATAAAGATCGTTTTTATAACTTAATTGCTGTCTGTTTGTGTGTCGGATATTGTTAATAATAAATTAGATCTTAGCATACAATAAATTAACCTCATTCTAGTGTTTTATAAATGTTTCGGCCCTGGGTCATTTTGGCCAATTTTGGGGGTGGGTCGTTTCGGCCTTGGTAGGTGGGTCGTTTCGGCCCTGGGTCGTTTCCGCCAGAGTCATTTCGGCCCAATTTCTATATTGTAGAGTATATAAGCTTGGGTTAATATATATATTTCTTTTTTTTGGGGGGTGGGGGGGGTTTAAAGTAAATGTTGAGATGGATAGAAAGATAGATAGATAGATGGACACAGCATGATAGATACATGTAGATAGATAGATACATACATACATAGATAGGCCGACCGACAGAAAGACAGATAGATAGATATGCAGGCAGACAGACAGATAGCCAGACAGACAGGATAGATACATAAGCGGGTAGCCAGACAGACAGACATTTCATCCTTGATCTAATTAATTAAAGTATTTATTAAAAGCCGCAATCATACATTACGAAAACACACCTATTCAAATATATAGAAAATTTCACCTCCAGAAACTAAAAAAATCCAGATGAAAACTCTGGTATATTTCATATTTGTGCTCAAACATAGATAGTGGGTAGTCATTAGAACCTCGGCGAGGCAGTTCTAACAAGTCATAATTTATGTTTTTGCGCAAAAATAAGAAAAGTAATGTATACCCTGTAACCTCAGTTTTACTATATAAAAGTGGGGTTTAAGTGGGGGGGGGGTCTAAATTATATAGCAATGTATTCGTGATGATTGATTAATTGTCATGTTTGTTTCGATAATTGGTAATCGATTTATTAAGGTGGGAAATTTCGGGTCAGTTATAATTAGTCTTTAATCCTTTGCGATGATCCAGGTATTAATCGATTAATTGAAGTGTGGAAACTCGTGCGTGTTAATTAAATATGGTTTGTTTGACATGTGACTTTGTCGGCGAAAGGCGGGCGGACAGTCCTTTAAAGGTACAACAATTTTAATGGCACGTAAGAATGTTATGGTCAGTTTTACCTTGGTTTAAAGAAACTCTTTTATATGCCGACAGCAGCGTATTTAAAGTGAAGCTCACACAACTTTGAATCATTCATCTTTGTAGCTTTCTGTGATTGCTAAAGGTTCTTCTAAAATAATGTCTGAGTTGTGCATTGCTTGTAATTCTCCATGCAGTGACCTGCGATGTCTGTAGCCAGCATACTGAATTGTTAGATACTGTAATCAAACTACAATCAGACTGTGTTGCGCATTTACTGGTGTAAAACACTAATAATGTTTGACATTTCATGTGAATCGTTTGCTAGACATCCGATTCACATGAAATGTTAAGCATTATTTTCTCTTGAAAGATAATTTTAATGTTTGATAAATAACATAGGATATCCGAGACAAAACAGGCATAACATTAAAAGGATATACCCTATTAACCACGACCTATCATACCCACAGACTTTTCATCAAACGCGACTTTTCATCAACCAGATGATTCTTCTATCACCCCTAACCTAGAGGGACTTAAAAAAAGGCCTTTCACATCACTAGACTTTTCATCAAACAACCAAATGATTCTTCTATCACCCCTAACCTGGAGAGACTTTTAAAAAGAAGGCCTTTGACATCACTAGACTCTTCATCAAACAACCAAATGATTGTTCTATTTATCACCCCTAACCTAGAGGGACTTAAAAAAAGGCCTTTGTCATCACTAGACTCTTCATCAAACAACCAAATGATTGTTCTAACCTTGGGGGACTTAAAAAAATCAGGCCGAAACGACCCACCAAAATTGGCCGAAACGACCAGGGCCGAAATGACCCAGGCCGAAACAACCCAGGGCAGAACTGACTCTGGGCCGAAACGACCCGGAACATTTTATCAAAATGTGTTCTGGTTCCTTTATGATGATGTATTTATAATGTCTTATGTCAAAACATTGTTCACTCTCATCATTAATATTCCCCTGAGGTTTAATGCAAGCTAACACCCATTATTATAAAATTAATCACCATCATGAAATTTATTATGATTAATAACTTTTTAATACCAAACTCATCATGACAAAAATTTACTGGATCACACTGCCAAATAATAATATTAATTAATTGATGTTTAACTGAGCTAAGATTTAGAAAATATGTTCACGTGTTACAAATGATCAAAATAAGACATAGAATATATAAACGGACCACATATTCCCCCAAAAAACTATTTATTAAGCAAAAACAAAAAACTTTTTTGAGTGTATTCCGATAATTACCAGTGTGTTCCGGTGTTTCAGTGATTTCCGGTATTTCTACGAACCGTAATCAATTGAAAATTATAAAGGAACTCTGAATTTTGCCTGCGACATAGGCTAGTACTAATTTTGGTGTTTAGAATTTGAATTTTAATATTTTTTGAGGATTTAGAATTTAAATTATAATATTTTTTGAGGATTTGGGGGAAAAAGTGACTATTTTTGTATTTAGACATTTCCATAAAACAACAGTCATGGGAAAGAATGAAAACCTGTAGTAACTCTGCAGATTAGTACAGGTTTTTGTTCTTTCCCATGACTGTTGTTTTATGGAATAGGCTCCCTGTAGATATTGTGCTTATAAGTTTTAAGCGATCTTGACTCCTTAAGAGAGAAGTGAGCAAGATCAATCACTTAAGGCCATAGAAAGTAATATTGTTTTTAATCTGCTTTTAAATCTCATTCATACTAACACTCAAACACTATCATCTTTTTTCATTCTTCACTATCACTCTTTTAGCCCTCACTGTAAATATTTACTTTTTATTCTCACGCATGCATCCCTGCGCATAGCAGTATCGATAGATAGATAGGTATTTTTTTTTTTTTGGTCACTTTCAAAACTGACTACTGGGGAGCGGGGTCTATCAAAATTCTTTTTTTTTTTTTTTTGTTTGTTTTTTTTTTGTTTTATGGGGGGCGGGGTGGGGGTTGTATTATAAGAACTTAAAGTTTGAGGGGGTGTGGGGTGGTATGTTGATATCTGCAGATATTTCTTTTGGGTATGGCTTGGCTGCTGTACTGGATATTTTTTGGTTCTATACTACATATATGCAGAGGCTCTGGTGAGTGTGCACATGCGAAGGCACACCTGAGCCATCGCTGTTCGCATATGCTTGGACCCAATATACACTGGACTAGTAACTACGGTACAGGTATTGTATTTATTGGAAATATGTTGTCGTGGCTTTCATAATTTTGTATGATGAAATTTAAATGCTCATATTTCACTTATTTTTCCAAATATCTCAGATTTGTTTTCAAAAAGCAATAGGCCAGTATATTACCTGTAAGACTGCAGCATTATATTTAAGGAAAAATCAACAGTTTTTGTAAACATCAACGAGAAAACTAGGTACTCATTTTAGCTATTTTCGGCACTTTTAGCAGAAAATTATCAGAAATTCACCCAAAATGAGGTTATAACTTCAATCTAATTAATTGTGACTTGACGATGCAAGGCTTTGAAAGAACAAATAATGCACACATTTTATGACAATGCAGATATGCAGAAAAAAGACAATATGCACACGTTTCATGACAACGCAGCACAAGTAAGAAAAGAACAAATAATCAAATAATGCACATTTTAAGGAAATAAATACATCTGAGCCTGCAAAACACAATTAAGTATTGTGCAGGCTGTGAAAAAAAAAATCAGATGAAAATAAAATTAAGTTAAATTTGCGCTCAGAAAAAACACAGATCAGCTTGTACTTCAGTGCAGTCTATTAAAAGTATTCGAGGACACTCAATAATTCATATAAGATGTAAGTTAAAATGTCATTATAACACTGAAGATAATAGCTATAGATACATGAATTATATTTAAGATATGCAGACTCATTATATGTTTGTATTAAAACATCAATAACTATCATTGATAAATATAAGGAGCTGAGTTGGTTAAGGGCCAACTTTATTAGGGGCCGAGTTGTCCAGTATCCGTGTTGTTTTGACTGTGGTTATTTGCAGGGCCTGGTTATCTGAGTTAATGAGGGTCACACGATACACCTAAATCACCGTGGAAATCACAGAAATCACCGTGGAAGTCACAGAAATCACCAATGTAGGTGCCCAAAAATTCTTGAAATAAAGTTGTTTTTTCATCAAATTTAATTAATATGTTTCAGGATATTACAATTGATTGTGTAATTAAACAGTAAATTCCATTTGCATGGACCGAAATCACCACGCTGAAATCACCATGCTGAAATCACCGAAATCACTGTGCTGAAAAACCGAAATCACTAATGTTGGTGCCCGAAAAATGGATTATTCCTTGAAATAAAGTTTGTTCTTTTTTATCAAATTTAATTAGTAGATTTCAGGATATTATAACTGACTGTGTAATTAAACGGAAAATTCCATTTACCTGGACCAAAATCACCCAAAGAAAATCTCCGAAATCACCAATGTAGGTGCCCAAAAATAGGTGATTCCTTGAAATAAAGTTGTTTTTCATGATATTTAATTAGTATATTTCAGGATATTACAACTGATTGTGTAATTAAACTGAAAATGTCCATTTGCCTGGACCGAAATCGCTGTGCTGAAATCACTGAAATATACAAATGTAGTAGCCTGTAGTCTTTTATACAATATTGTATGAAATTACAGTATATTAACATATTAAAGTTGTATTTAAATATTAATCTTCAGATATTATGAAATGATTTTATATTTAATAGTTATTAAATTAGCAGTCTGAAAAAATAACACTTTGTGTTAATCCAAACGGCCTTTTTAAGGGCCAGTCACTCAGTCTGAAAGAGTAACTGAATAATGTAACAAAAACATATGTTGTGGATACTCGTTAGAACCACCCTGACGAGGCAGTGTTGCAACGAGTACCACGTAACATGTGTTTAGCAGAATTCCGAAACTTTTCAGCTTTACAGCCAGATCAGACTGCGCGGATGCATGGCAAATGCTGCGGCATCTGATCTGTAACTTAAAGATGTCAGTAATGTTCAACAATTCTCGCCAGTCACTCAGTAAGAAAAAGTCACTCTTTGTTCCGTAACAAAATTACATAGGTTGTGAGTACTCATTAGAAGCGCAAGGCTGAGGCAATGTTCTAAAGATTATCCACTTTCTATGTTTTAGCAGAATTCCGAAACTTTTCATTTTTACAGCTCTATCAGACTGCTCGCATGCATGGCAAATCATGTAGACAATGATCAGAGCTGCATAATACAGCGGCGTCTGATCTGAGTCTGTTTGCTATGGGCTGACAGATGTCAGTAATGATCTACAAATCTTGCCAGTCACCCAGTCTGAAAACTTCAGTCTTTGTTCCATAACTAACAGGGGTCATCCTGGAGCTTTCAGAGAGGGAGAAGTTTTGCAACAATTTCAGGATTTCAGGGAGAAGTTTTGGTCCAAATTTACGATTTCCCTATACATTCTATCCACTCTCACTTCTCCCTCAGCACAAAATAGGGAGAAGTCAGCCAGCTCAGGGAGACTTTTTCTCCCAAATTGCCCTCTAGGATGACCCCTGAACTAAATTACATAGGTTGTGGATACTCATTAGAACCGCAAAGTTGAGGCAATGTTCTAAAGATTATCCGCATTCTATGTTTTAGCAAAATACCAAAACTTTTCATTTTTACAGCTATATCAGACTGCGCGCATGCGTGGGAAATTGTGTAGACCATGATCAGAGCCGTGAACAACAATGGATGCTCATGCTGCTCTGCGACTTTGTATGCATAGACCATGATAAGCAGATTTAAATATAATATATATGCTGAAAGCACACTATCAAAGCAACAAATACCAAAGGCACTGATCAGACTGCATGGATGCGCAGACTGCTCTGCGACTTTGTATGCGTATACCAAAACGCATCTGTTCTTGAGACCACGCTCAACAGATCTAAATAAAATATATAAGCTGAATGCATTCTATCAAGCAGCGAACACTTAAGGCAAGGGTCAGATTGTGTGGATTCAACATTATTATCCTTTTAATTAACCAAGATGATTAAAATAAAGGCGTTGGAAGGAGATATGGTCAACAGATGTCAACATGGGAAAAAAGTCTTTATGCCATATGCTATACATTTCATTAACCCTTGTTGTGCTGAATAAATTAAGATGCCACGTCCACTTCTAATTTTCAGCCAATCATATTACTTGATCCAGATTTTTGTTATAAATTTGCATACTTGATGACAAACAGTGCAGATCCAGATCAGTTGGCTTCTTCAGAAGCCAACTGATCTGGATCTACACTGTTTGCAAAACAGGGTATATCCAGGCTCAGCAGGACATGGGTTAACATATATTTTTCTTATTTAAATTAATCAATTAAGCATGCCTATATGTAGACAGAAAATATCCAGACCTGCATGCGCATTTGCAAAATAAGAACTCTTGGGTATGTAAGTTAGCTTTATTTAAAGAGGGTGACTCATTCGGAAATGAGAAAATGATAAGACTAATACTGATCGAGCTACAACATGAACCTTTACTATTTTGTGGGTTGTTTCGGCAGATGACAAATTGATGATATTGACAAATTGAAAATAGGCATTGACATTTCATGCACATTGTATCCTAGGAAAATGTCAATGCCTATTTCACGGGAAAAATAATAATATTTCGTAATGTCGTCTGCTGAAATTATACACAACATTATACACTGCATGCTAAGTGGTAAAGAAAGACTCCTTTTAGTATACCGTATTTACTCTAAATAATGGGACACCTGTCCTTCCCATACTTGTTCTATAATTTGCAATCTGTTCCATTAGAAGTTGATGCATTCAGTTTAAGATATTGCTGGGTGAGCGGCAAACAGTGTAGACCCTGATCAGATGCTGTGTTCTGTAGCGTCTGTTCTGGGTCTACACTGTTTGCTCAGGCCTGGCTGTCCCAGTCCTTAGGGTTATTTCGGTAATCTTATCAACAACAGATCATATATAGAAGATGCTGATTAGAGAGCGCTCATGTTACATCTCATTTTTTATGATAAGCAGTTATAATATTTAGAACGTACACATGCACAAACGTTTAAGTACGTTGAATAATGAAGCTTTTGATTTACTACTCCATCTCTACATTGTTGATTCCTGTTTACTTTGGTGATTTCCACTGATTTCGGTGATTTCTCGATCCAACTTCTCTGTATATCGATGATTTCATCAATATCTATAACCTACCCCTATCTTCAACGGTAATTTCGATGACTACTCTACCCTACCCATCTCTACATTAGAGATTTCGGTGATTTCCGTACCCATCCCTAGCTATTTTGGTGATTTCCATAGTGATTTCTCAATGCAACCCCTCTGTACATCGGTGATTTCAACAATTTCTTTACCCTGCCCCTATCTACAATGGTGATTTTGGTGACTGCTGTACCCTGCCAATCTCTACATTGGTGATTTCGGTGATTTCCATTCCCTGTCTCTATCTATTTTGGTGCTTTCGGTGAGTTCCATGGTGATTGATTTCTCAATGCAACCTCTGTACGTCGGTGATTTCAACAATTTCTTTACCCTGCCCCTATCTTCAACCGTGATTTCGGTGACTACTCTACATTGGTGATTTCTCAATTCAACCCCTCTGTGTATCGGAGATTGCAACAATTTTCATACCCGACCCCTCTCTACATCAGTGGTTTCGGTAACTTCTCTACCCTACCCATGTCTACATTGATGAGTTTCATACTCAGGGTTTGAAACAGAGGATCCCAGTGACTCACTGATCTTGAGTTAAGGGGTCCATAAATAAGATTAGGTGTTTATTAATAGTTTTAAAGAAATTAACTGTTTCCCAAATAGTTATATTTCTTGTCCTTTAGGTACAAAACAAATCAAAATTCAAAGCCAAAAATAAATAAAATCAAGTTTTCACTGATGATACAGTAGATGCATCAATCAGGGCTCTTATCCCTTAGTTCTGGGAGTCCAGAACATGATTTTGGGAGTAAAATACTGCCAAAAGCGAGTCAGGGGAAACCCTGCATACCCTATCCCTGAGTATTTTTGTGATTTCTGTGATTTCAGTTTATCGTGTTACCGAGTTAATGATAATAAATTTCTTGACTGAATATACATGTAGATAGTACGATAGATAAATTGCTTGGTAGAACAGGGTTCATACACGTCAGGGAAACGTCAGGGAGATTTATTTTTTTCAAGTCCAAGGAAGTATCGGGGAATTCTGTGATGTTTAGGGAAAAATGAAATTTTGCAAAAATGTCAGGGAATTTTACATTTCAGCCTCATTAAGCTAGGATGTTTGGTCCCAATATATTTTTCTTGCTAAATCCATAAAATTTGCGGCTCTGATATTGTCAGGGAAATTTGAATGTACGTCAGGGAAATGTCAGGGAATTTTGGTTGATTCTGAATGTATGTATGAAGCCTGTTTCTACAGTTTGCACTCTGACCTGAGATAGCCCAGAACTAGACAAAATATTCTGACTGAATATCCTGGAATAGCTCAGCCGGTACTAAGCGAGGTTTGTCTCACAACGAGCTACACACTTCTGTCCTGTAGGTTCGAGTCCAGCTGGGGACATGATGAGTTGGTATGTGTGAGCGGTTGGCAGTTCTCTCCCGGTTGCAGTGGTTTCACAGGGTATTTCCCAGTCCCTATACAACTGGAAACTACCCGGGCTTTTCTCTGCCATCGAACTGTCCTCTGAAGTAATGTCAAATGTGACTGATATCAGAGTAAATGTTTAAAAAAAAAAATGTGACGTGATCTGTGCTTTAAAGTAGTCTTTGTTAAAAAAAGTAAAAGTACCAGTATGTACAAAATTTCCAAGTAAACATAGCTTTTACAGGTACATTGGAGCCTCCCCAAACACCTCCCATATACGACCAGTAGTGACACAGATTTGCATAATATAATATAACTACTGTTTGCACTCTGTCTAGCATCAGTCTATCCCAGAATTGCTGGTGAGAGTTCTGGGGTGGTTGGATGAGGTGAAAGTGTCCTGTAGCTTTTGTCATCAGGGCTTCTGTTCCTTCACTTTCTTACATTTCCCTCTTTCTTCCCTATCCCTCTCTTTTATCTCCTCTACTATCTCTTCTCCCTTTCTCTGGGAGACGACATAAAATGAGCCACAATGGTTGACATGTCATTAAACCCCAACACAATCAATGGTGAGAATCCGTCCACTGAACAGCCACAGTCATGACCCGTGGTGGCTGCTTAAGAAAGATTTTACTGTATATTACACCACAACCACTTTATAACACTTGTTGGAATCCCTAGCATAAACCGTGTTAGTTAAACAACCGTGTTAAATCCAAACAAAAATGTATAGATTATATTGAAAAATGACCATTTATGGTCATTTTTCAATATAATCTATACATTTTGGGGATCCATCTTTGATCGGTGTTATATCCAAAACCGTGTTATAATGAACCATGGTGTTATAAAGAAGTTGTAGTGTAGGTCCCTTTACAGTTAAACAGATTGCCCTATACATGTACAAGTAATCATGTTCTTGTTGTAAATCAAAATATTGCCTGTATACGGCTGGCTTGATGAACACAATATCCTGTAAAAACTGCTAAGTACTTCACACACATTGCATTAACACATGATGCAATCTGCATCAATATAGGGTGATGCCTCCTGCATCAGGTCTTGCGCAGAATATTGTTTTGTGAATAGATGGGATTTTTATGCCTTAATGATTGGTCAGTGATTGCCATTAGTATTTCTCCTAAACCCGAATGGTGGGGCGGGGCGTCCTACCCTATTCTCTGCCTATCCTCCTGCCCTTAAAACCAGTGAAAAGTGACCTAGTTTTTGACCGGACGTGACCCAGTGGTGAATTTGAAGAAGATATGAAGACAAAGATTCTGACATGGTTTCATGAAGATTGGATAAAAAATATGGTCTCTAATGGTTTCACAAGCTTTTTCTATGATTTGACTTAGTGGCCTAGTTTTTGGCCGGGCGTGACTCAGTTTCACTGCTTTGCCCTTTTTCCTGTTCCTAGTTGTCTCATTGACATGTTCATTTTACATATATCTATTGCTTGTATCTTACGTAAACCCAGTGATTATACATCTATTTAGATCGATAATTGGCCTTATAAAGCATCTTCCCCATTCCTGACATGTGCCAGGTAGGATGAAAGCCGAGTAATCCTATTGTGACAAAAATAATCTGTTCCGCATTTGGACAGAGTTGGTTGGCTGAATGAGGACATGTGGTAATAAAGCATCTGCGCTAGCTACCAGGTACATGTAATTGACAAACCCACAGACCTCTATTGGAGCCAAAAACAAAAAAAAAGAACCTTCGCCTCAAAGTTTTCTCTTTCCTTTTTACAGAACATCAGCTAAAAATAGTTTACCACCTTGGAAATTTGCCTGTCAGTTCCCTGACAAGTGCTTTCCACGCCCATCAATTAATGATCAGCACATACCTTGCTAACATATTTGCATAATCATAAAATTAAAGTTATGTCATACTCATTTGTCGGCAACTTCAAACACCTCGTGATCGTCAACCGTCTGGCAAGTAAACAATTAACCCATTGCTCGTTAACACTAATCTGGCACACTGGGATTAGGTAATCATAAATATGTAAGAGACTAGACAGGGTCCAGAAAACTTTAAGAAACAAATCATAAAGCTTCATAACAAACCCATCATTTATTGCCTTCCTTTACCAACATTAATATCTAAAACACTAGTTGATGGATTTTTAGCAGACTTGGAAAGATTGATTGATATGTGTACAGCAAAGCTTATAGTCTCATAGTAGGTCTGGGTTATACATGTACTGGCCTATATTTCACAGTCCATTGAAGTGCATTCAGTATTTTTAGATCACCTGGAGCGAAGCCTGTTGTCTTTCCATTGACTCGAAACTTGATTTGGGGTGTCGGGGTGACTAGTAGATCAAAAATAGCTAAAATCGTTCCGATCCAAAATCCAGGATGGCCAACATGGCTGCCATCTTGAAAATCTTTTTTAATCTTCTTCTCCTGAACCAAAAGGCCAGTTGACTTGAAACTTGGTAGGAAGTATCAAAGTGACTTTTAGATCAAAAATAGCTAATATCATTCCGATCCGAAATCCAAGATGGATTTTGAAAATCTATTTGTCGCTTCTTCTGAATTGAAAGACCAATGGACTTGAAACTTAATAGGAAACATCAGGGTGACTTGTAGATCAAAAATAGCTGAAATAGTTCAAATCTGAAATCCAAGACGGCTGCTATGGCAGGCCATAAAATCTTTTTTTCACTCTTTCTCCTGAACCAAAAGGCCAATTGACTTGAAACTTGGTAGGAAGCATTGAGGTGACTTGTAGATCAAAGATAGCTAAAATTGTTCAGATCCAAAATCCAAGATGGCCACCATTGCCGCCACCTTGTAAATCTATTTTGAACTTCTTTTCTTGAACCGAAAGGCCAGCTGACTCCAAACTTGCAAGGAAATATCGGGGTCACTTGTAGATCAAAAAGAGCTAAAATTGTAAAGATCCAAAATTCAAGATGGCCTCCGTCTTGAAAACCTATTTTGAACTTCTTCTCTAGAATCGAAAGGCCAGTTGACTAGAAACTTGGTAGGAAGTATCAGGGCAACTTGTAGATCAGAAGTAGCTTAAATGGTTCTGGTTGGAAATCTAAACTGGCTGCCATGGCAGCTATCTTGAACTTCTTCTCCTGAACTGAAAGGCCAATTGACTCGAAACTTGTTAGGAAATATCAGGGCAACTTGTAGATCAGAAATAGCTAAAATTGTTCCAGTAGGAAATCCAAGATAGCCGCCATCTTGGAAAATCTATTTTGAACTTCTTTACTGAACCGAAATACCAATTGGCTTGAAACTTGGTAGGAAGTATCGAGGCAACTTGTTAATCAAAAATTCTAAAATTGTTCCAATCAGAAATCCAAGATGACAGCCACCTCTGCCATCTTGAAAATCTGTTTTGAGCTGCTTCTCCCAAACCCAAATTGACTCAAAACTTGGTAGGAAATATCAGGGCAACTTGTACTGTAGATAAAAAATAATGAAAATTGTTCCGATGCAGAATCCAAAATGGCTGCCATGGCCACTGTCTCGAAAATCTGGTTTGAACATCTTCTCTTGAACCAAAAGGCCAATTGACTTGAAACTTGGTAGGAAGTACAGTAGCAACTCGTAGATAAAAAATTGCTAAAATTGTTCTGATCCAAAATCCAAGATGGCCACCTCTGGAAAATCTGTTTTGAACTTCTCCTGAAATGGAAATACATGGTAGAAAGTATCAAGGCGGCTTGTGAATAAAAAATAGCTGAAATGGTTTCTACCGAAATCAGTGTTGACTGCCACGATCACCATCTTGAAAATCTGTTTTGAACTTCTACTCCAGTTGACTGGAAACTTCATAGAAGGGATTGTGGTGACTTGTACATGTAGATCAAAATTAGCTAAACTTGTTCAGGTTGGAAATCCAAGATGGCCATCTTAGCAACCATCTTGAAAATCTGTTTTGGCCCTCTTCTTCTGAAGCTAATGGCTGATTGACTTAACACTTGATAGGAAGTAGCAGGGTGACTTGTAGATAAAAAATAGCTAAAAATTGTTCCAATGGGGACTAGGTAAAAAAAAGCCAAAAATTGTTCTGATGGGGACTTCAAGATGGCATTTGGGCGTTGGTCCACTGGACCAGGTGAGCTATTTTTGGTCCTAAGGGCTCTAGTTCTGATAAGGTGGAGCAAGCCAGCTGGGGGTATAGAAGAGCTCGCCTCTCTTGCTCTAATTTTTATTTTTTATATCTTAACCCTTAAAGCGCCAGTCACAACTATTGTCGTCTGCTTTGTCATCTGCTTGTGATTTTAAAAGTCATTTTTGCAAACAGTGTGGACCCAGATCAGACTGCTCCTCTAGGAGCAGTCTGATCTGGGTCCACACTGTTTGCCGGTATGCAAAAATAGGGTTGAAAAGTTTGCAAGAATATTCAGCAGACGACATTAACAGACGACATTTTCAGATGCTGTTTTTCTTGGTGCTTTAAGGGTTAAAAAACCTATGTTGTGCATATGCAGTGTCTCACCATTTTTCTTACATCTTGATGACATCAATTGTTGTGAGGACTCACTAGAAGCACCTCAATGAGTACCCACAACAAAATTTTGTTGAGAAATAAGTACTTTTCGGCAGAAAAGCACTAATTGAAGCAGTGAGTATTTTTTCACTGTTATTTATGTTTTCTAGGCTGGAGACCATTGATAATGCTCTAGACAAACAAGTATGGGGACCATAGTTTTTGACCAGTCACCAGAAGGTGGTTTACTATACCTGAATCACAGTGTACATGAGAAGTTCGAAGAACTAAAGTCTCAGTCCAGCTATGACACAAACCACTTTCTTGAACAGTTAATTTCTCTGCATTGCAAACAGAACGAAACAAAGGTCCTCCCTGTACGACTGGATCTAGCATTACAATTTTGTTGTCTACAGGCACAAACATCATTTGAAACCAGCGATGAATTGATGACTTATTTACTTTCTATACATTCCAGGTAGGTTTTCAATTACAAATTCCAGGTAATGCACAGGGTACAGTTTTTACTCTACTTTGACACTTTAAAAGTAGCAACAGAAAAAAACAACTATTGATAGTTTTCAGCAGACAACATTCTGAAATATTTATATTTTTCTCAGGAAATAGACTTTGATGTGTCATGCAAATTTATCTTAATTTGCATGGAAAGTCAGAGTCTACTTTCTTGGAAAACTACCATCAGTTTGTTTGCTGAATTTTCTCAGAGGATGATGTTATCTATTTTTGTTGCACCTGCTGCATGGTGCAACATAGGCGTCTGTTTTTCCGTGCATCCATCCATCAACAATTTCATATGACTCTTATGATCTCCTCAACTATAGCTGATAGGACCTTCAAACCTTGCATGGTGTTTCTCCTCGACATCACCCAGCACGCATCTCGACCCAGTTACCTTGACCTGTATTTTACGTTCCAGTGATTTTGACAAATTTCGAGTCAACCTATGTGATCTCATCAACTATAATTGCTAGAACCTTCAAATCTTGCATAGTATTTCTCCTCGTCATCCTCACTCAGCATGCACCACCCAGTGACGACCTATATTTTATATGTATTAATGGAAGCCCAACTGCCTTGCCCCCTAGCAGGTGTGACACTGCCTTCCGGGGAATTCTTGTTGATCTTTATCATCTGTTTGGAAGAAATGAAATTTTCTTTCATAGAAATCAATCTAAAAGGGGTATAAAGTAATGTTTTAGTATATATTTTGCATAACCTAATGAACAGTTATGAATCTGTTTTAAAAATGAACAGATTTCATAGGTCTAGATAAGAGAGGGTATCAGGCAAATAGTTTTCTTATTTCTCGATGAAAACTCGGTGAGGCGCTTCTTATGAGTACCACAACATATGTTTTTGTCGAGAAATGAGAAAAATATAGCTACTTTTTGGTTGAAAAAAGCGCCTTATCAAGAGCTATGGATTAATTTGGTGAACTTTCCATACATGATAGTCTGAAAACACTTAAAGTAGCTCTGCCTTTGATTGAATACAAATAATGATTTTCTACTTTTCAGTATTATCTGTTGTGTTATCAGCACCTTAGATAAGCTGCTTTTTTGGGGTATTTACCCAATTAGAATTCCAAAAAAAGCAATTCAAATTAAATCTACGGGGTAAATACGCAATTATCAGTAAATTTTGCTCCCATTTACATAACAGGGTACCCAAAAGAAAAATCCTGATACACAAATCAAGAAGAAATGAGTGGGTAAAAATAGACCAAAATACCCAATTGCTTAAAACCTAATCTAAGGCACTGCATTATGCATTGTTATATAAATAAATGTCAGAATAAAGAATGTATTTCAATCTATTATTTCCTATTTATTCATTTCCATTAGCTAATTGGCAGGAGATTTATACAATGTACATGTACATCTAAGTCTGCTGGCAGCAGACCGTGCGTGAAAGAAAAGTGTCAATTTTCAAAAAAAAAAAAAAAAAAAAAAATACACATTTAATTAGACAGGTGGATTTCATCAATTTACTTAACCATTTATGAATCTGTACCAATACTAGAGTACCGTAACAACCCTAAGTATTGGGACAGACAGGCCTGAGCAAACATTGTAGACCCAGATAAGACAAGTCCGATCAGGCCACTTGTCCAGCAATATTTTAAACATACATGTATCAGCAAGTAGTGGAACATGCTATTTTCACAGGAGAAGTATTGTAAGGTGTTGAGGGTCCCAATACTTAGGGTAAATACAGTTGATATGGTAGCAGTATTAAAATGCATGTAAAATCTATATAAAACGTCCTCAGCAGGGTTGCCACAGTCAGGGGAAAAAGTCTGGAAAATGAAAATTTTTCCAGGTCAGGGAAAAGTCTGGGAAGTTTGGTTTGAGTTGAGAAAATTGGGAAAAGTCAGGGAATTTCAAAATTTTGTCAAAACTGAGATGTCTATGGCAGTCTTCTTAATTTTTAGAAACTGATAAATTTGCATAATCGTTTTTTATCGCACCTGCTTGTAGCAGGGTGCGATATAGGCGTCCGATTTTCCGTCCGTCCGTCCGTCCGTCCGTCCGTCTGTCAACATTTATGTCGACGTTTGACATTTATGTCAAAGTTAGTATTCTAATCAAATACAAGACTAAACAACCATCAAACCTTGCATGAAACATCTTCCTGACCTCCTGACTTTGTGACATAGGCGTCCGCTTTTCCGTTCGTCTGTCTGTTCATCCGTCCGTCTGTCAACATTTATGTCGAAGTTCGACATTTATGTCAAAGTTAGTATTCTAATCAACTACAAGACTAAACAACCATCAAACCTTGCATGAAACATCTCCCTGACTTCCCGACTTTGCGACATAGGTGCCCGCTTTTCCATTCGTCTGTCCCTTCATCCGTCCGTCTGTCCATCTGTTAACAGTTCTGTTATGCCGAAGTTCGACATTTATGTCAAAGTTAGTATTCTAATCAACTACAAGACTAAACAACCATCAAACCTTGCATGAAACATCTCCCTGACCTCCTGACTTTGTGACATAGGTACCTGCTTTTCCATTCGTCTGTCAGTTCGTCCGTCTGTCTGTCCGTCTGTTAACAGTTCTGTTATGTCGAAGTTCGACATTTACGTCAAAGTTAGTATTCTAATCAACTACTACTCTACAACAACCATCATACCTTGCATGACACATCTCCCTGACCTCCTGACTTGGCATGTACATTGACCCAGTGGCCTTGACCTATATTTTGCGCTCCATTGACTTCGACACAATTTACGTTAACGTTCCAGATCTTCTCAACTATAAGGCGTACAACTACCAAACCTTGCATAGTGCTTCTCCTAGATGTACTGACTCGGCAGGTACCTTGACCTGGTGACCTTGACCTATTTTTTGCGCTCCAGTGACTTGGACACATTTTGCGTCGACGTTCGATATCTCCTCAACTATAAGGCCTACAACCATCAAACCTTGCAAAGTGCTTCTTCTCAGTGTACTGACTCGGCAGATACCTTGACCTGTTGACCTTGACCTATATTTTGTGTTCCATTGACTTTGACACAATTTACGTTGACGTTCCAGATCTTCTCAACTATAAGGCGTACAACTACCAAACCTTGCATAGTGCTTCTCCTAGATGTACTGACTCAGCAGGTACCTTGACCTGGGAACCTTGACCTATATTTTGCGCTCCAGTGACTTTGACACATTTTGCGTCGACGTTCAATATCTCCTCAGCTATAAGGCCTACAACCATCAAACCTTGCAAAGTGCTTCTTCTCAATGTACAGACTCGGCAGATACCTTGACCTGGTGATCTTGACCTATATTTTGGCTGCAGTGACTTTGACATAATTTACTTCAACGTTCCAGATCTCCTCAAGTGTAAGACCTCTAGCCACCAAACCTTGCATATTGCTTCTTCTACATGTACTGACTCGGCAGGTACCTTGACCCGGTGACCTTGACCTATATTTTGCGCTCCAGTGCCTTTTACACATTTTACGTCGCCCTTCCATATGTCCTCAACTGTAAGGCCTTCTACCACCAAACCTTATATAGTGCTTCTTCTCAATGTACTGACTCGGCAGGTACCTTGACCTGGTGACCTTGACCTAATTTTGCACTCCAGTGACTTTGACACATTTTACGTTGATGTTCGGTATCTCCTCAAATATAAGACCTACAACCACTAAACCTTGCATAGTGCTTCACCTCATTGCACTCGCTTGGCAGGTACCTTGACCTGGTGACCTTGACCTATATTTGACACATTTTACGTTGATGTTTGATAAATCCTCAACTATAAGGCCTACAACCACCATACCTTGTATACTGCTTCTCCTTGATCTACTGAATTAGCAGTTACCTTGACCCGTGACCTGGACCTATATTTCACGCTCCAGTGACTTTTACACATTTTACGTCGAAGTTCCATTATCATTGGGCTGTATAATACGAAAAGTCAGTGCTGAAAATATAGCCATTAGAGGGAATGGCACTGGCCTGGAATATATGTGCCCCACTAGGCACTTTGTCTACATTTTTTCAACCCAGTTTTCCAACTAAGCACTGCCAAGAATGAAATAAACTTATTTAATAACCACATTCTGATTGTGGCTCCTGTGACTTTTGCCCCAGCAGGTGCGATGACGCCTTCCGCGGAATTCTTGTGTTGTTTTGTTAAATAATGTTTAAATTCTTGGAATTTCTTTGCATCCCAGATTGTTTGACGAGAATGTTATACTTTAAGTTTCAAGCATGTGTTTGAAAAGAAGACTGAAGAGTGTTCAAGTTGTTCAGTAATTAATGAAATAAAAGTGCTGTCTTGGAAGTTTGGTGGCCGAGAATGGCCATCGAAAAAGTCTGGAAAATGGCGAAAAGTCAGGGAAAAGTCATTGAAAAGTCAGGGAATTTTGAAATACATGTAGAAAATGAGTGGCAACCCTGCTTAGAAACAGAGAATACATAAAAGAATGAAAGTCAGTCTCGGCTTCATTGAGACTCTTTGCATGACTTCTTTGTGGTTTGTGGGGCTATGTAGGTACTTGAGTTTCCAATGTATCAAAATGGGCTTAAGAATTCCGATGAAAATCAAACTAAATCAAAGCACTGACAGCACTGGTGAGTCGATTGTCTATGAGGGTAGGCTGGGAAAATGGTCCTGAATGGGGACTTAAGACTGTTTCATTCAACCCTTAACTTCCTTTAATTTAAGCAAACAGTGCAGACCCTGGTCAGATGCAGCATTCTGCTGCATCTGATCTGCTTCTACACTGTTTGCCTGTGTCCCAGTCCAGGTTTTATAGGTAACCTCTATCAGCAGCACTCTTATGTCATAGCGACAAGAATTGCACAGCTATAGCCGGCCTCGGTGGCTCAGTTGGATGTGCCGTCCGACTGGAGACCAGGAGGTCGCGGGTTCAACCCCCGCCGAGGTCGGCAACAAACTTTCGTGGAGATTGATCATGAAATATTTTCTATGGTCATTCTCTCCCTTCCGCTGATTCAAGAAGGGCAGTTGTCAGTTTCTGGCGAAAGAATGTGCACAATACTGGTTAACCGCTTAGGGGACTAAGCCTGCCCAGTAAACGTGTGGTTAGGTAAACTGACCGCGCTCGACATGACCCCATTGGGTTGACTGGGCCGTAAAACCTCAACACAAACAAACAAAGAACAGCTATAAATAACCATTACCTGGATTTTGTGTAACATGCTGTTTGATGACATTGGTCAATGATAATCACCTGGGCCCAGTTGTTCAAAGCTAAAGACATCATTAGTTAACGATTTGTTAAATTTACATTGAGTGATACGCAAATATGCTGAAATTTTTTGCTGAAAAAATGTGAGTAGCTTTTGCACTAAGCAGTGCAAAAGCTACTCACATTTTTTCAGCAAAAAATATCAGGATATTGTGTATTGAATCTGCTAAAACAGCTAATGAAATGACCCTTAACGAGCTCGTTAAGCTAACGACGCTTTGAACAACTGGGCCCTGGATAACTGCCTAAAGGAAATTTTGGCACTTATATACCATGGCTCGATTGTAAACAGTCCATCCAAACGCCACACTACTATCATGTACAGGGAGACTTTTGACACGAGCCACTTGACTCTTAAAGTAACACCAGTTGCAGTGAAGTCAAATCAAATTTATAAAAACACATTAAAGAACAAAAATTGTGAGTCTCTATTTCATTAAGACTCTGCCTGTGACACTAGTGTAGTTTGCAAGGCTGCATACTGCCCCTAGCACTGGCTTAACCCTCAAAGCGCCAATCACTACTATTGTCGTCTGCTTTGTCATCTGCTTGTGATTTTAAAAGTCATTTTTGCAAACAGAGTGGACCCAGGTCAGACTGCTCCTTAGGAGCAGTCTGATCAGGCTCCACACTGTTTGCCTGTATGCAAAAATAGGTTTGAAAAGTCTGCAAGAATATTCAGCAGACGACATAAACAGACGACATATTCAGATGCAGTTTTTCTTGGCGCTTTAAGGGTTAAGTGGGACTTATTTTCCAGTGTGCCAGAAGAGGCTCTATGTTGGCAAGGAAATACCTGTAAAAATAAAACTATTTTGTATTATTTCAGCCAAGAAAAAAATCCAGAGCCTGCTAAACCTAGCACGGAGCAGTTAGAACAGTCTAAGCCAAAGAAAAATAAGCGAAAGCCAGATTTTGTACAGAGGAAACCACTACCTGTGTTGACACAGAATTCCAGTGAAAGAGAAATTCCAAAAAGTCGAAGTAGCTCACCTAGCAGAAGTTTCTCTGAAGATTCTGGTTGCTATGATATCAGTAAAGAGGAGCTGAAATCAACCCCTAATGGGACCAGTCCAGACAAAAATGTACTTTATACAGAGATGACTTGCCTAGACCTGTCTGTTGTGAAAAAGGAAAAAGAAGATGATTATGTGGACCATTTAGAAGCAGGGGGGAAGAAAATAAAACTAGAAACAGGTGAGTAATTTTAACTTTTACCATAGCTACAGATAAGAGGGGGTATCCACATAATATTTTTCTTATTTCTCCACAAAAACATATGTTGTGGGTACTTATTAGAAGTGCCTCACTGATATCAACATTTTTCTGATGTCAAAAGCACCCTATCTATTGCTATGACTTTTACCACTAGTTCAGCAGACGACAAATTGTTGATATTTTTCTTATTTTCCCCAGTGACAGGTTCTGATATTTTATGCATATTGTCTGCATTGGAGACAATTTGCATTAAATGTCAAAATCTGTTTTCTGGGAAAAATTTAGCAAAATATTTTAAATTGTCATCAGCTGAAAATTTTACCCAGATCGCTTAGATTTAAAAGGAAAGGCTCACTAAATGCAATGTTAGCCTTAAAATATTCAGTTTACAATAACAAAACATTTTGGGACAAATTTGATCAAAATCAGTTTAGAAATAAAATAAAAAAAAAAATAAAATAAAATAAAATAAATTGTAATTTGAAGTTTTTTATGCATTATCTGAGACTGTGTTGCTTTTTGGACGGGTTTCTAAAACCGTCCTTTAAAATAGCGATGTCCGGGTGGGCATGCAGGCGGGCGGGCATCTTCCGAGGTTTTAATTTTTGGTTAACCTTTTTTCAAAGTTATATGTTACCATTATTCTTCAATGGATTCCTTTTGTATTTGGTAGGGATGAAGAGGAGGACCAGTAGATGTTTCACATGCAAGAGAGACAACTCGTACTCTCTTCGTTATTTAAAAAACCCGTCCATAATACCATTAGGCGTTTTTCTTGTTATATTACCTTCTGTTTTCAGATGATGCAGACACTCAGGAGCCATACCCTTGTCCCCTTAACTCTACAGAATCACCTAGCTTACGTGCCAAGTCCATGGAATTTGAAAGCCCAGTGTCAGGAAACCAGCAGACAAATTTTAGACAAACTTGGCGAAGTAACTCTGTTCCTGTTGATGATTATAATTCTTCGATTTCCCCTAAACAATCCTTGTCGCAGCAAGTGAGTCCACAGAATATTGTTACTGAAAATATTGCTCAAAATACCGATCCTTCTATTAGGAAAGCCAATATATTTGACAGGGAATCAAGTCCAGTAGTAGTGGATACTTTGGAAAGTACAAAATCGGAAACTGATGATGAGGAAGACTATAATTATGTCTTGAACAGTCTTGACAGCCCTAGCAGTCCAGTCAGTGTGGAAAGGGTTTCCTCAACACAGATGAAGATGCCAGTGAAGTTGCCCACGAGCATTCCTTTGTCTAGCACAGTTACACATTCCATTGAACCAGAAGATCTCTCTTTGACTGTGCCTCTGAGAATTGTAGAAGATGAAGAACCTCAAGATCTCACATCACCTCAGAAAATAAACCAGTCCAATGCAGTGTCATTTTCACACCCTGGAAATACATCTGTATTTCCTGGATTAATTGAGAAACAAACTGTTATTCAAAACAGGCCACTATCTATCATGGGCCAGCGACCCATTGCTCCAGCTCCACCACTCTTCAAGCAACCAAATAATTCTTTAATTGGGGAGCCAAGAGTCTTGGCTGTACCTCAGCAAGTGCCTGGAACTCAGTCACGAGTGATTGCGGTACCAGTCAACAATGGAAATAGACAGCTTCTTCTCCCGACCAATGCTCAACAAAACATAATAGCTTTGTCGCCAGTTTTACCTCCTCCAGGACCCCCACCAAAGTTGATTCCAGCTTCATCTATTGCCAACATTCCATTTCATCCAAACCTGGGAACAAGTACGTCCTCTACGGTTCTAGTCCCAGTTGTAAATGCTTCCAATCAAAATATTGTGGATAAAGTCAACCCTGTTCCAAATGGTGCAGTGATGGTACAATTTGATATGAATGGAGATAATCCAAAAATGAGACGGAAGCGGAAGAAGATGGAAGACACATCCAGCTTCCGTGATCCACCAGAGCAATCTTTGCCATTTAACGGACCAAACAAGTTCCGCTTCTACTGTGATGTTTGCGAAACTGGGTTCACACGGAGATACACCTATAATCGCCATAGATGTAAGGGGAAGGTTGAAAAACACTTCTGTCAGCTCTGCGATAAAGCCTATTTGTCAAAGTACAAACTCAAAGACCACATTCTTGTCAAACATGAGGGCCAGACGGTGAGTTGTCCAGATTGCGGTAAGAGGTTTTCTTCCCGCTCTTCCATGGAAATGCACAAGAAACAGCAGCATGAAGGGCAGTTTAGTATCTTCTGCAAGATATGTGGGAAGGGATTCAACCACACAGGCCATTACTATGGTCACATGAATAAACACACGAATACAAAGCCGTTTTGGTGTCAGAAATGTGGGAAACGCTTCTACGGCTCGTCATACCTCCATAACCATAAGCAGGTTTGCCGTGGCGATGAAGGATGGAATTACCAGTGCCATATCTGTGAACGCAAATTCAAGTGCGAGTTGTACTTGAAAAAACACATCAAAGTTCACGACCCCACGCCAATTTACCAACAGAGCCTTGATTCCAATCAGAATGAGGTCGCTTCTACACCGGTTGATCTAGAAAAGTGTCATAAAGATAAGGTTGATATAGAAAAGACTCCAGTAGCTATAGATGAAGTGGATTCTAGCAAGTCTTTAGGAGTTCTTAACAGTGTCTTCCCTCGAAATGAGCCTGCACAGGGGACAGTAGCATAACATGTCTTGCTGAGGGTCGTCTCCAAAGTTACAGACCAGACAGCAAGGTTGTAAAAATTTTAATATTTTTCCTCAGGTCAGGCTAAGACTCAACTTAACTCTAAAACACCAAGCAAAAGATGTAGCAGACGACATTTTAAATTTTTCCATATTTTTCGTAGAAAATATGTCTTGATGTTTCATGTGAATCATCTGCTTGGCAGATGATTCACATGAAATGTTAAGCCTGTGAAAAAAAATACAACTGTCATCTGCTGCAGTTGTGATTTGTGGTTTAAGGGTTAAGGTTACTTAATCTTTGAAGCACCTGTCACAACTGCATCAGATAACATTCTAAAATATTTTTTAACTTGCTCAGAATGTAAGGCTTGACATGACATTCATGTGAGTTGTCTGCCTAGCAGGTAATGTATATGAAATGTCAAGCCTTATTTTATCAAGAGAAAATTTCTCTTAAAGAGAATAAGGCTTGGTATTTCATGTGAGTGATCTGCCTAGCAGACAGTTCATGTGAAATGTCAAACCATATTTTCTCTGACGAAAAAGTAGAATGTCCTGCTACATTTTTAAATCAAGGACTAACAATAGAAAGTAATTTTGAAATGTATGACATTGTTTTTGTTTCAACCATGTACAAACAGCAAGCATTAATACTAAAAACAAAAGTTGACCACCAAATGTAATTAGTACAGAAGGGAAACTTTCTGTTGCCATCAAGATTTTCTGATGTTAGCTTTCTAGATATATAAATGCATATAGCAGAATATTTAGGCAGCATCAGTTTGACATTTCTGAATGTTCAAAATACATGTAGTTAACCTTTCTTATGTAGGCAGGCATTAGCAGACACTTAAAACCTTAAAGTGTCATTCAGAATAGTACATGTATGACATTCCCCTTTTCTCTGGTGGGCTCAAATTTACTTGTTCTGCAGGTTGTTATCTGGCAGACCAAATACTGAACAGATAAAGTTAGTGCTAGTTAAGAGGGGTATTCAGGTAGAAAAAAAAAAATATCTTATTTTTTCCACAAAAAGGTGGTACTCATAAATAGATTCCTTAATTTGTCATGAAAACATATCTTGTGGGTACTCATTAGAAGTGCCTCATTTAGGCACTTCCAATGAGTACCTACAAAGTACTTTTTTGCTGAAAATAAGAAAAGTATCATTCTTTTTTGTTTGAAAAAAAAAAAAAAAAAAAAAACAACAACAAAACAACAAAAACACTTTCTAGACCAGTGAAGTCAGACTCCTCATTCTTTCATGGTGATTAATTATGAAATACTTTCTACGGTCATTCTCTCCCTAACGCTGATTCAAGAAGGTCATTTGTCAGTTTCTGGCAGGAGAATGTGCACAATACTGGTTAACCGTTTAGAGGACTGTCTGCCCAGTAAAAGTGTGGTTATGTAAACTGACTGCACTCGACATGACCCCATCGGGTTGACTGGGCCGTAAAACCTCAACACAAACATACCCTGACCATATTTTGCAATCATTATGTGCTGTTTTTTTTGTTGTTTTTTTTTTTTGTTTGTTTTTTTTTAATGACACAGCTCAAAATACATAAAAAAGCAAACAACTCACAGTATTTTATGTGACATTGTTATTTTTTTTTCTAACTTGTATAATATTGAATCATTCGGCAGGTAATGGTATTTTTTCTATGCAGTTTTGCAAGTCTTTCACATATTGTTGATAGAAAAATGTCTTCCGACTGTTGTTGTTTTAATTGTATATTAGCAGTGGGGAAACCAAGAGAACAATGAAATTGTCTGTTCCTAAACTTGCATTGTAAACTGCTTTGCCAGTGTGAACCTACATAGCATTCTGCTTGTATCTGTATCAGACTGTGCCTGCCTTACAGGATCCCGGTCAGGCTTATAACAGTCCAATACAGATTTAAGAAGACTGCTAGCTGAGAAGCCTTTTGCTTATACTTTTATTATGAAATGTTTTTTAGAATATCTTGCTGTTGATTAATAGATTTGTTTTGTTTTTTTTATAAGATATGACAATGTTTGAATTATATTTTTGTAACATACCTGTGATCAACAGTGTGCAGACAAAGAATTTTCTAAAACATTACGAAAACACACCTATTCAAATACACTGAAAATTTTATAACCAAAAAATGGCAATTTTTCAGATAAAAAATTTTGATATTTTTCATATTTCTGCTCAAAACATAGATTGTGGGTACTCGTCTAACGAGTACCCACAATCTATGTTTTGAGCAGAAATAACAAAAATAACGTATACCCCTGTAAACCCCAGTTTTACTATATAAAAGTGGGGTTTAAGAGGGTCAAAATAATATAGGTATGTTTTCGTGATAAAAAATTTACCCTACCCTCCCATTTGATTGGTATAACTGTCTACCATTGTAATGGTACAACACAAATGGTTACTAGTTGGACTTACCTCATTGAGAGAAATCTAATGAGTTTCTGCGACATCCATTTTCAAGGAATAAAATATTTATCTGGATATTCCTCTTAACCCATTTTAGACTGATTAGACTCCCCCACACTATATATTGGAAGAGTCCAATTTCAGTTTCAGGTACATCCAGCCATGAGATTTAGATATTCCTAGAGAAAAATGGCTAAGCTATTTGCAAACAGTGGAGACCCATATGGCCATTTTCAGAATTTTTGCATTAACAAAATATCTCTAGAATCCATAGAGCTAGGCTCATGAAATTTAGTGTGCAGTTTTTATATTAATATGTAGATGACCTGATAAACTTTTAGAGAAATTTCTTCAATATTTGCCAAAATTATGGCCTTTTATTAGCTCACCTGAGCACGAAGTGCTCATGGTGAGCTATTGTGGTCAGTCAATATCCGTCTTGCGTCGTCCGTCGTGCGTCGTGCGGCGTCAACAATTGCTTTAAAAGCCTACTCCTCCTACACCCCTGGGCCAATTGACTTGATACTTGGTAGGAAGCATCAGGGTGACTTGTAGATCAAAAACAGCTAAAATTGTTCCGATCGGAAATCCAAGATGGCCGCCATGGCTGCCATCTTGAAAATCTATTTTTCGCTTCTTCTCCTGAACCGAAAGGCCAATTGACTCCAAACTTGCTAGGAACCATCAGGGTGACTTGTAGATCAAAAATAGCTAAAATCGTGCCGATCAGAAATCCAAGATGGCCGCCATGGCAGCCATCTTGAAAATCTATTTTTCGCTTCTTCTCCTGAACAGAAAGGCCAGTTGACTCCAAACTTGCTAGGAACCATCAGGGTGACTTGTAGATCAAAAATAGCTAAAATCGTGCCGATCGGAAATCCAAGATGGCCGCCATGGCCGCCATCTTGAAAATCTATTTTTCGCTTCTTCTCCTGAACCGAAAAGGCCAATTGACTCCAAACTTGCTAGGAAGCATCAGGGTGACTTGTAGATCAAAAGTAGCTAAAATCATGCCGATCGGAAATCCAAGATGGCCGCCATGGCCGCCATCTTGAAAATCTATTTTTCGCTTCTACATTCTTTCGTGGAGATTGATCATGAAATATTTTCTACGGTCATTCTCTCCCTTCCGCTGATTCAAGAAGGGCAGTTGTCAGTTTCTGATGAAAGAATGTGCACAATACTGGTTAACCGCTCAGAGGACTAAGCCTGCCCAGTAAACATGTGGTTAGGTAAACTGACCGCGCTCGACATGACCCCATTGGGTTGACTGGGCCGTAAAACCTCAACACAAAAAAAAAAAAAAAAACAAAAAAACTCCTAAACCCAAAAGCCAATTGACTGGAAACTTGGTAGGAGACATTGGGGTGACTTATAGATCAAAAATAGCTAAAATCGTGCCTATCGGAAATCCAAGATGGCCGCCATGGCAGCCATCTTGAAAATCTATTTTTCCCTTCTTCTCCTGAACCGAAAGGCCAGTTGACTCCAAACTTGGAAGGAAGCATCGGGGAGACTTGTAGATCAAAAATAGCTAAAATCATGCCGATCGTAAAACCAGGATGGGCGCCATGGCAGCCATCTTGAAAATCTATTTTTCGCTTCTTTTCCTGAACTGAAAGTCCAGTTGACTCGAAATTTGGTAGGAAGCATTTGGGTGACTTGTAGATCTAAAATAGCTAAAATTGTGCCTATCGTAAATCCAAGATGGCAGCCATGGCAGCTATCTTGAAAATCTATTTTTCGCTTCTTCTCCTAAACCCAAAAATCACTTGACTTGAAACTTAGTAGGAAGCATCAGGGTGACTTGTAGATCAAATATAGCTAAAATCGTTCTGATCAGAAATCCCAGATGGCCACCATGGCCGCCATCTTGAAAATCTATATTTAGCTTCTTCTCCTGCACCGAACTGCCAATTGACTCCAGACTTCGTAGGAGACATTGGGGTACTTGTAGATCAAAAATAGCTAAAATCGTGCCAGTCGGATATCCAAGATGGCCGTCATGGCAGCCATCTTGAAAGTCTATTTTTTGCCTCTTCTCCTGAACTGAAAGGCCAGTTGACTCGAAATTGGGTAGGAAGCATTGGGGTGACACGTAGATCAAAAATAGCTAAAATCGTGCCGATCGTAATTCCAAGCTGGCTACCATTTAGTTTGTTCAAATGGTCACGCTCAATTGACTGGCATGCCATATATCCTCTTCTTCAAAATAAAGAACTGCTTAAATGATGATCTTTTCATTAGTTGTGATGACAGGATTGGAAAAATGTTGCATAACATCTGCATATCTGCAGTGGCTATGTCACTCAGGTGAGCGACCCGTGGCCCGTGGGCCTCTTGTTTAATTTCAAGTTATGACAGAATAAAAATAAATTTTGGGTGTAACATGCACTTTAAGGTATAGCAGCTTTCATGTTAATTCTGTATTTATATTGCAGCACTGTGGCCATAGGAAGCCCTCAGTGCTGATGATTGATCATTACTTGTTCCATTTACAGACAAGGATATCGTTGGGGGCATAATGTTTAACAAACATGTTTTCTGGTTTTCTGTTATTTGGGCATTAGTTTTGATACACATTATAGTATTCAGAAGTTATCGAATATGTTGGCATGATCAGCACAGTCTGCTCAGTGTTTGCTCCCTCTTTTACCCTTGCTGAATACATTGAGATGCCATGTCCACTTCTAATTTTCAGCCAGTCGGTTTACTTGATCCTTGTTGTATTTAAGAAATAAATTATTCCGAACGGTGCTCAAATGCCTAAGATAAAGCACAGTTGAGTTTGGGTTGTACCCATTTGAGCACGAGCGAGCGCAGTGCTCAAATGGGTACAACCCAAACTCAACTGTGCTTTATCTGGGGCATTTGAGCACCGTTAGGAATAATTTATTTCTTTTCTTACACCCCTTATTGAGAGAATTTTGCATAAATGATATATTTCTATTGATTTTTTGTCGCACCTGCTTGTAGCAGGGTGCAATATAGGCGTCCGATTTTCCGTCCATCCGTCCGTCCGTCTGTCAACATTTATGTCAAAGTTCGACATTTATGTCAAAGTTCGACATTTATGTCAAAGTTAGTATTCTAATCAAATACAAGACTAAACAACCATCAAACCTTGCAAGAAACATCTCCCTGACCTCCTGACTTTGCGACATAGGCATCCGCTTTTCCGTCCGTCTGTCCATTCGTCTGTCCGTCTGTCAACATTGATGTCGAAGTTCGACATTTATGTCAAATTTAGTATTCTTATCAACTACAAGACCTAACAACCATCAAACTTTGCATGAAACATCTCCCTGACCTCCTGACTTTGCGACATAGGTGCCCGCTTTTCCATTCGTCCATCCGTTCATCCGTTCGTCTGTCAGTCTGTTAACAGTTCTGTTATGTCGAAGTTCGACATTTATGTCAAAGTTAGTATTCTAATCAACTACAAGACTAAACAACCATCAAACCTTGCATGAAACATCTCCCTGACCTCCTGACTTTGCGACATAGGCATCCCCTTTTCCGTTCGTCCGCCCGTTTGTCCATCCGTCCTTCTGAAGATTTATCTCGTTCAACATTTACGTCAAAGTTAGTATTCTAATCAACTACAAGACTAAACAACCATCAAACCTTGCATGAAACATCTCCCTGACCTCCTGACTTTGTGACATAGGCATCCCCTTTTCCGTTCGTCCGCCCGTTTGTCCATCCGTCCTTCTGAAGATTTATCTCGTTCAACATTTACGTCAAAGTTAGTATTCTAATCAACTACAATTCTACAACAACCATCATACCTTGAATGACACATCTCCCTGACTTCCTGACTTGGCAGGTACATTGACCCAGTGACCTTGACCTATATTTTGTGCTCCAATGACTTTGACACATTTTAAGTTGACATTCCAGATCTTCTCAACTTTAAGGCGTACAACTACCAAACCTTGCATAGTGCTTCTCCTAGATATACTGACTCAGCAGGTACCTTGACCTGGTGACCTTGACCTATATTTTGCGCTTCAGTGACTTTGACATATTTTGCGTGTACATTCGATATTTTGCGCTCCAGTGACTTTGACATATTTTGCGTCGACATTCGATATCTCCTCAGCTATAAGGCCTACAACCATCAAACCTTGCAGAGTGCTTCTTCTCAATGTACCGACTCGGCAGATACCTTGACCTGCTGACCTTGACCTATATTTTGGCTGCAGTGACTGACATAATTTATGTCAGCGTTCCAGATCTCCTAAAGTGTAAGACCTCTAGCCACCAAACCTTGCATAGTGCTTCTCCTAGATGCACTGACTTGGCAGGTATCTTGATCTGGTGACCTTGACCTATATTTTGCGCTCCAGTGCCTTTTACACATTTTACGTCAACGTTCAATATCTCCTCAACTATAAGGCCTACTACCACCAAACCTTGCATAATGCTTCTCCTCAAAGTACGGACTCCGCAGGTACCTTGACTGGGTGACCTTGACCTAGATTTCGCGCTCCATTGACTTTTACACGTTTTACGTCGCCCTTCCATATATCTTCAACTGTAATGCCTTCAAGCACCAAACCTTATATAGTGCTTCTTCTCGATGTACTGTCTCGGCAGGTACCTTGATCTGTTGACCTTGACCTATATTTTGCACTCCAGTGACTGATACATTTTATGTTGATGTTCCGTATCTCCTCAGATATAAGATCTACAACCACTAAACCTTGCATAGTGCTTCACCTCATTGCACTGGCTTGGCAGGTACCTTGACCCAGTGACCTTGACCTATATTTGACACATTTTACGTTGATGTTTGATAACTCCTCAAATATAAGGCCTACACCCACTATATCTTGCATAGTGCTTCTCCTTGATGTACTGAATTAGCAGGTACCTTGACCCATGACCTTGACCTATATTTCACGCTCCAGTGACTTTTACACATTTTACATCGATATTCCATTATCATTGGGCTGTATAATATGAAAAGTCAGTGCTGAAGATACAGCCATTAGAGGGAATGGCACTGGCCTGGAATATATGTGCCCACTAGGCACTTTGTCTACATTTTTTTCAACCCAGTTTTCCAACTAAGCACTGCTAAGAATGAAATAAACTTATTTAATAACCACGTTCCGATTGTGGCTCCTCTGACTTTTGCCCCAGCAGGTGCGACGACGCCTTCCGCGGAATTCTTGTTTTAGTATTTTTATTACCTGACTTCCCCTTTGGTAGTTGACAATACCTCTCAAGCATTACATCACATGGCTACGTAGTTACATGGTTTGATGATGAATATTCAAAATGGCGGATAACTTATTTGATTCAGCTGACGATGTAAAATATAAAAACGATGTAAAATATAAAAACTTGTATCTTGTGTTCATAAAATTATTGCAAAACATATGAAATTGGAGTGCCACGATGGACTTAATAAGGAGGGATATAAAACAGCAAAATAAGAATGTTTGTAACTGACACTTTTGTTTTCGAACATGTCAACAAATACACGATGGAAACAAGTGAAACAAATGTGTTTGAATGGTGTAACCTGTAGCGGAACTCATCAGGTAAAAAAAGCCATAAATCATTTTCTGTGTTAATACATAATATAATTTATCATGTATATGAATGTTTTGGCCAGTACTGTAAGCTAGCGTCCAAAGGGGCAAATATGATTGGTTTCCAGTCGATAGCGCGTGGCGAAATTCCTATGCTCAAATACATTAGATAAAGCACAGCTAGAAATGTGGACAAATAAGGAACAACACAAGCAGGGGTGTTAGAAATACAAATTCACATACTTAATACCAAACAATGAAGATCTGGGTCTTTTGTCTTCCTCAGAGGTCAGCTGATTTGGATCTACTCTGTTTGCAAAGGCAAGGCATATTTGGGTTCAGCAGGACCAGGGTTTCCCTTCCGCTGATTCAAGAAGGGCAGTTATCAGTTTCTAGTGAAAGAATGTGCACAAGTACGGGTTAACTGCTTAGAGGACTAAGCCAGCCCAGGAAAAAGTGAGGGTAGGTAAACTGACCACACACAACATGGCCCCAATGGTTTGACTGGGCCATAAAACCTCAACACAAAACAAAAGCAAAGGCCCTAATCAGACTGGCTGACCTGGACCATTACTGTCTGCTGGTGTCTTATTTGATGTGGCTCTTTCATGAACATGACTGAACACATTAACTACTGAATTTTAATATTACATGTAGTGCATGAGAATGGAAACTATTTTCTCATTATTTTTTCATGAAAATAGGTTAGTTTGCAGAAGTTGCAGGGGCATGTTGCTTTTGGATCGTTTGTCCATTCCTTCATCTTCATATTCTTTATAGTTGGGGCCATAGTGTTTACATACAAACAGTGCTCCAGATAGCATTATATAGATGGGCTGGCCACCCCTTTTGCCCCTCCTGCTGCCCCTCTGCCCTTCTAAAGCTGCCCTCTGCCTTATTTCAAGTCAAGCATAAAAAAATACTTTTTGGTGAAAATTTCATTACAATGGGGCCAAAATTAAAAAAAATGGTTTTCATTGTTTAAAGATGTTTCATGTGTATTATATTTTTGAGGCATTTTTTGTGGAATGGGAGTATATTTTGTAATGTGTCTTGATACTAAGCACATCACATGACAGGGTGCCCTTATTTTTGTACAACCCTGCAAAAACCTTCACTACCCAGCACCCCTCTGCCCTCGTCCTAGCTAGGGCACTGACACATTTTAAGTTCTTTCTTGTCTTTATGCATTTGGTATAGGATGACTGTAAACATCTGGTAAATTTTCTGCCATTTTTATGTCCCCCCCCCCCCCCCCCCCACCACCACCACCACCACCACCAAAGGGGAGGTGGGGGACATATTGTTTTTAGGACGGATCCCGTCGGCATCAGGGTAAAACTTCCTGTCCACTCAGTAACTTGAATACCCTTTAGAATATTTTGATGATACTTGGTAGAATTGTAGATAAGGACGAGATGATGTGTCACATACAAGATAGACAACTCTGGCTTTCTTACATGGAGTTATCACCCTTTGTTTTATTTGCAAAAGATTTTGTGTCCGCTCTGTTACTGGAATACTCTTCGAAATATTTGGATGGTACTTAGCAGAAATGTAGAACAGGACCAGACGACGTGTCCAGTACAAGAATGACAACCCTGCCTTTTTACTTTTGGAGTTATCTCCCTTTGTTATATTTGACAGTGATAATCCATTGATTTTGTGTCTGCTCTGTAAGTCAAAGACCCTTTGGAATATTTTTATGATACTTGGTAGAAATGTAGAACAGGACCAGACGACATGTAGCGTGCAAGAATGACAACTCTGCCTTTCTTATTGGCTTTATCTCCGTTTGTTATGTCTGACAGCGATTATCCATTGATTTCGTGTCCGTTCTGTAAGTCAAAGACCCTTTGGAATATTTTTATGATACTTGGTAGAAATGTAGAACAGGACCAGACGACATGTCGCGTATTCACCATTGGGTTGACTGGGCAGTAAAACCTCATCACAAACAAACAAACAAACAAGAATGACAACTCTGCCTTTCTTACTTTTGGCATTATCTCCCTTTGTTATATTTGACAATGGTTATCCATTGATATTATATCCACTCTGTAAGTCAAAGACCCTTTTGAATATTTTTATGATACTTGGTAGAAATGTAGAACAGGACCAGACTACATGTCACATACAAGAATTACAACTCTGGCTTTCTTACTTTTGGACTTATCTATCTTTGTTTTGTTTGAAATAGATTTCTCGTCTGCTCTGTAACTGGAATACCCTTTGGGATATTTCTATGGTACTTGACAGAAATGTAGAACAGGACCAGATGAAGTGTCATATACAAGAATGACAACTCTGCCTTTCTTACTTTTGAAGTTAAACATTTAACTGATGCATAATTGTTTTCTCCCTTTGTTATGTCTGACAGTGATTATCCATTGATTTCGTGTCCGCTCTATAATCCAAAGACCCTTTGGAATATTTTTATGATACTTGGTAGAAATGTAGAACAGGACCAGACGACGTGTCGCATACAAGAATGACAACTCTGGCTTTCTTACTTTTGGAGTATCTCCCATTGTTTTGTTTGAAATAGATTTCTCTTCTGCTCTGTAACTGGAATACCCTTCAGAATATTTTGATGGTACCTTGTAGAACCGTAGAATAGGACAAGACGACATGTTCCCTATAAGAATGACAACTCTGCTTTCCTTACTGTTGCTGTTATCTCTCTTTGTTATATTTGACATTGATTATGCATTGATTTAGTGTCCGCTATCTAAGTCGAACACTCTTTGGAATATTTTGATGATACTTGGTAGTAATGAAGAACAGGACCAGACGATATGTCACATACAAGAATGACAACTTCGGCTTTTTTTTACTTTTGGAGTTATCTCCCCTTCTTGTGTTTGAATTTGATTTCTTGTCTCTGCTGTGTGACATGAATACCCTACAGAATATTTTGATGATACTTGGTACAAATGTAGAACAGGATGAAATGACTTGTTGCGTACAAGAATGACAACTCTGGCGGGATTGGGGGACATTTTCTAGTTACAAAGGAGATAGCTTTATGAATTCCTGTTTGCTTTCCTGCACCCTATGTTCCTTCGTAAAAGGGGTCTACTCTAAAAAGAAAGCTCCCAAGAGGAGCAAATTCTTTCCTTTTAGAGTAGACCGCTTTTCAGAATGGAGGCAAAGCATTTTTCTCAGAGTTTCCCCCTTGAAAGTGTATCATTTCTTAAATACATTGTTATCGGTTGATTGGATTTTAAAATCAGCACATGTCACTCCCAGAGTAAAAACTGTTTCCTTCGTTTGTACTATTAAAATTTATCTTTGATGATTCAGTTTTGGGCATTAATAAGGGTATTAAACTGATCTTTCACAGTTACATTAAAATTAACTTACAGCTCTCTCTGAGCTTGATGAGTTTTTTTGTTTGTTTTTTCTTACTTTTCCCATAAAATTGGGTTTGACATTTTGGGCATATAAATTATATTCATCATCATCTCGGACAATTTGCTTGAAATGTCAAACCCTGTTTTTTGGTCATCTTAGTATGTCTTAAATAATATTGAAAGGGACGTAAAACACCATATCATCATCATCATTAGTTTGATAATTATGTTCTCTGTTGAATTGATTAGAAAATGTACTCAGACAGGCAAAGCTTTCCTGATAACATTAACTACCTTTACAATGCTCAGTAAAATTCTGAAGGATTTGCAAATTCATTGTAAAATAATTTTCATTGACATTTATGCATTTTCCTGCTTTCTGATTGGTGGAAAACTTTTGTTCATTTCTTAATGAAATAAAAACCTCTATGGCTGCACTAGTTATGGTAAAACCCAACACAAGTGATAGGATAAGTTGACAAACTTTTTAACCCTTCTCTTGCTGAACACGGCATGTCCTGTCTTAGCAAACAGTGTAGGTCCAGATCAGTTGGCTTCTTCAGAAGCCTACTGATCTGGATCAGCACTGTTTGTCATTAAATATGTGAATTTCTATCAAAAACGTGGATCATGTAATTGATTGGCTGAAAATTAGAAGTACGCATGACATCTTAATTTATTCAGCATGACAAGGGTTAATATTTTACATCCTTACTAATACTTTACCCTTAAAGCGCAAATCACAATTGCAGCAGACGACATTTGGATTTTTATGTTTTGTTTTTACAAACAAAATTAGTCTGGGCATTTTCTGTGAATTGTCTGCCAAGCAGATAATTTACATGAAATGTTGGTGCTTAATTTCTCTGAAAAAAAAAAAATAAAAAAAAAAATTTAGAATGTTGTCTCCTACAAATTATGCTTGACACTCCAAGGACTTATTGATAACACAGTTTCTTAACCTTGGTTAGTAGCCTACTTAGAAAGCAACCTTTCATTATGGTATATGTCCCAAAATTTTGAATCATTTCAGTCCATACTTTTTTGCATTTTTTTAATACACTGGTTTAACAAAATACTTGTTGGATTGGCAAACAGTGCAGACCCCGATCAGACTGCTCCTTCAGTAGCAGTCTGATCTTGGTCTGCATTGTTTGTATATGGTGTTTTGTCAGAAAATTTAATGTATGAAATTTTAGGACAGTTACTGTAGACAGTACTGTTTACAATTTAATACTTTTCAGGTGCACTTTTTTGTGAACCTAGAAACAGCTGCTGTATTTCATTTAGTATTATACTATTAAATAATACATGTATTTCTGTTGAAAAAAAAGACCAACTCATGTTGTATTAAAGGGAGCTTAAGTAACATCTTTTAAAATACAATGTATTACATTACGTGCCCTACTGTCGTGCTTTCAAAGTCTTTCAGAAAGTTGTTTTTTGCTTGTCACGATTTGATGAAAAACCTTTTGTTGTAATTACCTTACACAAAAGTTTTATTACATTTTTATTATTTTTAAAAAAAAAAAATTGAATATTTTTCATTTTTTCACCCATAGTAGAAGTGGCAACAAATTGTGCAAAAATTGATAGGGTAGGTAGATTTGAGGCAGATTGTTAACAACATCCACTTGTTCAAATGTTCTGAAATTTTCACAGTTTTGTTGTGAAACATCATTAACCCATTGTATTCTGGAGACCCCTAAAAGGGTAATTGGCAAACACTGCAGACCCAGATCAGATGCTGCAGAACACTGCATCTGATCAGGGTCTTCACTGTTTGCAAATACTTAGCCTTTTTTCTCTAGGAATATCCAAATCTCATAGCCTCACCTACCTAAAATTGTAATTGGGCTCTTCCAATATATATTGTGGGGGAGTTCATTCAGTCTACAAATGGGGCATCTACTCATATATAAACCATAAAAGCCCAGATCAATCAGAGATGCTGTATGATGTTTAAAAAAGGGCTTTGTTGTATCCTGGATGCTAAGATAACATGATGGCTGTTGGCCAAAAATGATGGCCATATTCAGACGGATCTGGACCTATTCAGAATTGTGTTTACCCTAAATATTTGGACAGAAATGCCTGAGCAAACAGTGTAGACCCATATCAAACTGCTCCTAAAGGAGCAGTTTGATTTGGTTCTGCATTGTTTGCCACTCTGCCAACATGTTTTAGACTTACCATTAGGTAGCATAGTCAGTTGGATTTGTCCAGATTTAGAACGGCTGTGGTATAGAGTGAAGCTATCTGAGGTTTTGTGGTAAATATGTTAGCAGCTATCTTTATATGTGTTAAAGATTTTTACCTGGGCCCGGTTGTTCAAAGCTAACGACGTTGTTAGTTAATGATTCGTTAAAATTTACATCGAGTGATACGCAAATATACTGAAATTTTTTGCTGAAAAAATGTGAGTAGCTTTTGCATTGCAAAAGCTACTCACATTTTTTCAGCAAAAAATATCAGAATATTGTATATTGAATCTGCTAAAACAGTTAACGAAACGACCCTTAACGAGCATGTTAAGCTAACGACGCTTTGAACAACTGGGCCCTGATTTTTTTGTTTATACATTCTTACATAGTTACTATAACTTCAGATGAGATGCTCTTTTTTTTCAGTAAAAAAAGGTATTGATATTTTGCTTATTTCTCCATGAAAACATGTTGTGGGTACTCCCCAAGGTGCTTCTAATGAGTGCCCACAACATAGTTTTTGTGGAGAAATAAGAAAAAATACTACATGGATACTCCTCTTATCTGGAGCTATGGTTCCCACGTTCTGTTTAAAGGGCATTTTTTTCCATACAAATCTGTTAGGGCATAGCCCCAGATAAGGTGATTTAGGGTGCCTTTTTGTGGAGTTATGAAATTTAGAGGAGTGTATAGATATGCTGACATGACAGTGCTGCATTTTTAGAGTATGTTTTGTATTATTTGATATTGTGCCTTAATTGAAAAACTTGTGATAATATCTGCATGTGGTCGCTAATCCTTAAAGCGCCATGCAAAATTGTAGCAGAGGGCATCCTAAATATTTTATTATTATTTGTTGGAGAAAATAAGTCTTCATGTTTCATGTGAAGCAACTGCCAAGCAGATGCTTCACATGAAATGTGAAGCCTTAGTTTCTCTGAAAAATATTAATAAAAAAAAAATTGGAATCCCATATCTGCTGCTGTTGTGATTGGCCCTTTAATGATTAATAGAGACATTCAAAAATTGCCCTTTGCTATGAATTGATAATCTTATCTTATTCATTCCAGTCTGTTAACTTCACATTGTCTCTATTGGGAAGCAGGCCTCCTGATAAAACAAGTTGTCTTTAAAGACAATTTTAATCAAGAAATTATTTGAATATAATCTTGTGTGAAGATGAAGCACTTAGTGTTTTAGCTTAGCTTATAATTCTTAACCCTTAAAGTGACAACCATAAACTGAATGAAGTGTTAAACTTGACAGTTCGTTCAAATTGAATGAAATGTCAGCCTCAAGAACTGACAAAAAAGCTTCAAGCACATCATAGGTAGTTAAGAAGGAGTATCCACAAAATATTTTTCTAATGTCTCCATACAAACATATTATGTTGCGGGTACTCATTAGAAACACCTTGCCGAGCACTTCTAATGAGTACCAGCAACATATGATTTCTTAGAAAAATAAGAAAAATATCATTACTTTTCAGCTGAAAAAGTGTCTTGTCTGGAGCTGTCAGCTGTGACATTTGCTTAACTCTTGCCTTGCTGAATGAATTAAAATGCCACACCCACTTCTAATGTCTAGCCAATCAGATTACTTGATCTGGGTTTTTGATAGAAATTCACATATTTAATGACCAACAGTGCAGATCCAGATCAGTTGGCTTCTGAAGAAACCAACTGATCTGGATCTACACTGTTTGCTAAGACAGGGCATGTCGTGTACAGCAAGAGAAGGATTAATATAAACATAGCTTGTGGAAGACAGAGCTGAAATAATCACCTGTATTGGTGGAATAAATGAAAATTTGAGCCTTACCTGTAAAAAATTAAAAAATATAATCAGTATTAGTCAAGCCAGTCATTGTGACCGTTGACCTTGCTTAGATTCAACCTGCGTGCAGGCTTATCTGGATAATGCTGGTTTCCTGTTTCATAAGCTTTATTTCTATTTGGCGGCACACTATTCTTTAAGCTTTAGCACTCTGGGCCCAGTTGTTCAAAACGTCGTTAGCTTAACGAGCTCGTTAAGGGTCATTTCGTTAACTGTTTTTAGCGGATTCAATATACAATATTCTGACATTTTTTGCTGAAAAAAATGTGAGTAGCTTTTGCAGTGCAAAAGCTACTAACATTTTTTCAGCAAAAAATTTCAGCATATTTGCGTGTCATTCGATGTAAATTTTAATGAATCGTTAACTAATGACATCGTTAGCTTTGAACAACTGGGCCCTGTAAGCTAATTCTGCAGATGGCAGATTCATGATATTTTTCTTCTTTTCTTACAAAGTAAGGTGGGGCATTTCATGAAATATCAGATGCTATTTTATGGGGAGAAAATAGCAAAATATTTCTAAATGTCTGCTGAAATTTTTTTGGTAGTGTGTTAAACATTTAACTGATGCATAATTGTTTTTAACCCATATTGTGCTGAGCAGATTTGCAGTAGAGACATTCTAAGTTTTAATATTTTTCAGAGAAAATTAGAATGGTCATTTCATATGAATCATCTACCTAGATTCACATGAAATGACAATTATTTTCTCTGAAAAATAAAATAAAATCATAAAGGTTGCCTGCTGCAGTTGTGATTAGCACTTTAAGGGTTATTATATTAGCTTTGAGTTTGTTTTAAAATGCTTTATCAAATATACTTTTATGTAACTTATTTAGGGTAAAGAACTTTGTTGTTGACTTTTACGTTTGACATTCCACTATCCTTTGTAGATATCATGTGTTCCATTATGTTTTTATTGTGCTAATCTGGGGGCATTTGGTGGCTGGGTGGTTAGCATTCCTGACCAGGTTCTGGGTTCAGATCCTGCTGGAGGCAGATTTAGCTCATGATTGTGCAGAAATTCAATGCTGAGAACCTTTCATTATCACCCTTCCATTGTCTTGATATGATTTACAAAATGTGGAAAAGGACTTAACTCCAAATCATCATCATGGAGCGTCTGGGCTGGGGAGTTTGCTCTTTTTTGTGCTTTATACCATACAGCTACAGTTCTAATATGATAGTTGTGCGTAATTTTTGCAACAAAAGACAGCGTATGGGTACTCATTGGATGACCCTTTAACACTCTCTCAGGCTATTCCAGCAGATGACATATTGATAATATTTTTCTAAACTCTCCCAGAAATTAGGGAGAGAAAAAATAAGTAAAATATTTCAAAATGTTGCCTGCTGAATTTCTTTTTCCGCATTAAATGAGATGATTGGAATTGCTGTATTTACCATAAGTACTGGGACAGACAAGCCTGAACAAACGGTGTAGATGCAGATCAGATGCCACAGAATGTGGCATCTGATCAGGGCCTACGCTGTTTGCTATCCATCAAAGAATTTTTTAGACGCATCAACAGGTAGTAAGATGGACATATGATAAGGAGTTAAGATGTCGGAATATTTAGAGTAAATATGGGATTACCGTAAATGTCCTAAAATTTTGAACACCAAAGTCTCTGAAAAAATCTCCTGAAGGAGCAGTCTGATCAGGGTCTACACTGTTTGCCATTCCCCTAAACATTTTAAGAAATTATACTGCATAAAAAGCAAATTTCAGCCAGAAAAGTATGGAATAAGTGTTTGAAATTTTAGGACATTTACCATACACATGATGTTTCAGTGAGTAATTAACCTTTATCCTGCTGTTCACGACAACCCCTCCTTTGCAAACATTTAGATCCAGATCAGATGGCTTCTTCAGAAGCTATCTGATCAGGATTTACACTGTTTGTCATTCAGTTTGTGAATTTAAATGAAAATATTATATGATGTAATTTGATTGGCTGATAGTCAGAAATGGGTGTGGCTAATTAAATTTTTCAGTAGGACAAGGGTTAACAAAAATTATTTTCCATTTCTCCCTTTATTCAGAGCTATGTATTCAGCAGATGGGCATTAGCAGTAGCATTTGTTGACAGTGCTATTACTAAAAAATTCAAACATTACCATACCATAAACATGGTAGTCATTTTAGTGAAGAATTCTAAATACCAGAATCCAACAGGAGATCTGTGACTGATTTTTGTAGTTTGAAAAAAAAATTCTCTCTGAGAAAAGTGGCATTTTGTTATGACAGTATTTGCCCTAAGTATTGGAACAGAAAGGCCTGAGCAAACCATGCATACCCATACCAAACTACATGGAATATGGAGTCTGATCAGGGTCTGAACTGTTTGCCACTTGTGAAGCAGCTTTTAAACACCTCAGCAAGTAATAAAATGGAATTGTCCAATTTTTAGGATTAGTATGGTAAGGAGTTAAGGTGTCTGAATACTTAGGGTAAAATGGTATTACATGTATACAGAGGAATTGTTAAGGAGTACTTGGTGATAATTCTGGGATAATTTTCTCCATTTCACCATAAAAACATATGTTGTGGGTACTCATTAGAAGTGCTTCACTGAGGCACTTTTAGAAGTGCCTCACTGAGGCACTTCTAATGAGTACCCACAACAGATGTATTTGTGGAGAAATTAGAAAAATTATCCCAGAATTATTGCCAAATACTCCTCCTTAACAATTCCTCTGATGTATAGGAGTCTCAGTTTCTCATATTTGATTTGCATAATTTGAATTCAGGTTGTCTTTTTAGAACACTCAGCCACAGTGGCTGGTTTATGGGTGGATGTATTGTTACTTGTGGTTAATATGACTAAGCTTTTACACAGCCTATCCACAAAGCATATTGAGTTATTGAATGTTTGCTTCCCCCCCTCCCTCCCCCTCCCTCCCCCCCCCACACACACACAATTTGAAACATTCCATTGAGCCAAATTCCTGCATGGAGGCCTTATTCTTTCATTAGAGAAATGTCTTTTTTTCTCTTCAAGTGTTGGTAGTATGTATGTGTCTAACAGAGGAGTATTTGATGATAATTCTGGTAAAATTTTTATCTTCATAAAAACATACATTGTTGGTACTTACTAGCAGCACCTCAACGAGTCACTTCAGAGGCTCCACATTCCTCAAAAATAGACATTTTTTATCCAAGAAAGGTTTAATAAATTTATATACGGTATTAATACAATCTTAAAATGTGGCATCTGACAGCCTGTAAAATTTAAATTAGTCTCTCATTTTTGAATGGGATAAAAAATGAAATGATTTTTTTTTTGTATTTCTAATTAATGTTGGCAACATTTTATGATTGTATTAATACCATATATCAATTTATTAAACCATATATCAATTTATTAAACCTTTCTTGTATAATAAAATGTCCATTTATGAGGAATATGCAGTCTTCAACAAGTAACAACAATATATGTTCACTCGGAGAAATGTGAAAAAATATTTCACATTTCTCCGAGTTAACATATATTATGGCTACTTGTTAAAGGCCCCATATTCCTCAAAAATTTTATCCAAGAAATGTGAAAAAAAAAAATTTATCTAGATACAAATCATACCTAGAACTATAGAAAATGTCAGAACATGTTCCTTCTGACATATGAGCCTGAGCAAAGATTCAGATCAGCCTGTGCATTTGCACAGTCTGAGCAGAATCTTCACTGGGCACATTGTGAATAGTCAAGGGTACAAAGTTTCTTCATGCGGACAATGAGGACCGATCAGACTGCACAGATTAGCAGGCCGACTTGAGTCTTCGTTCGAGGCACATGTTAGAAGGTACGTTTTCTCACGTTGTGGCACATTTATTCACCTTGCAGGGCAGTGAAAGAATATTTTGGATCAGAGGAATTGTGAAGGAGAGGAATTTGGCGATAATTCTAGGATAATTTTTCTTATTTTTCCACAAAAACGTATGTTTTGGGTACTCAGTAGGTGCCTTGCCGAGATGCTTCTTATGAGTACCCACAACATATGTTTTCAAGGAGAAAATTAACCCAGAATTATCATCAAATACTCCTTCTTAACAAGTCCTCTGTTTGGATATTTTTGGTCATTTTCTTTATTGAAATCTGTTGGCAATATCAAGAAACCAAAAAAAAAACAAAAAACAAAACAAAACAAAAACAAAACAACAACAAAAAAAAATAAAAAAAAACACGAGATCTTATTCAAACTATCTTCAAAAGAGATATTTATGAGAATTGGAAACATTTCCCAGAGAGAATTTTTTCTCCCTTCTGAAAAAGTTGTCTACTCAAAAAGTAAAGAAAATTGCTGCCTGAAAAGGGATCTACTCAGGAAAGAATTAGCTTCCAAGGGGAGCAAATTCTTACCCTTTCGAGTAACCCCTTTTCAGAAGGGGACGAAACAATTTTGACAGTTCCCTCCCCTGAAACTGCATCCATTCCCTTTGGAACATTTTCATTTTTCAAAGAAAATAATATTTGACATTTCATTTAAATTTTCTCCTTTGGAGAACCTTAAAAAAAAAAGGAGTAACTTGTCATATGATAATCTTGCCCACATTGCAAAAAGCAGGGCTTTGGAAATAACATGCTCGACTTGTCCAACGAGTAAATTGAAATTTCTTATTTGCCCTCAGGGAAATGTCCCTGAGGACAAGCAATTTTCTTGTCCTGGGACAAGGACTTCATAGCTCTAACTAAGAAGAATATCCAGATTATGAGATACATGTATATATCTTTCTTATTTCTCAAAGAAAACATGTTGTGGGTACTTATTAGAAGGGCCTGGTATGTTTTTGTCGAGAAATAAGAAAAATGTCAATTTTCAGGCTAGTAAATCTTGTTGGACAAGTGTATTTTGAACAAGTACTTGCCTGTGGACAAGCAATAAAATTGGATAAAATTGCAACCCTGCAAAAAGGTTAATATTTTTTTATAGAAATAAGTGTCTTACTTACAGCTGTGGTGCCGTAAGGTTGTTTTTGTGGTAAATGCCAGTTGTTTTAACGCTAAATATTCTTGCAGACTTTTCCATCCTATTTTTGCATACAGGCAAACAGTGTGGACCCAGATCAGACTGCTCCTAAAGGAGCAGTCTGATCTGGGTCTACACTGTTTGCAGAAGTGACTTTTAACCAGCAGAAGACAAAGCAGACGACAATAGTTGTGATTGGCGTTTTAAGGGTTAACTACATTTGTGAAAATGTCTATCTTTGTACCTGTGCATGATACGTTTACTTACTATCTTTTATTTCTTTTCTTTCTTGTCACTTTGAGATGTATAGAAAAGGGCATTATTCCACTGAGTTATTTTTATAGGAAGTGAAATTTGTAAATATTTTATATACTTGTTAAATAAATACTAGGACTATTTTTGAATCAGTATTTTTATTATCATTCATTTGTTTGTATGTAAAGACTTTGTTTTAGAGTTTAGTTAGCATGTCTGTGACTGTTGCATATAGTTTTAACATATTTAGTATACATTGTCATGGGGGAAACATAGCGTGTTACCTTTTAACTTTTACCACTCTCTGGGCAAATTCTGCAGACCACAAATTGATATTCTTATTTTTTCTCAGAAAAATGGGATTTGACATTTCAATTTGTATGAAATGTCAAATCCTGTTTTCTGAAAAAAAAAAATTTTTTTTTTTTTTTTTTTTTCAAAATGTCGTGTGCTGAAAAGGGTGAAGAATCATAAATTAGATGTTTACAGGGAGGTGGCCATTGTTGAGAAGTGACTGTTTAGTGAAGGTTCCAATGTATAACTCACTATGTTTGTGTATTGTTCAGCTTTAGCAATTGTTCGAAAACAAAATCAGCAGAGGACAGTTCTGATAGGTCAGTTTTTAGCTCACCTGAGCACGTGGTCAGTCAATGTCCGTCGTGCGGCGTCAACAATTGCTTTAAAAGTCTACTCCTCCTACATCCCTGGGCCAATTGACTCCAAACTTGCTAGGAAGCATCGGGGTGACTTGTAGATCAAAAATAGCTAAAATCGTGCCGATCGGAAATCCAAGATGGCCACCAAAAATAGCTAAAATCGTGCCGATCGGAAATCCAAGATGGCCGCCATGGCTGCCATCTTGAAAATCTATTTTTCGCTTCTCCTGAACCGAAAAGCCAATTGACTCCAAACTTGCTAGGAAGCATCGGGGTGACTTGTAGATCAAAAATAGCTAAAATTGTGCTGATCGGAAATCCAAGATGGCCACCATGGTGGCCATCTTGAAAATCTATTTTTCGCTTCTTCTCCTGAACTGAAAGGCCAGTTGACTCCAAACTTGCATGGAAGCATTTGGGTGACTTGTAGATCAAAAATAGCTAAAATCATGCCGATCGGAAATCCAAGATGGCCGCCATGGCAGCCATCTTGAAAATCTATTTTTTGCGTCTTCTCCTGAACCAAAAGGCCAGTTGACTCCAAACTTGCTAGGAAGCATCGGGGTGACTTGTTTAAGCAATCATCATGAATCTTGCTCAAACTGTTTGTCTTGATGATTTCTAGGTCAAGTTCGAAACTGGGTCACCTGGGGTAAAAAACTAGGTCACCTGGCCAAATCAGCGGAAAACCTTGTTATCACTCTAGCGGTCACATTTTTCAAGCAATCATCATGAATCTTGCTCAAAATGTTTGTCTTGATGATTTTTAGGTCAGGTTTGAAACTGGGTCACTTGGAGTCAAAAACTAGGTCACCTAGCCAAATCAGCTAAAGCCTTGTTAACACTCTAGCGGTCACATTTTTGAAGCAGTCATCATGAATCTTGCTTAAAATATTTTGTCTTGATGAGTTCTAGGTGAAGTTTGAAACTGGGTCACTTGGGGTCAAAAACTAGGTCACTGAGCCAAATCAGCAGAAAACTTTGTTAACACTCTAGCAGTCACATCTTTTAAGCAGTCATCATGAGTCTTGCTCAGAATGTTTGTCTTGATGATTTCTACGTCAAGTTCGAAACTGAGTCACCTGGGGTCAAAAACTAGGTCACCTGGCCAAATCAGTGGAAAACCTTGTTAACACTCTAGTGGTCACATTGCAATAAAACCTCAACACAAACAAACAGCCCAGACAAAAATTTCAGCAGTCACTTTTTTTTCAGCAGAATGATGTTTTGACATGTCAAGCAAATTGACTGCAAGGGAACTAGTTTGAACGAAGTGTCAGATGCTATTTTTGTTTCCCAGAGAATAGGGTTTCACATTGCAATCAGATTGTCAAACCCTGTTTATTGAGAAAATAAGAAAAACGTCTTTTATTATCTGCTCAGATTACCCATAGTGCAAATGGTTAAGAGGACTGGATTTTCCTCCATTTTAGCAAGGGAGATAACTTTTGTGACTTCCTGTTAAGTTATCAACATACTAAATCTTTCTGATAAAGGGTCCACTCTAAAAGGAAAGAATTTGCTCCCACGTTCTAGCAGATTCTTACCTTTCAGAGGAGACCCTTTTTCAGAAGGGAGGCAAAAACTGTTTTGACAAGAGTTGTCGACATCCAATGAAAGTCTTATCCTTTCCCCTTAAATATTGTCTGCTGATATTCACCGTGCTAAAGGTGAAGGTCGTTATACTAACATTTTAATGCTTACCCACCGAGCACATGACATTTATACAACGTCGGCTCAAAGTCGATGCAACGTCATGAAATTGCATCTACGTTGAGACGACGTTGTATTTACGTTATATGCCCACTGGGTAGCACTCTTGGTACAAGTTTCAGCAGATGGCATTTAAAAAATATTTTTCCCAAAACAGGTTTTGACATTTCATGCAAATTGTCTTTATTGGAGACAATTTGCATGAAATGTCAAAACCGGTTTTCTGGGAAAAATAAGAAAACTATTACAATATGTTGTCTTCTGGAAATTTTACCCTGAGTGCTAAGCTTTAACAGGATGTATTGTACAGATGTTCCTCTCACCATGCTATAGCAAAAGTATATTTTAATGTGTTTATAACATAAGCGAGTTTGATGAAGTTTTATGCCGAATTTTATTCCTGTTAAAAAGATGATTGTTTTAATATTTTTGTAATGATTTTATATCCTTTAACTGAATGATTTGTTGGGCATTCCTTATTCATAATGTAACCCTTTAGGGTGTCGAGTTGACACGTCAGTTCACAGACAGAATACGAATATTTTCCCGTTTTCTTTTAAAATAGGGTTGACATTCCATTCATGTTGTCAGCTTTTGGAGATATTTTGAACGATACATAGAACCACACTTTCAGGAACAGTTTGGTTTGGAAAACACTTTAACCCTTGCCCTGCTGAACCCAGATTTACCACGCCTTTGCAAACAGTGTAGATCCAGATCAGTTGGCTTCTGAAGAAGCCAACTGATCTGGATCTGCACTGTTTGCCATTAGGTATGTGAATTTATAGCAACAATCCAGGTCAAGCAATCTGATTGGGTGAAATTAGAAATGGGTATGGCATCTTAATTTATTCAGCATAACAAGGGTTAACCCATTTTAGTCAGGGAAACCTCAAAAATATCGTAAATAATCATCCTAAATGGATGCTTTAAGTCCTTACCATACTTATTCTTAAATTTGAACAAGTCCATTTTATGACCTATTGAATTTCCTCCAAACTGCTGGAGCTGTGGCAAACAGTGTGGACCCGGATTAGATGCCATAGGCTGCGACATTTAAGCTGGGTCTACATAGTTTGCTCAGGCATGTTTGTCTGACTACTTACGGTAAAATCTGTACTCTCTTATACATCTAATTTTGAACGAGCCTACTTGGTGAGGAATTAAAGAATTTGCAGGCTGGGCAAACCAAATCGAACTGCTCCTTTAGCAATTTGATCTGTGTCTACACTTTGTGCTTTAGCATATCTGCTGAAATAGAGTAAATGGGCTCTGCCATGCGAAAAAGTGTCTGGGGGCATATGCAGACATCCAAGGCCCAGAGCAGTCTGCACATTGGTGGTTTACTCAGGCCCCGAGGTTATAAAACTTTTTTCATCCTCAACTCAGCTGAGCATGAAATTTTTCCTGCTAATAAATCTCAGACTACTAATAATTGCAAATTCTTTCTTGCCAAACATAGCTGAGCAAGAAAATTTCTCTGCTAATGAATATGAAAATGCCAACTATTGTTGGCATTTTCATATTTATTAGCAAGAGAAAATTTCATGCTCAGCTGAGTTGAGCTTGAAAAAAGTTTTATAACCTCGGGGGCCAGGGCTTTCACTGTCCACAGACAGAATCATTAGATAATATACAATGTTTCAGTGGAGAGCAAATGCCCGGATGAGACTTTGGTCATAGCAACAGATAAGGCGTTTGTCTCATCCAAAATTGCTGATATCTTTATTTCTCCACGAAAACATATGTTGTGGGTACTCATTAGAAGCGCCTCGGCGAGGCGCTTCTAATGAGTACCCACAACATAAGTTTTAGTGGAGAAATAAGAAAAATATTATGTGGATACCCCCTCTTATATGTAGCTATGTTTAGGACTCATGTTTGAAGGCACTTTTTCGTATTATGCAGCCTAAGCAAAGTAGGTCACATGTCAGACCTATAAATGCAAGCTATTTTTTGCATTCCAAAGCTTTTTGTGATCTAAGGTTAGTTTTTATTGACCAGTATTCTACTCTTTACATTCCAGAAGAAATAGAGGTAACCTTTAAACTCTCGTGTGCTAAGCAAAATTGTTGCAGACGCAGTCTAAATTTAAATGATTTTTCAGAGAAAATAAGACTTGGCAATTCACACAAAATATCAAGCCTCATTTTCTCTGAAAAATATGAAAATGAATATTTCGTCTGCTGCAGTAGGGATTAGCGCTTTAAGGGTTAAAGCTCCAAATGTGTATAAAATCACCTGATATTTTTAAAATATATATTTTTGCATAGGAGTGAAATGGGCTCAGTGGTTTCAAAGGACCAGAAAATATAATCCCCTTTTGTGGAACAGGTATAACAAACTTTCTTTTCTTTGTTATACTTTTCATTTCCATTACCTAATTTCATAAAGATACAAATTCAGGAAATAAATTTTCTATCAGGCATTTAACTTCCTGTCAGATTAAAACACACACACACACACACACACACACACACACACACACACACACACACACCATATAAAATTTAAAACAATATAATTTCAAGTCTAAGAAAACCATTGAAAATTTGTAGATCATTTTTGACCATAGACTAGAATTTTGACCTCACCTTATATGCTGTGGTTTGTAATGGGTTATAAATATCACTTGATACAGTATTTACCCAAAGTATTTGGACGGACAGGCTTGTGCAAACAGTGTAGACTCAGATCATACACTACAGGATATGATATTTGTTTGATTTGGATTGTATCCTGATGTTAATTAATTTCTTGATAAACTGTGGATAAACTGTATTTTTGTCTTAAATATTGGAAAACCTTAATTCCATACCATACTTGTCTTTAACCCATTGTAGTCGGGAGATCCGTGAAAGGGTAATTGGCAAACAGTGCAGACCCAGGTCAGATGCCACAGAATGCATCTGATCAGGGTCTCCACTGTTTGCAAGTAGTTCAACCATTTTTCTCTCAGAATAACTAAATCACATACCGTAGCCTGACATACCTAAAATCAAAATTAGAATCTTCCTGTATAAAGTGTGGTTGAGTTCATTCAGTCTACAGTGAGTTAAATATGAACAAGTCCATTTAACTACTGGTGGATGAGTATCAAACAGTGTATAACCTGATTAGATGCATGGCACATGCATCTGATCTGAATCTACACTGTTTGCCTAGGCCTGTCTGTCTCAATACTTCAGATAAATACCATTACTTGCACTCCAGTTAGATGGTTAGGACAAACTGGGCCCAATTAAGCTGAAGTATAATTGAAGGCCTGTCGATATTAACCCATTTATGCTTAGCTCCTCATACAAGGGACATTGGCAAACAGTGTAGATCCGGATCAGATGCCACATAATGTGGCGTCTGATCAGGATCTACTCTGTTTGCATTAAATACAGGATTTTTTTCAAAATACATGGTAATATTAAATATTAACCAGATACCCATTTTATTGGAAATGGACTGGTCCAAAGAGTTGCAGCAGCAGTCCACTTGGTATAAATGGGTTAATCAGGGCCTTTGCTGTCTGTTTGAAGAATAAATTGGATGTATTAGTGGAGGGCATTACCCCAGATACAGCATTTTTTTTTTTTCAGCCAAAAAAACAGGTCTGTTATTACATGAAACCATATGTTGGGGTACTCATTAGAGGTGCCTCACAGAGGCACCTCTAATGAGTACCCACAACATACGTTTTTATGGATAAATAACAGAAGTATCCACATGGATACCATTGCTTTTCTGAAGCTCTAGGTGGGTGAAGACTGACCAGCATGTTTGAATACACAGGATGATCTGAGTCTGTGCATTTCATGTCTTGTAGACAGTTTGCCCTCACGCTGACATGCCCTGTTATACATTTTTAACCCTTGTCCTGCTGAATAAATAAAGATGCCACGCCCACTGCTAATTTTTAGCCAGTCCGATTACTTGATTCAGATTGTTGCTATAAATTCACATACTTACTGGCAAACAGTGCAGAAGCCAACTGATATGGAACTACACTGTTTGCAAATGCAGGGTATATCCGGGTTCAGCAGGACAAGGGTTAACCATAAAGGTTCATACCCTGAGCTGCTGAGTAACCTTAAGTTCTAGTAGGGCTGATAAATCAAAACTTTAACAACATGCATGGCACACAGCCACCTACAAAATCACTCGAAAATCAGAATGTTTTTTCTTTTTATAAAATACATTTTTCTGGGCAAGAAAAATAAAAATTCACTTGCCCTGTCCCAATTCAAAGTGTCTGGGACACCTGGTTTTAACAGCAACTTCTTCAAAAATGACTTAAAATAACAATTTTCTCTATATATTCTATACATTTTTTCTGGGCAAGAATTTAAGTCTGTCGCAGGCAAATGGGCAGTTGATTTGTCTGCTTTTACTATCTGCATGTACTGTTTCGAGTTAGATATAAAATGTTACTGAGAACTTTTCTAATTAATTTTGTGTAGAATTTAAATAGTATCAAATAAAGGGCTATCGCAAACCACTTTTGAATACAGGCCTGTTGCCAGTGGGCGCTGTTCCTTTGCTTTTGTTTCATAAAAAGTAGCACAGGTAAATGTACCTTTCTTTACTATTAGCTCCATATTCTTCAAAAATAGACATTTTTTTTAATCCAAGAAAGGTTTCATTAATTGATATGTGGTGTTAATACGACCATAAAATGTGGCACCTGGCAGCCTGTAAAATTTCAGTTAGTCTCTCATTTTTTAAGTGGATTAAAAATGAAATGATTTTTTATTGTATCTCTGATTTGTGCCAACATTAATTCAGAGGTACGATAAAAAATCATTTCATTTTTGAGCCAGTTCAAGAGCAAGAGACTAACTGAAATTTTACAGGCTGTCAGGTGCCACATTTTATGATTGTATCAATACCATATCTCAATTTATCAAACCTTTCTTGGATAATAAAATGTCTATTTTTGAGGAAAATGGAGCCTTTTATCTTTGCATTGAATCCAAAGTACTGTATTAACCCTAAGTATTGGGACAGAATGGCCCGAGCAAACAGTGAAGATGCTGATCAGATGCCGCAATGCGGCATCTGATCAACATCTGAACTGTTTGCTAATCATCCAGCAGGTTTTGGGTACGTACATTAATAGGACAAGTATGGTAAAGAGTTGAGGTGTCCCAATATTTAAAGGCTCCATATTCCTCAAAAATAGACATTTTATTATCCAAGAAAGGTTTGATAAATTGATTATGGTATTAATACAATCATAAAATGTGGCACCTGACAGCCTGTAAAATTTTAGTTAGTCTCTCGTTCTTGAAATGAAATGATTTTTTATCATCATATATCTGAATTAATGTTGCCAACATTAATTCAAAGAGACGATAAAAATAATCGTCTCATTTTTTATCCTGTTCAAAAAATGAGAGACTAAATGAAATTTTACAGGTTGTCAGATGCCACATTTTATGATTGTATTAATATCATATATCCATTTCTTTCTTGGATAAAAAAAAGTCTAGTTTTGAGGAATATGGAGCCTATAAGGTAAATACAGTATATTAACTTGGGCATTTGTTTGTACATTTTAATATGTACTGATGTTTTTTGTATACAAAGTCTACCTTTTTGATCTTCCATTTGTATATATGCAGTTTCTTAAGAGACAAAATATATTTTTCTTCTTTATAGTGTATAGCTCTAGATAAGAATTTTTTTTCTACCAAAAATATTGATACTTTTCTTATTTCACAATGAAAACATTGTTGGTAACCATTGAAATTGCCTCATTAAGAATTGCCTCAGAGGTAATTGAATTGCCTCAGAGGTAATTCCAGTTACCCACATTTTCATGGGGAAATATGAAAAAATTATTGATACCTGTCCTCCTATTTCTGTACGAAAACATGCTGTGTGTTCTCATTGGAATTCTAATGAGTTCCCACATTTTCATGGCGAAATACCATATTCAATCTAATTACCGCACGGTGCGCTTAGGGTTTTCAAAATTACTGAGAAAACCTTTTAGTAAAATGTGTACCTAATAAGGGCACACTTAAAAATTAGCAGAGCATTTCATGAGAGGATTATTAATGATGCTCATGCAATATTTGTTTGTGAGTGTCTTTATGTATCTTTATAAAAGCATATGCTGTGGGTACTCATCTGAATTGCATCGACTTGTTGAGGCAATTCAAATGAGTACCCACAACATATGTTTTTATAAAAAAGTAGATACAAATACATTGGCTTTAACCTGAAGACTAAGAAATTGCTTGACTGTGCGCTAATAGGGGCATGTGCGGTAATTAGGTATAATACGGTACAAAAAAAAAAAAAAAATGATAGTTTTCTTATTTCTTCACGAAAACATGCTGTGGGTAAACACAGGAATTGCCTCATATGGGAAATTTCATTGAGTACCCACATTTTCATGTGGAAATACCTATTTACCGCACATGATCCTATAAGCGCACAGTAAAGTGATTAAGTAGCCCTTAGATTACAGTCAGTATACTTATCTACTTCTTTATAAAAACATATGTTGTGGGAACTCATTTGAATTGCCTCGACAAGTCGAGGCAATTCAAACGAGTACCCACAACATATGTTTTTATAAAGAAAATCAGAAAATGATGTTGCAGAAGCATCATTTAATACACTCCTCATTAAGTCCTCTGCTGATCTTTCTTTAAAGAGTGCCCTTATTAGGTTGATATTTTACTACAAGTTTGTTCAGTAATTTTGAAAAATCTAAGTGCACAGTGCGGTAATTAGGTCAAATACCGTATGAAAATATTAATACTTTCATATTTCTCCATGAAAACATGAGGTTTTACTCATTGGAAAATATGAAAAAAAAGATTCATAATTCTCCAAGAAAATATGCTTTGGGTACTCAGTGGATTTGCCTGAGGCAAGGAGTACCCACAACATATTTTCATGGGGAAATATGAAATATGAAAAAAGTTTCTATCTGCCTCTCCCTCTTATCTAGAGCTGTGATCTTTGATGGTTCAGACTGTATGAATGATTAATTACATGCCAGCAGAATGATAAAATGACGATTAAAATATATTCCAATAGCTGTTCTTTTTTGTGTTTTATTTGCCCTTATAAAGCATCAGTCACAACTGCATTTTAATTTTTATTCCCAGCCATATGAAAGCTGTCCATGTGTCAGCTTGTATGTATGTTCATTTCATCCGTCTGTCTGTATCTTCGTTTCTGGAAAATAATGAGTAAATATCAATGGATTTCCACCAAAATTGGTATGTGCATTGATATTGTGGAGATCTGGTTTGGGATTGCAAATGAGCAAACTTTGTCAATTGTGATGCTGGCCTCGGTGGCTCAGTTGGATGCGCAGTCCGACTGGAGACCAGAAGGTCACGGGTTCAACCCCCGCCAAGGTCGACAACATTCTTTCGTGGAGATTGCTCCTGAAATATTTTCTACGGTTATTCTCTCCCTTCCGCTGATTCAAGAAGGGCAGTTGTCAGTTTCTGGCGAAAGAATGTGCACAATACTGGTTAAATGCTTAGAGGACTAAGCCTGCCCAGTAACGTGTGGTTAGGTAAACTGACCGCACTCGATATGACCCCATTGGGTTGACTGGGCCGTAAAACCTCGACAAACAATTGTCAATTTTGATAGTTATATCAGCCTCCAGCACGTTAGTGGTGAGGTACCGGGTATTATCGTTTCACTTTTTTCATTTTCTAAAGAAAATTTGTTGACATTTCATTTGAATCACAAAGCAGGTGATTCATATGAAATGTTAAGACATTTTATGTCTTCTGTGTAGCATGGCAGACACATAGGGATCATGTTGTCCATCCGCAGCGTTGGTGTCATCGTCACACTTTTCGATTCCGCTCAATAACTTTTTAAAGGGATGCATTTATTCTATTCAAAGTCTGCAGAAGTTTATATCATTGTAAAATATAGGTCAAGTTTGATATAAGTAATCATTCAGCAAATTTTGGCTGAGTTATAGCCCTTTTTCGACTTAGTTTTTAGTGTTTTCACTCAATAACTTTCCAAGGGATGCATCAATTTATTTCAATGTCTGCAGAAGTTTATATTATTGTAAAATACAGGTGAAGTTTGATATTGGTAATCATCCATCAAATTTTGGCTGAATTATGGCCCTCTTTAGCTCACCTGAGCCAAAGGCTCAAGGTGAGCTTTTGTTACCAATTGATGTCCCTCTGGCGTCGTCGTCCGTGTGTCGTGCGTCTGTCAACAATTTACTTAAAAGACATATCCTCCTAAACCGGTGAATGGATTTTGAAATAATTTTACAGGAATGTTCCTTGGGTGACCCTCTACCAAAATTGCCTAAATGGTTCAGCTCTGCTAAACAAAATGGCCGCCAGAGCTAATAATAGAAAAACCTTAAAACGACATCTCCTCCTAAGCCACTGACCCAATTTCAAAATAATTTCACAGGAATGTTCCTTTGGTGACCCTCTACCAAAATTGCTCAAACCATTCTGCTCGGATGAACAAGATGGCCACCAGAGCTAAAAATAGAAAAAACCTTTAAACGTCGTCTGTCAACAATTTACTTAAAAGACATCTCCTAAATTAAAAGACATCTAAATTGTTACGATCAGAAATTGAAAATGACAGCCATCTTGAAAATCTATTTTCCCCTTCTTCTGAACCGAAAGGACTTGAAACTTGGTAAGAATCATCGAGGTGACATGTAGATCAAAAATAGCTAAAAGTTATATGGCCCCCCACAGTTGCCATCTTGTTTGTTTGTTTGTTTGATTTGGGCTTAACGTCGCTTTCAACCTTTTTCAGTCATATCGCGACGGTGTCTGGATGTGGCAGGGAGCTCAATGCTCACTTTTAGAGTGCTGCCTCACTGAAATATCACGCCCCAGACACTTTGACATGATATTCCACCCAGTCACATTATACTGACACTGAGCTGACCAGTTCTAGCTCTACTTTCTTAATGCTGAGCGCCAAGCGAAAGAGCAGCTAGTACCATTTTTAAAGTCTTTGGTATGACCCGGCCGGGGATCGAACCCGCAACCTACCGGTCACAAAGCGGACGCTCTACCACTGAGCCACTGTGCCGGTAGTTGCCATCTTGAAAATCTATTTTTTTACAGGAATGTTCCTTGGGTGACCCTCTACCAAAATTGCATAAATGGTTCAGCTCCGCTAAACAAAATAGCTGCCAGAGCTAAAAATAAACAAGAGGCCCACGGGCCACAATTCGCTCACCTGAGTGACATAGCCACTGCAGACATGCAGATGTTATGCAACATTTTGCCAGTCCTATCATCGCAACTAATGAAAATATCATCATTTGAACAGTTCTTAGTTTTGAAGAAGAATATATGAGCCTGACAGTCAATGGAGCATGATCATTTGAATAAACTATCAAACACATTTCAGCAGAAGGATCAATGTGAAATTTGGTGGAATTCGGCTAAGTGGTTTCTGAATTTTAACAGAAGGATCAATGTGAAATTTGGTGGAAATTGGCTAAGTGGTTTCTGAAGAATGGTGATTTTATACATGTAAACAGCACAGTGGCAGGGAAATATTATAAATATAAACCAGATGATGGCCATCTCAGATTTCCAATCAGAACAATTTTAACTACTGTTGATCTACAAGTCACTTCGATACTTTCAATATAAATGTATAGGGCCCATACAAATAGGGAAGCAAATTTGACCTTGGAGGCAAAAAGGTCAAATGTCAACATAGAACCATCATTTGAGCAATTTTGGTAGGTCTCCTGTCTCCCGTAATTTGTGCAAAGATTAGGACCCAGGGCATATTTGGTTATGGAGAGGACGATTTTTAAAGGTTTTTACCATATATGGGTATGGCAGCCATTTTGATCAATGGACCATACCCATTTTAGCAATCTTTCATTCTCCTGCCCACGGAGGCTCCGCATGAAATTTGAGCAACACTGGCCCGGAGGCGTCTGAGGAAAAGCCATTTGAAATTATCAACATTTTTTCCATATAAATGTATGGGGCCTATACAAATGCATACAGAAGCAAACTTGACCTCGCCCTAAAAAGGTTAAATGTCAATGTATGACAATTATTTTAGCAACTTCGGTAGATTGCCTGTTCCAGATGATACATGCAAAGATTCAGCCACAAGCCATCCTCGGTTTTGGAGATTAAGGATTTTAAATGTTTTTTCCCATGCAAATGCATAAGGAAGCAACTTGACCTTGCCTTAAAAAGGTTAAATGTCAATGTATGACCATTATTTTAGCAACTTTGGTAGACCCCCTGTCCCCGATGATTTATGCAAACATTCAGCCCAAAAACATCCTCGGTTCTAGAGTAGAAGATTTATAAAGGTTTTTACAATATATGGGCATGGCGCCCATCTTGGTCAACAAACCGTGACCATTTTAGCTATCTTTTGTTCCCCCTACCTAAGGAGGCTCCATATGAAATTTGAGCAAAATTGGCCCAGAGGCTCCAGAGGAGAAGTTGTTTGAAATTCTGAACATTTTTTCATACAAATGCATAAGGAAGCAAAATTGACCTTAACGTAAAAAGGTCAAATGTCAATGTATGACCATTATTTTAGCAATTTTGGTAGCCCTCCTGTTCCCGAAGATATATGCAAAGATTCAGCCATAAGGCTGCTCGGTTTTGGAAAATAAGATTTTTAAAGGTTTTTCCCATACAAATGCACAGGGAAGCAAACTTGACCTTGCTGTAAAAAGGTCAAATGTCAATGTACGACAATTCTTTTAGCAATGTTGGTAGACCTCCCGTCCCCAATGATTCCTGCAAAGGTTCAGCCCCAAGGCATTCTCGGTTCTGAAGAAGAAGATTTTTAAAGATTTTTACCATATATGGGCGTGGCGGCCATCTTGGTCAATAGACCGTGACCATTTTAGCAATTTTCTGTTCCCCCACCCTAAGGAGGCTCCATATGAAATTTGAGCAAAATTGGCCCAGAGGCTCCAGAGGAGAAGTTGTTTGAAATTCTGAACATTTTTCCCATACAAATGCATAAGGAAGCAAAATTGACCTTACCGTAAAAAGGTCAAATGTCAATGTACCACCATTGTTTTAGCAATTTTGGTAGCTCTCCTGTTACCACAGATATATGCAAAGATTCAGCCATAAGGCATGCTGGGTTTTGGAAAAGAAGATTTTTAAAGGTTTTTCCCATACAAATGCATAGGGAAGCAAACTTGACCTTGCCGTAAAAAGGTCAAACGTCAACGTACGACAATTCTTTTAGCAATTTTGGTAGACCTCCCGTCCCCGATGATTCCTGCAAAAGTTCAGCCCCAAGGCATTCTCGGTTCTGGAGGAGAAGATTTTTAAAGGTTTTTACCATATATGGGCGTGGCAGCCATCTTGGTCAATGAACCGCAACCATTTTAGCAATTTTTCGTTCCCCCATCCTAAGGAGGCTCCATATGAAATTTGAGCAAAATTGGCTCAGAAGTTTCAGAGGAGAAGTCGTTTGAAAATGTTAACGGACGGACGCACGGACGCACGGACGGACGGACAGACGACGGACGAAAAGTGATCACAATAGCTCATCCTGAGCAGAGCTCAGGTGAGCTAAAAACCTTAAAACAACATCTCCTAGGCCACTGACCCAGTTTCAAAATAGTTTCACAGGAATGTTCCTTGGGTGCCCCTCTACCAAAATTGCTCAAACCGTTCTGCTCGGATGAACAAGATGGCCACCAGAGCTAAAAATAGAAAAACCTTTAAACCTCTTCTTGTCTGTCAACAATTTACTTAAAAGACACCTAAACCAGTGTACGGATTTTGAAATAATTTTATAGGAATGTTCACTGGGGAACCCTCCACCAATATTGCCTAAATGGTTCCACTCCCCTAAACAAAATGGCCACCAGAGCTAAAAATAGAAAAACCTTAAAACGAAATCTCCAACGCCACTGGCCCAAATCAAAATAATGTCACGGGAATATTCCTTGGGTGACCCTCTACCAAAATTGCTCAAACCGTTTTGCTCGGATGAACAAGATGGCCACCAGAGCTAACAGTAGAAAAAACTTTAATCGGCTTCTTGTCTGTCAACCATTTACTTAAAAGACATCTCCTCCTAAACCAGTGAACAGATTTGAAATAATTTTATAGGAATGTTCCTTGGGGGACCCTCTACCAAAATTGCCTAAATGGTTCCACTCTGCTGAACAAAATGACCAGAGCTAAAAATAGAAAAAAACCTTGAAACGACATCTCCAAGGCCACTGGTCCAATTTCAAAATAATTTCACAGGAATATTCCTTGGGTGACCCTCTACCAAAATTGCTCAAACTGTTCCGCTCAGATGAACAAGATGGCCACCAGAGCTAAAAATAGAAAAACCTTTAAAGGACTTCTCTTTAATCAGTGAACGGATTTTAAAATAATAACACATGAACGCTCCTTGGGTGACCCTCTACCAAAATTGCTCAAACCTTTCCGCTCGGATGAAAAGATGATCGCCAGAGCTAAAAATAGAAAAACCTTTAAACGTCTTCTCCTTAACCAGTGGATGGAGTTTGAAATAATTTCACAAGAATGTTCCTTGGGTGACTCTCTACCAACATTGCTCAAACCGTTCCGCTCGGATGAACAAGATGGCTGCCAGAACTAAATGGCCACTCTATTTTTCGCATCTTCTGAACCAAAAAGCCAACTGACTCAAAATATAGGAAGCATTGGGGTGACTTGTAGATCAAAAATAGCTAAAATCGTTCTGATTGGAAATACAAGATCATGGTGGCCATCTTGAAAATCTATTTTCGCGTCTTCTCTTGAATCGAAAACCAAATTGACTTGAAAGTTGGTAGGAAGCATCAGGATGACTTGTAGATAAAAAATAGCTAAAATCGTTCCGATCCAAGATGGCGGCAACGGGGACCATCTTGAAAATCTATTTTTCACTTCTTCTCCTGAACCAAAAAGCTAATGGACAAAACTTGGTAGGAAGCATCAGGGTGACTTGTAGATCAAAAATGGCTAAAATAGTTCCTATGGGAAATACAAGATGGCCACATCTTGAAAATCTGTTTTTCGCTTCTTCTCCTGAACTGAAAGACCAATTGACTTGAAACTTGGTAGGAAGCATAGGGGTGACTTGTAGATCAAAAAAAAAAAAAAATAAATAAATAAATAAAATCTTTCCAATCAGAAATCCAAGATAGCAGCCATGGTGGCCATCTTGAAAATCTATTTCTCACTCCTTCTGAATGGAAAGGCCAATTGGCTCTAACCTGAGTCGGAAGCATAGAGGGCACTGGTAGAATAAAAAATGGCTTAAATTGTTACGATCAGAAATCCAAGATGGCGGCCATCTTGAAAATCTATTTTCCCCTTCTTCTCCTGAACCAAAAGGACAATTGACTTGAAACTTGGTAAGAATCATCGAGGTGACTTGTAGATCAAAAATAGCTCAAAGTTTATGGCCCCCAAAGTTGCCATTTTGAAAATCTATTTTAAACTTCATCTTCTGAATGAAAAGGCCCATTGGCTTGAAATTTGAAAAGAAGTATGGGGGTGTCTTGTTGAGTAAAAATAGCTGAAATCATTCCAAGATGGCTGCCATCTTGAAAATCAATATTAAACTTCTTCTCTTGAACCAAAAGGCCAATTGACTCAAACTTGTCTGATAATCAGGTGAGCAATACAGGGCCATCTTGTTTGACTTAGTTTTTATTGTTGGGTTAGGATGTTGGTTTCCATTCAAAAAATTCTGAATGGATGCATTTATTACCTCGCCTGTACGAAAGTACAAGAAGAGCAATTGCACTACCCCTGGTGTTGGCATCAGCGTTTACATAAATGTTAAAGTTTTACGTCAAAGTTTTTAAGGCCTTATATTTTCTAAATCTTCAGATGGATTTAGTTTATATTAGGTATGATTATAGATACTGGTCCAAAATTTTATTCAGCACTATCCACACCCCTGCTCATGACCTATAGATCATGGTCACGGACTTAGAAATTTTATGTAAAAGTTTTGCATCAAAGTTTTTAAGATCACTTAATTTCTAAATCCTTGCTTGGACTAACTTTATATTAAGCATGCTTATAGATATTGGTCCATATTTTTTTTTGGCACTATCCCTACCCTAGAGGTCAAGGTCACAGAAATTTATGTTAAAGGTTTGCATCAAAGTTTTGAATATCTCTTAATTTCTAAATTCTTGCATGGATTTACTTTATATTTGGCATCATTATAGATATTGGTCCAAAATTTTATTGGGCACTATCTCCACACCTGCTTATGACCTAGAGGTCAAGGTCACAGACTTAGTAACTTATGTTAAAGTTTTGTGTCAAATTTTGAAGATCTCTTCATTTCTAAATCCTTGCATTACATCCCTATTTTGGCATGATTATAGATATTGGTCCAAAATTTTATCCAGCACTATCCCCACCACTGCTTATGACCAAGAGATCAAGGTCACTGACTTAGAAATTTATGTTAAAGTTTTGCATCAAAGTTCTTAAGATCTCTTAATCTCTAAATCCTTGCATGGATTGACTTTATATTTGGCATATTTATAGATTCTGGTCAAAAATTTTATTCTGCACTATGCCCACCCTATGACCTAGAGGTCAAGGTCACGGACCTAGAAATTTTATGTTAACGTTTTACCTCAAAGTTCTTAAGATCTTGTATTTTCTCAGCTAGTTTTCAAATCATACTGTTCATTTTATATTTGGTATACAGACAGTTAGGGAAGATGTTCTTCATCCGTCTCATTCCCGCCCCCACAACCTCAACCACCTCCCCCCACCCCCTCCGCACTCCACTCCACACAGAAGGGTGTATCATTGTAAAATACAGGTCAGGTTCCAACAGCAAAATTTTGGCAGAATTATGGCCCGCCACAAATTGGGGAGGATATATTTTATACTGGCAGAAATTTTGAATGTCTGTCCGTCAGCGCTTCCATCATTTGTATTCGCCCCATAACTGATACCATCAGAGATTTTTTACATAATTCCACATAAATGTAAAGCACTATGAGGCAACATGCAGAACACATGAACCATAACTCTGGTTTGCCTACTTTTGGAGTTATTGCCCTTTGAACATTGAATATAGCCATTTCTACCATGTACTTGTATCTGCTCTGTAAGTTGAAAACCGTTCATTTTCACGAAACTTCACACAAATGTAAAGCTCTACGAGACGACATATGAGCCATAACTCTGGTTTGCTTACATTTGGAGTTATTGCCCTTTGAACATTGAACATAGCCATTTCTACCATGTATTCGTGTCCGCTCTATAAGTTGAAAACCGTTCCAGATATTTTGATGAGCTTCTCACATTAATGTAAAGCAACATGACAATGTGCAGAACACAAAACCCGTAACTCTGGTTAAAATACTTTTGGGAGTTGCAGCCCTTTGAACATAGTAGATATTGAAAATAGTTATTTCTACTATGTACTAGTGTCCGCTCTGTAAGTTCCATATATTTTGATGCAACTTCACACAAATGTAAAGCATCATGAGATGAGGTGCTAAACACAAGAATGATAACTCTGGTTAACCTACTTTTGGAGTTATGGTCCTCTGAACTTTGAAACTAGTGATTTCTGTAATATATTTGTGTCCACTCTGCAACTTGAAAACATTTTTGGAGATATTTTCTTGAATCTGCAAATGTATATCACCATGATACAATTTGCAAAACACAAGAACCATAACTCTGACTTACCAGCTTTTGGAGTTTCTGCCCTTTGAACATTTTCAATAGTGATCCATGTCATATATGTGTGCCCTTTCTTTAACTTGAAAACGGTTTCAGAGATTTTCTTGAAGCCTTGCAAAAATGTAACGGGACATAACAAGTAGAACACATTTTATTTTTGACAGAGTTATGGCACTTGCTTGATGTAAATGTACTCGTGGGGCATAGTGCAGTGCTTGAAGCGCTTATATTTTTGTTGGGTTAAGTATGTAGATGCCCCTTGTGTGCTCCATAACTCTGACACCCTTAGAGGTTTTTATATGGCTGTTAAAAACCTGGACGTATTATGTTATGCCCCTCGTTGTTCATCCGTCCATTTTCGGATAACTCCTCCTACAGTTTATATCTGATCAATCTGAAACTTAATATATAGTTAGATGTGGAGCAGTGCATATTGTTTTGAGGTTACAATCCACCAAATATTAACAAAGTTATGTCCCTTTGAATTTTTTTTAAAACATTTCATTTCTGGCTAACTCCTCCTACAGTTTACATCCAATCAAGCTGAAACTTGGTACATAGTTAGATCATGAAGTGGAGCAGCAGATATTGTCTAGAGGTTACAGTCCACCAAATATTAACAGAGTCATGTCCTTTGTAAATTTCTGTAAGCTTTTTGTTTCCAGCTAATTCCTACAGTTTATATCAGATCGACCTGAAACTTGATTTATAGTTCGACTATGATGCAGTGCAGCTCATATTGTTTCAAGGTCACAGTCCACCAAATACTAACAGAGTTATGCCCCTTTGAAAATTTCTGTAAACATTTTGTTTCAAGCTAAATCCTCCTGTGGATTACATTAAGCTGAAACTTTGTAAATAGTTGCCGCATATGCAGCAGTGCATATTATTTCAAGGTAACAGTCCACCAGATAGTTGCAGAGTTATGTCTGTTTGAAAATTTCTGTAAATGTTTTGTTTCTGGATAACTCCTGCAGTTTACATTGGATCAAGCTGAAACTTGATTTAAAGGCCATGATGTGGAGCAGCACATACTGTTTTGAGGTCCACTAAATATTAGCTGTAATGCCCAACTCCTCCTATAGATTACATGATTAGATCAAGCTGAAACATTGTAAAAAGTTACACCATGATGTGGAGCAGCGCATACCATTTTGAGGTTACAGTCCACCAAATATTTCCTCCTACATTCCTTTTAGCTGAAAGGTGATTTATAGTTAGACCATGAAGTGAAGCAGTATACATTTTATTTTGAGGTTACAGTCCACCAAATATTAATAGAGTCATGTCTGTCTGTCCATCCATTTTAACTTTCCTTTTCAGGCTAACCCCTCCTTGTGTCAGTATAGGTGCTACATCTGATTACTTGCCACAGGTGTATAATGCACTGCTTGCAGAGCTCTTGTTTGATAATATTTGGTAGGGATGAGGAGGACCAGTAGGCATATCACATACAAGAGAGACAATTTTCACTTTCTTTGTTATGTAAACTCCCCTGCAGCGGAAATCTTGTATAGGCCATAACTGCCATACTATTTCAGATTTGATATTATTTGACAGGGACATATATCAGGTCTAGTAGGAGCGTTGCATGCAAGAAAGATAACTCTTCCTTTTTCTTTTTATCTCCCCTGAATGAATTTCTTAGCCAAAATCTTGTGCACTCTAGAACTTCTTAATGGTTTGAAATATTTTGATAATATTTAATAGCAGCAAAGATAAGGATAGTAGGCGTATGGTGTGCAAGAAAAACAACTCTTCATTGTGTACTTATGTCTCTTGAAGCCAAAATTTTCTGTAGGCTATAACTCCTATACTGTTTGAGAAAATTTGATAATTGGTAGTAACATATATCAGGTCTAGTAGGAGTACCACATGCAGGAAGGACAACTCTTGCTTTGGTCTTGCGGTTATCTCCCGAATGAATTTTAAGCCAAATTATTGTGCGCACCATAACTTCTTAATGGTTTGAGATATTTTGATATTTGGTAGAGACATAGATAGGTACCTGTAGGAGTGTAACATGCTAAAGAGACAATTCTCACTTTCTTTGTTATGTACTTATGTCCCCTGATGCCAAAATCTTGTGCAGGCCATAACTCCCATACTGTCTGAGATAATCTGAAATGTAGGGATATATATCAGATCATGCAGAAGTGTCACGTGCAAGAAGGGCAACTCTTGCTTTATTCTTTTTCTAGTGTTGATATTGGTTTCCGCTCAATAACTTTTGCAGATGGATTGATTTCATTGGAATATATATCATTGCAAAATACTGGTCAAGGGATAGGAACGATTATTATGATAAATACAGTGTTTTTTTTTTGTTTTTTCATATCAGATGGCTGGTGCTAAAAGCAGGCAACACATCCAATTCTCTGAATTCTAGTTCCAAAAAAAAAATAAAAATTCAAGAAAATAAGTATTTTCCTCAGTCATTTCATGTGAATCATTGCAGACAATTCAATATATCATCTACTTGCAGAAGATTCATATCTGCTTGCAGATGATTCATATAAAATGTCAAAACTTATTTTCTCTGAATAAAAATGTCAGCTACATATTTAAAGGTTAACTGTCCTTTTCAGTGTGCTTGCAAAGCAAAGATGTGCTGAAGTGATAAATGTTGGTCCATCGGTGCTGACATGCACATTCATTTTCCTCAGCTGTGTTTAGGTCGTTTTCTCAGTACATGTAATCATATGGAACAGGCTTGTGATACTTGGCAGACACATCTTGGGGAAGCGCAGCAGAATGCAATGAACCGCCTCTGAGCTTAATCTACATTTCATGGTGCACTGATCTTGGAACATTTACTTTCACAATCTGCATTTATGTCAGTTTTTCTAACCATACAAGGGGTCAATGGTACTTGGCAAACACTTCTGTGGAAGGACAATTGAATGATCTGACCCTAATATGGCCATGACACTTTTTTCATGGGTGAAAATTTTACCATTTAGTATAATTAAGATCTTGCAGACATTGCAATCATGCTGACAGACAATTCACATGAGAAGTCAAGCTTTTTTTTTTCTGGGAAAAGTTTTAAAACATAGCCTGCTGTAAATTTAATGGTATGTCTGATCAGGCATAAGAAAAATTAATTTTCAAACAGCAAACCTCATTAAAGACAAAAAACATTTTATACAGAATATCTATTCAGCTTATTCTCTAATAATACACAAATAAAAAACAGGGCCCAGCTGTTCAAAGCTAACAACGTTGTTAGTTAACGATTCGTTAAAATTTACATCGAGTGATACGCAAATATGCTAAAATTTTTTGCTGAAAAAATGTGAGTAGCTTTTGCAGCTACTCACATTTTTTCAGCAACAAATATCAGAATATTGTCTATTGAATCTGCTAAAACAGTTAACGAAATGACCCTTAACGAGTTCATTAAGCTAATGACGCTTTGAACAACTGGGCCCAGATTATAAAATATTCTGCTTGGAAAATGGTACATAATGAGCCACAATATGGATCAGGCCATGCGAAAATGTGTCTTCGGTCATATGCTGCCCGCAAAGGCCCAGATCAGACTGCGCGAATGCATAGTCTTATCAAAGCCTTCACTGTATGCAAACAAAATCATTGGATATTATATGTTTCAATGAAGAGCAAACACCCACATGAGACTTAACCCTTCTCTTGCCCTGTCTTAGCAAACAGTGTAGATCCAGATCAAGAAGCCAACTGATCTGGATCTGCACTGTTTGTCATTTAATATATGAATTTCTGTTAAAAACATGGATCAAGTGATCTGATTGGCTGGAAATTAGAAGTGGGCATGGCATCTTAATTTATTCAGCATGACAAGGGTTAATGCATGTGCAGGATGATGCATTTTGCACGTTTGACGGTCCTTTTTTGCTTGACATGGCTGATATAATGTATGTTACGATATGCACTTGTCAAACACTCAGATCAGACTGTTTATCTGCGCAGTCTTAATTGCGCATCAGAAGAAACCCCTTGTTATCCAAAGAGAGCCCAGCAAAGACTGATGCACAAGCTCAGATAAGTCTTGGCAGATTTACAGGCTGGTTAGCATACTGGCTGGGTGCATATGTCTACAGGTTTATTTTCTCACAGCTTTCAACATTTAGCATGCTAAAGTGAAACAACTAAACGATAAAATGAGTATTTCTTTTCAGAAACTGTAATGCCACTTAAAATAACAAAATCCCTACTTTCCTGAAAGTATAGACACTATTTTCAGGAATATTTTTGCACAGTTTATTTCACAAACAAATCTCAACATTTCAGCTAAATAAAGCCTTTTTCAAGAGAGCTAAGTTCTTTCAATGCTACACCATCTTCTTATCAATACTGTCCACCATTTTGAATACAAATGTTACGATAACACTGAGATTTGTTTGTGAAATAAACTGTGCAAAAATATATGTGAAAAATATTGTTTATGATATTTTCAGGCAAATATAGACAAAACGTTTAAGAACTCTTGTCTGCTAATAACACAATAAAATAAAACCAGCATTTAAAGGTAACTAGTTTCTATTTTTTTAGAACTCTCATTGATTGTGTTGGATTTAACGACACATCAACCCTTGTGGGTCATTTTGTGTTGTCTCCCAGAGAAAGGGAGAAGAGAGATAAAAGAGATAGTAGAGGAGATGAAAGAGAGGGATGGAGGAGAAAGAGGAAAATGAATGAAAGTGAAGAAACAGAAACATACCCCCTCTACCCTTATCTGCTGCAAGGACAGCAGGTCTTGCCCAACTGTAACCAAATATCGGATGGATGCCCTACTGGCTCAAGATACACAACACCTTTGCCTCACCCAGCCACCTCCAGAACTCTCATATCAAAGAAGAACTGCTACACTTGAAACGCTTGTCAATTCAGAATTGTGGATAAAATTACAGAGCAAGAACCACTGTTTTCATACATATAAACATCATGTTGCTTTAAATGTTTCGGTGAAATGTACCCAACACTGGCAAAAACAACTTTGTCAAAGAAGAAAAGAAATTTGATGGACAACAATTGGTGAAAACATTTCAACAATTTTCTACCTAAAATTTCGAACTAAAGTTTGCTTTTTCTGCAGTTGTTTCTTAAAATACTTGGTCAGGTGGCAAACAGTGTAAACCCTGATCAGACTGCTCCTTCAGGTGCAGTCTGATCTGGGTCCACACTGTTTGCATATGCCATTTTGTCAGAAACTTTGCTGCACAAAATTTTTACCATACTTATCACCCTGAAACATTTAGACCAACAGGTTTAAGAAAACAGATCAAATTGCTCCAAGAGCAGACTGAGACCCCCAGATAAACACAGAAAGGGTTTATATAATTGTAGATTTAGTTTGTACAGTTTTTCTTTAGATAAAAAAATTGACAGATTACGTCCGAGAAAATTAATTCTTAGATTCTCATCCCACCCACCCTAATTAAAACAATAAGAGTTGTCTCATGACACCATAGCTCCCCTGTTTGAGCCTTATCTACCTGTGTTTTCATATTACCACATCATAGAGGTATTTAGTATTTTTATATGATTCTACTCCAAATACAGTAAGTTTTGTGTGTATACATAAATCACACATCCCTCTGTAAATTTTAATGCAAAGCTATGTGTTACTGATCAGGAGCTTGCAGGTCCGACCCCTGCCTGGTCGGTAAACTTCTTTCCTTGAGATTGCTCATGAAATATTTTCTACTGTCATTCTATCCCTTCTGCTAATTCAAGAAGGGTAGTTGTCAGCTTCTGGCAAATGAATGTGCACAATACTGGTTAACCACTTAGAGGACTAAGCCTTCCCAGTAAAACTGGTTAGGTACACTGATTAACACGACTCAATTGGGTTGACTGGGCAGAAAAACCTCAACACAAACAAGCCATAAAAAGCTATGTTATGGGTACTCATTAGAAGCACTACAGTATATTACATGTTTTTATGGAGAAATGGAGAAAATTGTCCCAGAATTATCATCAAATACTCCATAAGTTCTCTGAAGTCTTAGAACAGTATCTTTTGACAAATCTTATACATACTTAGTGTACTTTCACCATTAACCGTTATCGTTTGAAATACACTTGACACAATCTGTGTACTGCCATATGAAAACACACACAACATGACAAACATGCATGTATACAAATAAGAAAATGAAAATTCTGTTGAGCATTTAGGAGAAATTTTCATCAAAATCAGTTTAAAAACAAGAAAGTTTTCGACTAGGCTTCAAAGTTCTAGACAATGCTGTCATGGAACTCATGGCCCTTTTAAGTGATGTTACATTGGTTGTTAACACCTTATTATGTATGCAAAATTAAAAAAAATCACATTTCCAACTTAGTATACTTTTGTTACTATATGCCTATAAATGTGTCCATTTGCATCATTTGTACTACAATGCTCATTTTCTAAAGCTAAATATTTTCAGGCATACAGTGAATTAACCCACTGTAAAATGAATAGACTCCTTCACACTGTATACTGGAAGGTATGTCAGGCTATGTGATTCAGATATTTCTAAGAGAAAAATGGTTGAACTTTTTACAAACAGTAAAGACCCTGATCAGACTCGCATTCTGTAGCATCTGATCTGGATCTGCACTGTTTTTCATTAAATATGTGAATTTCTATCAAAAACCCATATCAAGTAATCTGATTGGCTGGAAATTAGAAGTGGGCATGGCATCTTAATATATTCAGCATGACAAGGATTAATATTTAGATACCTTTTCTTTTTATCATACTTATCTGGGCCCAGTTGTTCAAAACTAACGACATCGTTAGATAACGATTCGTTAAAATTTACCTCGAGTGATACACAAATATGCTGAAAATTTTTATTTTTTCAGCAAAAAATATCAGAATATTGTGTATTGAATCCGCTAAAACAGTTAACGAAATGACCCTTAACGAGCTTGTTAAGCTAACGACGCTTTGAACAACTGGGCCCTGAAATTTTGTGCCAGCCTATTCGACTACTAATGAGGTGTCTAAAATGTTGTGAAAGAATGGCAAACAGTGTAGAACCTGACTGAACTGCTCCAATTTGATCTGTCTACAACGTTTGCTCTGGCTTGAATGTCAAAACATTTCAAGTTGAAATACTGTCACAAATCAAACAACCACTTGAGTATACTTTCATCTACAACACTTTTTCATTTTACATCTTAACTTGTATCAAAAATATACACGAAATACTGGGCCACCTTAAAGGTTGATACTGGAGCTAATTTTAATATAGCCTTACTTTTTGTGTCTGAAAATACTATTTCAAATGAAATCAAGCTGCCCCTAGTTTGCTATAAAATGCTTCTGAGGACTGTGCAATAAATTATAGGAGCAAATATTGTCTAAGTATGTAGTTTTCTAACTAGGCTATGTAGCCAAGTTAGGTCAAGGGAGGTAAAAATGTAATCAAGTAAATACTGTTTAAAATCTAATTGAACATTTTTGGTATATTTGTATTTTTATGATGAGCATGTATATTTTTTTTCACAATGAATGTACAGATTCTTCAGAACCTCAGTGAGAGCAAAATTATTTTCTTGAAACTTAGAGTCTAACACCAATTTTAATTAATTTCACAGACAATATAATTATCAAAATAACAGTCTGGGAATATGCCTCCATGTGCCTATGATGCAGGGTAGCGTTAAAAATCTGATTGTCTGTCTGTCTGTCTGGGAATATCAGTTTGAAACAAAAGTGAAGATCCTGTGATTTTCGTTACATCTAAATTAGCTTCGGAATCAACCTTTAACTCCTTACCATACTTGTCCAAAAATTCAAACAGGTCCAGTTTACTAACTCTTGATGTGACTAATAGCTGATGGACTGAGTGGAAAAAGTGTAGACCCTGATCAGGTGTTGCATTCAGCAGCCTCTGATCGGGGTCTACACTATTTGCTCAGGTCTGTCTGTCAGTATACTTTTAAGAATATTATAGTACAATGTATTCAACAAAGCTGGATAAAATTTTGAACAAAGGTCAAATTCCCCTATGCATGTACATCTTACTTTCTAAACTGTAGTATTTGGTCAAAGCCTTATTCCATAAATTATTTTAATACAGAATTTGACAACACGGTTTCCAATGATTTAGCATGTACTTGTAAGTATCAAAATGAATCATAGGACTTAAAGAAAGAAATATTTTAGATGACAATTCTATCTTTTTTCGTCTTTCTCCATAAAAAACATATATTGTCCCCAATGTGGGTACTCATTAGAAGTGCCTATGTTTTTACGGAGAACTGGAATAAATATCTGAGATTTATCACAAACAACTCTTTAAAATGTCCTATATGAATGTACTACGTATAAACATTCCAGTGAGTACTATACAGTATACCTATACACCCAAAACATCACGAAAACACGCCTACATAATTTAAACCCCACTTTTATATAGTAACACTGGGGTTTACAGGGGTATACATTATTTTTCTTATTTCTGCTCAAAAACATAGATTGTAGGTACTTGTTAGCACCACCTCACTGAGGCAGTTCTAACAAGTACCCACAATTAATGTTTTGTGAAGAAATATGAAAAATATCCATTTTTTTTAATCTGAATTTTTTTCTTTTTTGGTTGTAAAATTTTACAATTATTTGAATAGGGGTGTTTTTGTAATGTATGTTTCCATGGAGAAATTATAACAAAACAATACAAAAAAAAAAAAAAAAAAATTTTTCTGGATTCCCCTCTTATCTAGAGCTTTGAGTAGTTGATGAGGTTCTGGGTGGTTTGTCATTTTGCCAGCATTTCTGGACATCTGTTTGAGTTCTTGCTTACCTTCAACCATTGTGGGCCATTTTGTGTCATTGCCCAGGGAAAAGGAACAGAAAAGCTGGTAGAGAGGAAGAGAGAAAGAATATGGAACAAGAAAAAAAAAGTGAATGAAACATTGCAGAAACAGAATTGGTTATGAGTCATAAAATGACGCCATATTGTATGGTTCCTTGTTTGGGAGAAACTATAAGTCAGATAAGATGACTGTAGTTGTACTACCATAATAACCCAAAGTATTGGGACAGATAGGTCATTGCAAACAGTGTAGGTCCAGATAAGAGGCCGCAGTGTTTGCCATACAACACAGCATCTGATCAGGGTCTACACTGTTTGCCATACATGCAGCATTATTTTGGACACCATCAACAGGTTGTAGAATGGATTATTTCAAATTAAAGGACAAGTATGGTGGGTAGATAAGGTGTCCCATTACTTAGGGTAAATACAGGGCTCTAGATAAGGTTTTAGTATAAAGAGTATTTTAGCCCCTGCTTTAAATACCTATTTGCAATGCTTAACTCTTAAAGTGCCAAGTTTAAATGTAGCACAGAAAATTCTAACTTTTTCAGAGAAAATAAAGCTTGGAATTTCATGTGAATTGTCTGCTAAGCAGACAATTCACATGAAATGCCAAACTTTATTTCGTCTGAAAAAAAAAGAGAGAGAAGAAAAAAAAAAAGAGAGAGAGAAAAAAAAAAACACTTTGCAATGCATTTGTCTTTGAAGCTTAAGGGTTAAGCCCTTTCTGATCTGATGTACTGCTCCTGCTTACAACAGATTCAATGTGAGGGAAATTGCTTCTTATTAAAAGACATAAAGTTCACTGAAAAACATTACCCCCAAAATTTGATTTCAATGCTGAAATCCAAAATTTCTTTGAGTTTTTTTACCCCCTCAGCTTCAATTTCAATGCTGATTTTCAAAAATTCAATGCTGAAATATCCTTTACTCCCTCTTATCTAGAGCTCTGCTGTAAGGGTAGTTGTTCAGACAGGATATGAAGACTAGAGTAGTCACAAATGCTGATATCCTGAAAGAAAACCAGATTCCTATATCGTACCTGCCTGCTTAATCATTACCACTCTCTGACCAAGTTCAGCAGAAGACAGACTGATGATAGTTGTTTTTTATCCACAAAATAGGCATATACATTTTATGCCTAATCATATCTTCTAAGAAAAATAAGAAAACTACTTCAAATTGTTGTCTGCTCACATTTTTACCCAGTATGTTAATTACAGTTGAACCTCAATGGCTCAAACATCTTTGGGACCATGGAAATTCGTTCGAGACATGGGTAGTTCAAGTCACTGAGGGTTAATCATGGCACCAGTTCAGGAAGCAAATAGCGATAATTTAGGGAAATCTTTTTGATTTTCAACACAATGATTGTATGTTGAGTGCACCCATTAGAATTGCCTCGATGAGGCAATTCTAATGAGTACACACAACATACAAATCCATGATAAAATAAGAAAAAATATCCCTAAATATTTCTTTTCTTGAACTAATGGAAGGATTTTGTAGGGACTGTAAAACAAGTTTGAATCATCCACGGTAAACGAGCCATCCAGGTTCGAGCCATTGAGGTTATACTGTATTAAGCAGGTACTACAATAAAATAAACACTGCACTATGATGAATATGGGAAGACTTTATACACATGGCACTAAACACTGATTGAGTTCGGGTTTAACGACACGTCAACACTTGTAGGTCATTTTGTATCGTCTCCCAGAGAAAGGGAGAGGAGAGATAGAAGAGATAGTAGAGGAGATGAAAGAGAGGGACAGGGGAGAAAGGAAAATGAATGAAAGTGAAGGAACGGAAGATATAAAAACATTCCTCCTCTACCCTTACCAACTGCAAGGACAGCAGGCCTTGCCCAACTATATAATTATACACAGTATCAGTTGGACACCCCGGTGATGTAGGAAGGATACTCAACACCTTTGCCTCACCAAACCATCCCCACATGACACTAAACATTAGCTGCAATGAAGTCAAATAAAATCTGTAAACGAGGCTATTAAAAAAACAAGAGGCCCATGGGCCACAACGCTCACCTGAATTAACTGCCCCCAGGGGCTTAGTTGGCAGGATTTATGTAGGGGACTACTAAACATTGCTAATTACTAAAAACGTAAGCTGTGGGCCTCATGGTTTCAGAGAAGATTTTTTTACATTTTTTCCATTATAAATCTATGGGAGCTAATGAACCCCGGGGTGTGGCCAGTTTGGACCCCACGAGCTTGATTGGCAGGATTTATGTATGTGACCATTAAACATTGCTACATACTACATATATAAGCTCTGGGTCTCATGGTTTCAGAGAAGAAGATTTTTTAAGTTTTTCCCATTATAAATCTATGGGAGCTAATGACCCCCGGGGCGTGGCCAGTCTGGACCCCAGGGGATTGATTGGCAGGATTTATGTAGGAGACCACTAAACATTGCTACATACTAAATATATAATCTGTAGGCCTCACGGTTTCAGAGAAGAAGATTATTCAAGTTTTTCCCATTATAAGTCTATGGGAGATAATGACCCCCGAGGCGTGGCTAGTTTGGACCCCAGGGGCTTGACTGGCATGACTTATATAGGGGACCACTAAACATTGCTAACATAGGGGACCACTAAACATTACGAAATATATAAGCTGTGGGCCTCATGGTTTCACAGAAGATTCTTTAAGTTTTTCCCATTATAAGTCTATGGGAGCTAATAACCCTCGGGGCATGGCCCGTCTGGACCCCAGGGGCTTGATTGGCAGGATTTATGTAGGGGAATACTAAACATTGCTATACACTAAATACATGAGCTCTGGGCCTCATGGTTTCAGAGAAGAAGATTTTTTAGAATTTTCCCATTATAAATGTATGGGAGCTAATGACCCCCGGGACGTGGCCAGTTTGGGCCCCAGGGGCTTGATTGGTAGGACTTATGTAGGGGACCACTAAACATTGCTATATACTAAATATGTAAGCTGTGGGCCTTATGGTTTCAGAGAAGAAGATTTTTTAAGTTTATCCCATTATAAGACTATGGGAGTTCACAACCCCCCTGGGGCGTGGCCAGTTTGGATCCCAGGGGCTTGGTTGGCAGGATTTACGCAGGGACCACTTAACATTGCTATATACAAAATGTATTAGCTGTGGGCCTTATGGTTTCAGAGAGGAAGATTTTTTAAGCTTTTCTTATTATAAGTCTACGGGAGCTAATGATCCCCGGCGCATGGTCAGTTTGGGCCCCAGGGGCTTGATTGGTAGGATTTATGTAGGGGACCACTAAACATTGCTACATACAAAATATATAAGCTGTGGGTCCATGGGTTCAGAGAAGAAGATTTTTTGTTTTTCCCATTATAAGTTTATGGGAGCTATATCGCGGCATGGTGGCCATCTTGATTGGCAGGATTTATGTAGGGGACCACTAAACATTGCTACATACTTAATATATGACTTTGGGCCTCATGGTTTCAGAGAATAAGATTTTTTAAGTTTTTCCCATTATAAGTCTATGGGAGCTAATGACCCCAGGGATGTGGCCAATTTGGACCCCAAGGGCATGGTTGGCAGGATTAATGTAGGAGACCGCTTAACATCACTTAATCTATTAGCTCTCGGCCTCATGGTTTCAGAGAAGAAGATTTTTGAAGGTTCTTTAGCTATATAGCTCTATATAAGCAGATGATCCCTGGGGCGTGGCCAATTTGAATCCCAGTGGCTTGATTGGCAGGATTTATGTAGGGGACCACTACACATTGCTACATACTAACTAGACCATGAAGTGAGCATATGCTCACTAATATCCCCAGCCATGGCCATCAGTATAGCCAGAACGACAAAGGGAAATAACTCTAAGGGACCTGACCCCATGGCCCTTATTTTCTTTCCCACAATACAACTAGTCATACTTGTCATGTGTACAAAATTTTAAGTTTCTAGGTAAAGTAGTTCCTGAGATATCTTTGACACAAAATAAATGTTAACAGACAGACTGACTGACACACAGAAAAGACAAAAACTATATACCCTCATTGCATACTGCGTATGCCGGGGGTATAAATATATATACTCTGGGCCTCATGGCTTCAGAGAAGAAGATTTTTTAAGTTTTTCCCATTTAAAGTCTATGGGACCTACTGACCCCCAGGGCGTGGCCAGTTTGAGCCTCAGGGGCTTGATTGGCAGGATTTATGTAGGGGACCACTAAACATTGCTACATACTACATATGTAAGCTGTGGGTCTCATGGTTTCAGAGAAGATTTTTTTCCCATTATAAGTCTATGGGAGCTAATGACCCCTGGGACTTGGCCAGTTTGGGCCCAAGGGGTTTGACTGGCAGGATTTATGTAGGTGACCACTAAACATTACTACATACTAAATATATAAGCTGTGGGCCTTATGGTTTCAGAGAAGAAGATTTTTTAAAGTTTTTCCCATTATATGAGAGCTAATGACCCCCAGGGTGTGGCCAGTTTGGGATCCAGGGGCTTGACTGGCAGGATTTATGTAGGGGACCACTAAACATTGCTACATACTAAATATATAAACTGAGAGCCTCATGGTTTCAGAGTAGAAGATTTTTTAAGTGTTTCCCATTAAAAGTCTATGGGAGCTAATGACCCCCAGGGTGTGGCCAGTCTGGATCCCAGGGCTTGATTGGCAGGATTTATGTAGGGGGCCACTAAACATTGCTACCTACTAAATATATAAGCTCTGGGCCTCACGGTTTCAGAGAAGAAGATTTTTTAATGTTTTTCCCATTATAAGTCTATGGGAGTTCACGACACTCATGGTTTCAGAGAAGATTTTTTAAGTTTTTCTCATTATTAGTCTATAAGTCTATGGGAGATATATCACGGCATGGCGGCCAGCTTGATTTACGAACCGTGACCATTTTTACAAATATTCAATCCCCCTTTAACACAAGGCTCCACATAAAGTTTGAAGAAATTTGGCCCAGGGGTTTCAGAGAAGTCGTTCAAAGGTGTGAAAGGACGGACAGACAGATAACGAGTGATCACAATAGCTCATCCTGAGGTGAGCTAAAAAACACATATTAAAAGAACCTTTTTTTTTTTCAGGGGGAAATATATCGTTTTTACCCAAACTCCTTATGAAAGTTGTTCTAAAATTTGAACAAATCCATTTAAGTACATACTGGTTTGTTGGAAAAACTGCTGGACGAGTGACAAACAGTGTAGACTCTGATTAGATGCCACATTCTGTGGCATCTGTTGTGTTGAGGTTATTAAAAATTATTAAGATTGACCAGAGCCCAGCAGGATTTCAGGCAGCAGTAAACTGACACTAGGTTGGAACTGACCTTTACTGTATAGGGAATGGCATTCAAATATCTACTTGTTTTCTGAAAAGTAGGAATTCATGTGATACTGTGTCCGGGAATATGGTTTGTTTGTGTTGAGGTTTTACGGCCCAGTCAACCCAATGGGGTCATGTCGAGCGCGGTCAGTTTACCTAACCACACATTTACTGGGCAGGCTTAGTCCTCTAAGCGGTTAACCAGTATTGTGCACATTCTTTCGCCAGAAACTGACAACTGCCCTTCTTGAATCAGCGGAAGGGAGAGAATGACCGTAGAAAATATTTCATGGTCAATCTCCACGAAAGAATGTTGCCGACCTCGGGGTTCTAGGATTACAGTAAGAAACAAATCATCTGCTATTTGCCAACATTTCATCAGTTACTTTTATCATCTGACCAGCTAGAAGAAGGGGAACTATGTTATTTATTCTAATATATGCCCTGGGATGCCGGTTTGGTGGCTCAGTTGGATGCGCATACGACTGGTGATCAGGATGCTGCGGGTTCGACCCCCACGGTCACCAACATTCTTCCATGGAGACTGATCATGAAATATTTTCTACTGTCATTCTCTCCCTTCTACTGGTTCAAGAAGGGCAGTTGTCAGTTTCTGGCGAAAGAATGTACACAATACTGGTTAAACGCTTAGAGGACTAAATAAGCCTGCCCAGCTAGTAACCATGTGGTTAGGTAAACTGACCACGCTCAAAATGACCCAAATGGGTTTATTGGGCCGTATAACCTCAACACAAAAAAATGCCCCGGGTAGTTGCAACTCTTTCCTTAAATGACCATGTTTTAGAGGAAATTTAAGCATAACTATTTTAACAGGGGTCATCTTAGAGGGCAATTTGGGAGAAAAATTATCCCTAAGCTGGCTGACCTCCCTATCTTGAGCTGAGGGAGAAGTGAAAATGTATAGAATGTATAGGGAAATCCAAAGTTTGGACCAAAACGTCTCCCTGAAATCCTGAAATTGTCACAAAACTCCCTCTCTGAGAGTTCTACGATGACCCCTGATTTTAATTCAGAGGATTGAAGCCCGTATTTACATTTTACCATTTTTCCCACATAAAAACAGGAGGGTTGTTTATTAGAGTGGGGGTATATATTAGAACAAGACCTGTCGCCAGACAGGATAGCTCGCCTGATATTGTACATTATGTTTCTGGAAAATTCTAAGTCTGTGACCTTGATTTTGACATGACCTGGGTGTGTGTTTGTGTGTGTGTGGCGTGTGTGTGTGTGTGTGTGTGTAGGTGGGTGTGGGGGGGCGCTCTGTGCAAAATTTTCATCAAACCAAAGATGAATCAAATCAGTGATAAGGTTAGGAAATAATGAGGTCTTAAAAACTAATGAAAACTTTAACATTTTTAAAATTCTAAGGCTGTAGCCTGGACCCCAAGGTCATGGTCATGAGTGCTGATGGTGCTGATAAAAACTTTTGACCAGTATGTATCATGATACCAAATAGGAACTAAATCCATCAATTAGTATAGGAGTAATGAGATCCTAAATACTTTGACGTAAAATTTTAACATGAAAATTTTAAGTCTGTGACCTTGACCTTGACATGACCTAGGGTGGTGGGGATAGTACTGCACAAAATTTTGAACCAATATGTATCATCATACCAAAAATGAATCAAATCGGTGGTAAGGTTAGGATTTAATGAGGTCTTAAAAACTTTACCAAAAACTTGAACATTTAAAATCAAAGTCTGTGACCTCGACCTCAAGGTCACAGTCATGAGTGCTGATGGTGCTGATAAAAACTTTTGACCAGTATCTATCATGATACCAAAAGGAACTAAATCCATCATTTAGTTAAGAAGTAATGAGATCCTAAATACTTTGACGTAAAATTTTAACATGAAAATTTTAAGTCTGTGACCTTGACATGACCTAGTGTGATGGGGATGGTACTCTGCAAAATTTTGGACCAATATGTATCATCATACCAAAGATGAATCAAATCGGTGGTAAGGTTAGGAAATAATGAGGTCTTAAATTAAAACTTTAACGAAAACTTTAACATTTAAATTCTTTGACCTCAACCACAAGGTCATGGTCATGAGTGCTGATAAAACTTTTGACCAGTATCTGTCATGATACCAAATAGGAACTAAATCCATCATATAGTTTAGAAGTAATGAGATCCTAAAAACTTTGACGTAAAATTTTAACATGAAAATTCTGTCTGTGACCTTGACCTTGACATGACCTAGGGTGGTGGGGATGGTACTGTGCAACATTTTGGACCAATATGTATCATCGTATCAAAGATTAATCAAATCAGTGATAAGGTTAGGAAATAATGAGGTCTTAAAAACTTTAACATTTGTGGACACTGACGCCAATGCCAAGGGTAGTACAATAGCTCTCTGTGAACATTGTTCTGGAGAGCTTATAAAAACGATATTTAATATTTTATTTTAGGCCTTATCAAAAGAACAGGCTATCATATGTGCCTCAAGGATCGTTTTTCAACCAAGGCGCAGCCTATTATGATTGCAATACTACTGAAAGCTCCACAGCTTATACTATTACAAACAGCTACATTAAGGTGACTGGATACACGTTCAAGTGAGATAACGCTGTCAAAACTGATGTCTCCCTTCTTAAAAGGGTTTTATTCTCAGAGGAATGAATTTGCTTCCAAAAGGAGCAAATTCTTTCCTTCTAGAGCAAACTACATGTACTTTTCAGAAGGGCTTTGCGTGCAGGAACTCATACAGGAAGTAACAAAAGTTGTCCCCCTTGTAAACAATGGCAGAAAACTGCCAAGTGTATACATTTCCTGTAAGAGAAAAGAAAAAAAAAAGATATTCGTTTTTTGTCAGTTGCATTAAACGAAGAATCAAACTGAGTTTTCTTGCATTTCATCCAACTCTGAGAAGGCATCAGCAAGCTTTAACTGAAACATATCATCAGACAACACTGTCTTCTTTTTCTTCTTTGGGTCCCAGCCATTTCTCACTGCTCTCTGTATTCTTCTCTTCAACTTTGTCTGTGTTGGTTTTTCAAAGTCAATGTATGTGTGAATTCTCCTCTTACTGTAGTATTGGTCCAGAGATTTTGGAGATTCAAATATTGTTTCCCAAGTTTTATCTTCTGGTTTCTTGTAATTTTTGTTTCTATAAATATCTTCTAATGGTATCTCTGGTACATTCTTCCTCTTTCTACTTTGTTTAAAAGCTATTGTGGGTCCCACAGTTTCTTCCCTTACAGGGCTATTATCTATTTCCTTGGCGATCATCTGTATCTTCAGAGAAGCAGCATCAGCTGACTTCCTCCGTCTCCTCCTTTTAATACTCATATCGGCATCAAAATCATCTGATGACAAACTTGTTTCGTTGCTGTTATCATAAATGCTGACCTGTGAAATTTCTTTAGTTACTTCACTCACTTGACAATGCTGGCTTACTGGCTTTATATCAGATGAAACAACCATACTTATTGTTGCTTCTGAATTTTCAGTTGCTTCCAAATTTTCAGTATCATCTTTTTTCTGATTGTTTATATTCTCTTGTTTCTTTTCACTATTACTTGACAAATCATCAGTATCGTCATAAATAGACGGAAAATAAAAGTTGTTGGATCTTCTTCTTCTTCGGTCTTTTTTCCTATTTGAACAATTACTTACGGGTCCAGTGGGTTCTGGCAAGCTGACCTGTAGTTCTAGTTTTGATAAATCTTCAGCTACGGAAGCTGTAGTGTCAGTTACATTTACCACATCACTATTACAACTACCTGAAAGTGATTCTTCATTATGCCTTGCTTCTGAACAAGTTGTTTCATTTGGTTGGTCAATATCTTTTATTTCAGTAAAAATGTTTTCTGAAAAATATTTTTTTCTTTTTTGTACTGGTTCTTTTGTATTCTCACTGTAATTTACATTTTGTTTCATACAGACATGACCTTCACTTAGCACAACAGAATCTGCTGATCTACGTTTTTTGGGTTTCACCATTTTATGTTCTTTAGAAGAAAAACCTGGTTCACAAAAAGTATTTGAACATATATTTTCTGAAGTGGTGTTACCAGTTGGAACTTCTTCTGTAGCTACATGGTTGACTCCATTGGCCGAGTTTTCTAAATGAATATCTTTGGATCCACACAAACCAAGTTTCTTGTCAACAGAATGAGACATTAAAGTCTGACCTTCAGAATTATGAGTGCTTGATTTCAAACTTGAATTGTCCTTATCTGATGTCTCATTTTCAGCACCATCTGTGCTCACAGTTTTATTTAGTTCACTACTTACTGCATTATAAGTATTGAAAAACGTTTTAGAAACTGATTTTCTACGTTTCTTAGGTTTCACTATTTTATTTGCAGTTTCACTGACTTCTGCATTTCCTTCTTCATTTGCTTTTCCACTATCTTCCTTTATTTCGCTGTCCATTTTATTTATTTTATCAAGCTTATCATTTTGTTCACAAACTTTATCAGTTTTTATTTCAGTTACACTATAAACTTGCACAATCTGACCGGCACATTCAATTTCTCTGTCCAATGACTTACTCAACTCTGGCGCTAAAGCCAACTTGATATCAGAACAAGAAACATGTATGTCTGCAGGAGACAATACCATACCTTTTAGATCTGCTTGCTTTAAAGATGGCGATTCAGAATTTCTGGACTTATCTTGCAAAATATTTGTCAGATAAGTAGGACTGGTTTTTACCAAATCAACAACTTTTTCAGCAAATGTTTTACATAATGACAAAAAGCCTGGTGAATCAGAACTTTTGTTTTCATCTTTTGATTCCATAGTTGTATTTTGAACCAAAGTATTTTCTTTATCTGATAATGACAATACAGTATTCTCTTTATCTGATGCTGAAGTGTCTAATTTTAAAGAATTGTCTGATAATTCTAATATACTTTCTTCTCCAATACCAATTTTTGGAACAACAGTACCACTTTCTATTATTCCATCATTAACAGATATAGCATCAATGTTCCTAGTGATTATTCCAGATGCATTAAATTTATTAGTTATCTGTTTGTCCAAATTACTATCCTGAACATTTGCTTCTGTACTGTCATTTCCTTCAGGTATGTAGCTAGTGTAACTATTATCTTGGTTTTCTAGGTAAAATGCACTTGATGGTGAAGCAGGAAAGTCTGGTGACATAGATTGTGGTGTTGTCAATATCACCTCATCAGGTGGAGTGCATTCTGTAAGCATCGTATCAGTTTCCTTTTCTGGACTAAGGTCATTCTTAGGAGTCACCTGACTCAAAGTGGCACCATTTTCATTCTCAAAATCATGAACGCTGATTTCAAGTGACGTCTGCTTTACTGCCTTATTGCTGGTCCGACTTATCAAGTCTGCTTCATTAATTCTATTTTCTTCGTTTAAAATTTTGTCTGCTTTTGCAAGCTTAGTTTCACTCTTGTTTAGTTCAGCAATATCTGCTTCATTGCTAACAGCCCTTGTTTCAAGGCCATGCATTAAGTCATTCTCTTGCATGCATTCTGTATTATTTTCAGCCCTTTTTGACACTCTACAACACTCATCTTCAACTTTGTCATTTTCTTCGGATACAACCGTATGTATTGGCATTTTGGTTAGAAGAAGACTTGATCGCCGCCGTTTCTTGAGTTTAACAGGTTGATCCGTTTCCATCCAAAAACTGCCATAGGGATCATCAGTAACAGCTGTGGGGACTTCCTTACCTATCAATTGAACAAGACAAATTTTAACCCATTTCATGCTGAATAAATTAAGATGCCATGCCCACTTCCAATTTTCAGCCAATAAGATTACTTGATCCAGACTGTTGATATAAATTCACATACTGAATGACAAACAGTGCAGATCCAGATCCATTGGCTTCTGCCAACTGATCTGGATCTACACTGTTTGCAAAGGAAGGGTATTTCCGGGTTCAGCAAGACAAGAGTAAAGAAAGCCTAAAATCTGATGACTCTAGCTCTCAACAAGGAACAAAGCATCAACATCTTAGTTACATATATACAGAAAACAACAGTAAACCTTAGCAGAGTAACACTTGTTGATGCAGGTCAGTCTTTTAATGCAGTTAAGGCCAAAAAAAAAAAACAAAAAAAAAAAACAGTGTGTTTCAGGTTACATGGGGATAATAGGTTAGATAATACATGTAATTTAATTTTGTTAAAAGTTTTTATATGAGGTTAATAGGAAAAAAAACAATGTGGTCGAATAGGGAAATCCCCCAAAAAACCTTAAAAAACTTAGGGTTGGTGGTGAAAAATTAGGCATGGTTGGGTAACCTGAAACACACACTTTTTTTATTTTCGGCATAAATATATTTCACAGAGGAATGTTGAGGAGTATTTGATAATAATTCAGGGATAATTTTTCTTATTTTTCCATAAAACATATTGTTGTGGGTACTCATTAGAAGTGCCTCACTGAGGCACTTCAAATAAACATGTATGTTTTCATATTTTTCAATCAAAACATGGGTAATTATTTGAGGCACTTCTACCTGGTGAAAAATTGAAGTTTGAAGTGTGTAGGCAATACACAATGCAATAAATGACTTGACAGTCTCTCTCTGAAAAGCTTACAGAAGCACAAATGGATGGACAGGACTTACAGACACGCTAACTCCAAATGTGTGACTATGCTTCAGTCACAGTGCAAGCAGGTACAATAAAAAATATCCTGGAATTGTCATCAAATACTACGCCTTAACCTTTACCTTCTCTGGGCATATTCAGCAGACGACAAACTGGTGATATTTATGTTATTTTTCTCAGAAAATAGGATTTGAGATTTCATGCAAATTGTCTCCATAGGAATGTCAAATTCTGTTTTCTGGAAAAAATAAAGAAAACATTTCAATATGTCATCTGCTGAAAATTTTACCCAGAGTGATAAGTGTTAACATTTACTATTCTCTGGACAAATACAGTAGATGACATTTTAAAACATTTTTTTATTTTTCCCAGAAAGCAGGCTTTGACATTTAATGCAAACTCTCTCTTTAGGAGACAATTTGCATGAAATGTCAAAGCCTATTTTCTGGGAAAAATGAGAAAAATATTATTTTTTTTTTTATTTTTTTTTTTAAATTTTAAAATATTTTCGTTTTTTTTTCCCCCCAGAAAATAGGCTCCTTAGGAGACAATGAGCATGAAATGTCATTTAGCTTAATTTGAGGGGAACATAAAAAAAAAAAAAAATTTTTAAAAAGCCATATGCTGAAATTTATACCCAGCATGCTAAGTATTAACAAGACCTGCAATACTGCAACCATGAATCCTTCTATTTGAGTCATACTGCATTACACTTCAACCTCTTTATAACACAGTTTGTTATAACACGGTTTTGGATATAACATGGTTATGGATCCCAAAAATGCATAGATTATATTGAAAAATGACCAAAAATGGTCATTTTTCGATATAATCTATACATTTTTGTTTGGATATAACACGGTTGTTTAACCAACACGGTTTATGCTATGGACCCCGACAATCGTGTTATAAAGAGGTTGTGGTGTACTTTGTTTTTTCTTCATTTAAACAAAAGGAAGAAATATTTTGACATTTTAAGGTATTTTTTCAGATCTTTCTCAGAAAAAAAAAACAAAACTAAATGGCATTTCATGCAAATTGTCTCTTAAGGAGAGCAAAGGAGACAATTTATAAGAAATGTTATTTAGCCTATTTTTGGGGAAAAAAAATAAAATATTTTAAAATGTCATCTGCTAAAATTTTAACAAGATCTGGGATATTACAATGAAACCTACCATTTGAATCATACTGCTCTACTTCTGTTTTCTCTTCATTTAGACAAAATGGTACTATGCCTGACTTCCTTCGCAGATTCCGTATAGAACGTCTTCGTCGCTTTCTCGATGTTACTTCATCATCAGTATCTTCCATCTTCAAGAGCTGGAATCTGGAAATAAACATGATGATGATGATGATGATGGTTTAGTGTTTTATGTCTCTTTCAACATTATTAAAGTCATATTATCATGACTGAAGGATGACAATGAAAGGCTTCGTTCAATAAAGAGCTGTAAAGTCATGAAATGAATTCGGCCTCAAACAGGATTAAACCCAGGACCTTGTGATCCGAAGTTGGAAGCTTCGCACTAACCACTCAGCCACACATACAGTTTAACCCTTAAACTGCCAATCAAAACAATTGTCGTCTGCTTTGTCATCTGCTTGTGATTTTAAGTCATTTTTGCAAACAGTGTGGACCCTGATCAGACTGCTCCTGCAAAAATAGGTTTGAAAAGTTTGCAGGCGACATAATTCAGCAGACTACATAAACTAACAGACAACATTTTCAGATGCAGGTTTCCTTGGCATTTTAAGGGTTAAAGATAACAGTGACTGATTGATTTTAGGTTTTACGGCCCAGTCAACCCATTAGGGTTATGTCGAGTCGGACAGTTCACCTAACCACGCTTCCTGTGCAGACTTAGTCCTCTAAGCGGTTAACCAGTCTTTGTGCACATTCTTTCGCCAGAAACTGAAAACTGCTCTTCCGGAATCAGCGGAAGGGAGAGAATCATCATCATTGAATTTTTTATTAACGTGCAGGTACAGGGGCAATGTCCACATCGGTGGGCCCCTTTCCACATAGCTGGCTTGCTGCATGCATGGTAGATCTCACACCAGATCTCCAGGTACATGTATGTCTATCATGAGGGTCGATAGCCAAGAGCTTCCATTCTCTGCAATCCCTCTCTGTCAGCTGCATCCATGTCATCTTGGGCCTCCCAGGTCCACGCTTTCCATCAACCTGTTAGTTAAAGGCTGTCTTGACTGTGCCATTAGAGCAGCCACATGTAAATATGTGAAAAATATAAGAAGAAAATATTTCAATCTCCACAAAAGAATGTTGCCAGACCTGACGTGGATCGAATCCGGGACACCCTGATCACCAGTCTGACACGCATCCCACTGAGGCCGACTGGAGATAACAGCGTCTTAAGTGTACACAGCCAGCATTATCTGATGAGGTTCAATGATTCTGTAGACAGCCAAGACCTTGATTAGACTTCATGACCCTGACTCCCATTTTGGCAGTTTTTACTTCCAAGACCTTGTTCCAGGTGCTCAAAAGTTAGATGCCTGAGTGATGCATATGTGATCCTAAATTTATTTTATATGTATTTTAATGTATTGTTGGTCTAAAGGGCAAGAGTTTAATTATTTTGGAAATAGTAAACGCCTAAAGCACTATGCAAATTGTAGCAGACAACACTCTAAAATTTGATCTATTTTTCAGAGAAAATTCGACGACAGTTCATGTAAATTGTCTGCCTAGCCTTATTTTCTCTGAAAAAATGTTCGATGTGTCATCTGCTGTTGCCACGATTAGTGATTTGAGGTAGTTAAGTGCTTTCAAACAACAAACACCTAAATCTTATCAAAGGACCGCTTAAATCCAGATAAGAGAGTCCCTGTAACCTTCATTTTAAAACCCTGGGGAAAACCCTGATGCTGATCTGGGCCTTTGCTGTCCATTGATTGATTGTTGGGGTTTAACAACATGCCAACCCTTGTGGGTCATTTTGTGTTGTCTCCAAGAGAAAGGGAGAAAAGAGATGGAAGAGAGAGTAGAAGAGATGAAAGAGAGGAATAGGGAAGAAAGAGGAACAGGGAAGAAAGAGGAACAGGAATAAAAGTGAAGAAACAGAAGAAACAAGAGGACCATGATGATCCTATATCGCTCACATGAGCAAACAGCTTTGCATACTTACTACTGAAGTTTCAGCCAAGTTCACTGCTCTAAGATTTTTGTATAAATTTTATTATTGCCCTGTTCCCCAGTGGCCATGTTTTTTTCAAGCATCATGATGGTTTGAACTGAATCTTGAAAGAGGGTCACCAAAGGAACAATTCTGCAAAGTTATATTGAAATTGGTCCAGTGGTTTCTGACAAAAAGATTTTTAAAATGTTTTATATAGCTATATAGGGAAAATAAGCCCCACCCCCTAAGGGCCATGTTTTTTGACGAATCATGACAGCTTGAACACACTTGGTAGAGGGTCACCATAGGAACACTCCTGCTGAGTTATATTGGAATCGGTTCAGTGGTTTCTGACAAGATTGTTTGTGTTGAGGTTTTACAGCCCAGTCAACAAAATGGGGTCATGTTGAGCGCGGTCAGTTTACCTAACCACACGTTTACTGGGCAGGCTTAGTCCTCTAAGCGGTTAACCAGTATTGTGCACATTCTTTCGCCAGAAACTGACAACTGCCCTTCTTGAATCAGCAGAAGGGAGAGAATGACCATAGAAAATATTTTATGATCAATCTCCACGAAAGAATGTTGCCGACCTCGGCGGGGGTTGGACCCGCGACCTCCTGGTCTCCAGTCGGACAGCGCATCCAACTGAGCCACCGAGGCCGACAAGAAGATTTTTAAAGTTTTCTATTTAGATATATAGGAAAAATAAGCCCCACTCCTAGCAGCCATGTTTTTTGACAAATCATGATTGCTTGAACAATCTTGGTAGAAGGTCACCAAGGAAACATTCCTGCCAAGTAATATTGAAATCAGTCAGGTGGTTTCTGACAAGAAGAATTTTAAAGTTTTCTATACAGATATATATGGAAAATAAGCCCCGCCCCCTGGCGGCCATGTTTTTTGATGTATCATGAAGTCGTGAACAATCTTGGTAGAAGGTCACCAAAGCGACATTCCCGCCAAGTTACATTGAACTCGATCCAACGGTTTCTTACGAGAAGATTTTTAAAGTTTTCTATATAGATATATATAGAAAATATGCCCCACCCCCTAGCGGCCATGTTTTTTGATGAATTGAGACAGCTTGAACAATCTTGGTAGAGGGTCACCAAAGAAACATTCCTGCCAAGTGATATTGAAATCGGTCCAGTGGTTTCTGACAAGAAGATTTTTAAACTTTTCTATATGTAGATATATAGGGAAAATAAGCCCCACCCCCTGGTGGCCATGTTTTTTGACGAATCATGATAACTTGATCAATCTTGGTAGAGGGTCAACAAGGGAACATTTCTGCCAAGTTATAATGAAATCGGTCCAGTGGTTTCTGACAAGAAGATTTTTAAAGTTTACTATATAAAGATATATAAGGAAATATAGCCCCGCCCCCTGGCGGCCACGTTTTTTGATGAATCATGACGACTTGAACAATCTTGGTAGCGGGTTACAAAAGAAACATTCCTGCAATATTATACTGAAATCGGTTCAGTGGTTTCTGACAAGATCATTAAAATTTACTATATAGATATATAGGGAAAATAAGCCCCGCCCCCTAGCGGCCATGTTTTTTTGACAAATCAAGACGGCTTCAACAATCTTGGTAGAGGATCACCAATGGAAACATTTTTGCCAAGTTATATAGAAATCGGTCCAGTGGTTTCTGACATGAAGATTTTTAAATTCTTCTATATAGATAAATAGGGAAAATAAGCCCCGCCCCCTGGCGGCCATGTTTTTTGACGAATCATGATAACTTGATCAATCTTGGTAGAGGGTCAACAAGGGAACATTTCTGCCAAGTTATAATGAAATCGGTCCAGTGGTTTCTGACAAGAAGATTTTTAATGTTTACTATATATAGATATATATATAAGGAAATATAGCCCCGCCCCTTGGCGGCCATGTTTTTTGATGAATCATGATGACTTGAACAATCTTGGTAGCGGGTTACAAAAGAAACATTCCTGCAATGTTATACTGAAATCGGTTCAGTGGTTTCTGAAAAGAAGATCATTAAAATTTACTATATAGATATATAGGGAAAATAAGCCCCGCCCCCTAGCGGCCATGTTTTTTTGACAAATCAAGACGGCTTCAAAAATCTTGGTAGAGGATCACCAAGGAAACATTTTTGCCAAGTTATATATAGAAATCGGTCCAGTGGTTTCTGACATGAAGATTTTTAAAGTTTTCTATATAAATATATAGGGAAAATAAGCCCCGCCCCCTGGCGGCCATGTTTTTTGACGAATCATGAAGCATTGAACAATATTGGTAGAAGGTTACAAAAGAAACATTCCTGCCGTGTTATACTGAAATCAGTCCAGTGGTTTCTGACAAGAAGATTTTTAAAGTTTTCTATATATATAGGGAAAATAAGCCCCGCCCCCTGGCGGCCATGTTTTTTGACGAATCCAAATGGCTTGAAAAATCTTGGTAAAGAATCACCAAAGGAACATTTCTGCAAAATTATATTGAAATCGGTCCAGTGGTTTCTGACAAGAAGATTTTTAAACTCTTCTATATAGATATATAGGGAAAATAAGCCACGCCCCCTGGCGGCCGTGTTTTTTGATGAATCCAAATGGCTTGAACAATCTTGGTAGAGGATCACCAAAAGAACATTTCTGCAAAATTATATCGAAATCGGTCCAGTGCTTTCTGACAAAAAGATTTTTAAAGTTTTCTATATATATAGGGAAAATAAGCCACGTCCCCAGGCAGCCATTTTTTTGACGAATCCAAATGGCTTGAACAATCTTGGTAGAGGATCTCTAAAGGTACACTTCTGCAAAATTATATTGAAATTGGTCCAGTGGTTTCTGACAAGAAGAATTTTAAAGTTTTCTATATAGATATGTATAGGGAAAATAAGCCCCGCCCCCTGGCGGCCGTTTTTTTTTTTTTGATGAATCCAAATGGCTTGAACAATCTTGGAAGAGGATCACCAAAGGAACATTTCTGCAAAATTATATTGAATTCTGTCCAGTGGTTTCTGAAATTCTGATAAGAAGATTTTTTAAGTTTTTAGTTAAAAAATCTATTTTTAGCTCCTGTGACCCAGATATGCAATGGACCAGGAACCATTTGAACAACTTTGAAAGAGGACCAACCAAGGAACATTCCTGTGAAGTTTGGTCAAAATCCAATCAGAAATTTAGGAGGAGATGTTGTTTAAAGATTGTGGATGGACAGATGGACGACGACGGACGGTGGGTGATCACAATAGCTCACCTTGAGCCTTTGGCTCAGGTGAGCTAATAAAAACATTCCCCCCTTTGCCCTTACCTGCTACAAGGCTAGCAGGCCTTGCCCAAGTGTAAGCCAATATGTTAAACGCCCCGGTGACGTAAGATGCACGTTCGCACCACCCGACCAGCCCCCTTTACTGTCCACAAATGCCCCCAAAACACCTTATCCCATGGCATGGCTGACATATATTTTATCTGACCAGAAATTCACAAAACACACACTTGATGATGATAGGGCCAATCAGGCTTCGTCTCATTAATGCAATTAAAAAACTACAAGGCAGCTAATGAGATTCTACCAAACTTGCTATGTACATGTACATCAATTCCCTTCATGGTGAGGGTGTGCGAAAGCAACATTATTTTTCTCTGAGTCCACCTGTGAGTCCGTCATCCATCCATTTGTCTGTCACATTATCTCCTCCTAAACCACTATGTGGAATTCAACCGAACTTGCTACATCACTTCCCCTCACGGCCAGTGCAACATTATTTTCCATGCCTCCATCTGTCTGTGCATTTGTCTGTCATCTTATCTCCTCTTAAACCACTCGGCAGAATTCAACCAAACTTGCTACATTTAATACTTCCCCTCATGGTAAGAATGTGCAAGAGCAACTTTATTTTTCCTTGTGTCTGTAGCCCGTCCATCTGTCAGTCACGCTATCTCCTCCTAAACCACTTGGCAGAATGCATCCAAACTTTCTACATCACTTCCCCTCATGCTAAGGGTGGCGAGAGAAATACTGTTTTTTCTGTGCATCCATCGTTTGTCCATCTGTCAGTCATGCTCTCTCCTCCTTAACCTCTGGGTGGAATTCAACCAGATTTGCTACACCACTTCCTCTCCCTTATCACAGGAGTTAGTAACATACCTTGGACCCTATTTTTTTTTTTTTTTTTGTACAGTCTATGCCTTTTTTTTTTAAACATGCATAAATCTTTAAAAAAAAAAATCTGATACCCTAGATATAGAACAGAGATATCAAAATAATTTCAAGCGTATGAGCACTTCTGTCGGGTGAATGAAGTAAGTGTGATGTACATTGTATTTTGATGAGATGATTTTGTTTAATTGAGACATATATGATTTTGCCTATTGCTTTTGTGACAGTCCGTTTTAGTGATATAACATGCATTTATCGAAATGTGTTACATTGTTTCAGAGGAACCTAAAGTACCGAAATCAATGTTTACTGTGGAAAAATGGGTTTGGCTAGAGGTTCATTAATTGTTTGTGTTGAGGTTTTACGGCCCAATCAACCCAATGGGATCATGTCGAGCGCGGTCAGTTTACCTAACCACACATTTACTGGGCAGGCATAGTCCTCTAAGTGGTTAACCAGTATTGTGCACATTCCTCCGCCAGAAACTGACAACTGCCCTTCTTGAATCAGCGGAAGGGAGAGAATGACCATAGAAAATATTTCATGATCAATCTCCACGAAATAATGTTGCTAACCTCGGCAGGGGTTGAACCCGCGACCTCCAGGGGTTTATTAATACCTCTTTGGAAAGCTTAACCAGACTGCTCTATGTTAGAGGTTGGTTTAGCATCGTTTATATGGTGTCTGTGCTTTTGTTGAAAATAAAATCTGTCTAAAAGTGGTCGGGGTAGTTATTTTGATTTTAAGTGAGCCATCTTGTCTGTTCTATATCTAGGGCATCAGGTTTTTTTTTTGTTGTTGTTGTTGTTTTAAATTTATGCATGTTTCAAAAAAAAAAAAAAAAAAATGCATACAGCCTTATAGGGTGTGAAAAAAAAAACGTTGCTAAGGAAAAGACCAGGTGGATGTTATCCTTCTGGACTTTGCAAAAGCCTTTGATAAGGTACCTCATCAAAGGCTTTTGTAAAAGCTCAGCTTTTATGGAATCTGCAGAGTGGGCATAGAAAGCAGCAAGTTATATTGGACAGGAGCAGATACCTGCAAGCCAATGTGGTCTCTGGCGTACCACAGGGAACAGTTCTGGGCCACTGGAACGAAAGTGGCAAATGAAGTTCCACCCTGAGAAATGCCAGGTCATCCACATCATCATCAACAAATGACACGAGAGACACACTGAATACAGGCTCCATGGTCACACTCTTGAAGTTGTTACAGCAAAAAGTATCTCGGGGTCACCTTCAGCGATGACCTCAGCTGGCACAAGCATGTAGACGCAGTTGCTGCCAAGGCATCCAGAACCCTGGGATTCCTATGATGAAATCTAGGAGAATGCACCATGGCAGTCAACAGCACAGCATATACCTTTCTCGTGAGACCGGTACTGGACTACGCTTCCCCAGCTTGGGACTTTACCAGTTCGGAAGACATCATGAAGCTAGAGAAAGTGCAGAGACAGCCAGCTCAGTTTGTCTATGGTAACTACTCTGAGAGGAATCCCGGATGTGTAACCCAAATGGTTAACAATCTTGGTTGGGAGACACTTGAAAGTAGGAGGAAAAAGGACAAATTGGCAATGCTGTTTAAAATCCAGCATGGAGTGTTCGACATGAACACTAATGACATACAGCGACTAAACGACAGATGCACCACTACCAGCCTAAACAATGCTAAAGCCACCGTCAGTGTGTACAATTTGTAATTCTTTCTTTCCAAGAACCATCCAAGATTGGAATCGCCTCCCAGCTCAAGTTACACTCGCAGACCATCAAGGAGTTCAGAATCAGCCTAGGACTACAGCAGCTGACTCCCAATAGCTAAGAGACAACTATGTAATAATGCTTTTAACTGTTTTTAACCACCTGCTGATTTAACTTTTTTTTAAACGGTTGTCTTGTTTGCCCAACACTGGTCAACAGTACATACCGTCAAGAATACTGACCATCAACCGGAAGAAGATGTTACTACTACCCGTGTCCTTTATTGAATGAGTGAAAATGGCTTTCAGTAGAAACACAGCAAAGATACTGAAAAGCCTCTGGACTGGAACCAATTCCCAGCCCAGATAGTACTACTGCCCACTCTGGATCAGTTCAGTGTGGCACTTTGGTCACATGACCATCACATTCGGTAACATAACAGAAACTGTTTTCATTTCATATTATACATGTTCTTAACCCTATCATCTGTTTTTTTTTTTTTTTTTTTTTTCTTTTTCTTGAACTTTGTATCATGACAGTTAGTGGTAATCCACCTGCACATAATCCTCGCAAGGGGGTGGGGGGTGCAGTAAAGTGCTTGCACTAACTGTCAAAATCAGGAAGTCCCAGGACTTCCTAGCTCCAATATCTGGAAGTCCTGGTAATCAAATTTTTTCACTCACTTTCAGAAATTCAACCTCAATATTCTTAAACTCTCATTTATGGAGTAAAAATGCCATTCTTCAGCTAAATAACACATAAATTCATTCTAAATTGTTGTTATAAATGACTGAATATCTTAAAATGTTGGGAGTCCCAGACTTACTGGCATTGATTTTTGGAAGTTCCAGGGCAATTTTTGGGAGTCTCTGACTCCCAAACTTCCCTTAGTTAATGCAAGCACTGCGATATTTAAAGAAAGAAAGAAGGTGCCATGGAGTGATGTAATGAGTTTTCGCTGTTGTTGCCTGTGATTAATTGTTTTATAAAGATGCTGCGTGCCTGCACATTGACAAACATCTGCGGAAAAGACAGCTAAGTTATAAACAGGAACCTTCCAAAAGCAAACTTTATACAATAAAACTGCATTTACTCGGAAATATAAGTAAAACACCTTTTTTAATTTCGCGGATAAATACCGGAAGTAAATTTTGAAAACGAATGTTGTCACGTGACTAAAAAAAAAGAAGCACCGTGCACAAAGCGACATACCAAACGCAGCCTAATTGCAATTATACACCAAAATCCAGGGAGGGGCGCTTGCCCGTGGCACTTGCATGTCAACTTGGGTTCAAAAGCGGGATACTTGTCAAAGGTGTATATAAATTCAGACTATAATGCACAGTCGATGGCCCGACATCGCAAATCCCCACACTCGATATACTTGTAGCATGGCTGACTGACGGACGGACGCCGACCCTTGCCTTCGCACACTCTTACAATGAGGGGAGCTCAAGTAGCAAGCTTGGCTAAATTTCGCCCAGTAGTTTAGGAGGAGATAGCGTGACGGACAGATGGATGGACGGACGGATGGACGCACGGAAAAATAATGTTGCTTTCGCACACCCTTACCATGAGGGGAAATGATGTAGCAAGTTTGGTTGAATTCCGCCCATAGGTTTAGGAGGAGATAGCGCCACGGACAGATGGATGGACGACGGATGCACGGACGGATACACAGAAAAATAATGTTGCGCTCGCACACACTTGTAATGAGGGGAAGTCATGTAGCAAGTTTCGTTGAATTCCGCCAGGTGGTTTAGGAGGAGATAGAGTGACGGACCATTGGACGAACGGACGGACGTAAAGAAAAATAATAAATAATGTTGCTCTCGCACACTGTTACAATGAGGGGAAGTGATGTAGCTGCAATCGGGCTGCGTTTGGTATGTCGCTTTGTGCACGGTTTTTTTTTTTTTTTTTTTTTTTCTACTACACTGTCAGAATCAAAATGTAAAGGCCTAGGCCTACTGGTGGTGATATGTCTAATGACATTCATTCACCGGGACCTGTAATATGGGAAGTTAGCCCCTAGCTCTCAGCAGGTCTGAGGATGTACGTGTGGTTTTGGGGTTATCAATCAGCTGTTATGTTTCATCAACTTTTTTTTTTTTTTTTTTTTTACTTTTTCGACTTAGTTTTTTCCAGGTCCGATTAGTATTAGAATAGATATCTTGTGGGCGCAACTTCGCCCAGACTATCACACTGATCATTTGTAAACTACGCATACTTGTTTTACTGACATAGTCTGAAGATGTGCGAGTGGTTTTGGGTTATCCTGCTGTTTTTTTTTTTTTTTTTTTTTAATGTCATTTTTCCACTTTTTCGGCTTGTTTTTTTTTTTTTTTTTTTTTTTTTTTTTTTTTTCTCAGGTCCGATTGGTCTTAGAATAGATACCTTGTGGGCGCAACTCCTCCTAGAGTTTTTCACGGATCATTTTTTTAAACTATATGCATACTTGTTCTACTTGCTCTGTAGGTGTGCGTGTGGTTTTGAGGTCATCCTCCCATTATTCTCCTATGATTTTTTTATCAACTTTTTTTTTCCACTTTTTCGACAGTTTTTGCAGGTCCGATTAATATTGGAATAGATACCTTGTGGACGCAACTCCTCCTCAATTATACACCGATCGTTTTGAAACTATGCATACTTGTTCTACATGGTCCGAAGATGTGCATGCGGTTTTTGGGTTTATTTTGTCTTTATTTATTTTTTTTTTCTCAATTTTTCCCACTTTTTCGTCTTAGTTTTTTAGGTGGGACATGATGATGTGGATAGCTTGTGGGGGCAACTCGACTTACAGTTTTATACCAAACTTTTTTAAACTTGTCATGTGTTTTTATCATGGTCTCAAGTTGTGCATTTCCCATGGATATAATCCCCATGTTAACTTTTGTCAGTATTTCTGCTTTTTCCATTCAATTATTTTTTTTCTGCCTCATTACTATCAGAATACACGACTTATATGCGCATTTTTTACAGTTTTCCATTGATTATTATGAAATTTTGCAGGCTTGTTCTACATGCTCTGTGCCTTAGCTTTTGGGGTTATCCCCCCTTTATTTTTTACCAACTTTTTTCTATTTTTTTTTTTCATTCCGCTTTTATTGTCCCCGAGGTTACTTGAAGAGGCCATTAAAATGTTTGAAATTCATATCCCTTTACTAACAAAGCCATGACGTCGGGGGGCGCTTGCCCGCAACGGACTTTTATTATTTTTTTTAGTTCACGCATCGGTACCAAGCTGACCAACAAGTTATCACTCCTCCCATCTCCCGCCCAATCCCGCTACACACACACACACACACGCATGGGACCTTAATACTGAAATATACCAAAAACGTGCTGAAATATTCCGAAATATACGTTGCAGTATACCGAAAAACATTGTATTTTCAAAATTAGGATGGGACCATAAAATGGGTCAAGGCACAAGTCCTTGATATTTCTATGCAATTTTTTTTAAAGTTTGGACGTGCCATTTGAAAGTTTAATGAACCCTTGAATCATGATACCCATGATAGAGCAAAATAAACACTAGTTTTGGATTGCTCACGATAGGGGCTCAGCCTAAAATAAAATCAGATTCATTCTATCACTGCTAGTTCTCTTACAAAACAGATCAGTCCCATCCCAGAAATATCCCCTGCACTGTGATCCACAGTGTCAAATGCATGGGTACTTCCATTTAAATACCAGTAAATGCTTCCATTCTAGTCCTTTCTTTAGTTGCTTACAATGTATGTTATGTAATAGCAGTTCTGAATAAATTGTTTAAACCAAAATACCAGTGTGTATAAACCCTAGGCATTTTTTTTTCTTCATTTTAATATGGTGCAAAAGATGAATAAGCCCGTATCTGATTAGATACAGCTCTTGAAGTCAGACTGGTAAATATAAATAACACTATTTTTTTTTTACAAAATAAGCTTCAAGTTGAATGAAAAATGCTTTGCAAGTATTTTGGAGACAACACTCAAAATGTTCAGTGGTCTTTAATATCCAACATCCTGATTGCTGTTTTTCTTATTCAGTGATATTACCCTGCTATTTGCATCTGGGACACAGTTTTCAGAAACACACATATTTACTTTAAAGGTACTAGGAATTTTCAAGAAAGACGCCCTTTTCCTTTTAACATCTTGCTGCAATTTCATCCAGACTAGTGATTTTGTAAGCTCCTTGAGCACAAAATCTTCAGATGCATGCTTTATCATTTAGATGACTTACAAAATATGGATGATGAATATTTTGAACAAATGGTTCATACAACCTATCAAAAAAAAAAAAAAAAAATAAAATAAAATAAAAATAAAAATAAAGTTTAGAAAACTAATACCTCTGACAGTGAAGCACCGTTTCTGGGTTTAAATTTATCAATATTTTTGATATGGTAAATCATACATCATTACGAAAACATGCCTATTCAAATATACTGAAAATTTTACCACTAAAAAAATGAAAATTTTCAAATAAAAAAATCTGATTTTCTTTATATTTCTGCTCAAAACATAGTGGGGGCGTGTTAGAACCGCCTCGACGAGGCGGTTCTAACGCGTACCCACAATCTGTTTTTGAGCAGAAATATGAAAAATAGTGTGTACCCCTGTAAACCAAAGTTTTACTATATAAAAGTGGGGTTTAAGGGGGTCAAAATTATATAGGCATATTTTCGTGATGTTTATGGACGGTAATGTCCCTCATGCTACATACTATGGTGTATATATTTCTCAGTCAGCAACTCATTTTGCTAGAGCATCTAGTCAAGTTAGTGACTTTAATGCTCGAAATAAATTTTACCTACTAAACTTCTTAAGCAAGGGTACTGTTATCATATACGTAAAACATTATTTGCGTTTTATCGCCGTCATTCTGAATTAATGTCTAAATACGTATAACGTTGGTTTGAAAACACTTCTGCAAGGTGGTCTATCCGAATTTGAATTTTATGGCGGCTTAGTCTATAAAGATTGTTGGCAAAACTGATTTTCGGTACAATTCAAAAATAGTGTCACGCGTTACAAAAACAACAACAACAAAAATACATGAGTATTCTGCGGCAAACTGCATGCATGGTTGTTAATCTAATTTCACACCCCTCTTTAACTGCACGACGGTGGTTCGGTACTCAGAATAAATGACGCAGCTCCCAAATCTGTTTCAGATGATCGGCGCCTGACTATGGTTTGGCTCATCGTGGTCCTATTTGTGGTTTTCTTGTGTTCTGGTCTCAGGTCGCCACTGAGCCTTTTGCTTTGTTTCATCATAGTTATTTTTTTTTTTTTTTGGTATTATTATAATATTCCGACTGGCCGTTCCAAGTTGGTTCATCGGTTGCAGTTCTTCTTTGTTTGTATGTCTGCGTTTTCATGCAATCATCCACATCCACACATCCCATACAGTCAACTATACTTGAGTATATTTAATTCAGGATATTGAGATCACTCACACTTATTGTACATAATGGCATTTGTTTTGTTATTTGTTCCTCGTTTCTGCTTCTTTTGTGCCTCAGGAGGGTTGTGCTTCGTGTTTATGGCATTTCCTAGGTGTCCTCATATTTTTTTTTCATTACGAAATCATGCCTGTTCAGATATATTGAAAATTTTACAACCAAAAACAGAAAAAAATCAGATAAAAATTCTGATATTTTTCATATTCCTGCTCAAAACATAGATTGTGGGTACTCGTTAGAACTGCCTCGGTGAGCCTCGCTGTGATGATTTTAACGGGTACCCACAATCTATGCTTTTTAGCAAAATAAGAAAAATAATGTATACCCCTGTAAACCCCAGTTTTACTATATAAAAGCGGGGTTTAAGAGGTTCAAAATTATATAGGCGTGTTTTCGTGATGTGAGACGAAATCTTTCCTTTCAGAATTGTTGTAAAGTTTTTCAGTAAAGCAGAGCTGCAAACAAAAATGCTTTTGCCTAATGGTAGTTTTTGTACAAGTTTGTCAGCAGTTGTAGTGAAATTTTTATTAAAAAAAAATATTGCGATTTTTTTTTATTACGGCAGTTTTGGCTATCTATATTCCAATCAAAATATGATAGATACTGAGTAATTAAGCGCAATATGGTTGTTATAGACCATCAACACCTGACAGAATTGAGAAATTTGAATTTCCTAGTACCATTGCCGGCCTCGGTGGCTCAGTTGGATGCGCCGTCCGACTGGAGACCAGGAGGTCGCGGGTTCAACCCCCGCCGAGATCGGCAACATTCTTTCGTGGAGATTGATCATGAAATATTTTCTACGGTCATTCTCTCCCTTCCGCTGATTCAAGAAGGGCAGTTGTCAGTTTCTGGCGAAAGAATGTGCACAATACTGGTTAACCGCTGAGAGGACTATGCCTGCCCAGTAAACGTGTGGTTAGGTAAACTAACCGCGCTCGACATGACCCAATTGGGTTGACTGGGCCGTAAAACCTCAACACAAACAAACCATATTCCCGGACACAGTATCACATGAATTCCTACTTTTCAGAAAACAAGTAGATATTTGAATGCCATTCCCTATACAGTAAAGGTCAGTTCCAACCTAGTGTCAGTTTACTGCTGCCTGAAATCCTGCTGGGCTCTGGTCAATCTTAATAATTTTTAAACCTCATTGCATGTTTTTTATTATTATTGTTTCCGTGCTTGCAGTCTATATAGTTTTTAGCTCACCTGGGCCGAAATATCCCTTTTTTTTTTTTTTTACCAAAATTGCTAAAATGGTTCCAGTCCGCTGAATAAATTGGCTGCCAGAGCTAAAAATAGACAAGAGATTTATTAACCTGCTGGTTTTTCAAAGAGGATCTTTGCTTCACAGGGTCTTCTTTCCCTGCTGGTGCTTCACATTGTCTTCTTTCCCTGTCGGTGCTTGACAAATTTACCACTCATAAGTTTTGCCATGACAACAAAACAAAACGGCCACCTATAATCCACATCTCGCAAGCCATGGCACCATCACTTCCACAAGCTATCCTGAGCTCAGGGTGAGCGATCCAGAGCCATATGGCCCTCGTGTTTTAATTAACATGTCATCATACACAGAATTGAAGATCATACCATGTTATTCTAACTTTTAACTTTCCTTTTTCAACCATTTTGCTGTTTCCCGACAGCGTCTCCCCGTAATGATCAGCCAATGATTGTTTTGAGTAGCCACTAGATGTGAATACACTACGACAGAAATCATGTAATCGTTTCTCTCTCTCTCTCTCTCTCTCTCTCTGTCTGTCTCTCTCTGTCTGTCTGTCTCTTACATCACTGGGGCGTCCAACTGATATTGGCTTACAGTTGGGCAAGGCCTGCTATCCTTGTAGTGGGTAAGGGTAGAGGGGGAATGTTTTTATTTCTTCTGTTTCTTCACTTTCATTCCTGTTCCTCTTTCTTCCCTGTCCCTCTCTTTCATCTCCTCTACTCTCTCTTCTATCTCTTTTCTCCCTTTCTCTGGGAGACGACACAAAATGACCCTCAAGGGTTGACGTGTCGTTAAACCCCAACACAATCAATCTCTCTCTCTCTCTCTCTCTCTCTCTCTCTCTCTCTCTCTCTCTCTCACACATCATTACCTACCTACATATCTACCTACCTACCTATTATATTTAATAGCTTTGGGATTTGTGTGTACCTCGCAGACAGAGATAATGATCATTGTTATCATTGCGCTTTTGTTAATTTACAGTCGATTTATCACAAAACGATGTTTGAATTCTGCTTGATATCAAATTCCAGGCGTCTTCGCCTAGAAAAAGGTTTTGTTACATTTGATACTTTTCTTTGTTTTGAAAGTATTATGTTGCTTAATTGTATATGATATTAAAATTATTTTATTTACATTATGCGTTTTCCTGCTTTCTGAGTTTTGGGGAGGGGGGAGGGGGTATTTGCATTCATTTCCCGATTAAAGAAAACATTGGAAAGACGTTTTGTGTTTAGCTATTTAAATGGAAAAAAGAAATATTCTCATTGACCACATCTTATCAGAATTCATTTGTCTTTTCTCTATCTGTCCTCAAATATTTTCCCTGAATTTGAATTTATGGCCAAAAATTGATCTGACCTATCATCGCGGCAATTTCTATAGTAAAGTATTTTTCCCCGGTGTGTGTGTGTGTGTGTGTGTGTGTGTGTGTGTGTGTGTGTTGGGGTGTGTGGGGTGAGGGTATTCTGAATTGTGCCTGCTACATAGGCTATAGGACTATTATTTGGGGGTTTAGAACTTTGAATTTTACTATTTCGGTGGGGTGGGGAAGGTGGCTATTTTACGGGGTGTTGGCCATTTGCAGGTATTTTTTTTTTGGTCACTTCCAACACTAGTGACTATTTATTTTAGGTCCATCAAATATTCGTTTTTTTTTTCTTTTTTCTTTTGTTTTTCTTTTTTTCTTTTTTTTTGTGGGTGGGTGGGAGGAGGGGGTGGTGGGGGATCGACGTTAGAACCTTCTGTTTAACTGATAGTTGCTTTATTTAGTTTTAATAGCCCTATTTCTGCTGTGCATCAGTTCAATGCCATTAAAGTAAAAATAAAGCTACTGCTGGAAACTGTTCAAATCACTTATATTACTAATACAACTATAATACAGGAAAATAAATGAAAACCACTTTTATATACAAAAAAAGCAAGGGATTTTGTGTGTGTGTGTGTGTGTGTGGGGGGGGGTGGGGGGGGGGGGAGGCGGGATACGCCTATATCTGCAGATATTTTGGGGGTATGGCTAAAATCCCGGATTTTTTTTTGGGGGGGTGGGGGGGTGGGGGGGAGGGGGGGTATTGCTGATATACCGGATATTTTTTGTAAACACTAGATGTGGGGCCCAGTCTATGTAGCAGACAAAATTCAGAGTACTACCCCCCCCCCCCCCCAACACACACACGCACACTCCCATCCACCCTCTGGATATTTCTTTTTTTTTTTAATTTTTATGTAAGAAAAATATTTTTTTGCTGATTTTGAATAATTGAACTTCAGTGAGAATATTGTGAAAAGTTTGGAAAATTAGAACAAGTGGAATTTGTTGAAAATCTGCCTCAAATTTACCTACCCTATCGATTTCTGCAAAATTTGCAGCCAGTTTTACATTGTGGAAAGTGAAATCATTTTTTCTTTTAGAGCCAATGAATAAAATATACTTTTTTGTGCATAGATAGTTACGACAAAATGTTTAGAATTAAATGATGGCAAAATGTTGCAATTTTACTTCTTCTAAAAAACCATAAAAAAAAACGACTTTCTGAAAGAGGTCGTAAGAAGATTAAATGTTGGATTCAACTTAACGGGGTACGTACAAACACCGGATCGGACCGGATCGGGCTCAATTACCGGATCGGACCCGGTTTTCTGTGCTATGGTCATTTTTTCTTCGATATTTTATTCTTTATGCACAGTTGGAAGAGGTTTACAGCATACAAAACTATTTTTACCTCACACCTTCATTCCAATATAAAAAGAAATGGACCAAACATAACTCCACCCATATATATAGCCAAACGGCTAATGTAGGCTATGCTAGGAGTCTGTAGCATTTGCATTAGGTTCGGATGACAAGCCAGCACCAAACAGCGGGACAACGTCGGACCGACAGCGATACATTGTTACGTCGTATCGCCGTCGGCTAACACCGGACGTCGGCCCGACGTCGATATGGCATTCTATGTTGACTGTGCAGATTCTAAAGCATGAGATTATCTAGCAACAAATCAATGGCCCGTTCTTCTTACCCAGCAGGCACAAGTCGCAATGGCAACGTCAAATCAACGTTCTTGCAACGACGTAGATGTGACGTTGCATAAAAGTAATGACGTTGCAAGTACGTTGATCTGACGTCGCAATTACAGCATGTGCCTGCTGGGTATATTCTTTGACGAGGCGGTTCTGGCGAGTACCCACAATCAATGTTCTGAGCAGACATAAGAAAAAAATCTGCCTTTTATGTAGGGGAGGGTGTGGGGGCCGTAACTGATTGAAATTGTTCCATATACATATATGTGCACAGGCGTGTTGTCGTAATGATGGCGACGCTAGGTTCGTATCATTTACATTGAGCACTTCCAATACAGGTTTTTTAAAACATGACAAATAAACAACCATATAAGTTTGAATCAATTTTTTATTATAACATAGTTTATTTGCACTAAAAACATATATACATTTGATGTAACGTGCACACAACAAATATGCAACGTCGACGCAACGTTACTACATTGCATCGAAGTCAATGCGACGTTGCATAGAAGTCATGTGTCCATTTGGTATCCTGTTATTTACAATCAATAAAGTATGACCTATACATGTACTGAATGATTGCTGATCCTTACAGACAAATGGAAAGAGAAAGGAACGACTAACAGACATGGGATGTTGAAAATAAAGAAAGAGAAAAAATGACCGCTCCTACCCATGCGGGCTCCTCAACAACGAGGATCGGCATGCGTGCCACTTCTTTACCCTTTATTTTATTTTCGACTTTCTATCCAGCGTTCAGCAACGTCGTATCAACGTCGATGCAACGTTGGCACACTGCGTTGACGTCGATGCGACGTTGCATAGAAGTCAAGTGTCCGCTTGGTATCCCATCATTTACAATCACTGAAGTATGACCTGTACATGTACTGATTGATTTCAGATGCTCACAGACCAATGGAAAGAGATAGACATGGGATGTAAGAAAATGAAGAAAGAGAAAAAAAAAAAATGACCGCTCCTACCCATGCGGGCTCCTCAACAACGAGGATCGGCATGCGCGCCACTTCTTTACCCTTTCTTTTATTTCCGACTTTCTATCCAACGTGCACAAAACAAATAGGCAACGTCGTATCAACGTCGACGCAACGTTAGCACTTTGCCTTGACGTCGATGCGACGTTGCATAGAAGTCATGTGTCTTCACTCTCTAAACAATAACAACAACAACAACAACAACTCTCTATCCTATATATAACTATTTTTGATTGAGTAACTGCGTGAGCAAGAATCACATTACCAGTAATCAAACACAAAGTTCACAAAGCTTATCAATCAATCTGTCAAGTGTCATCCAAAACACATATCACTTCTAACTGAATGATATGATGAGCTATTTTTTCTTCTTCTAATTAATGCTAGGGATTAAAATTAGTGATTGACTGATATATGGAAATGATGCTGCGAGTGATAAATTAATATAGTGATTGACTGATATATGTAAATGATGCTGCGAGTGAGGCAAAGTGGCGAAGGAGTGAATCCGCTAATGAAATAGCATCACATACATAATTAAAAAACTAATACAGTATTAAAAATAACAACTAGAAAGAAAAGAAAAAAAAAATCAAAATAATAGTCAAAATAGGGTCCGATCCGGTAATTGAGCCCGATCCGGTCCGATCCGATATTTGTACTACAGGAGCTTGAAGTTCTGTCCATAAATAATTAATAATGTCCAAAATCAAAAGTGACGGTAAGCCATTTCTTTGAAATTGCTTCAGAATTTATATATGTGTATATATATGGACATTTAAAGTACGTTCGATGGACCAAACTTCAAGCGCCTGTGTTTGTACGTACCGAACTTAACGTGTTCATCTTCTCTTCTTTCTAGAATGGACAGTTCGCGGCTTATATTTTGTTCCATCCAAATTTCTTCCTGGAAATTTAATATCAGAATCCATCCGTTATTCGAAAAGAATCAACGGATGGATTTTGTGCTATGTCAAAGCTATTACTAGCTTTTTATCCACCCGGCATCACTCATGCAGTTGCGTTTGTCACGGTGTATATTAGAACGGTGACGTGGTAAACAAACGCAACCGGTTGATAAATTTGGGAGAGCTTTTCCTGGCAGATGGCAACATTTACGGGTAGACAGAAATTGTTTCCAACAATAAATGATTGTAATGATATCATTACAGAAGAGCTGCTCGAGGCAGCAACTGGAATGTCTGCAATTGTTGGTAAATATTTCCTCTCGTTTTGATGTGTAGCAACCGGTGTTGATACCAATATCATTTGGGTTAGTTTGTCCACATTAAACAGTGTTTATAGGCGGTGTTGTATTTTTTTGCCACATTTCAACTTAAAGTCAGCCCATTAACAAACGTTTTGTGTGTATACAGATGATTTGTGATACAAGCCTTTCAATACTGGCAATTGTTCTCAACCAAAGCAGCATTTAAGTGCCTTTGCATTGGGGTTAATTCAGTTGTCAAGTTGGAATAAATCCCTTACCTGGGAGTGACTTGCATTTAATTCACTCAGAAAGTTAAATGGGCAATGACTATGATGCAGGGATGACATTCACAAGTTGTTTCTGCAGATGCTGCTTTGTTGGTACAGGAAAGCTATGTTGAAGTGGTCTTGATTTTTCCCCTGTGTATATTTCTCAACTGAGTAAACCGATTTACTCACCAAATGCATGTGCAGGTGTCACACCATTTCATCCCTTGAGGCTAAGATTATGGTAAGACAGACCAGCCTGTAAGTTATTTAACAACAGCTAGTCTTGAAAACCGAAACCGTTAAGTATTTTGACGTTACTGAATATATCTAGTGTAGTAGGAAGAGAAATGTGATAGGAGAAAATCAACTGAGCGGTTGCAGAGGCCAAAGTTTTTTAAGGTTACTCTCCCTTGATCCACCATGTTGGAGACACCAGACAGGTTTCTCTACGCAATTTTAACCAGTTTTATTATGCCATTATTCCTCTCATCAAGTGCCCCATGCAGGAATTAAACCCAGGACTCCTGAATTACGAAACGAGCACATATCCACTAGACTAAATGCCCAGTCCAGTAGAAAGTTATGCACATATTAATTCATCTATTGCCCATTCAGCTACACTAGGGTAGCACTAGATAAGAGGTAGTATGTAAATATTTTTATTACAGTATTTCTCCACAAAACCAGATGTTGTCATACTCATTAGAAGCCTAGGTGACACACTTCGAACCGGCACAGTGGCTCAGTGGTAGAGCGTCCGCTTTGTGACCGGGAGGTTGCGGGTTCAATCCCCAGCCAGGTCATACCAAAGACTTTAAAAATGGTACTAGCTGCTCTTTCGCTTGGTGCTCAGCATTAAGAAAGTAGAGCTAGGAATCAGAACCGGTCAGCTCAGTGTCAGTGTAATGTGACTGGGTGGAATATCATGTCAAAGTGTCTGGGGCATGATATTTCAGTGAGGCAGCACTCTAAAAGTGAGCATTCAGCTCCCTGTCACATCCAGACACCGTCTCGATATGACTGTCTGTTGAAAGCGACGTTAAGCCCAGATCAAACAAACGAACAAGACACACTTCAAATATGTTCCCACAACATATTTTTCGTAGAGAAATAAGAAAAATATCAATGCTTTTTGGTTGAAAAAAAAGCACCTTATCTGGAGCTATGACAAGTCAAAATGCTATATAGCCTTGCAAGCAAGTCAAAATGCTATGTAGCACACAAGAATGGCAACCCAGTCAATCTTACTTTTCCAGTTACCTTTGGTAACAGTGTGTGGGAAAATCTGATTTTCATGGAATTTTTTCATTTTTTGTAAATAATGGTATGTTCCCATTATGTGTTTAACTTTAGTTGGGACTTATCGTGAAATTATTTCTACATTCATTCTCATACCTGCTGATTGAGCCTGATTCAAGAAGAGCAGTTATCAGATAAAGTATGTGCACGAGTACTGCTTAATTACTTAGAGGAATAAGCCTGTCAAGGAAAAGTTAAATGGGTTAACTGACTGGCTCAACATGATCTTAACAGTGTTGACTAGGTCATAAAACTCCATCACAAACCAATTCAAAAAAATCTGTTACAGGTCTGTTTGGAAGTAATTTCAAGTTCTTATGTGATGACGTCAATGGAAACATAAAGGTAAGAACTTAACCCTTCTCTTGCTGAACACGACATGCCCTGTCTTAGCAAACAGTGTAGATCCAGATCAGTTGGCTTCTGAATAAGCCAACTGATCTGGATCTGCACTGTTGGTCATTAAATATGTGAGTTTCTAGCAAAAACCTGGATCAAGTAATCTGATTGGCTGGAAATTAGAAGTGGGCATGTCATCTTAATTTATTCAGCATGACAAGGGTTAAGGGACATGGAGATACTTTCTGAAAAGGGGTCTACTCTGAAAGGAAATAATTTGTTCCCTTAGGAACAAAAGGGGTTTACTTTAAAAGGAAAGAATTTGCTCCTGCTATGGAGCAAATTCTTTCTTTCCTTCTAGAGTAAACCCAAGGGGAAGTATCCCTAAGGAAAAAATTCTTAAATTCTTTTAGCTGTCAGGTGCGTAATCGCTACAAGTTAAAAAATCAAAGCACTGATAGTACTTGCCGGTCGAGTGCCTCTGAGTTTAGGCTGGGAGAATGGTCCCGAATGGGGACTTAAGACTGTTTCATTTTAACCTTTAATTCCTGTGATTTAAGCAAACAGTGCAGACCCTGATCAGATGCCGCATTCTACGACATCTGATCTGGGTCTGCACTGACATCACAGTGATTAGAACTGTGCAGCTATAAATAACAGTTACCTGGATTTCATCCAAACACAGTGTTTGCTTTCATTGGTTAGTGATAATCATGTGGACAACAATCTTAAGGAAGTTTTCGTGTATGTATACTTTGGCTGGTTTGTAAACAGTCGACCCAAAAATGAACTGAATACAGTTACAAACTATATAAAGTTATCTTATTTCCAGTAATTCCAAGTTGAGGTTCTAGCCAATAACTTATTTTGGTTATGTCTCAAGTAATTTAGATCAAGTTGAAAAGTAGTAAATCACACAAAAATAAGTGCAGTTTTTCCTGAACTTCAAGAGCCTTGCATACAAATCATACAAATTTATAGACAATGCATACAGAGTTTTGTTTCATAATCATAAAGTTATAACAGAGCTCTTTCAGCAAAAAAACAAAAACAAAAAACATCTGTCCATAAGAATTATGATAACTCCAGAATATGAAGGTGAAAAATGACCCTGTAACTTAGGTTATATTTGCTAAAGTGGCAAAAAGATAACTTATTATGCCCCCAACTTCGAAGAAGTTGGAGGGGCATATTGCTTCTGGGACATTTGTGTGTCCATGCGTCCCTCCACTACGCTTTTGGATGCATAGCATAACTTCTGAACTGTGTATGCTAGGGTTTTGAAATTTCATATATGGATTCTTCATGAAAAAATAGCTGACACGTATTTTTTTTCCCATCAGCAGTCTTCGCGAAATCTTTCCAATAGATGCAGGACAGCTGTCAGACAGACTGAAAATTTTGGCAGGACAAAATAAAATTCTGCAGGACAGGAGGCTTATCTGTTATCACAGGCCTCCTAGTGAAACCTATAAAACCTATAATAACCTATAATTTTGTGTCAAACCTATAAAACCTTTATTTTGTTCATAAAACCTGTAAAAAGCCTGTATTTTCATGAAAAAACCTATATTTTTCACTTTTTGAACCTTCTCGCGACTCAGCCCTAACTTTTCTTCAAAATGCCCTACTATTTTTACTTTTTAGTCCCAAAAAATGATGAAAACTGTCAAGAAATTGTATTTTTTTCCTCGCTCGCTTCGCTCGCTTGGACTTTGTAAAATTCAGATCAACTTTATCTGAATAATTGTGGCGCAAAAATTCATCAAGTATTTTTTCTTCTCAGTTTTAAATCTTTATATGAGTTTGGAAGAACCTTTTTTTAACCTATATTTTTTATTGAAAAACCTGTAAATATCCTATATTTTGAGTAAGAAGAACCTATATAAAAACCTATATTTTCAAAGTGGGCCACTAGGAGGCCTGTTATCAAGTTACTATCTCTTTTTGCCAGAAATCACAGGACATTTGTCAGACAAACTGAAATTTTCTGCAGGACAGAATGAAAATTTGTCGGTTTTCTCAGACAGTCCTGCAGTTTTCGTGAAGACTGATCAGGATTATGCCCATTTCCTGAGTTATGGCCCTTTGAAAAAATATGGATGAATTCTTGTCAGCAAAATATCTCAAAAGCTATTGAAGCCTTGAAACCTGGTGAATAGATTGGTATTGATGAGTAGATGACCTGATTAACTTTTGAATAAATTCTGAAAAATATTTCATGAGTTATGGCCCTTTGTAACTTTGGGCATTTTTACATTGCACACCTTTTGATGCATAGCATGTTTTGAACCGTGCATGCTAAGGTTTTGAAATTTCATATATGGATTCCTCATGAAAAAATAGCTGACATATATTTTTTAGCTTATCAGGATTATGCCCCTTTCCTGAGTTATGGTCCTTTGAAAAAATATGGATGGAATCTTGTCAGCAAACTGTCTCAAAAACTATTGAAGCTAGAGCCTTGAAATTTGAGGAATAGGTTGGTAGCGATGAGTAGATGACCTGATTAACTTTTGAATGAATTCTGAATACTTCTTGAGTTATGGCCTTTTGTCATTTTGGGCATTTTACATTGCACACTTTTTGATGCATAGCATAAGTTTTTAACTATGCATGCTAGGGATGAGAAAATAGCTGACACATATTTTTTTTTTCTTATCAGGACTATGCCCCTTTCCTGAGTTATGGCCCTTTGAAAAAATATGGATGGAATATTGTCAGCATAATATATCTCAAAAACTATTGAAGCTAGAGCCTTGAAATTTAAGGAATAGATAGGTAGCGATGAGTAGATGACCTGATTATCTTTTGAGTAAATTCTGAAAAGTAATTCTTGAGTTATGGCCCATTGTCATTTTGGGCATTTTACATTGCACACTTTTTGATGCATAGCATAAATTTTGAACTGTGCATATTAGGGTTTTGATTTTAGATTTCTCAAGAAAAAATAGTTGACACATTTTTTTTCTTATCAGGATTATGCCCCTTTCCTGATATGGCTGAAGTCATGTCAGCAAAATCTCAAAAACTGTTGAAGCTAGAGCCTTGAAATTTAAGGAATAGGTTGGTAGTGATTAGTAGATGACCTGATTAACTTTTGAATAAATTCTGAAAAGTACATCTTGAGTTATGACCCTTTGTCATTTTGGGCATTTTTACATTGCACACTTTGATGCTTAGCACAAGTTTTGAACTGTGCATGCTAGGGTTTTGAAATTTCATGTATGGATTCCTCGCGAAAAAATAGCTAACACATATTTTTTCTTATCAGGGTTATGCCCCTTTTGCTGAGTTATGGCCCTTTGAAAAAAATATGGATGGAATCTTGTCAGCAAAGTATCTCAAAAACTGTTGAAGCTAGAGCCTTGAAATTTAAGGAATAGGTTGGTAGGGATGAGTAGATGACCTGATGTTCTTTTGAATAAATTCTGAAAAATTCTTCTTGAGTTACAGCCCTTTGTCATTTTGGGCATTTTTACATTGCACACTTTTTGATGCATAGCATGTTTTGAACTGTGCATGCTAGTTTGACATTTCATATATGGATTCCTCATGAAAAAATAAGTGACCCCTATTTTTTCCTATCCGAATTATCTCCCATTTTAGAGTAATTTTCCTTCTAATAAAGTAACATTGAAATCTTGTGTATTTGTACTGTTGTTACCGTCATAGGCAAGCAGTGTTGGAATCAAGCAGTGTTAGAGTCACGCAGTTGGGGGCATTGTGTAAAGTTTTACAAACACCAGCTCTAGTTAAAGTTACAAAGTAAATTTGTAGGAAATTGCAAGATTTGTCTCCCTTGGCGGAAATGGCAGATAATCTTTGAAGTGTATCTAGCCCCCTTAATTTCATGATACATGCATGGCATGTACACCTGTATCACTTTTAAAACATACATGTATTATCAAGAAGGATATAACAGGCATTCTCAATAATAAGGCGCAGTTGCTGACAAAAAATAACGAAAACAGTTTTTGAAGAATATTGTTCTATCACTTTTTTTTCATTGTAAGTGTATATAGAACAATCATGCGAAACAGATTTTACAAATACGAAAGGGTCTGTTCAGGAGGTTAAGTTGTATAACACCACCCTTAACACCAATATCAGTATGTCAGTTACCAGGTACCTTACTGCCGTAAGCGAGTCTTAAAATTCTTAGGACAGTCTGTGGATAACATATTTCCTCCAAAACCAATAGACTATGTCTATATTTAATCATTTGAACCAATATTTGATAGAACAAGTCACCTTGCATGAAAATATATCCATGAACTTACATGCTTATTTTTCGTTGCTTTACACAATTTTTCTTTTTCGACAAAGAAAATGTTTAGATCGCCATAAAAGAAAGAGAGCTTGAAGTATGACTCTCCACACTGTGCGTTTCTACTCTTCAAGAAAGGTAAAGTAAGGAAAAAACATTTGCTTTAAATTTATTTTGCAAATGCTTGGAAACAGCCACTGGCTTTGTACTAAGAAATGAAGGTATCATGGCTCAAAGGAAAGGCACTTATTTTTATTTCCACACTGAAAAACTTGCACAAAAATCAGTCTTTGCTGTTTCTTTTCATAAACAGTTATTTACTATACTGCTTGCATTAACAGAAAATATATTTCTCAGGTCTAGATAAGAGTGGGTGTCAGGTAAATAGTTTTTCAGTATATCTGAAGTAGTACAAGAAATATATGAGCAAGAGTATCATACATCTACAAATTATCAGGGCCCAGTTGTTCAAAGCTAACGATGTCGTTAGTTAACGATTCGTTAAAATTTAAATCGAGTGATACGCAAATATGCTGAAATTTTTTGCTGAAAAAATGTGAGTAGCTTTTGCAGTGCAAAAGCTACTCACATTTTTTCAGCAAAAAATATCAGAATAATTGCATATAAAATCTGCTAAAACAGTTAACGAAATGACCCTTAACGAGCTCGTTAAGCTAACGATGCTTTGAACAACCGGGCCCTGGCCATTAGTAATGAAAGTATCATTGTCTAAAATCTTATTTGTAAAGACCGCAGTTTCCTCTGTGTCTTATTTTGATGTTTCTGAATATCTTCAAGTACCTTCAATAACTTAATGTCAACCATGCATTATGATAAAACAATTGTTCAAAAATTATTACATTGCAAAGTCAGATTTGTTGATTGAATAAATAGTATAGTAACGAAAGTATGATGCCTTCATTACCAACATATTACACAGAGATAGGCTACAGTACAAGCAGACAATACAGTTGTTGTGGATTTAAAAAAATAGCATAAAGCATTGTTAAACTTGATACAGAGATGTGTACGGTTTTTTTTTCAGATGGAACCGGTTTGTGGCTGAGTAGTTCTATTTCAGAAACTATTCAGACATCACATTATTATTTCATAATGGCATTATAGTGCTTTTATCTCATTTAGAGTCATTCCACTTCATTAACCCATTGTAGTCTGGAGACCCTTAAAAGGGTAATTGGCAAACAGTGCAGACCCAGATCAGATGTCGCAGAATGCGGCATCTGATCAGGGTCTCCACTGTTTGCAAATAGTTTAGCCATTTTTCTCTAGGAATATCTAAATCTCATAGAAAGACATACCGAAAATTGAAAATGAACTCTTCCAATATGTAGTGTGGGGGAGTCTATTGAGTCTACAATGGGTTAATTACAATGCTTATTTTTCACAGGACAGTAGATCTGAAATGACTGAACCAAAGATCAACTGTAGACATACTCTGAAACATTACTGTCTAACATGATATTTTCAATACCATATGTTGATGGATGTATCATTCAAAAGACCTTTGCTTTGTAAAATCAACAGCAGTCTTTAACACCTTTACTCATTCTTGTAAAAATCCAGTATATCTATAAATTCAAAATAAGTAAATATTTCATAGAATGTCTCAATAAAATGATGAAAAACTTTAGATAGTCAGGGCTTGGTAAATGCACCTTTTTTGCTGTTGAAAAATCGTGGCAAAGCAGGCTGAACATGTGGTAAGAGGACTTGCGAATGTTTGATTTCTGTTGTCATTTTATGTTGTGACGTCATTCAGGAAGTTCGGCCTTTAAATGCATCCGCAAGTAGGCTGATTGGCACCACAGGTAACGAAACTATTACAATTGTCATTGAAGCCCTACTGCATCCTTATTAATATTTTACAGAGAAATAAGATATATGGTCCTATCTCTATCTTTCATTGGCTTTTATGGAAGGGCATATTTTTCTATGATATAGATAACAGAACAATAGGGTAGTAATGAATGTATCACCAGTTTTATATTTTTTCAACCAGTCGTGAATAGGAGTTTTTATTCATAAGGTCATAAAAAACACTAATATTGGCAATTTTATTTTGAAATATATGGTCAGCACACTAAACATTTCCATTCATATTGTATAATCACATTTATACCTCATATATCAAACAAATAGATCTCAGGCGACATTTTTTAAGATACCTGATTAAGTTGTTTCAGGCATTAGATTTAACAATAATGGACATTAAACTCCTGCACAGGGACACTAGTATCAAAACATGTACAACCACTGCACATCTCTGGTAGTTTAAGCAGATTATAGGCCAATAATTATCAAAAATCTCATTAGGTGACAGGTAACGAAGGTACCATTTTGTAATTTCAACTCTCATTTACCAGACCAAGCTCACTAAGGTGAAAGAATTTTTTATGTGCTTTACATATTTAGGTACCGGGTATGTGATTTAATATACAGAAGAATTTCTCCATTTGCTTGCAGCTAAATGTAGAATATACCGGCAACATGCATTGTGCCTTATTATTGAGATTGACTGATCAATAAATAATTTAACTGAAGCTTCTGCTACCTTGTTCTAATTGCATTTATATCAGACATTTAGTAGACCATAATCACCTTACATATTGGGACCGAGAGGTCTAATCAGACCTAGTAGACCCATATCAGGCATTCAGTAGACCATAATAACCCTACATATTGAGACCAAGAAGCCTAATCAGGCCTCGAGATTATAAAACTTTTTCATGCTCAACTCAGCTGAGCATGAAAATTTCTCTGCTAATAAATATGAAAATTCCAACTATTGTTGGCATTTTCATATTTATTAGCAGAGAAATATTCATACTCGGCTGTGTTAAGCAAGAAAGAATTTGCAACTGTTAGTAATTTGAAATTTATTGGCAAGACAAATTTCATGCTCAGCTGAGTTGAGCATGAAAAAAATTTTATAACCTTGGGGCAAGACCTAGTAGACCCAAATCAGTTGTCACAAATGGAGGGGGGTGGTCGGGTGTGGCGAAGGTGTCATGTATCTTATGTCACCGGGGCGTCAAACTGATATTTGCTTACAGTTGGGCAAGGCCTGCTATCCTTGTAGCAGGTAAGGGTGGAGGGGGAATGTTTTTATTTCTTCTGTTTCTTCATTTTCATTCCTGTTCCTTTTTTTCCTGTCCATCTCTTTCATCGCCTCTACTATCTCTTCATCTCTTTTCTCCCTTTCTCTAGGAGACAATGCAAAATGACTCACAAGGGTTGACGTGTCGTTAAACCCCAAAACAATCAGTGTCACAAATGGAGTGTCAGATTGGTGTCTACATTGTTTGCTACTCTAAAATGAAAGAATTTGCACCCCTTTCATCCAGCAGTTTTATAGATCTGCATTAGACTAGCTACTAGTTGGATAACAAAATTATCAGTAAATTGGTAAAGCATAGATATTAATATACTTAATAAATTAAAGATCATCTACTGCCTATTACTTGACTTTGCCTCTTTGATAGCAGCAATTTATCTTGGAGACATTCTTGATGTCAGAGACCAAAATCAAAGACTGGCTACAAGGAATAGTATATAAATTTGAATAAGCTTATAGCTTATAGTGTAAAACATGACATCAAGGTCTAGGAGCTAGTCTATAGATGCATTAACTGGTAATGAAAAGTTTAGGACAAGTGTGCTAAGGAATAAAGGTGTCCTATATTTAGGGTTAATGTGGTACTGCTTATAAACATGCCCAGTTGTTCAAAGCTAACGATGTCGTTAGTTAACGATTCGTTAAAATTTACATTCAGTGATACGCAAATATTCTGATATTTTTTGCTGAAAAAATGTGAGTAGCTTTTGCAGTGCGAAAGCTACTCACATTTTTTCAGCAAAAAATATCAGAATATTGTGTTTTGAATCCGCTAAAACAGTTAACGAAATTACCCTTAATGAGCTCGTTAAGCTAACGACGCTTTGAACAACCGGACTCAGAAATTAACTCAAGGGGAATGGATATTACAGAGGACTTATTAAGGCGCAGTATTTGATGATAATTTTAAGATAATTTTCTCCAGTTCTCCATGAAAAAATATGTTATGGGTAGTGATTGGGTACTCATCAGAAGTGCCTTGGGGAGGTGCTTCTAATGAGTAACCACAACATACATTCTCATGGAGAACTAAGAAAAATTATCCCAGAATAATCACCAAATGCTCCTCTGGGATACACATTCAAATCTAGGGTACACAAAAAAAAAGTTTTTGTTGAGAAATAAGAAACATATTATATGGCTACCTCCTCTTATCTGGACCTGTGTCCTATCTTAGGATTAACTCCTGTCATGCTGAATAAATTAAGATGTCACGCCCACTCCTAATTTCCAGCCAATCAGATTACTTGTTCTGGGTTTTTGATAGAAAATCACATATTTAATGACAAATAGTGCAGGTCCAGATCAGTTGGCTTCTTCACTGTTTGCTAAGACATGGTATGTCATGTTTAGCAAGAGAAAGGTTAAAAACCATTTAGCATTTGGTCACAACACTTTGTAAACATTGCCAAGTAGTGAAATGAAATTGTTCAACTGTTAGTGTGTGTTTAGAGAGGAGTTAACGCTTAGCACTCTGGGTAAAATTTTCAGCAGATGACAAACTGAAATATTTTTCTTATTTTACCCAAAAAACAGGATTTGACATTTCATGTGCTCTATTGGAGGCAAGTTGCATGAAATGTCAAATCTGTTTTTTTGGGAAAAAAAATTAAGAAAATGACATCTGTGTATCGTCTGCTGAATTAGCCCAGAGAGGCTAATGGTTAAGGTGTCTGACTAGTTGGAGCAAATTGCTGTAAATGCCGTTGTCTGTCCCATATGTTTTCCAAGGTTTCTGACAAAACAGTGTGGACCCAGATCAGACTGCTCCTTCAGGAGCAGTCTGATCAGGGTCTACACTGTTTGCCATACCACCAAGTATTGTAAGTAGCAAGTGGATAAAAGTAAAAATTTGACCAAAAAAGTATGAAATAAACCATGCATGCCATATCTCACAGAATTTGGCCCATCTGGAAGCCAATTCCCATAAAAATTTCCACAGACTGTTCAGACCCTTAGACAACAGATCTTATGAAGAAGTAAACATAAATCACTCACTGTTGTGGTTTTCACAAGCTTCTTATATGAAAAAAAAAAGTAGTCTTTAAACTATATTTGGGGAGTGCCAAAGTGATGTTTAAGACAGTCTCACAGAATTTTGTCAAATCTCCCTTAAAAGTAAGCCTTATCTCACAGACTTTAGTCCGCAGCTTATGGCATGTATGAGCCGGCCTCGATGGCTCAGTTGGATGCGCCGTCCGACTGGAGACCAGGAGGTCACAGGTTCAACCCCAACCGAGAACATTCTTTCATGGAGATTGATCATGAAATATTTTCTACAGTCAATCTTTCCCTTCTGCTGATTCAAGAAGGGCAGTTGTCAGTTTCTGGCGAAAGAATGTGCACAATACTGGTTAACCACTTAGAGGACTAATCCTGCCCAGTAAACGTGTGGTTAGGTTAACTGACCGCACTCGACATGACCCCATTGGGTTGACTGGGCCGTAAAACCTCAACACAAACAAAACAATATGGCATGTATGATCAAGTGTTTGAAATTAAGGACATTTACTGTATTCTATATTAGTATTAGTTATAAGTATGAGACAGATAAGGAGAAATTTTTATAACTCGTATCTTGTATTTTTTGCAGAAAATTTGTTATGAGACGGATAACTAGAAATTTCTATGACTCATTTCTTGTTCTTTGCAGAAAATTTATGATAAGTTTGAGACCGATAAGGAGAAATGTCTACAACGTATATCTTGTTCTTTGCAGAAAATTCGTAATAAGTATGAGACAGATAAGGAGAAATTTAAAACTCTTAAAGCTATACTAGAAGATGAACTTGCACAGAAAACCAGTAAAGACGATAAATCGGGTACTGTTGGAGGACTTTGGCTGAAAAGGTCAGTAGGGGGTAGGCATACTTTATAGCTCCAGATAAGGTGCTTTTTTCAACTGAAAATAGTGGTGATAGTTTTCTTATTTCTCAGTGAAAACATATTTTGTGGGTACTCATTAGAAGTGCCTCTGAGAGGCACTTCTAATGAGTACCCACAATATGTTTTCATAAAGAAATAAGAAAAATATTACACATGTATATGGATAGCCTTTCTTATCTATAGCTACAGGCACTGATTTGCCGATGAATCAATTTACTTGATGATTACTCGTTTAAGGCAAATGAGTACATAATTTTCCATTTAGATTAAATTTTGTCTCTATATACATAGTAAGTTCTTTTCATACTATAAACAAAAACATTGTAAAAATCTTACCTGGCTTACAGTTATTTCGTTTGTCATTTTTGAAATTCTCCATGACTTGTAACAATTTTCTACATGAATCTCAAAACTTATCTAAGTACATTTTCACAATGCAAACAAAGAAAGCGTCTGGTTGAGACAAATATGACTACTGGGTTTTCCGTGTTGATAATCCAGAATGGTACTATTTAGAATGTGGCGTTTTTATGCCCCAGTCTGCCAAAGGCCAGAGGCATATATTTATTGTGATGTTACATTCATATATGCATACATGTACATCTGTACATGCATATGCCACTTTTGAGTTTAACAGGTGTTTAAGTTTACATTCAAATTTACATTGACATTTATGTTTGTTTCTCATAACATGGATACCTTTTAGGCTAGGAAGTTGAAATTTTGTATGCTACTTATCCAGATTTAAACCATCAACACTGTGCTATAGTTGCCCCTTGGTTGTGCCCTGAAGTGGGGCTAGGGGACCCAAGGCGGTAGCATTTGTGAACTTTGGACACATGTATCAGGGGTCATCCTAGAGCTTTCAGATAAGGAGAAGTTTTGCAACAATTTCAGGATTTCAAGAAGTTTTGGTCCAAATTTTGGAAATCCCTATACATTCTATACATTTTCACTTCTCCCTCAGCTCAAGATAGGGAGAAGTCAGCCAGCTTAGGGAGACTTTTTCTCCCAAATCGCCCTCTAGGATGATCCCCTGATGTCTTGTTCTTCTCGTGTTGTTTGCAATTTTTATTATTCAAAAGAATAAAAATCACGCAGGAGGTTAAGATTTTGGTAAGGGATTATATGATTATTGACAGGTGTAACAAAATAAGCATAATTTGGCAAGTGAAATCAGTAGTATAAAGAAGCAGAAGCTGTAACATCCCTTTCAGAGAATGGACTATTCCAGTGAGACATCCTCTTGTATCAGGAATGTAAACAGCGGAAAAGTCTGATCTCAGGGCCAGAGATAAGAATGACTGTTTTATCAAGTAAAATCAGAGATGTAAATGAATTTTTCAAGGATGAAAAAAGGTTTCAAATGTATAAGGCTACAGTTTATTACACATGAATGCTTTGATAAAATTTTCTCACATGAAATTGTCTTTCCAAACGATGTCAAGAAGAGAGTTAGCAGTATCTGGGCAGTGCTGTAGATGTGCCAGGCTTTAGATTTCATGACAGAATCTACAGGTTGAAGATGATTTTCTTGAGTTAAATTATTAGCTCACCTGGAGTTTTGCTCCAGGTCAGCTTATGCCATGGCCTGTTGTCTGTCGTCTGTTCTGTTGTCTGTCGTTGGTCCATCCATCCATTGTTAGCTTTTCACATTTTCGACATCTCCTCCAGAACCATAAGTTGGATTGAGCAGAAACTTAGTAGGAGCCATCACAGTGACACAGAGATTCAGAATTGCTAAAATTGTTCCGTTCTGATATCCAAGATGGCAGCCATCTTGAAATTCTTCAAACAACATCATCTCCCAAACCATAAGTCAGATTGAGCCAAAACTTGATGGGAGGCATTGGAGCGACATAGAGATTCAGAATTGCTAAAATTGTTCCATTCTGGTATCCAAGATGGCTGCCATGGTGGCAATCTTGAAATTCTTCAAATGACATCTCCTTCTAAACCATAAATTAGATTGAGCCATATTTTATGGGAAGCATCACAGTGACACAGAGATTCAGCGCGGCCATCTTGAAATTCTAAAGACGATATCTCCTCCCAAAACCTGAAGTTGGATTGAGTCAAAACTTGATTGGAAGCATTAGAGTGACATAGAGATTCAGGGTTGCTGAAATCGTTCTGTTTGGCTATCCAAGATGGCCGCCTGGGCAGCTGTCTTCAAAATCTGAAAACCACATCTGCTCCCAAACCCTGTCAGATTATGCCCAAACGTGGTGGGAGGCATTTTGGGCCATATGGAGATTTAGAATTGCTAAAATCATTCGTTCCAATATCCAAGATGGCTGTCATATCAGCCATTTTGAAAATCTTCAAAAAAACATCTCCTCCGGCCATCTTGAAAGTCTTCAGTTGTTATCTACTCCGGAACAGTAAGTCAGATGGAGCATAAACTTGGTGGAAGGCATCAGGCTGCATAGAGATTTAGAAAACATTTCTCAGTCACATTGTTTTGGACTGAATCCATTTCGATACTCATGGTTGTAAATTTTTTGTTTTATTGAAACCGAAACACAGATTGAAGTCCCCTGGGGGCAGGGGCTTTTAGCATTGATTTTATCAAAAAAAGTTCTCCATACAGTGCAGGGACTGAGGTACATAGGTCAGCCCATATACTATTGTCTGGTGCCAATACCGTAAAATCTCTAACAGACGCCCGGGCGTTTATTAGAATCATTATCTTTCATGAAGAGGGGGATGGGCGTTTATTAAAGGCTATAGAAACCTGCAAATCACATATGAAGGTCCAGAACGATCAGTTTCTTTCTAATGGCCGCCATCTTGTTTTCTCAGAAAATGACTGGTGATACAATAGTCGTGCCTTAGAATAGAATAGTAGTAGTACCACATCTCTCTTTACTTTGCGAGTATCATTAACACTTTTCTCGTTTCGCGTCAAATGGCAAAATACATAAAACCTTTATTTTGTTTGACTTGTTTAATTTCCGATTCTTCGAATCCAATGTCACAAAAAAGTTCCTATGAATCAACATCGGAGGCAAGGCTCTCCTGTTTGTCTGTCATTTAGCTTCATTAACAAGTATAGTTTGGCCACTGAGGCTTCATTAGGGAGTATAAGCTAACATGATGAATTTATAATACACGATCTCCCGCATCGGGCCTCTTTGCAGTTCTGCAAATATGCTGCCAGCTGCGATTACGTATTATGAATTTGCGAGGGGCAGTCAAACGTGTGTACTCTCTCATATATTTCTTCCTATGTTCTATACATAACTGACATTAAATCAGCTGAATTTATTGAAGATTTAACCCTTTATATGACAATGGAATCTTCCGCCCAAAGACGTATAAAATTGTATTATTTACGTCCTTGTTCCGCCTAATAAGTTTTGAGCACTCCTTTTTCAGTAATAGGTTTGTTTTGTTTATGGTAAAATTAACAGAAACGTGTGAACTTAAAGCAAACGGTGTAGACCATGATCAGATGCCGCGGTGGTCGATGCGGCGTCTGATCTGGGTCTGCACTGTTTGCCAATGTCCCGCTAGGCATACCGTATATTAGCTGAATACTTCCAATGGTTGACTAATATTTTTTCAACTTATTATGCAGTGTAGTGTAATCAAATTTAATTTTCTGTGTAGTTGTAGCTCATTGTTTACTGATCAACCCTAATCGACCACGTGTTTATGGACGCTGGCTCTAAAACTTTCCGCGGGAAAATGCTGCGGTGCCGCCTTTGATGTTAGGAAGACACGCGTCAAACACACGATGGCGGTCAGCAAGATCGTGTCGGTCAAATGTGTTATTAAAGGTCACCATGTTTACCGGATTACTTATTCTTGTGGGACAAACTTGGATTGTTTCTTTGAGCCTGATAATCAGCATAGTGACAGTGCGATCATTGTAAAGAAAGGCGATAATACTGTCGGACATATTCCGGAAGGTTTATGTCAGTCTTTGACACAGTTGCACAAAGAGGGCAGTATTGTTCATATCACTTCCGAAATTACTCCGCTGCAGAAGGGACTTTTGTTCAAGGCGGAGGACTGGAAATTCCCTGTATTTACGATTTAATTTGGACCACAAGAGAAAAAGATTTTTGCGTTCGACGATCAAGCAACAAATTTGGAAACTTTCAGCATAAGGTAAGGTCTTTTTTTTTTCCAGTGGGCGTTTAATAGAGGCTGTTATTTTTCGAGAATTGTCCAAAAAAATCGCCATTTTTAACATCCAAATCGGGGGGTGGGCGTTTATTTAGCCTGGGCGTCTAATAGAGATTTTACGGTAATTTAATTATTCTGCAAATAGGCATGAAATAACAGTTTTATTACCCAATCCTGAAGTGTCTGGGTGGCAGAGGGGCTAGTGCTCCCGCCTTCGAATAATGAGGTCCCGGGTTCACCTCAGTGAGGTGCTTCTAATGCATGGATACCCACAAAAAATGTTTTTATTGTGGAATTTGAAAATTATCCCAGGATTATCAACAAATATTCCTCAACAAATCCTCTGGATGACTGGTCCATAAAGGCAGGTCTAAGCCTGCATTTTCTGTGTGATTAGGGCATTTTTATACCCCGCCACAGTGGCGGGGTATTATGGTTTCACATTGGGTGTCCGTGTGTCTATCCGTCGGTGCATCCATCAGTTGTACGTCCGTCCGTCCATCCATCGGTTCTGGATGATAACTTGAGTAAACATCAGTGGATTTTCACGAAACTTTGTCAAATTCGTCAGTTTCGTCAAATTTTTATGGAGTTATCTGCCCATGACATGACAAATGGCCGGGTATCATAGTTTAACGTTTTATTCTCATGTTGTCTCATGTAAGTTTACTGGTAGTATGAAACGGACATTACTGCTTGGTTATAAGACACAGTAGCTTTCTATACCACAACCTTCTTATAACACTCTTGCTTGGATCCAAAGCAAAAGCTATGCTAGCTTAATAACCATGTTGTATCCAAACAATGGGGGTGGCCAGTTGGTGCGAAGGTGTCATGTATCTCACATCACTGGGGGGTTCCAACTGATATTGGCTTACAGTTGGGCAAGGCCTTCTGTCCTTGTAGCAGGTAAGGGTAGAGAGGGAATGTTTTTATTTCTTCTGTTTCTTCACTTTCATTCCTGTTCCTCTTTTTCACCTGTCCCTCTCTTTCATCTTTTGTACTTTCTCTTCTGTCTCTTTTCTCCCTTTCTCTGGGAGACGACACAAAATGACTCACAAGGATTGAATTGTCATTCAACCCCAATACAATCAATGTATCCAAACAAAAAATGGTCTTTTTAGCTCACCTGAGCCAAAGGCTCAGGATGAGCTATTGTGATCACTCTCTGTCTGTCGTCCCTCTGTCCATCCATCCGTCCATCAATCTGTCCGTTCACACCTTTGAACGACTTCTCCTCTGAAACCCCTGGGCCAAATTTCTTCAGACTTTATGTGGAGCCTTATGCTAAAGGGGGATTGAAAATATATACAAATGGTCGTCGTCCGTAAATCAAGATGCCCCCCATGCCCATATATAGCTCCCATAAACTTATAATGGGAAAAACTTAAAAAATCTTCTTCTCTGAAACCATGAGGCCCACAGCTCATATATTTTGTATGTAGCAATGTTTAGTGGTCCCCAACATAAATCCTGCCAATCAAGCTCCTGGGGCCCAAACTGGCCACACCCCAGGGACTTGTGAACTCCCATAGACTTATAATGGGAAAAACTTAAAAAAATCTTCTTCTCTGAAACCATGAGGCCCAGAGCTTATATATTTAGTATGTAGCAATGTTTGGTGGTCCCCTACATAAATCCTGCCCATCAAGCCCCGGGGCCCAAACTGGTCATGCCCCAGGGGTCATTAATTCCCATAGACTTATAATGGGAAAAATTTAAAAAATCTTCTCTGAAACCATGAGGCCCACAGCTTACATATTTAGTATGTAACAATGTTTAGTGGTCCCCTATATAAATCCTGCCAATCAAGCCCCAGGGTCCCAAACTGGCAACGCCCCAAGGATCATTAGCTCCCATAGACTTATAATGGGAAAAACTTTAAAAAATCTTCTTCTCTGAAACCATGAGGCCCAGAGCTTATATGTTTAGTATGTAGCAATGTGTAGTGGTCCCCTACATAAATCCTGCCTGTCAAGCTCCTGGAGTCCAAATTGGCCATGCCCCAGGGGTCATATGTTTATACCCCCGGCATACAAAGTATGCAATGGGGGTATATAGTTTTTGTCTTTTCTGTGTGTCTGTCAGTCAGTCGTCTGTTAACATTTATTTTGTGTCAAAGATATCTCGGGAACTACTTTACCTAGAAACTTGAAATTTTGTACACATAACTAGTGGTATTGTGGGAAAGAAAATAAGGGCTGTGGGGCCAGGTCCCTTAGAGTTATTTCCCTTTGTTGTTCTGGCTATACTGATGGCCATGGCATTTATTTGTGTCAAAGATATCTCAGGAATTACTTTAGCTAGAAACTTGAAATTTTGTACACATGACAAGTATGACTAGTTGTATTGTGGGAAAGAAAATAAGGGCCATGGGGCCAGGTCCCTTAGAGATATTTTCCTTTGTTGTTCTGGCTATACTGATGGCCATGGCATTTATTTGTGTCAAAGATATCTCAGGAACTGCTTTACCTAGAAACTTGAAATTTTGTACACATGACAAGTATGACTAGTTGTATTGTGGGAAAGAAAGTAAGGGCCATAGGGCTAGGTCCCTTACAGTTATTTCCCTTTGTTGTTCTGGCTATACTGATGGCCATGGCCGGGGATATTAGTGAGCATATGCTCACTTCATGGTCTAGTTATATAGAGCTATGATAGCTAAAGGACCTTCAAAAATCTTCTCTGAAACCATGAGGCTGAGAGCTAATAGATTGAGAGCTAATAGATTAAGTATGAAGCGATGTTAAGTGGTCTCCTACAAAAATCCTGCCAACTATGCCCCTGGAGTCCAAATTAGCCACACCCCTGGTGTTTTTGCTCCCATAGACTTATAATGGGAAAAACTTAAAAATTCTTCTTCTCTGAAACCATGAGGCCCAGAGCTTACATATTTAGTATGTAGCAATATGTAGTGGTCCACTACATAAATCCTGCCAATCAAGCCCCTGGTGTCCAACCTGGCCACGCCGCAGGGGCATTAGCTCCAATAGACTTCTAATTGGAAAAACTTAAAAAGTCTTTTTCTCTTAAACCATGAGGCTCACATATATTATATATTATGTAGCAATGTGTTGTAATCCCCTACATAAATCCTGCCAGTCAAGCCCCTGGGCTCCAAACTGGCCACACCCCTAGGGGTCATATGTATATATAGAGCTATATAGCTAAAGAAACTTCGAAAATCTTCTTCTCTGAAACCATGAGACAGAGAGCTAACAGATAATGTATGTAGCAGTGTTTAGTGGTCTCCTACATAAATCCTGCCAATCAGGCCCCTTGGGTCCAAACCGGCCTCACCAGTGGGGTCATTAGCTCCCATAGACTTATAATGGGAAAAACTTAAAAAATCTTCTTCTCTGAAACCATAAGGCCCACAGTTCATTTATTTAGTATATAGCAATGTTAAATGGTCCCCTACATAAATCCTGCCAATCAAGCCCCCTGGGGTCTAAACTGGCCATGCCCCGGGGGTCATTAGCTCCCATAGACTTGTAATGGAAAAAACTTAAAAAATCTTCTTCTCTGAAACCTTGAGGCCCACAGCTTATATATTTAGTTTATAGCAATGTTAATTGGTCCCCTACATAAATCCTGCTAACCAAGCACCATGGTTCCAAACTGGCCACACCCCAAGGGGTCATATGTTTATATAGAACTATATAGCTAAAGAACATTAAAAAAATCTTCTTCTCTGAAACCATGAGGCCCAGAGCTAACAGATTAAGTATGTAGCGATATTTGGTGGTCTCCTACATAAATCCTGCCAACCATGCCCCCGGGGTTAAAATTGGCCTTGCCCCAGGGGTCATTAGCTCCCATAGACTTAAAATAGGAAAAACCTAAAAAGTCTTCTTCTCTGAAGCCATGAGGCCCACAGCTTATATATTTAGTATGTAGCAGTGTGTATTGGTCCCCTACTTAAATCCTGCCAATCAAGCTCCTGGGTTCCAAACTGGCCACACCCTAGGGGTCGTAAGTTTATATAGAACCGTATAGCTAAAGAACCTTCAAAAATCTTCTTCTCTGAAACCATGAGGCCCAGAGCCTAGTATGTAGCAGTGTTTGGTGGCCTTCTACATTAATTCTTCCAATCATGCCCCTGGGGTCCAAATTGGCCACTTCTCATGGGGTCATTAGCTCCCATGAACTTATAGTGGAAAAAAAAATAATAAAAGAATCTTTTTCTCTGAAACTATGAGGCCCATAGCTTAAATATTTAGGATGTAGCAATGGTTAGTGGTCCCCTACATAAAACCTACCACTGAAGCCCCTGGGGTCTAGATTGGCCATGCCCGGGGGTCATTAGCTCCCATAGACTTATAATGGGAAAACCTTAAAAAAATCTTCTTCTCTGAAACCATGAGGCCCACAGCTCATATATTTAGTATGTAGCAATGTTTAGTGGTTCCCTACATAAATCCTGCCAGCCATGTCCCTGGGGTCCAAATTGGCCATGCCCCTGGGGTCATTTACTCCCACAGACTTATAATGGGAAAAACTTAAAAGATGTCCTTCTCTGAAACCATCAGGCCCACAGCTTATGTATTTAGTATGTAGCAATGTTTAGTGGTCCCCTACATAAATCCTGCTGATCAAGTCCCTGGGTCTAAACTGGTTTTACTTATGGCCTTTTGAAAAATTCAGCATTTTAACCTTGTAAGCAAGATATCTCAAAAACGGTTTAAGCCATTGCCTTGAAACTTGATGGGCAAATAGGAAATGATGAGTAAATGACCTGATTAACTTACAGCAGTTAACTCAGGTGAGTGTTATGGCCCATGGGCCTCTTGTTTTCTATTTAATCTATACATTTTGTTTGGATACAACACCAAGGGTATAGATAAGAGCGGGTATCAACTAAATAGTCTTCTTATTTCTTCACAAAAACATATGTTGGGGTTCTCATTAGAAAGGCCTTGCCATGGTGCTTCTAATGAGTACCCACAACATATGTTTTCATCCAGAAATAAGAACAATATAGATACTTTTGGTTGAAAGAAGCACCTTATCAAGAACAATGCAACACTTTAGGGGTCCTTTTTAAAACCATTGTATATCCAAAATCATATTACACCACAACCTCTTTATAACACTTTTATTGGGGTCCATAGCATAAACCCTGTTTGTTAAACAACCGTGTTTATATAATAGCCAAACAAAAATGTATAGAATATATTGAAAATGACCATTTATTGTCATTTTTTCAATATAATCTATACATTTTTGGGATCCATCTTTGAACCCTGTTATATCCAAAACCGTGTTATAAGAAACCGTGTTATAAAGAGGTTGTACTGTATAATAAACCATCTTATAAAGAGGTTTCAGTGTGTTTTGTTTCTCTTTTAGAGGTCTAGAGTATATGTGCGAATTCTTCCTGGGTCTAGTGAAAGATTACGAGGCATGTCAAAAACCTGATGCAAAGAATGACAACAACGTGGTAAAGAAACTTCTGTCACAAGCTTACGAGTTGACGCTAACAAAGTATCATGGCATGGCATCACGGCTAATGATGAAGGTATGCGCTGTAATTTTTTAGTATCGGAAAAATCGTAAATGAAATCAAAACACTGTGATGAAATAAGAATGAGGTCTCATCGCAGACACTTCAGACACTGACAGCCAGAGCTGAAGAAAATCACTGCTATGCTTTCGACATCTTTCAGAAAGGTTTTTTTTGTTTGGCACTTTACACAGAAGTATATTTGCAAAATTTTGTCATGATTTAATGTAAAACCATTTGTTGTAACCACAAAAAGTTTTATTCTAGTAATTGGTTTTTAAATAAATCAAATATTTTCACTTTTTCCCATAGTAAGAATGAGTGCAAATTATGCAGAAATCTGTAGGGTAGGCAATTTTTAGGCAGATTTTCAACAAGTTCCACTTGTTTAACTTTTCTGAAATTTTCTCAATATTGTTGTGAAACATGAATAATTCAAATTCAGCAAAAAGTACAAAACATTTTCTTAGACAAAAAATCTAACAAACCACTTTACTATAGAAATTGCATATGTCAAACCAGTTTTTTGACATTAATTTTAGGATAAATATTTGAGAACAAAACACAGAAAAAGAAACAACAAATGGTTTCTGATGAACTGTGGTCAACCAGAACAAAATATTTTTATTAAAAAAAAACAACAACAAAAAACACCATGCAAAAAACATCTTGCAGAGTGATGTTGAAAGGACAGTACTGGTAGTTTACCATACACTACCATAATAACCCTAAGTATTGGGGAAGATAGACTTTTGCATACAGCAATATTTTAGACACATCAAGAGGTAGTAGAATGGACTATTTCAAATTTTAGAATAAGTATGGTAAGTAGATAAGGTGTCCCAATACGTAGGGTTATTATGGTATATCATTGAGCAGCAGCTGCCCTGATGTGCAAGATCATCTGAATGTTTCCATTTTTCACATACTTCAGGACCCATTTTCATGCTACACAGCTCAGATATATTATCCTTTTAGACATACAGACATAAAAAATTCCATCCAGTACAGATTCAGAGAGGTGGCTCGTAATGATCCATCTGATCAGGATCTTCGTTGTTCTTAAAAGGGCAAATACGAAGGTTTTAATTCTACTAAATATTTAAGGGCACTTCAGTAAGGAGGTGACTGCCGAAAACCGCATCAAATTATCTTAAACGGTTTCTGAAATATTGCGATTTGAAATTTGATATTTAACATCCAAGAGGATTGAATTCAGGCTGCCTCATTAATATTCATGAGCCCTTTTATGACATCATAAGGGAACAGTAAAATTTTAAACTTTTTTAAATTGCCAATATTTTTTGCTTTTTAATCTGCATCAATTCAGTTTTCACATTGTTTAATTTATTCAACTCCTTTAAACTAATATACATAGGAATTTAACTCTTATTTTCCATTTAAAGTGTTACATTTCAAATTTAAAAATTTCATTTAAATAATTTAAAATCCACTTATAATGCTTAATAATTTGCCAAAATCGACTCTTTTGGTATTCATTTATATGATATACACCCAAAATTCACTATTATTAAAAAAAACTTAAAAAAATTTAATATTAATCAAGTTTTAAACATTTTAAAATTTAGCTTTAAATTTAAATAACTGATTAAATTTTTAGTTAAATTCTCTATTCATGGGCTTATTTGTGGACAGAGACCAATATCAATAATGGTTAAGCAGAAAAACTATGTAGCATATAAGGAAATGCAGAATGCCGGTATTCCTGTTTAAAATTTCAATTTAAAATTTAAATTCCACTATGACATCACAGAATATTGCATTGTGGGCCTTAATCAATACACAATCCAAGGGAGGTTACTCTAACAGGAAAAAAGGTAGGTATCGTAAATTAATCACCATAACTTTTGATTGGATTGGAATTTTTTGATCGGGTTTTCAACAAAATAATTCTCTTAAAGCATTCTATCAATACCCTGAAAACCAGGCATATTTTAAATTTCTTGATATTTGCCCTTTTTTAATGCAGAAGAATCGGTAAGAAGGAGTATTTGGTGATACTTATGGGATAATTTTCTCCAATTCAACTATTGATCAAGGCCCAGTTGTTCAAAGCTGATAATTTCGTTAGTTAACAATTCGTTAAAATTTACATCGAGTGAAATGCAAATATGCTGAAATTTTTTGCTGAAAAAGTATGAGTAGCTTTTGCAGTGCAAAAGCTACTCATATTTTTTCAGCAAAAAATATCAGAATATTGTATATTGAATCTGCTAAAACAGTTAATGAAATGATGCTTAACGAGCTTGTTAAGCTAACGACGCTTTGAACAACTGGGCCCAGGAAGTCACTGGTTCGATACCCACCAGGTCCAGCAACATTCTTTCATGGAGATAGATCATGAAATATTTTCTGCTATCATTCTCTCCCTTCTCCGCTGATTCAAAAAGGGCAGTTGTCAGTTTCTGGCAAAAGAATGTGCACAAATACTGGTTAACTGCTTAGAGGACTAAGCCTACCCAGGAAAAGTGTGGTTAGGTAAACTGACTGGCTCGACATGACCCCATTGGGTTGACTGGACAGTAAAACCACAACTCAATCAAAAAAAAAACAAAAAACAACAAAACAAAAAAAAACAACATAAAAGCATATGTTTTGGGTACTACAAAATTAAACTGAGACAATTAGTTTCCGCCAACATCTTCGTAGGTTCCCAGTATTAAATACGATCAAATTTTATGTTCAGTAGAAGAGGGTATTGATGGGGTTTATTGACTGCCTATTAATGGCCTAATTTTTATTGACTTGTGGCCTAACATTTATGCGACTGCTGACTTTTGTGATGTTGGATTTAACGGTTCAGCTCAAACAATCCAAACCATACTAATTTTTGTGAAAATAGCTTTGTCGGTTACTGATTGGGGAGCTAAGGTATTTTTGGTACCCTCTCCAGACCCTCATGATTGTTCATTGCAGTTAATCAAGCGAAACTATAGTGTAATGGTTTACAACAATGTATTGTCATTCGGAAATAGATGATTACCAAATAGAGTTCACGGAATATGCTAATGTCTCAGTGTAATGTTGACGCACTATAGAAGCGCCTCAGTGAGGCACTTCTTATGAGTATCCACAACATATGTATTTATAGAGAAATAAGAAACACTATCTCAGAATTATCACCAAATACTCCTTAACAATTCCCTTGTAAAAATTTGATGTCCAGATTCAGAGATGGGATGGTCTGTTTTAAAGACACTATGAGGTCTTTATAACACTATTACTGGGATCCAATAAAATCCATGTAAGCTAAATGACCATGTCACATCCAAAGAAATACAGAATATAAAGAAAAATTACATGGTCAGTGTCCTATATAATTTATGCATTTTGTTTGGACACAACATTTTGAATGTCCCTCTTTAAATTATGTTACGTAACTCCAGATAAGAGGGATATCAAGTAAATGTTTTTATCAGTTCTACACGAAAACATGTTAGGAGTAGAAACCATGCTATAATGAACTGTGTTATAAAGAGGTTTCTGTGTGGTTGGGAGTTACAGGATCGATACACAGAGGAGTTGTTAAGGAGGAGTATTAGGTGATAATTCTGGGATAATTTTTCCTATTTCTCCATAAAAACATATGTTGTGGATACTCATTAGAAGCACCTTGGCGAGGCACTTCTAATGAGTACCCACAACATATGTTTTTATGGAGAACTAGAGAAAATTATCCTAAAATTAACATCAGATACTTCTTTTTAACAACTCCTCTGAATAAATATGTGTACAATAAATCTATATACCGTATTCGACCTAATTACTGCACTGTGCGCTTAGGTTTTTCAAAATTACTGGGAACACTCAGATGTGATAAAATATGTACCTATACTTATTAAGGATACACTATAAAAAGGTCAGAAAAGGACTTATTTGATGATGATTATGCGATTTTTTTTCTGATTTTCTTTATAAAGGCATATGTTGTGGGTACTCATTTGAATTGCATCGACAAGTTGATGCAATTCAAATGAGAACCCACAACATATGCCTTTATAAAAAAGTAAATAAAAAGTACACTGGCTGTAATAAGACTACGGAATTTCATGAGTGTGTGCTTATAGGGGTATGTGTGGTAATTAGATAGAATACGGTATATATAATTTTTTTCAGGCTGGTATGCAGTTTACTCCATATAAAGATAAATTGATGTTAAACTTTGCTGAGGGCAAGTCTGGGATGGATGCACAGGTAAGTAGACAGTGACTTTAACAACTCATATTTAAGGGAGACAGTTGCAAGTTACTGGCAAAAGTATGTGCACAAAGTACTGGTTTAACCACTTAGGACTAAGTATGCCTAGGAAAAGTTTGAGTAGGTTAACTCACAGGCTTGACATAACCTTAACTTTGTCAGGTCAGATCAAATGAAAAAACAATTGTAACCAACCATTGCAGCAGTGCCAGGCCCTTTTTAGCTCACCTGGAGCAAATTCCAGGTCAGCTTAATCCATGGCCTTTTGTCTGTCGTCCATCTTTCCATCCATTCTTCAGCTTTCACATTTTCAACAACTCCTCCCAAACTGTGGAACAAATTGACTCAAAACTTAGTTGGGGGCATTTGGATGATTAGTAGATCAGAAGTAGCTAAAAAAGTTCTGATCCAAAATCTAAGATGGCTTTTATCTTGAAAGCCTATTTTGAACTTCTTCTACTGAACCAATAGGCCAGTTGAGTGGAAACACGGTAGGAAGTATTGGGCGGACTTGTAGATAAAAATATAGATAAAATCGTTCTGATCAGACAGCTGTCACCTTGAAAATCTACTTTTAACTTCTCAGGAACAGAAAGGCCAGATTCCCTAGTGGATAAGAGAGTTGACTCTTAATCCATTAGGTTTCTCACCGCTGTGGTTCGAGCCTAGCTCGGGTCATATGTGGGAAAGCCAAGTTTTGCTTACGGATGGTCAGGTGGTTTTTCTCTGGGTACTCCGGTTTTCGCCCACCTTCGATGAACGATCGGCTCGATATAAGTGAAATATTCTTGAAAAATATTCAAATCAAAAAAAAAAAAAAAAAGAAAGGCCAGATTCAAAACTTGAAAGGAAGGATCAGAGCCTCTTGTAGATCAAAAATAGCTAAAATCTTTCCGATTGGAAATTCAAGATGCCCTCCACTGCCCCCAGTTGACTCACTCCGATACTTCCTACCACTCAAAATGGTAGGATGTATTGGGGTGACTTGTGCATTAATTATATCTAAAATCCTTCTTATCTGAAATTCAAAATGGCTGCCATGGAGGCTATCTTGAAAATATAATTGGTTAGTGAAGCCATTTGACTTGAAAATTCATAGGAAGTATCGAGGTGACTTGTAGATTAAAAATAGCTAAAATAGTTCAGATTTGAAATCCAAGATAGCGACCACAGCCACCATCTTGAAAATTTATTTTGAACTTATTTGTCTGAACCCAAAGACCAACTGATCCGTTACTTGGTAGGAAGTATCAGTGATTTGTAGAAGAAAAATAGCCAAAATCATTCTAATCAGAAATCCAAGATGGCCACCAAGGCCACCATCTTGAAAATCTGTTTTGAAATCTTCTGAAGCGAAAGGCCAATTAACTCAAAATCTTCATTCGACTCAAAACTTGGTAGGAAGTATCAGAGCAACTTGAAGATCAAGAATGGCTAAAATTGTTCCACTGAGAAATTTAGGATGGCTGCCATGGTCGCCGTTTTAAAATCAAAATTGGACTTTTTCTCCTGAACCGAAAGTCCAGTTGACTTAAAACTTGTTAGGAAGTATTGTGGTGACTTGTAGACAAAATATAGCTAAAATTGTTAAGATCGGAAATCCAAGATGGCCACAACAGTCGCCATCTTGAAAATCTGTCTTGATCTTCTTCTTCTGAACCCAAAGGCAAACTGACTTGAAACTTGGTAGGCAGTATCTGGGTGACTTGTTAATCAAAAATAGCTAAAATTGTTCTGATGGGGAATCCAAGATGGCTTTTGGGTAAGTTGTTCCAGGTGAGCGATCTTTGGCCCTAAGGGCCTCTAGTCTTAGATATGCATTTCTAAGATACTGTAGTACTTTGATGTTTAAAAAAATAAAATTGCACCCCCCTCCTCTCCCCCCTCTCCCAGCTCCCTCACCCACACCTTCTTTGACACCTGCAGCTATCCATTATGATTACTGAAGGCTCAGATCAACCTATGAATCATATTAATCTGGGCCGAGTTGTTCAAAGCGTCGTTAGCTTAACAAGCTCGTTAGTGGTCAAAATGTTAACTGTTCTAGTAAGCACACCATCTAATTCACAGGTATTTTTGCTGAAATAATGTGAGTAGCTTTTGCAAAAGCAAAAGCTACTCACATTTTTTCAGCAAAAATATTAGCATAGATGCCATAGTTAACAATCAAAGTTTTAATGATACGTTAACTAACGATATCATTAGTTTTGAACAACTGGGCCCTGATTATTAATCATAATTGAGCTAGCACTTGACAAAACCAACAATAATGTCTGTGTGACCAGAAAAGGCTCATGTCAACCTGTACATCCACCCAGTATGGTAAGGGTTCTCGTTTATCCCGCTTTGGGCTGGCCTCAGTGGCTCCTGGAGACCAGGAGGTCGCGGGTTGAACCCCCGCCGAGGTCGGCAACATTCTTTCGTGGAGATTGATCATGAAATATTTTCTATGGTCATTCTCTCCCTTCCGCTGATTCAAGAAGGGCAGTTGTCAGTTTCTGGCGAAAGAATGTGCACAATACTGGTTAACCGCTTAGAGGACTAAGCCTGCCCAGTAAACATGTGGTTAGGTAAACTAACTACGCTCTACATGACCCTGTTGGGTTGTTTGTTTGTGTTGAGGTTTTACGGCCCAGTCAACCCAATGGGGTCATGTCGAGCGCGGTCAGTTTACCTAACCACACGTTTACTGGGCAGACGTAGTCCTCTGTGCGGTTAACCAGTATTGTGCACAAGTCTTATTGAAGGTTTTGTCATGCACTGGCTCATTTTTAGTTCAGGTCTTCAATGTTTGCATTAAATACAATAATTTCTATGAACCATAATAATTATAATAACCAGACAACCTGCTATTGAAAATAGACTGTTCCAAAGAGTTGTGGTAGAATAATCCACTTGACATAAATGGGTTAATCGAGATAAAAGTGTATAATGTAGATGTTATGTGACAGACTACATGCTTTTTTGTTAACCTAATGGAAGTTTACAATTTTTCTGCCTTCACAAATTACAGGCTCATTGATGGCTCACTCCTAAACCTCTTCTACTGTTTGTGCCTGACCTTATTAACACTTGTCATTTTGAATAAATTAAGATGACACACACACTTCTAATTGTCAGCCAATCAGATTACTTGATCCAGATTGTTGATATAAAGTCACATACTGAATAGCAAACAGTCAGATCCAGATCAGTTGGCTTCTTCTAAAGCCAGTTGTGGGGTGGTCGGGTGTGGCGAAGGTGTCGTGTATCTTACGTCAAAAGGGCGTCCAACTGATACTGGCTTAGAGTTGGCCAAGGCTTGCTATCTTTGTAGCAGGTAAGGGTAGAGGGAGAATGTTTTTATTTCTTCTGTTTCTTTACTTTCATTCCTATCCCTCTTTCTTCCGTATTCCTCTCTTTCATCTCCTCTACTGTCTCTTCTATCTCTTTTCTCCTTTTCTCTGGGATAAGACACAAATGACCCACAAGGGTTGACATGTCATTAAACCCCAACACAATCAATCAATCTAAAGCCACAAGATCTGAATAGACACTGTTTGCAAAGGCAGGGCATATTGCAAGGACAGGGCATGTCCGAGTTCAGCAGAACAAGGGTTAAAATTTTGCCTGTGGTCAGTGGTTGCTGCCAGTCGGTGTCTAGCCATCGATCTGTCTATCATATGTCTGTACATATATATGACCACCTATATTTCATTTCTTTGCCCAACGTTTGCTTTGTTAGTTCACCTTAGCTATGCTCAGGATGAGCTTCAGTGATCATTTTTGTCCATCTGGTTCGTCCTTCTGTCCATCAACACTTTCATATGACAACCCTCCAAAGCCATTGAAACTTTGTCCCTAATTGGGAAGAATGTTGCTTGGGTAGGGGGATTTAAAAAATAGCTAAAATTGTGGTGATCTGCCTCATGGTTTGATTACCATATCAACAGAAAGCTCCCATTGGCTTAAAATGGGAAAATCATTATGGTTAAATTGCATTTTCTCCATAACCAGTGAAGTGATATGAACCATATTTGGCACTTACGATCATTTGATAAATGCTTGGCCTTGTAAAGAGATATAGGATTTGTAGCATAGGTAGGAGTGGCAACATGCAATGGAAATACCTCGTGTCCCACTTACTCAATGAAGATATGAGCTTGGCAAGTCCTTACATTCTGGGCCCGGTTGTTTAAAGCGTCGTTAGCTTAACGAGCTCGTTAAGGGTCATTTTGTTAACTTTTTAGCGGATTCAATATACATTATTTTGATATTTTTTGCTGAAAAAATGTGAGTAGCTTTTGCATTGCAAAAGCTACTCACATTTTTTCAGCAAAAAATTTCAGCATATTTGTGTATCACTCGATGTAAATTTTAATGAATCGTTAACTAACGATGTCGTTAGCTTTGAACAACTAGGCCCAGGCAAAGATAAATAGATTATAAAAAGAACGACCTTTGAGAGCAATGAACACACACACAAAGACAAAAATAGCTGACGTGTCTAAAACTTACAATATATGATTAAGTAGCAAAAGCTTTAATTTTTTTCTGCAAGGGTTATCTTCCCCTGCCCATGTGCTGTGTACATGTATGAATTGTGACATTGTTAAATAAATTCTCTTCAGAAACCGCTTGGACAATTTCCACCAACTTATATTTTGATCCTGTTGTTGAAACAGGATTGAGTATTTATTCAAATGGTCATGCTCCATTGACTGTGTTGCCCATATATGGTGAAATAATAATAATAAAAAACACATTCTTCTTCTTCAAAACCAAGAACTGCTCAAATGATGATCCTTTCATTAGTTGCAATGAGAGAATTGGAAAAATGTTGCATAACATCTGCATATCTGTAAGTGGCTATGTCACTCAGGTGAGCGAGAAGTGGCCAATGGGCCTCTTGTTTCTTGGATTTCATTGAAAAGATGTGCAAAATCACTGGTTTACTGCTTAGAGGACTGTGCCTGTCCAGGAAAAGTGTGTGTAGGTTAATTGACCTTCTCGACACAACCTTAACATTGTTGTCTGGGTTGAAAAAGTCTAACTGAAACTAAAAAATTGAAATGAGGAGGAGCACATCATGAGTTCAACATAGGGGAAAAGTCAGGTAAATTTGAAAATTTTTCAAGTTCAGTGAAAAGTCAGGAAACTTTAAAAAAAAGATCAGTGAAATTAGGAAAAGCCAGGAAATTTTGTAATTTTAGACTAACTTTTTTGATGGCTATGGCAGTTTTCTGGATATTTCCCAAGGTAAAAAGTTGAAGTTTGAAAATAAGCCAGTGATTTAACACTAGGCATCTCTGTTGAAAAAAAGGTAAATGTTTTAAAGTTAATAGGAATGGGGCCACTATAGGGGAGGTTTGAGGCCATTATATTTTGTCAGATTTTATCAGAGAAAACTGCTATAAGGTGATAAGGTGAGGGAAAAGTCTGGGAATTTAGAATTGGCTCAAGGGTGACAACCCTGTTCAAGGAATATTGAAAAATTGATTAAAGTTTACATTGTTTTATGACTATGCAGCTGTCTTTTTTTTTTTTTCAGGTGATTGAGGAACTGACAGTTTATGAAAAAGCACTGAGACAATTTGCCCATCATCTAGGAAGACTTTATCAACAATTTGATTGTCAAGATGATCTTTTAAGATTGTCAGGCTGTGGTGATCAGTAATGGGGACTTAAGGGGAATGGACATGCTTGGTAGATTTCAGTCATTTTTTTACAAGGGAGGTAACTTTTGTGCCTTCCTGTTTGCTTTCCTGCACATTAAGTCTCTCCTGAAAAGGGGTCTGTTATAAAAGGAAAGAATTTACTCCCAAAGGGAGCAAATTCTTTCCTTTAAGAGCAGATCTCCTTTCAGATTCGGGAGTAAATTATATCCTTTAGAGTAGACCCCTCTTCAGATGGAGCCAAGAACAATTTTGAAAGAATTGCCGCCCTTAAGGGAAGTGAATAAATTTTCAAAGGGAATGGGACTGTTAAAATAATGCCTTTTCCTCCCTTCTGAAAAGGGGTCTACTCTAAAAGGAAAGGAACTCTTTCCCTTTGAAATAGACCACTTTTCAGATAGGAATTGGATTGCAGGAAAGCAAACAAAGTCTCAAAAGTTTTCTTTGATGAAAAACTGTGACAGAAAATCTACCAAGGATATCGAGTCCCCTTAAGGCTAGTCATCTAAGAAATTGTAAAAGATTCGTTATAACACAGGAATAGACATAAACTGTCCTTGACAGCCAGGGAAGACATAAACTGGAATGCACTCCCATGTTATCCATTTAGTGCAGCACATATCGCTAGATAATGCATATCTGTTTTAAATTAAAAAAGTATTCATATTTTACTTTTTCCATAAAAAATAACAGCAACAAATAAAAAAAAAAAGAAAAGAAAAGAAAAGAAAAGAAAAAAGAACAAATAGGGTATTTTTCACAGATGTAGATGTTAGAGACCTGATTTCAACCAAAAAGTATAATAATTTGGTTATTTTGCAATGAAAACATGGTTACTCATCAGAAGCAACTTGCATACATTATTGTAGCTTTTGACAGAAGAGGGTATCATGTAAATATTTTTCTAATTTCTCCATGAAAACATATGTCCTGGGTACTTATTAGAAGGGCCTCAATCAATGAGACATTTCTAATGAGTACCCACAAAGTATGTTTTCATGGATAAGTAGAAAATGTTGATACTTTGTGGTTAAAAAAGTGTCTTATTTGGAACTGTGGTTTTTGTAGAGAAATAAGAAAAAAAACTATCTGGGTAGATTTCTGATCTAATGATGCTGCATTTTACAGGTTCATTATTCACTGTGGTCTGTCTACACCGGCAATTTCTATTTTGTAACTGAAACTGGTGTTGCGGTAAAAATCTTCACAGTTACAGACGAGGAAACCAAAACTTTGTTTCTGATTGGTGTCACTCCTAAAATTTAGACTTTTATTTCTCACTTTTTCATTTCATATTATGGAGAAAGCATTCTATTAACTTTATTATTGGCAAGAAATAGCTATTTTGTTCTGATTTTGCATGGATCGTTCTTGCTTTGTGATGAAACAGGAATGACAAACTCTCCACAATTAGCTGATAACATATAAAAATCTATTGCCCAGTTACAAATTATCAAACAAATGATAACAAGAGCTCAAAATAAACAAGATTAAGACAAAAGAAAACTCATCACAAGTTTCAGAAATTGCAGGACTCGTTTTAATATCATAACACCAATATCAGCTATGAAATAGAAATTGCCGCTGTAGATAAACCACAATGATATTCCTCCAGATAAAATAATTGAATTAAGGATAACTTTTTTAATATTTGCACCAAAATAGATCTTGTAGAAGCCATTTGAAAGATCTTGTTCAGGGATTTCCAAGAGTATGCACATAATGTTTTTCTGCAAGAATAACAAATACACAGTATTAAATCTAATTACCACACCGAACACTTATGTGTAGTAATATATTCACCATTTAAGAGTATACTTGAAAGTTTGGAAGAGGCTTTAATGAGAAAAGTATTTAATTGACAAGATGAGATGATTTAAATAAGTACCAACAGTATTTGCTTATCATAAATCATAATTTTAAAAAATTCAAATTTTAAAATTTAGATTATTTTTTTATTATATTTACATCAAAACTGACTTTGTATCAGAGTGGATACTCATTTGAATCACCTTTCCAAAGTGATTCCAATCTTTACCCACAAGGTATATTTTGGTTCAAAAGTAACAAAAAGTAAAGGGGCCATAATTTGAAGACTCAGAAATTGCTTGACCGTGCATTTTTACGGGTATGTCCGGTAATTATATCATACACCATACTTTCTTTTGATTACTTTGATTGGACAGGGATGTCTTCACTGGCCTCATGTGTCATTTTATTGTCTTTCTTAACCCTTAAAACATCTATCACAATTGCAGCAGACAACATTCTGATTTTTTTTTTGTGGGGTCATGGGGGTGGGGAGGTTATTCTGAGTGAATAAGACTTGACATTGCAAGTGAATCGTCTGCTAGGATCATCTGCAAGGCAGATGATTCACATGTTAAGTTTTATTTTCTTTGAAAAATAAAAAATGAAAATGTCCTCTGCTGCAAATTAGCTGGGTGTGTTAAGGGTTAATGCCAGGCCTCAAATAAAAAGTGCATTTTACAAAGCTCCAGATAAATATTTTTTCTTAATTATCTACATGTTCTTAAAATCGTATGTTTTGGGCACTCATTAGAAGTGCCTTGGTGAGGCACTTCTAATGAGTACCCTTAACATACATTTTGTGGAAAAATAAGAAAAATTACCAATACTTTTTGGCTGTATAAAGTGCCTTATTTGGAGCTTTGGTTTTATGTTTTTGGGTGTTTTAATTGATAGCACCATCACGAAAACATACCTATATAATTTTGACACCCTTAAACCCCACTTTTATATAGTAAAACTGGGGTTTACAGGGGTATACATTATTTTTCTTATTTCTGCTCGAAAACATAAATTGTGGGTACTCGTTAGAACCGCCTCGCCAAGGTGGTTCTAACAAGTACCCACAATCTATGTTTTGAGCAGAAATATGAAAAATATCAGAGTTTTTCATCTGAAAATTTTCAGTTTTTTGGAGGTGAAAATTACAATATATTTGAATAGGCGTGTTTTCGTAATGGATAGCATATATTATATTTTTGGATGCTTTAATTGACAGCAGGGATACAAAGCCCATCATTTTGTAGCATCTAGAAAAGTTGTTATATTCTGTATTTTATTGCTTTAAATATTCACTTGTATTCTATATTCAGGAGGGTGCTTCAGAAGTGGTTCTGTTATGCTCTGGCCTGCTTTAAGAGGCAAAATTATCTGATTGCAAATTAGTGGGGCTATATGAGATTATTGACATTGTATAGACGTTTGTGCTATATCTAAATTCCTGATTTTCACAGTAAACATAAAAGTGCAAAATTAAATACCAGCAAATTTAAAGAGCTTATTAGAGTAAACAGTAATAGCTCTGAAGTTTTCAAAATCTTAAAAAAAAACAAAGTTATGTTCCCTCTGAGAAGAAATACAATGACAGTATCTTGTGGGGAAAAAATGTTATAAAATATGGTTGAAAATGTTGTCTGCTCATTATGACCCACCTCCTTCCCATCAGAGGTGGATTGGGACATTTTCTTTTCTGTCCGGATCCCGTTAGCTTTAGCGTTGGCAGCAGTGTAATATATTCTTTTGAACCAGTAGGCAGATTTTCATCAAAGTAACAGGGATATATCGTTTGGACATGCTTATGAGCTGTCAATAAATTTTGGTGACATTGACCTTATTTTCAGCTCAAAATATTGTCGAATTTTAACCAAAAAGAGTTTTGTGCATTCTGTTTCCTTAACTAACGGACCAGTTTAGATCACTGTTGCATAGATACATCACTGGGACAATATGAAGATTTGATTATACTTTGGTGACCTTTTTAGAAAATTGGTGACCTTGACTTACTTTGAAGGTCAGCTCATGATTTAGGTATGGATGGAGACATCTGTTTTCTTTAAAAAACAAATTTCTAGTCTTGAATAGGTGATAATTTGGATTTTTATGCCCCCATCATTTGAAGAATGGGGAAAGGGCATATAGTGATACCTTTGTCCATCCGTCTGTCTCCATCAGCATTTGAGAATGCATTAGCAATTTGTGTTTAAGTTTTTCAGGAGGGGGCATCTGTGTCCTTTGGACACATTTCTAGTTTAACCCATAAAGCGCCAAGCAAAATTTGTAGCAGACGACATTTATTTTTATTTTTTTAATTTTTCAAAGAAACCAAGTCTTGATATTTCATGTGAATCGTCTGCTTGGCAGACGAGTCACATGAAATATCATGACTTGTTTTCTTTGAAAAATTAAAAAAAATATTTCAAAATGTCGTCTGCTGCAGTTTTGATTGGTGCTGTAAGGGTTAAAATTATTTTTACACCAAAACTTATCATATGGATACTCCCAGCCTCGGTGGCTCAGTTGGATGCACTGTCCGACTGGAGACCAGGAGGTCGTGGGTTCAACCCCCACCGAGGTCGGCAACATTCTTTCGTGGAGATTGATCGTGAAATATTTTCTACGGTCATTCTCTCCCTTCCGCTGATTCAAGAAGGGCAGTTGTCAGTTTCTGGCAGAAGAATGTGCGCAATACTGGTTAACTGCTTAGAGGACTAAACCTGCCCAGTAAACGTGTGGTTAGGTAAACTGACCCTGCTTGACATGACCCCATTGGGTTGACTAGGCCGTAAAACCAACCTCAACACAAACAATATGGATACTCCTTTGAATCACCTCCAGGGTGATTCCAATCTTCACTCATAAGGTATGTTTTGGTACAAAAGTAACAGAAGTCTCCTATTACTGCCTTCACTGGCTCTTTTACCTCAGTAACTGTTGTATAGTAGAACATGCTTAGAAGAGGAAGGGCAGGTAGGCTGGTATGTGTTGTTACCAGTCCCATATGTCATTTAACCTTTACCACTATATGGGTGAATTCAGCAGATGACACATTGACGATATCACTGAAGGGTCATCCTAGAGGGCAATTTGGGAGAAAAAGTCTCCCTAAGCTGGCTGACTTCTCTCTGTCTTGAGCTGAGGGAGAAGTAAAAAGGTATAGAATGTATAGGGAAATCCAAAATTTTGACCAAAATTTCTCCCTAAAATTGTCACAAAACTTCTCCCTCTCTGAATGTTCTAGAATGACCCCTGTGATATTTATTTTATTTTTCCTCAGGAGACAATTTGCATGAAATATCAAAGCCTATTTCCTGAGAAAAAAATAAAATATTTCAGGCTGTGGTCTGCTGAAATTATTACCCAGCTTGCTAAGTGTTGATGCATTGCCCAAAATAGAAAGTGCATAGTATGGGTTTGAATGTTGCGTAATAATTCATGCGGTACTTGGATGCTTTCATTGGTAGCAGGGATCACAAGTGCTCCATTTTGTAGCATTTAGAAAACTTGTTATGTTCTGAATGTTATGCTTTAAATATTTACTTGTTTAATGTATTCAAGAGGGTGTTTAAAAATTGTTGTTATAAGCTTTGGTAAGTAAAATTATATGATAGCAAATAAGTAAGAAATGATTCATTACTGTAATTATGCCCCCAACTTGAAAGAATTTGGAGGGGCATATTGCTGTTTGGTTGTTCATCCATTTATTTGTTTTCGTGCTTTTCTGGGCCCAGTTGTTCAAAGTGTTGTTAGCTTATCGAGCTCGTTAAGGGTCATTTCGTTAACTGTTTTAGCAGATCCGATATACATGTACAATATTCTGAAATTTTTTGCTGAAAAAATGTGAGTAGCTTTTGCACTGCGAAAGCTACTCATATATTTTCAGCAAAAAATTTCAGCATATTTGCTTATCACTCCATGTAAATTTTAACGAAATGTTAACTAACAATGTCATTAACTTCGAACAACTGGACCCTGATCAGCAGCTATTTGAGCTAGGGCTTTGAAACTTGGTTAGCGTATTGGTCTGAGGAGACAATAATCTGATTAACTTGGGGAAAAAAATCTGATTTATTTTATGCAAGTTTGTCAGGGGCATAGTATCTAACAAACACATTTCTAGTTGTACAGATATTTATGCTGTTTTTATATTCACGAGTTTGAGTTAACTTAAAAGTGTGAAATAACGTGCATTTTGTTTGTCTAGAGTGATTAAAAGAAGTAAAATTTGGTGAAGACTGTGTTTTAGTTAAAATATCTTGACAAATATTGCATTTTGGTACAAATTTGATGAAAAGCAAATAAAAACTAAGGAAGATAAATATTTTTTAAGATTTTAAAACTAATATCAAGGCTCTGCCACTTTGAATATTAGATGAGGATATAAATATTTCAAAATATTTAAATCTACTTTCTGACATAAAACAGTACAGTTTTTAAGCAAACTCAATAAATGATTAATGAACTATATATACAAAGACAGAGGTTGAATATTGCTGCAAATTTTATATTAATATTTAGGTCATATATTAAAGTGGTTGTCCTAAAATTGCGAACTCCAAAGTTTCTGACAAAACGACATATGCAAACAGTGCAGACAGATCAAACTGCTCCTGGAGCAGTTTGATCAGGGTCTATGCTGTTTGCCATTCCACTAAGTATTTTAAGAAACAAGGGCATAGAAAGCAAAATTTAGGCCAAAATAATATAGAATAAAAGGTTCAAAACTTTAGGACATTTACCATAAGGCTATTTGATGTCATAAAGCCTTATTGAATACTCAAAAATGGCAGCATCCTAAAAGCAATAGTGATATCTTCAAACGTTGATAACTTTATTATTGTTTGTTGGAATTGTATTGAATTTGCTTCAAATTTGCACTTCTCAAGATCATGCTTCTCAGGTACATTCTTCACTGACCTTGTTATGTACTCTGGGGGTGGTTGGGAGTGGCAATGGTGTCGTGTATCTTACGTCACCGGGGCGTCCAACTGAAATTGGCTTACAGTTGAGCAAGGCCTGCTATCCTTGTAGCAGGTAAGGGTAGAGGGGGAATGTTTTTATTTCTTCTGTTTATTCACTTTCATTCCTGTTCCTATTTCTTCACTAATCGTCTCTTTCATCTCCTCTACTATCTCTTCTATCTCTTTTCTCCCTTTCTCTGGGAGACGACACAAAATGACCCACAAGGGTTGACGTGTCGTTAAACCCCAACACAATCAATGTTTTGTACTCTATAAGGGAAAATTATTGTATGTGTGACCTTAATTAATAAAGTCCTTCATCAACCTGAAAATAAATGCAGTTATGAGAAATAAAGTTTATAAAAATGTTATTTTAGGAAAGTGTTGTATGCTCATTTTAAAACCCATTTATGCCAAGAAGACTCTTCTACATAAACTCTTTGGACTGGTCCATTTCAAATAGGAGGGGGTCTGGCTAGTTATTTTTACCATGTTTGATAGAAATTCCTGTATTTAATGCAAACTGTGTAGATGCTAATCAGATTCCTCATTCTGCAGCGTCAGATCTTGGTCTGCACTGAATGCCAATGTCCCTTTTATGGGACACAAGGCATAAATGGGTTAAAATAACTATTTACCCTAAAAGAACTAATTGCAGATGAAACTTTATAATTAATTATTTTTTTTATTTTTTAGAGAAAATGAGGCTTGATATTTCATGTGAATAGTCTGTATAGCAGATGATTCACATGAAATATCAAGTTTTATTTTCGCTGTAAATAATATATAAAAAAAGAACAATTAACCCTTGTCCTGCTGAACCTGGATATGCGCTGCCTTTGAAAGCAGTGTAGATCTGAAGAAGCCAACTGATCTGGATCTGCACTGTTTTCCATTAAGTATGTGAATTTATAGCAATAATCAGGATCAAGTAATCTGATTGGCTGAAAATTAGAAGTGGGTGCGGCATCTTAATTTATTCAACAGGACAAGGGAAATTTGCTTTAACCCTTGCAGCCCTGCAGAAAGTGTGGCTAGGTAAACTGGCAGCTCTTGACATGACGCTAATGGGTTGACTGGGCCGTAAAACCTCAACACAAACAAAGTAAAGCTCTGCAGACCAAATAAGAAACATACCAAAACAGTGTAGATCGAGATGAGATGGCTTGTAACAAGCCATCTCATCTGGATCTATACTGTTTGCCTTTCAGTTTTTAAGTTTTTACTGTCAGCCCTATTTGCAACATTGGGTGTGTCCATACTCAAAGAAGGAAGAGCCCACTTCAGAAACTCAGGGATGAAAAGGTTAAAAGATGATGATAATATTGATTAGTTTTGTATGATTTTTACACCAGAATATATCATGTTGATAGATCTTTCCAGTGAATACTCACAAGATACGTTTTGGTGTGGAAGAGAATGAAGATTGTCTTTAACGCTTAGCACTCTGGGTAAAATTTTCAGCAGACGACATTTTGAAATATTTTTCTTATTTTTCCCAGAAAACAGGATATGACATTTCATGCAAATTGTCTCCTGAGGAGACAATTTGCACGAAATGTCAAATCCTGCTTTTGGGAAAAATAAGAAAAATATCATCAATTTGTCGTCTGCTGAAAATGCCCAGAGAGTTGTAAAGGTTAAGATCCTTTCTCTGGCCCTGTGGAGTATGACTTACCATTACAGCCCTTTCAATGCTTAAACAAGTTACCAGTAATATACCATTTTGATGCAGATGACCCTCATGGGTTGTTGTGTCATTAAACCCAAAATCATCATCATCATTATCTTGGCCAGTTGGACTCAAATAATTACCCTATATATTGGGACACCTTAAACCTTTCAACCCTGATTCCATCCTTGAATATGGACATGTCCACTGATGAAAATAGGAGTTCTAGTTCAAAATAAATGACAATGGCAAACAATGTAGATCCTGATGAGATGGCTCAATATGAGCCTTTTCATCTGGACCTACACTGTTTGCACAGGTATCTGTTTTGGTCTGATAGGCTGAAAGGGTTAACTCCTTTCCATACTTGCCCTTTGAACAAACACTTACTGCCTGTTGAGGTGTCTAAAAGACTGCTTGATGAGTGCAAACTGCTAACTGATCTGACATATTCTGTGGCATCTGATCTGGGTCTACACTGTTTGCTGAGTCCTGTTTGCCCCAGTACTAAAGTTTGAACAAGTCCATTATACTACCTGTTGATGTGTCTAAATGGAAGAGTGGCAAACAATGTAGACCATTATCAGTGGCATCTGATCTGGGTATAACTGTTGCTCAGACTTGTCTGTCAGAGTACTAAAATTTGAAGAAGGCCATTTCTCTACCTGTTGATGTGTCTAAAATACTGTTGGATGAGTGTCTCACAGTGTCTGGTATGCCACATTGTGTGGCATCTGATCTGGGTCTATATGGTTTGCTCAGCCTGTCTGTCCAAATACTTAGGGTTAATACAGGTATTGTACAGGAGAAACCTACACAAGAATAGGACTTGTTTAGGAGGAGTATTTGATGGTAATACTGGGACAGTTTTTCTTTTTTGCAATAAAAACATATTGTACTCATTAGAAGTGTTTTAATGAATAACTGGTGAGAATTATCCCAATATTAGCACCAAATACTCCTCCGTAAAAAGTCCTCTGATAAGTATGAATGACATGTAGGCTTGGCTGAACCTTCACTGGTCTCTTGCATAATTTTATAACTTTTTCTGATTCTATGCCGGAAATGAAGTATGCAAATGATGTTTTTTGAGGTTGTAACTGATAACATGAGAGTGCATACCATATTTACCCAACATATTGTGAGACCTGAATTACTTACCATACTCCCAGAACATGTTAAGGAGGCATCTTTAACTTGCCTGGAAGAGCTGTTGCACAATCCCTGGTATGGGATTCGCATCAGCTGTCAGTTAACATGTTTAAGATGTTAAAGTTTTACACTAAAGTTTTTAAGACCTCATTAGTTAGAAACCACACGAGGGATTTTGCTTATATTTAGTATGATGTATGATGATAGATAGATCCAAAGTTTTATTCAGCAATACCTGCAACCATGCATATGGCCTTAAGGTCAAGGACTTAGAACTTTTATGTTAAAGTTTTGTCTTAAACTTCTTAACAGCTCACATTTTCCAGACCATATGATGGATTTGGTTTAGATTTTGTATGATGATAGATATATGTCCAATTTTATTCAGCAATACCCCGACCTGCTCATGGCCTTAAGGTTCTAGGTGACAGACAGAGAACTTAAATGTTAAAGTTTTACATTAAAGTTTCCAACCGCTCATAGATTCCGTACTATTGATGGATTTGGTTTATAATTGGTTTGATGATAAATATCAGTCTGGGCCACGCATAAATGTGTCTTTGGGCATATGTGGACAGCAAAGGCTGAGATCAGCCTGTACATCTGCACAGTCTTATCAGGGCCTAAGCTGTCTGCCTTAGCTGTCTGCTAACAGAATCATTGGACACTATAAAATGTAACAATGGAGAGCAAATATCTGGGTGAGAGTTTGCGAATTAGTAGGATGAATCTGAATCAGTGTGTTTTAGGCAAGCTTGAAGACGCATTTTCACTCGGCATAGCATAGTCTTATGGTATTGTGTTAGTTGTAGATCAGGGTCCAGTTGTTCAAAGCGTTGTTAGCTTAACAAGCTCATTAGTGGTCAAAATGTTAACTGTTCTAGTAAGTACAATATCTAATTCACAGGCATTTTTGCTGAAAAAATGTGAGTAGCTTTTGCAAATACTCACATTTTTTTCAGCAAAAATATTAGCGTATATGCCATATTTAATGATCAAAGTTTTAATGATATGTTAACTAACCACATCGTTAGTTTTGAACAACTGGGCCCAGACGTTTAATACAGTGGAAATCCTTTCCTTCTGTCAGCCTGTTCACATTTGATTTTGTTATAAAATACTTCATACTGAAGTACAGGCACCTGTTCAGACGAGCTTGTGTCTGATGACAGCTCTTGTTGGTGATAATTCTAGGATAATTTTTCTCATTTCTTGGTAAAAGCATACATGTATGTTGTGGATACTTATTAGAAGTGCCTCATTTGGAGTAGAAAAACAAGGCCACTAGGTCCACAGGTGCTTGAAGTTCAGTCCTTAACCTATAAAAAGGACAAATCTAGGGTCTAATGTGCTTCATATTTTAATAAATATATGAAAAATAGAACGGAGGGCAATGATCAGGAATCGATACAATTATCCCACACCTGCCATCAGAGACATCAAAGGAAAGAAACACAAACACGAAATAACTAGACCCTAATGGGAACATCACTAGCAGAAAGCCAAACGGACAGTTACTTTCCCACAAAGTGGCCAAATGGTTATCCAAAGTAAAAAGATGTAAGTGACACACACATTCAAAGACGAACTATAACAAAAATAAACCATGTCAGAAGAACCACCATGAAGCCTATACAGGCTATAGAGTGGAGTTTTTCGCTTACGGACTAAACTTCAAGCACCTGTGCTTAGACAAACCTTAGGAAAACCTTTTTAACACTAAAGAGGTCACATTTGAGCTGATCTTCATGGAACTGTCTGAATGCTTGACTTGATGATTTCTAAATTCCTTTTGAAACTAGTCACATATGATGAGAAATTAAATTACTATGTGAGACAATGGGAAAGCCTTGTGAACACTTTCTAAATTGCATTTTTGACTTGAACTTCTTGAAAAATTAATTAGTATATTTGTTATGAAGATTTCTGGATTGACTTTGAAACTGGGTCACATAAGATAAAAATTAATAGATCACAAGGTCAAATAAACCAAAGACCTTAAGATCACTCTAGTAACTGCTGAAGCTGAAGCAAAGAAAGTCAGACAATATCAAAAGTTTGACAAGCATTGGTGAACTTGACCCTGACCTAACTACTTTCTTGTTGAAACATTTGCAGAGGTGAGCAACCCATGACCATTTTATTAGATGATCCTTTTGTTAAATGCATTAAAACAATCTGAGCTGTCTGTTTTGGGTGTATTCAATGTCAGAGGGACTTCACACTAAAACCATCTTTAGACATAAATAATTCTTGTTGAACTAATGAAGAACCTCCTGTAACTTTATTTACTGTATTTACCCTAAGTATTGGGACACTTTATCTACCTACCATACTTGTCCTAAAATTTGAAATACTTCATTTTACTACCTGTTGATGTGTCTAAAGTATTGCTGTATGTATGGCAAACAGTGCAGACCCTGATCAGACACCACATTCTGCAGCATCTGATCTGGGTCTACACTGTTTGCAAAGACCAATCTGTCCCAATACTTAGGGTTATTATGGTACCATGTTTGAGCCATGTCAAGCGAAAAAGTGCATCCAAACTTGCGCAAAATGCACAGATTCAGATCATCTTCTGCATGCGCAAAGTATCATCAGGACATTTGCTCTCCATTTACACATTCTTTAGTATCCAATGATTCTGTGAATGGACAGTGTGGCCAGCCTCGGGGGCTCAGTGTGATGCTTGTCCTACTGGTCATCAGGAGGTCACAGATTCGATTCCCACCGGGTCTGAAACACTCTTTCTTGGAGATTGGTTAAGAAGTAATTCTATGGTCATTCTCTCCTTTTTGTAATTCAAGAAGGGCAGTTGTCAGTTTCTGGCAAAAGAGGGTGCACAAGTACTGGTTAACTGCTTAGGACTAAACCTGCCCAGAAAAAGGTTGGTTAGGTAAACTGACAATGCTCGACATGACCCTGATGGGTTGACTGGGCCACAAACTCAATCACTGGACAATGAAGGCCCTGATCAGACTGCGCAGATGTTACCTGTGTTAAGTTAGCACCTGTCTTAAGCAACCACATTTTAGTTTTCCCTAAGCTTTTATATACTCAGCATGTTAAGCGTGAAGAAAAACTAATCTCTTTCGTATAGCATATAGCATATTTACTCTAAGTATTGTGACAGACAGGTCTGAGAAAGTGTGTAGAACTACATCATGTGTCAGTGACTGTGGTTTCTAGTCAGGATCTTCTCTGTTTGCTACTCACCCTACAGGGCCCAGTTGTTCAAAGCTAACAATGTCGTTAGTTAACGATTCGTTAAAATTTACATCGAGTGATACGCAAATATGCTGAAATTTTTTGCTGAAAAAATGTGAGTAGCTTTTGCAGTGCAAAAGCTACTCACATTTTTTCAGCAAAAAATATCAGAATATTGTACATTGAATCAGCTAAAACAATAACGAAATGACCTTTAACGAGCTCGTTAAACTAACGACGCTATGAACAACTGGGCCCAGGTTTTCAGACACATCAACAAGTAGTAAAAGAGAAATATTTAAAGTTTAAGACAAGTAAGATGAGAATAAGTGTTGTCCCAATGATTGATTATAATCAATGTCAGTCATTTTCTTGTGACTGATCAATTTTTTTTTCTCACTTTTTTATTTTAGTAGGCAAGTTGTAAAAAATGAAATACAAATGTATTAAGCTGTTTATTTTGGTAATTTTAGATCTGTGTTGAATAAAAATGAACAAATTGATAAAAATAACTTGAAATCAGCATAGCTCCAGATAAGACACTGTTTTCAGCCAAAATGTATTGATATTTTTCTTATTTCTCCATGAAAACATGTTGTAGGTACTCATTAGAAGGACCTTGCAAGACACTTCTTATGAGTACCCACAACATATATTTTAATTGGGTAATAAGTAAACTGTTATGTGGATACCCGGTTTTATCTGGAGCAATGAATAAGTGCCTGAAATAGGGTAAAAATAAGAATGAATGTGTTTTCTACAAGTCGATTACTAGTCGATGATCAGTTGGTTTTAGAAACGATAGTGACAAACAGTGTAGACCCCGATCAGATGCCACAAAATAGAAATTCCTCTTTTTAATGCAAACATTATAGACCCAGATCAGATGCCACATTTTCTGGTGAAAACATCTGTTGTCATAAGTGTGATATTATATTGTGTGGACAAAAAGCTTATGTAAGAAATATTGTTATTATACCTCATTAAATATTCATAAGATATATTGGAAATCTCATTGGTTGAGAGCTTATCATGTGCAGGGCAATATTCTGTCAAGTTATATTACCTTTGCAAGTAACATTACCCTCTGATGTCTATTTGGTAAGTGCATGTCATCTGTTTCCCTGCAATATTACCCGTGCAAATAATATTACCCACTAGAGATGTCATTCTGTCAGTGCAGTTGCTGTTGTAAGAATTCTGTATAATAAAACAATTGTTGCCCTTGTATGAGAGTAATATGATGATGACAGTTAATGTTACCTAGTCTAATTCTGTCATTCCAAATTAACCCCTAAAGTGCCATTAAAATTTGTAGCAGATGACAGTCTATTTTTGTTTGTTTGTTTTTTTTTTGTTATTTTTTTTTTCAGACAAAAAGTTGTGACATTTCATGGGAAATGTCTGCTTAGCAGACAATTCACATGAAATGTTGACTTTTCTTTGAAAAAAAAAATCAAAATGTTGTCTGCTGCAGTTGTGACTCATGCTTTAATGGTAAAAAGGAAATGTAATGTTGGTAAAGAATATACCTGATATGTAAGATCTTGACTAGCTGTGCACTTTGGTGCAAATTTGATCATAATTGGATGAAAAATAAGAAAGTTATCGAGGTTTAAAGATTTCAAAAATGCTTTTATTGGCACTGCCATTTTTCATATTTTAACCCTTGTCCTGCTGAATATATTAAGAAGCCACACCCGTTTCTAATTTTTAACCAATCAGATTATTTGATCAAGGTTGTTGTTATAAAGTCACATACTTAATGGCAAACAGTGCAGATCCAGATCAGTTGGCTTCTTCAGAAGCCAACTGATCTGGATCTACACTGTTTGGAAAGGCAGGGTACATCCGGTTTTAGCAGGACAACGGTTAAAAAGAGACTTTTTGATGTGAATAAGCTAAAATCATATATGCAAAACCTAAACAAATAATATTTGTGATAACCTTCTCGAGACATTTATTTGCCCCCTGCTGTAATAGTAGCATTTTGTCAATTCGTGGTTCCATATTTCCATTTTTCCGCCACTCTTCATGTCTGGGCTATAACTCTTTTACCCTGTGGAATATTTTCATGAAACTTCACACAAATACTAAGCTTGACTAGCCAATATGTTAATATAATCTTGAACTGAAATCTAACAGCCATTCAATTTACAACTTCTTACATTGTAGCCGGGGACTAAGGCCACTTTGTGGAAATTTCATATTGATTTTGCTTGAAAACTGCAATATTTTCTATCAAAAAGAGGATTTTATTTAACCCTAGTCCTGCTGAATCCAGCTATACCTGTTTTTGCAAACAATGTAGATCCAGATCAGTTGGTTTCTGAAGAAGCCAACTGATCTGGATCTGCACGGTTTGTCATTAAGTATGTGAATTTGTATCAGCAACCTGGATCAAGTAATATGATTGGCTGAAAATGAGAAGTGGGCATGGCATCTTAAATTATTCAGCATGACAAGGATTAATACTTAGAAATATTTAGGACCTCATTAAATATTCAAAATGATAATGCCCTTGATAATGGTTTGGAAATATTTGAATTGCTTCAACTTGTTAAGTTTTTATCCGATTATGAGAAGATTTGCATCAAAATACATGATTTGTGAGGTTTTTTCAAAACGGCTGCACTCTCATCAGCCTTGTTTTTCCCTTTAAATCAATTTACTTTGAAATTGTTTTTTCCTTTAAGTCACTTTACTTTGAAATTGTTTTTCCCTTTAAGTCACTTTACATTAAAATAGTTTTTCCCTTTAAGGCACTTTACATTGAAATTTGCCTTACACCTTAGTCAGTAACTAGACAAGTTAGAGTCCTGAAACTTAGTATACAGGTAGACCTTGAATTATTGTATCCTAGGCTTTGCCCATTTACCCCTTGTGTCCCATGAAAAGGGTATTGGCAAACAGTGTAGACCCAGGTCAGAATGCAGCATCTCATCAGGGTCTACTTTTCACAGGGAAATAGACTTGTCCAAAGAAAGAGGTAGAAGAGTCCACTATGCATAAATGGGTTAAACATGAATTTACTTAAGGGGAAAGGATACACTTTCAAGGGAGAGAGGCAACTCTATTGTGTTTTCGACATCTTTCAGAAAATCTTTTGTTGCTGGGGGCTTTACACAGAAGAAGTAAATTTGCAAACCTTTGTCATGATATAATGCAAAACTATTTGTCATAACTACCTATGCATAAAAAGTTTTATTCTAGTCATTGGTTTTTAGAAAATCAAATATTTTCACTTTTTCCCATAGTAAAAACAAATGCAAATTTTGCAGAAGTCTGTAGGATGAGTAACTTGGAGGCAGAATTTCAATAAGTTCCGCTTGTTCAATTTTTCTGAAATTTTCACATTATTTCACATTGTGAAACATCAGCAATTCAAATTCAGCAAAGAAAAGTAAAGAAAATTTTCTGAGACAAAATTTCCAAAAAATCACTTTAGTATAGAAATTGCATAGGTCAGACCAATTTTTGGCAGTAAATTTTAATTTTAGGGTACATATTTGAGAACAAAACACAGAAATAGAAAGGACAATTGGTTTCTGATAAGATATGGTCATTCAGAGCAAAAAACATTCATTTAGAATAAAATGCCAAGCAAAAACCCTAGATCTTTCCAAGTAATGTCGAAAGGACAGTAGTCAAAATTGCTTTGCCTCCTTTTCGAAAAGGGGTCTGCTCTAAAAGGAAAGAATCTGCTCCCTTTGGGAGCAGATCTTTCCTTTTAGAGTTGACCCCTTTTGAGAAGGGATTTGGTGTGCAGGAAAGCAAACAGGCCTCGAAGTTATAAAACTTTTTTCATGCTCAGCTGAGCTGAGCATGAAATTTTCTCTGCTAATAAATATGAAAGTGCCAACAATAGTTGGCATTTTCATATTTATTAGCAGAGAAATTTCCATGCTCAGCTATGTTTAGCAAGAAAGAATTTGGCATTGTTAGTAAATTGAGAATTATTAACATGAAAAATTTCATGCTAAGTTGAGTTTAGCATGAAAAAAGTTTATAACCTCGGGGCCAGATAATTACAGAAAATGTTGTTTCCCTTGGGCAGAAAACCTAACAAGTGCATCCAATTCCCCTTAAGCAGCAATTATGCCTTCCACTGTTGTATTTGATAGTTATATGTTATTGTATTAGAAACAGGTACAATATTTAGCCCAAAAATTGGGATACCTTAACTTCTTACCATACTTGTCCTAAAATTTGGACACACTAATTTTTACTACGTACCTATTAATGTGCCTAAAGTCTGCTGGATAAGTGATAATATGTAGATTCTGATCAGATGCTGCATTCCGTGGCCCTCTAATCTGGTTCTACATTGTTTGCTCAGGTTTGTCTGTTGCAGTACTTGGGATAAATATGATAATTTTGAAGAATCTCTAGTATCTGTATTCATACGGTAAATAACATTTAAGAAGTAACCCTTGAATTTTGTTGAAATATTGATAACTTGTTTTAAGTTAATTATATTTTACTGCAATATATCAATGCATTGGGATTGGGTCAGATATTTGATTGCAATATGTCAATGCATTGAAATCTGAGCACATATTATATTGAAACATATCAGTGCATTGGGATTTGGCCACATATTTTATTGCAATATATCAATCCATTGGGACTGGGCCACATAATGTATTGCAATATATGATCAATGCATTGGGATTAGACCACATATTTTATTACAATATATCAGTGCATTAGGATTAGGCCATAATACTTTATTGCAATATATCGGTGCGTTAGAATTTGGCCAAATGTTTTATTGCAATATATTCATTGGGATTTGTCCACATATTTTATTGAAATACATGATCAATGCATTGGGCCTCACATTTTATTGCAATATATCAATGCATTGGTATTAGATCACATTTTATTGCAATATATCAATGCACTGAAATCATATCACAAGTTCTTACAATATTAGTTCCAACCCTTCCCCTAACTAGGGCCATCATTGAATATTATGATGTCCATGTATCACATTATTTGGTTCCTTGGTACTGCAACTGGTATGCAATTTTTATTTTTGGGTGTCAAAAATGAAACAGAAGATCAGTCAAAACCCTACATTTTAATTAGATAGGTATTAGCTCGTATTATAGGGTTATTGTACTGATATTGGTGAATATTGCCCCTAGTTTGGATTCCAGAGGACATGAGTGGCCTTTGATATCCCAGTGAGGGGCAATATTTATAATATCAGTGCAATACTGCTTTAATAATATAGCTGTATATATCTTGCATCATTTTCAGCTGTTTGCAACCTCAAATGACAGATAGTTAACATGTAACAGTAGGTGAAATGGAAACAAGTAAAATGGGAGTAGGTGAACAAGTAAAATGGGAGTAGGTGAAAAGGGAGTAGCCAAAAAGCGAGTAGACTAAATGGGAATTCCCCAGTGAAGCATGAATTAATAGCAGCTCATCAAAACAACAAATCGACTGATATGGTCTGTAGTGTTTGCCATTCTGCCCACACATTTCAGACAAATTGCTACCAAAGTGTTAATATTTTTCTTATTTTGCCATTAAAAAACATATGTTGAGGGTACTCATTAGAAAGGCCTCAGTGAGGCACTTCTAATGAGTACCCACAGTTCATCTGGAAAACCCTCTTATCTGGAGACACCTTCAAGAAATCAAATGAATTTGTTCCAATTTTTGGATAAATATGGTAAAGAGATTTGGTATACAGATTTTTAGAGTAATAATTTATGTGTTAAAATGTTGTATGCCTTTATTTATTAAATGAATTTGTGCCTTAAAGAATATGAGCATTAGCCCTCCAAGTGGCAAGCAGAATTGTAGCAGACGACAGTCTGATTTTGTTTTATTAGTTTTTAGGGAATATACAACATATTTCATGTGAATTGGCAGACAATTCACTTTAAATGTCAAGCCTTATTTAAATTTCTCTGAAAAATAAAAAAAAATCTGATATTTTTAGATATACATTTTGTACTCTTTGTATTCTTTTAGAGAAAATAAGGCTTAACATTTCATATTAATTGTCTGCAAGGCAGATAATTCACATGAAATGCCAAGCCTCAGTTCTCTAAACAATGATGAAAAAATATTTCAAAATGTTTTCTGCTGCAGTTGCAATTGTGACTGGCGTTTAAAGGCTTTTGATCTGGTTTTAACTGGTTTTAATTGGTTTGCATTAGTCCCAAGAAATTTTCATAAAAATGATAATTAAAAGCAAAGCAGACATCCTTTAATTTGGAAATGGACTCCAAAGAGTTACCTGGAAGACTGCAGTGGCCATTAATGGGGTTATATGAGTAGAACGAAGTGGGTTAGGCCACTGCAAAACCACAGTATGGCAGTCTGATCAGAGTCCTTGCTGTTTGCTTTCCATTTATAGATTCCTTGTGGTCTGCAGATCTGTCATGAAAAAAGTGCAAACTGATTAGCCTGCACAGATATGCAGGTCGATTTGAGTGTTTCCTGTTCACACATGCAACATTGCTTGTTTTGTTGTGGTCTGTCAGATTTTATATTGTATTTACCCTAAATAATTGGACAGAAAGATAATTAAACAGCCTAGACCCTGATCAAACTGCTCCATAGGAGCAGTTTGATCAGGGTCTATGCTGTTAACTATTTAGTCACAATATCTTAGATGTGTCATGTAGTCAGATGGACTTGTTCAAATTTTAGGATTAGTACTGTAAAGAGTTGACATGTCGGAATATTTAGGATCGTTACCATATATCAGCTTGAATGTCATCATGACTCACCAAAGGTCATAAGCTAGGCTAATTTCCTGTTGGCCTAATGAGTTGCAATTTTTTCTGGTTATGTAACATGAGAGTCTTCAATTAGAGTTTGGTGACCTTTACCTAAGTTTCAAGGTCCCAGCAGTTACTGTAGAAAACCTGAAAATTCTGTGACACTTTCTTGTTTGCACAATACCTTTTGAATCAATGGTTGGATTCTTACCAAGTTTGCGTGGATATATAATTTGGACGTATTGAAGGACTGATTAGATTTTGGTGACCTTGGCCTAATTTTCAAGGTGACAGCAGTAGAAAACTGAAAGTTCTGTGACACATTCTTGTCTGCACAATATCTTTTGAACCAGTGGTTAGCTTCTTACCAAATTTACATGAATATATAATTGGAACATAAAGAATTGATTAGATTTTGGTGATCTTGACCTAATTTTCATGGTCACAGAGGTAAAAAAACTGAAAATTCACGGTGGGGGGACATCTGTTTTCACTGAACACACTGTTAGTAGTTTCCTGCAGAATCAGGCCCCGAGGTTATAAAACTTTTTTCATGCTCATCTCAGCTGAGCATGAAATTTGCTCTGCTAATAAATATGAAAATGCCAACAATAGTTGGCATTTTCATATTTATTAGCAGAGAAATTTTCATGCTCAGCTATATTTAGCAAGAAAGAATTTGCATTTGTTAATAATTTGAGATTTATTAGTAGGATAAATTTCATTCTCAGCTGATTTGAGCATGAAAATACATTTTATAACCTTGGGGCCAGATCACCCTGCAAATCTGTACAGACTTATCAGGGCAGTTGGTGCCTGTTGGTACATTCTACAGTAGCCCGAGCGATTCTGTAATCAGACAGTGAAGGCCCTCAACAGACCACAGATGAGCTAGAAGATTTGGGCCTTTTCAGTCTGTATGTTTGCAGTCACCTGTTTGCTTGCTCGGCTGATGCTCTTTTCCTCAAATACTGCTATCTCAAATAATTTGCTTATGTCGAAGTAAATTCATTACTGTTCAGGTTGTGTTATATTATTAATTTTAACCTTTATTGTCCCCCTTGCATACATATATACCGAGGGTATATAGTTTTTTGCTTTTCCATTCGTCTGTTCATTTGTATTTGTAAATGTTTGTTTGTTTGTTTCAACTGGTAAGTGGACATCTGTGTTGAAGTTTTTGCATCATCATATTAATTATTAAGGGCTTTTGATGGATTGGTGCCAGTTGGAGTTATCAGTGACATACTGACCACTCTGTCTAGTAGTGTTGTTTGTTTTTTTGCAAAATACTGTGAAATGTATCTCAGGTAAACGTTTTCGGTTTCTTTTGGAGACGACACAAAATGACCCACTCGGGTTGATGTGTCGTTCAAGGAGAACTCAAGCTTTGAGACAACAGGAGTCAGCTGTGTATTACTTGTATATGATGAATTGCAAAAAAGAAAGCTGCAAGCTGGGCTCCATAACACAGTCAGTAGCACCTCTGACTACAAATCCAGGGGTCGCTAGTTCAAATCCGACATAATGTTTGTGGAGTTGGAGCATGAAATAATTTCTACAGTCATTCTTCCACTTTCGCAGATTCAAGATGGACAGTTGTCAGTTACTGGTGAAAGTAGGTTAACTGATAGGCTCGACGTGACCTTAACAGGGCCGTAAAACTCCAACAAACAAGACACCTGCAATAGATTTTGCACACAGCCTGGCAGTGTTGGGTTACTGACATTTGCTAAGTGCACTACTTCTATACTGTGATAGACAAAACTATATTGTGCCTGTAGTTTTTAGTCTGTCAGTCTGTATGTATGTGTCTATCCCCACAACAGCAACAACAAAAAAAAAAAAAACAACAACAAAAAAAACAAGCTTTGACATCTCCTGCAAACTGTCTCCTAAGGAGACAGTTTGCACGAGATGTCAAAGCCTGTTTTCAGGGGAAAAAAATTGTCAGTTTGTTGTCTGCTGAAGTTGCCCATAGAGTGGTAAAGCTCAACAGACTTCTTGGCATGGTCTGACCCTGTGCACTTGTAATTATCACCTTTCCAATGTAGAACATTTTACTTCTTGTGGCCTGTTTCTCATCGCATAAATTGTGTCTGTATTTACATGTCATATTTTTCTAATCTGTTTTTAGCTCATCTGAATATCAAAATCTAAGTCATCATGTTTGACATTAATTTTACTGCAAATTATATCATTAGATATTGATACATTTAAATTCAGGAACCGTGCTTCGGTGATAAAGGTATTAGTTTTATTGAACTATAGTTCTTTTTGGAAAATTGTATCAAAATATTCATTACTGATATGTAGTAAGTCATCCGAACACAGAGAAATATAAAGTTTCTTTCACAACAAAATAGAAACAGATCTGCAATAAGGGGGTCATAATTTGTAGCCATAGTTATCTTTCATATACAGTACTATCTCACAGTCTTATAAGTACATGCTTTTTAATAGCAGTAAGACATGGAGTTAATGATTTAGAGAGGTCAGTCTAGTGCATGAATTTCTCTGAAAACCAATAAAACTATTTCAAAATTTCTACTGCAGTTATGATTGGCCTCAGTGATTGGCATGTTAAGGGTTAATGCTATAGGGCTTTGAACACACACACACACACACACACACACACACACACACACACACACACACACACACACACACACACACACACACACACACACACACACACACACACATTTGGTATAGAAGTACATGTATAAAAATATTTTGAAACTATTGCAAATGCAATAAAATATAATGAAGATGGACACACACACACACACACACACACACACACACACACACACACACACACACACACACACACACACACACACAATGTTGGTATAGAAGTACATGTATAAAAATATTTAGAAACTATTACAATTAAATATAATGAAGATGGACACACACACACACACACACACACACACACACACACACACACACACAGACAAAGAGAGAGAGAGAGAGAGCTTGGTTGTAAGCTGACCACATTTTAGTATTGAGTTAAAAATATAACACATTACAATAGAAGAAGTCAGTTTCTGGTGACTGTGACCAAGTACTGGTTAACCGCTTAGAGGACTAAGCCCACCCAGGAAAATTGTGTGCATGTTAATTGGTCACCAGCTCAACATGACCTTAAAAAAGAGTTGACTGAGCTGTAAAACTCCAACTTCAAACACGTACATACTGTAGCATAACTTAGTTCGAACAATCCTTTCTAAGCGTTATACAGAAATTACAAAAAAAAAAAAAAAAAAAAAAAAATAGATTTGGTTCTTCAAATGTTCAAGTTTAGTCCTGACAAAAGCATATCCGTTGGAAACTTATTGAGCTGCACTGCCATACAACGTACTTTCAGACATGTGCACCCAGTGAAGATTAGCCCATTTATGCCTAGCGTCCTACAAAAATGATATTCGTAAACAGTGTAGCCCAAGATCAGACGCTGCAAAATGCGGCGTCTGATCAGGGTCTACACTCTTTGCATTAAATACAGGAATTTCTATAAAACATAGTAACAATAAAAACTAACCAGACACTCCAAATATAGAAACGGACCTGTCCAAAGTGATGAAGTTGAAGAGTCTACTCAGCATAAATGGGTTAAGATCAGCCTGCCCATTCGCGCAGTGGGACCAATATCCTCACTTTGCGTAATAGCCAAGGATGCATATTTTTTCATGCAGACAACGAAGGCTGTTCAGACTGCGCAGGTGTACAGGCTGATTTGAGCCTTCATTTGGCACACATGTCAGTACCCAGCGGACACATGACATTAATACAACGTCGATGCAACGTCATGACGTTGCATCGACGTTGAGCCGACGTTGTATAAACGTCATGTGCCCACTGGGTAGGTACGTTTTCTCATGTTTAGGCACAAACGTCTTTTTTTTCTAAAAGTCCTTGATGTTTGTTCACTAACTGTTCCTCCTCATTTGTTCACGTTGTCCATATTCGAGAGTCCTATTCAACCTCCACAGTTAATCTGAAATAGGATAATATGGGCCGCGTCATGTGAAAACGTGTCTTCGGGCATATGCTGACAGAGAAGGCCCAGATCAGCTTGCACATCCGCGCAGTCTGATCAAAGCCTTTGCTGTCTGCTGCCATAATAATTGGATTCTATAGAATGTATTAATCATCACGAAACATGCCTATATAATTTTGACCCCCTTAAACCCCACTTTTATATAGTAAAACTGGGGTGTATAGGGATATACATTATTTTTCTTATTTCTGCTCAAAAAATAGATTGTGGGTACTCGTTAGAACTGCCTCAGCGAGGCGGTTCTAATGAGTACCCACAATCTATGTTTTGAGCAGAAACATGAAAACTATCAGAGATTTTATCTGAAAATTTTCAGTTTTTGGAGGTGAAATTTTCTGTATTTTTGAACAGGCGTGTTTTCGTAATGGGAGAAAAAAAGGCCCGGATGAGTCCTTCCACATGCACAGGATGATGAAAATCCACACCGTGATTTTGCGCATGCAAAGACATATTTTCGCTTGGTGATATACAGTGAACCCTCTTTACAACAAAAGAATTTGCTTCCAAAGAAGTTGCCATTAAAATGAATTTGCTGTTGTAAAGAATCCTTAATGAGCAGAATGGTATGTTAGAAAGGCCTTGTTTTAATTCCCCATAGAATATATATTTTGTGAGGCAATTCCAGCAAATATCCAAAACATGCATTTTTTGAAGTACTAAATACAATCATATGTTCTTTCTAAATTCCCGATTAACTGTCACCTATTAACCCATTTATACCAAATGGACTTTTCTACCTCGAGTCTTTGGACCGGTCCATTTCCAGTATAAAGGGTGTCTAGTTAGTTTATTTATTACCATGTTTTATAGAAATTCCTGTATATAGTGCAAACAGTGTAGACCCTGATCAGATGCTGCATTTTGCTGAGTCTGATCTGGGTTCATACTGTTTGCATGTGTCCCTTTTATGGGACACTTGGCATAAATGGGTCATCACGAAAACACGAAAAATGTTTTAATTTCTTCTGTTTCTTCACTTTCATTCCTGTTCCTCTTTCTTCCCTGTCCCTCTCTTTCATCTCTTCTACTATCTCTTCTATCTTTTTCTCCCTTTCTCTGGGAGACGACACAAAATGACCCACAAGGGTTGAGGTGTCGTTAAGCCCCATTACAATCAATCAAGCTCACTGACAAACTATTGCAAATTTTCCATTCATTTGTGACAGTTTTCGGCGGACAGTAGCATTACTATCCGCAAACTATTCTTAAGCTGTCTTGGCACAACCAAAATGTCAGCTATCTAATTTCAAATTAGGTTATGCTTTGCTCTAGATTATGAGCGATACAAAAGAGTGTCATTATTACCCCATCAAAACAGAACTAGAAAGTCAAAGAAGTCGTTCTATGGCATATCCCAGCAGGGTTGCTAAAATATCTTTTTGGAGAATTCTTAGAAGGACTTTTAACCTTTACCACTCTCTGGGCATTTTCAGCAGACGACAAACTGATGATATTTTTCTTATTTTTCCCAGAAAACAGGATTTGACATTTCATGCAAATTGTCTCCTTAGGAGACAATTTGCATGAAATGTCATATCCTGTTTTCTGGAAAAAATAAGAAAAATATTTCAAAATGTCGTCTGCTGAAAATTTTACCCAGAGTGCTAAGCGTTAAAGACTAGCTTTTGAAGACGATAGTGTGTTTTAAGACTGGAAAGGGTGTGTGTGTGTGTGTGTGTGTGTGTGTGTTTGGGGGGGGGGGGGGGGGGGGGGGAGGGCATAAGGCCCTTTTCCTGCCCCATAACAAAAGTCTTCATTTTTTGCTGATACATTACCTATAATGTCCCATTTACTAAAAAGTATTGATTTCGCAACGTAAGCCCTAGTTTTGGAGTAACATGATGATGAAAGTGGGTGGGGTAATTCAGTTTGTGTCGAGGTTTTACGGCCAAGTCAACCCAATGGGGTCATGTCGAGCGCGGTCAGTTTACCTAACCACTTTGACTGGGCAGGCTTAGTCCTCTAAGCAGTTAACCAGTATTGTGCACATTCTTTCACCAGAAACTGACAACTGCCCTTCTTGAATCAGCGGAAGGGAGAGAATGACCGTAGAAAATATTTCATGATCAATCTCCATGAATGAATGTTGCCGACCTCGGCAGGGTTTGAACCAGCGACCTGGTCTCCAGTCGGAAGGCGCATCCAACTTAGCCACTGAGGCCGGCAGGGGTAATTCAGTATGAGCCTGAGGTACCATATTTTAAACTTCGCTTCTCTTTTAATATATATCACATCTAGTTATACCTTCTTTTGTTTGTTAGCCAAATGCCATAGGTAATATCCTATCTCATTAACTTCCCTTTGAAGATAAAAATTACACCTGCAGCATTTCTTTTATGAAAATCTAACCATCTAACCTAATCTATACACTAACCTTTTCAAAAGACATCAAGCGGAAACAAATTTTTTTAAAGTTGAAAAAGGGCCATAACTCCTAAAATAATTGGTGGATTTTACTCCAAATGGAACTTGACCTATATTTTATGATTATATACCTGTGTATAAAATATTAATACAAAACACTAATCCTTTCCAAAGATATCAAACGGAAACCATTTTTAGCTCACCTGAGCAAGGTGAGTTATTGTGATCGGTCAATGTCGTGTGGCGTCAACAATTGCTTTAAAATTGCTTTAAAAGCCTACTCCTCCTACACCCCTAGGCCAATTGATTTGAAACTTGGTACGAAGCATCAGGGTGACTTGTAGATCAAAACAGCTAAAATCTTTCTGATCAGAAATCCAAGATGGCTGCCATTACCGCCATCTTGAAAATCTATTTTTCGCTTCTTCTCCTGATCCAAAAGGCCATTTGACTTGAAACTGGGTAGGAAGCATCAGGATGACATGTAGATCAAAAATAGCTAAAATAATTCCGATCAGAAATCCAAGATGGCGGCTGTCGCATCCATCTTGATAATCCTTTTTGAAATTTTTCTCCTGAATCAAAAGGCCAGTTGACTTGAATCTCTGTAGGAATCATCAGGGTGACTTGTGATCAAAAATAGCTAAAATCGTTCCGATCAGAAATCCAAGATGACCGCCATCTTGAAAATCTACTTTTGGCTTCCTCTCCTGAACATGAAGGCTAATTGACTTGAAACTTGATAGGAAGCATAGGAGTGACTTGTAGATCAAAAATAGCTAAAATCATTTTGATCAGAAATCCAGGATGTCCATCTTGAAAATCTATTTTTTGCTTCTTCTCCTGAAATGAAAGGCCAATTTACTCGAAACTTGGTAGAAGTATCTAACAGACTTGTAGATAAAAAATTGCTTAATTTGTTCAGACCGAAAATCCAATATGGCCGCCACAGTTTCAGCTTGAAAATCTATTTTGAACTTCTTCTGAACAGTAAGGCCATTTGACTCGAAACTTGATAGGAAGTATCAGGGTGACTTGTAGATCAATAATAGCTAAAATCATTCCTATCGGAAATCCAAGATGGTCGCCCTAGCAGCCACGTTGAAAATCTGTTATGAACTTTTTATCCTGAACCAAAAAGCCAACTGACCAATAATTATTATATATATTCATGTTTTTGACAAACTCCAGACTGTCAGGGTGGAAGAGAACAAGAGGGTAGTACACATATTTGAAAGATGAAAGAAACAAAATACTGGAGAACCTCTTTTAGATATGACCCGGGTCTGAAAGAGGAATTGTAACGGGGTTAAAAAAAAAAAAAAGAATAAAAAGTTACAGATTAAAAAACAACAAAAAAAAACAACAAAAAAAACAAAAAAAAACTGACCAATAAACTTCATTGAAAGTGTCAAGGTGGCTTGTTGATCAAACAAGCTAAAATCATTCTGTTTGGAATTCCAAGATGGCCGCCATCTTGAAAATGTATATTGAATTAACTTCTCTTGAATCAAAAGGCCAGTTAACTTGAAACTTGTCTGGTAATAAGGTGAGCAATATAAGGGAAGGATGGATCGAACAGAATGGAACGTACATATGGACAGTGGTGATACTATATGCCCCCCACCCCACGCCAATGAAAATGGCAGGGGCATAAAACAGATGTCAAGATTATCTGAACGAGCATCCCTGAGTCCTTAATTAGAGCACCATTAATTAGAACACCATAATACTACTTGTTGAGGACTCTAAAACTGCTAGAGAACCGGCAGTGTAGAGCCTGATCAGAGGCCATATTCTTTGACGTCTGATTCGGCTATATATTCCTGCTTAGGCCTGTATGTCTCAATATTTTGGGTATGATCAGAGATTGCTTTCTGTTGCGTCTGATCTGGGTTTACATTTCTGCTCAGGACTGTCTGTCCTAATATAATGGGTATGACCAAAGGCCGCATTCTATGGCATCTGATCCGAGTTAACATTCCTGCTCAGGCCTGTCTGTTCAAGTATGTCGGGTATGATCAGAGCCTGTATTCTATGGCATCTGACCTGGGTTTACTTTCCTGCTCAGACCTGTCTGTCCCAATAAATGGGGTATGATCAGAGGTGACGTTCTATGGCGTTTAATCTGGGTTTACAGTCCTGCTTGGGCCTGTCTGTTCCAGTATGTCGTGTATGATCATAGGCCACATTCTATGGCATCTGATCCGGGTTTACATTCCTGCTCAGGCCTGTCTGTTCATGTGGGGTATGATCAGGACATCAGAGCCTGCGTTCTAGGGCATCTTATTTTGGTTTACATGCCTACTCAGGACTGTCCTTCCCTATATGTGGAGTATGATCAGAGACAGAGTTCTATGGCGTCTGATCTGGATTTACATTCCTGTTCAGGACTGTCTGTCCCAATGTGTGGGGTATGATCAGAGGCGGTGTTCTACGGTGTCTGATCTGGGTTTTCATTCTTGCTCAGGACTGTCTGTCCCAATATGGAGGGTATAATCAGAGGCCGTGTTCTACAGTGTTTGATCTGGGTTTACATTCCTGCTCTGTCTGTCCTAATATGTGGTGTATGACCCGAGGCCGCAATCTATTGTGTCTGATCTGAGTTTTCATTTCTGCACAGGATTGTCTGTGCCAATATGTGTGGTATGATCAGAGGTTGCATTCTATAGTGTATGAATGATCTGGGTTTACATTCCTGCTCAGGACTATCTGTCCCAATATGGAGGGTTTGACCAGAGGCGTCATTCTATGGCATCTGATCTCTGGGTTTATATACCGTCTCAGGCCTGTCTCTCCCAATATGTTGGGTATGATCAGAGGTAGGTTTCTATAGCCTCTGATCTGGGTTTACATTCCTGCTCAGGACTGTCTGTCCCAATATGTCGGGTATGATCAAAGGCCGCAATCTATGGCGTCTGATCTGGGTTTACTTTCCTGCTCAATCCTGTCTGTCCCAATATGTGTAGTTTGATCAGAGGTCGTGTTCTATGGCATCTGATCATGGCTTACATTCCTTCTCAGGACTGTCTGTCCCAATATATGGGGTATGATCAGAGATCGCTTTCTTTTGCAGGTGATCTGATATACATGCTCAGGACTGTGTGTCCCAATATGGGGGGTATGATCAGAGGTCGCTTTCTATTTGTCTGATCTAGGTTTACACTCTTGTTCAGGTCTGTCTGTCCCAATATGTCAGGTATGATTAGAGGCAGCATTCGCTGGCGTCTGATCTGGGTTAAAATTCCTGCTCAGGACTACATGTAGCTGTCAAAACATGTGTGGTATGATCAGAGGCCACATTCTATGGCCTCTGATCTGGGTTTACATTCCTGCTCAGGACTGTCTGTCCCAGTATGTGGGGCTTGATCAGCGGCCGCAATATATGGCGTCTGCTCTCGGTTTAAATTCCTGCTCAGGCCTGTCTCTTCCAGTATAGGATATGATCAGAGGCCGTGTTCTATGGAGTCTGATCTGGGTATCTGGGTTTTAATTCCTGCTCAGGACTATGTGTCCCAATATGAGGGGTATGATCAGAGGCTGCGTTCTTTGGCGTCTGATCTTGGTTTAAATTCCTACTCAGGACTGTCTCCCAATATGTGGGTTAGGTTCAGAGGCCAGGCTCTATGCCGTCTGATCTGGATTTACAATATATCCCAATATGTGGGGTATGATCAAAGCCAGAGTTCTATGGCGTCTGATCTGAGTTTACATTCCTGCTCAGGACTGTCTGTCCAAGTATGTCGGGTATGATCAGAGTCAACTTTCTATGGCGTCTGATCAGGATTTACATTCCTGCTCAGGCTTGTCTGTTCCAATATTTGGGGTATGATCAGAGGCAATTTTCTATGATGTCTGATCCTGGTTTACATTCCTGCTCAATCCTGCATGGCGTCTGATCTGGGTTTACATTCCTGCTCAGGACTTTCTGTCCCAATATCAGGGTATGATCAGGAGCAGCATTCTACTATTGTGTCTGATCTGGGTATACATCCCTGCTCAGACCTGTCTGTCCCAATATGTGGGGTATGATCAGAGGCCACGTTCTATTGTATCTCATATGGGGTTTACATTCTTGTTCAGGCCTTTCTGTTCCAATATGTCAGATGACCTGATCTGGGTTTAAGGGAGTGGTCGGATGGTGCGAAGGTGTCTTGTATCTTACGTCACCAAGGCATCCAACTGATATTGTGATATTGGCTTACAGTTTTGCAAGGCCTGCTCTCCTTGTAGCAGGTAAAGGTAGAGGGGGAATGTTTTTATTTCTTCACTTTCATTCCTGTTCCTCTTTCTTCTCTGTTCCATTCTTTCATTTCTTCTACTATCTCTTCTATCTCTTTTCTATCTTTCTCTGGGAGACGACACAAAGGGTTGACGTGTCGCTAAACCCTAACACAATCAATCTGATCTGGGTTGACATTCCTGCTCAGGCCTGTCTGTACCAATATGTCGGGTATGATCAGAGGCGCCATTTATGGCATCTTATCTGGGTTTACATTCCTGCTCAGGCCGAATTGTCCCAATATGTGGGGTAAATTCGGTAATGCATGTTACATGGTGATGTTGAGGCCGTGGCAATATCAGATGAATTTATTCCAAATATGATGATGATGATGATTTTGCGTTTTACATTTTTTTTCAACATTATTTCCGTCATATCGAGACGGTATAAGCCACAACGCCAGCAAACATACCTTCGGTAGCGTGCCCCCGGCTAAAATTTCGATCAGCCTGCGCATTCTGATCGGAATTTTCATTAAGTGCTTTTTGGATAGCCACCAATGATGTAACATTTCTTTATGTGGACAACAGGGACTCTAATCAGACTGCGTGGATGCGCAGGCTCATTTGAGTTTTCGTTGTGTGCACGTCAGAAAGTACATTTTCTAACGTTGTGGCTCATTTATATTCCAATCTGACTTACTTACTTGCAAGAATGATCTTCATTCAATCTTTTTACAAACAGTTTTGAAATCTTTTTCAGACTGGGCTTGTCACCCAAAACCACTGATCTCCAAACAACTAGTACTGTATCTCTCGAACTCGCTGTTAACAGAATTTGAACACAGTCGTATTTTGTGTAAATGTCTGTGTTATTTTTGTGGTCTCTCTTCAACAGACATGGTATATACACTCAGCAAAAATATTCCGCATATATCTGGAGTATCACCTTAAATTATATACTCGTATAAAATATTTGTAGTGCTGTATATTTTCAATTACACCTAGCTGACTGTAACCGCTTGCAACATAGTGCAGATTGTTTTCTTATTTTGCATGTGCAAATAAGCCACATACGTCATAGAACAATTTGTTTGCCAAAAAGGCATTCTCAAATGTCTTGCCAATAAGAACACCACAAAAGATTCTTCCTAAGTGCAATGAGCTAAATCAGGACCAGCGTAACCAGGCTATAGGTATGCTCAGTGCCGATCAAACAGTGACAGCGAGTAGAGAGCTTTTAGCTGCACTAGGAGAACAATAGCACGGTTGATCATCTTAGACATAACAGGTAGCATCAGGGATCAAAATCGTATCGGAATGATACAGTCTGATCTGGGCCTTCGCTGTTCATGCATGCCCCGAAGGCACGTTTTGGCTTGGTGCGGCTCATGTGAGTATTAGATAATGCCATAAAAAGTCCACACATCATTTACAGCTGACAGATTATTAACTATTGTTCTAAAGGATAATGGAAACACCTGCTATTCTTTTTTAATTATTGCTTAGAAAGGAGACAATTTATGTGAATTCCAGGGCCCAGTTGTTCAAAGCATTGTTAGCTTAACGAGATCATTAGTGGTCAAAATGTTAACTGCTCTAGTAAGTACAATATATAATTCACACTTATTTTTGCTGAAAAAATGTGAGTAGCTTTTGCAAATGCAAAAGCTACTCACATTTTTTCAGCAAAAATATTAGCATACATGCCATATTTAATGATCAAAGTTTTAACGATATGTTAACTAACGACATCGTTAGTTTCGAACAGCTGGGCCCTGATTGCTTTCCTGCACAACATTCCCCACCTGAAAAGGAGTGTGCATGTATTCTAAAAGGAAAACATTTGTTGTCAAGTGGAGCAAAGTCTTTCCTTTTGGAGAGACCCCTTTTCAGAAGGGGTAAATTGAAATTCGACAGCTAACTTCTCCGGAAGTGTATCAATGGTCCTTAACATAACAAAAGTAGAGAAAGTATTTCTATTACAAAAAGCTATTTACTTTTTGTGAAACAAAACAAAAAAACAAAAACAAAAAAAAAAAAAACAAACAAACAAAAAAAGCAAAAAACAAAAAAACTTTCATTAGATGATATAAAGAAATATGCAAATTCAGTTTTAGAGTAGACCCTTTTCAGAAGGAGAAACACCAGTTCAAACAGCGGTTCATACCCTTAACGTGTACATGTACATATTTCCCTTACATTATCTTGTCCAGAAAATGTATAACACAAAATCACAGGCAGTCAGAACTGAGTTGCCCCCATTTATCATCAACATTATGAAAACAAGCCTACCGGTATGCAAATACACTGAATTTTTTTCCACCAAAAAATGAAAATTTTCAGATTAAAAATTCGGATATTTTTCATATTTCTGCTCAAAACATAGATTGTGGGTACTCGTTAGAACTGCATCAGCAAGGCGGTTCTAATGAGTATCCACAATCTATGTTTCTGATCAGAAATAAGAACAATAATGTATACACCTGTAAACCCCAGTATATATACAAGTGGGGTTTAAGGGAGTCAACATTATATAGACATGTTTCATAATGAAAAAGTAGAGAAAGCATTTGGATTACAAAATGCTAATTTGTTAGTATTTTAAGTAAACCTAAAACAGATGGCAAATTATACCATGCCATTTTGTTGGCGGGGGAGCTGCCAAACCATCATCAGATTAAACATGACCACATTTCGACAATCCGTTTCCATGTTACTACCATCGTGGGGGGTGGGGGGTGGGGGGGGGGGGGGTGGGTAACTTCCTATATATGGCATAGTACGGATGTGCGTGCCGAATAGCCCCCTTTTTCAGCACTGCCAGGTATATGATTGGCCCCCTTTTTTCAACAAAAAGTATATGAATGGCCCTATTTTTCTGGATTCCTTTGTGAAAGGCCCCATTTTTCTGACATCCTGGTATATGCACATATTTTTCGCTCAGATATTTTTCGAGGCTGCTTATCCTCTTGGAATTGACTGATATTTGTGTAACAACCAGCAAAAAATGGATACAAAAATCAAAGGGCAGTATATGAATAGGTCAACATTTTGGATGATCAAGTATATGAATGGGTCCGTTTTTTCAAAGGCCAGGTATATGAATGGGGTAGGTTTTGAAATACTGGCTTGCACACCCGTACCAAAATTACCCTTAAGTTACCCCCCCCCCACCCCGAGTTACTACCAATCTAATAACTACCTAAAACAGTTCCCTGATAAGACTGAAAACTCTAAATTCTGCATTTAAACATACTGCACTCTGATGCTTAAAAATAGCAAATAAATAAATAAAGAAAACATTAACCATCTGAATTAATAAGACTTTGAATCATACTGAGTATAATATCGGCATACGAATATGGATACGCCAGTAAAAGGCGCCAAATCTACAGTGTTGGGTAAAATATGAAACCCGAGCCGCAGTCCTACTGAACACCGAAAAGGAATATTTTCCATCGAAACGGACTGACTATACCAATTATTTATGTACTTATGAAACAATACATAACTATAACATAATTTTCTGTCTTAAAGTGCGTGCATACATTTGGCAGACTGTCCGTCATTTTTCAGAAGGGAGACAATTTTACACGCTGCTGGGAATCGCTCTACATTAAGCTGATGGTATCAACTCTGAAAAATAAGAATTTGCACCCCCTCTTCCCCATGGGAGAAATTCTTTGCTTTCTAGAGTAGTCATTTTAGGAAGATATCAAACGAATTTGACAGCGTTACCTCCCTTGAAAGCGTATCTATTCCCCATAAATATATATTCAACTTTATTGAACCAAACCTTTATAAATCAACATACAGTTTGTTGATAAGAATGCCACTCTTTTGCGCATACACATATTTAAATATTTACCTGTATCCAATTTGAGAGATTCTGACCAGACATCCTTGTATTCTAGCCACCCAAACCACTCATAGCTGCTGCGGCCTTTGCACTTATATACAAACTGGGTAAAAGATAACATTTCAGTCAACAAAATATAGCTTGCGATAACAACCTTCTTCACTTCATTCTATATTTTGATTTAACTTGTTTAAGCTTTTGAAGTCATATTACAGGGACATGTTCAAAATAATTTCTGAGAGGCTTCGAATTGCTTACTCTTCGTATTCAGACAGACAGGCCTGAGCAAACTGTGTAGACAAAGATCTGACCAATCTACACTTTTTGCCTCTCACCCAACAACTTAAAACACAGTCACGGGTAATAAAATGGACTTTTTTTTAAAGGGAAATATCAGATAAAGGGTGTGAATATTTAGGGTAAGTACGGTATCCCGAGTACATCAGATTTATCCAAAATTTCCCATGAAAAAGAAATTTTGAGTCAAAGCGGAGTTCGACTGAGCCCCACGAACCCCATCTGAATCTGCCCCTGTATTATAAGTGTTAGTTATCCCATTATAAGTAAATGCTGTCTTTACTTTTTTTTCTTATGCTGGCTGATAATAAATGTCCCTGCCTCTTTCAATAGTTACCTGGCATACCTGGCAATAAAACCACAATAACAGTATGAAATGAAAAAGAAAGTATCAATAAGCTATGCTTTTTAGATACCCACTCCCCACCCACCTCAACGGGGTAACTCCCTATATAAAGTGTAATAATTCAGTGTGGCCCAAATGGCCCTCTATTTTTAGTAGCTCTTAAAATATATGAATGGCCCTATCTTTTCAGTGTTTGGTATATAAATGGCTCGGGGTTTTGTGGCTGAAGCTTGTCTATAGCCTTAAAATTGCTCTATTTTCCCGAAATTGTCTTAATAAGTAAGCTTTTGGATCGTAGAAGCAGTCTAAATAGGTCGATTATTCTTCCCTAGAAGCTATTCTGTGTCCCATACTTGTATATGTATAGTTGGCAAGTTTGGACGGTAAGTATATGAATGGGCCCCAATTGTCAGAGCCCAGGTATATAAATGGAATGGGTTTCAAAATGTTTGGCCACACATCTGTACCAAAATGACCCCAAGTTATCCCGGAGCCCAACACAGTAATGACTAGTACAGAAAACAAAACAAGACACCTTATTTTTCAAAATGGATGGCACTGATATGTAAGATTTGTAGTTCACCCAAATAGCATAATGAAAAACAATTTTTTGTGGTATGATGTCCCAGTCAACAACTATGGCAATGTCACTGTAGAGACGTTGTAGTGACCTTGAAAATGAGGTAAAAGTCAGTAAAACCTAATAATTTCTTTCCCCCTCCAGTTGATGTATCCATGCTAGTTTGGTAGAATTCCAACTATTGGTTCAAGAGATAGTGTGCACATAAGCTTTTTTAGCTCACCTGAGCCTAAGGCTCAAGGTGAGCTATTGTGATCACCCATCGTCCATCGTCGTCGTCGTCCGTCTGTCCGTCCACAATCTTTAAACAACATCTCCTCCTAAACCACTGATTGGATTTTCACCAAACTTCACAGGAATGATCCTTGGTTGGTCCTCTTTCAAAGTTGTTCAAATGGTTCCGGTCCATTGCATATGTAGGTCACAGGAGCTAAAAATAGATTTTTTAACTAAAAACTTAAAAACTCTTCTTGTCAGAAACCACTGGACCGATTTCAATATAATTTTGCAGAAACGTTCCTTTGGTGATCCTCTACCAAGATTGTTCAAGCCATTTGGATTCGTGAAAAAACATGGCCACCAGGGGGCGGGGCTTATTTTCCCTATATATCTACATAGAAAACTCTAAAAATCTTCTTGTCAGAAACCACTGGACCAATTTCAATATAATTTTTGCAGAAATGTTCCTTCGGTGATCCTCTACCAAGATTGTTCGAGCCATTTGGATTCGTCAAAAAGCATGGCCGCCAGGGGGCGGGGCTTATTTTCCCTATATAATCTATATAGAAAACTTTCAAAATCTTCATGTCAGAAACCACTGAACCAATTTCTATATAATTTTGCAGAAATGTTCCATTGGTGATCCTTTACTAAGATTGTTCAAGCCATTTGGATTCGTAAAAAAACATGGCCGCCAGGGGGCGGGGCTTATTTTCCCTATATATCTATATAGAAAAGTTTAAAAATCTTCTTGTCAGAAACCACTAGAACGATTTCAATATAATTTTGCAGAAATGTTCGTTTGGTGATCCTCTATCAAGATTGTTCAAGCCATTTGGATTCGTCAAAAAACATGGCCGCCCGGGGGGTGCGGTTAGGGGGGGGAGGGGGGGGGTGCGGGGCTTATTTTCCCTATATCCAATTTCAATATAACTTGGCAGGAATGTTGCTTTGGTGACCCTCTACCAAGGTTGTTCAAGCTGTCATGATTCGTCAAAAAACATGGCCACTAAGAGGCGGAGCATATTTTCCCTATATATCTATAAAGAAAACTTTAAAAATCTTCTCGTAAGAAACCGTTGGCTCGAGTTCAATGTAACGACAGGAATGTTGCTTTGGTGACCCTCTACCAAGATTGTTCAAGCCGTCATGATTCGTCAAAAAACATGGCCGCTAGGGGGCGGGGCTTATTTTCCCTATATATCTATATACATGTAGAAAACTTTAAAAATCTTCTTGTCATAAACCACTGGACCGATTTCATTATAACTTGGTAGAAATCTTCCCTTGTTGACCCTCTTCCAAGATTGTTCAAGTTATCATGATTCGTCAAAAAACATGGACGCCAGGGGGAGGGGCTTATTTTCCCAATATATCTATATAGAAAAGTTTAAAACTCTTCTTGTCAGAAACCAATGGACCGATTTCAATATAACTTGGCAGGAATGTTTCTTTGGTGACCCTCTACCAAGATTGTTCAAGCCATCATGATTCATCAAACAACATGGCCGCTAGGGGGGCGGGGCATATTTTCCCTATATATCTATATAGAAAACTTAAAAAATCTTCTGGTAGGAAACCGTTGGATTGAGTTCAATGTAACTTGACAGGAATGTTGCTTTGGCGACCTTCTACCAAGATTGCGCCCTCATGATACGTCAAAAAACATGGCCGTCAGGGGGGCGGGGCTTATTTTCCGTATATATCTGTATAGAAAACTTTAAAATTCTTCTGTCAGAAACCACCTGACTGATTTCAATATTACTTGGCAGGAATGTTGCTTTGGTGACCCTCTACCAAGATTGTTCAAGCAATCATGATTAGTCAAAAAACATGGTTGCTAGGTGTGGGGCTTATTTTCCCTATATATCTAAATAGAAAACTTTAAAAATGTTCTTGTCAGAAACCACTGAACCGATTTCAATATAACTTGGCAGGATTTTTCCTTTGGTTACCCTCTACCAAGTTTGTTCAAGCTGTCATGATTTGTCAAAAAACATGGCTGTTACAGGGTGGGGCTTAATTTCCCTATATATCTATATAAGACATTTTAAAAATCTTTTTGTCAGAAACCACTGGACCAATTTCAATATAACGGCAAAATTGTTCCTTTGGTGACCTTCTTTCAATATTCAGTTCAAGCCATCATGATGCATGAAAAAAAAACATGGCCACTGGGGTGCAGGGCTATAAAATTTATACAAAAATCTTAGAGCAGTGAACTTGGCTGAAACTTCAACAGTAAGTATGCAAAGCTGTTTGCTCAGGTGAGCGATATAGGACCATCGTGGTCCTCTTGTTTCTATCAAAATTTTAGTTTTAAAGTGTCATCCAATTGACGTATCTGTGCTGGTTTGGTCAAACTCCAAATATTGGTTCAAGATATAGTGTGCAAGCAAGCTTTTCTCTATTAAAATTTTAGTTTCAATGTGTCAGAATGACCTTGAAAATAAGGTATAGTATTTTTGCTAGTTTGAATAAATTCCACCCACTGATTCATGAGATAGGGTGCACACAATACTCATTTTTTGACTCTTTATAATGTAGTGATCTTGGAAATGAGGTCAAGGTTATAATGTAGTGATCTTGAAAATGAGGTCAATAAGAAAGTGACCTTGAAAATGACGTCAAGGTCACAAAAATATAAACATGTCTTTCCCATGTCCTAACGATAGATCTGTGCTAGTTTGTAATAATTCCAGTCATTGGTTCAAGACACAGTGTGCACACAAGCTTTTTTTTCTATCAAAATTTGGGTTTCAAAGTGCCGTTGTGACCTTGAAAATGAGATAAATGTCATCAAAATCGAAAAATTTCTTTCCCGACTCCAAATGATGTATCTGTGCTAGTTTGGTCAAATTCCATCTATTCCATTGATTCATGAGATAGACACAAGGCTCACTTGTTTAGTATTTATAATGTAGTGACCTTGAAAATAGGGTCAATGTCACCAAAACCTTCTAACTTCTTTCCCATATCCTGATAATGTATCTGTGCTAGATTAGTCTATTTCCAACCATTGGTTAAAGAGATAGTTTGCACACAAACTTTGACTGCATGGAGAAATTTTACAAAGGGCAATAACTCCAAGAGAATTGGCCCCTAGCCCTGATTTTCTCTTTTGTAGGTACACCTGATTGATATCAATGTGTCTGCAGAAAATGATGAATAGCCATCACTGCGTTTTCAAGATATTAGGAAACAAGAGGTCCATGGGCCACAATTCGCTCATCTAATAAAACAACTATTGCATATTTGCACATTGCCATCCACCATTCTTCCAGTATTGCCACAGGAACTTGGACACAAATTTGACCATACAATAAAAAGTCAAAGGTAATCCTACGAGGGTCGTGCAAAAGTTCTGTCACTAGTAGGCTTCCTAAGTTTTATCCCAGGTATATTTTAAAATGCTTCACTGCACTTGAATGGTGTGTTGAATAGCTAACAATACCCGTTTATTTCGTGCAAATTGCTTTCCAACTGACCGAGTTATTTTAAATTGAAAAAAAAGATGCAGTCATATACACTGACCAATTTACTTGTTACATTGGAACATGGTTCAGAAGACTGAAATTCGTAGCTCTATTAAATGCCGCATTAGGCTTAATATAAATTCAAAGCAGATATTTAAAGAATTGTGTGGTATATATGGACCTCAGACCATTTCAATGCGCACCGCTTTTAGGTGGGTTAAAACTTTGAAAGCTTGGAAATTTTCTGTTGAAGATGATACCCGTCCTGGAAGGCCTAAAACCTCTGTTACCAAGGCTAACATCGCTGCTGTAAGATTGTGGTTGAACAGGATGCGCGATTGTCTGTCAAAGATATAGTTAGTTGTACTGGCATATCAGAAGGCAATGTGCAAACAATTCTGAAAAAGTGTTTGGACCTGAGAAAGGTTTGCACTAGGTGGGTACCTCATTTGCTCACTGAGGAGCAAAAGACACATCGCCTTAAATGTGCCCGGGAACTTTTGAAAACATACAAAGGGTGTAAAAGTCGAGTTATTTCTAAGTTGCTAACAGGTGATGAAACCTGGGTGCACATGTTTTAGCCACAACGAAGGGTTGATAATAAGCAATGGAAGCGAAAAGATAAAAAACGCCCATGTATTGCCAAGAGAACCATAAGTTCGAAAAAGGTGTTGTACGCAATTTTCTTTAATTCAAGTGGGCCAGTCGTTCAAGTGTCTTGCCCATCTGGTCATACAGTCACTGGCCGATTCTACAAAAATTCTGTACTGAAGAAAGTGAAAGAGTTTTACAATAAGAAACGACAAAGCAAAGAATGGTCAGGAGTCCACCTTTTACATGACAAGCCTCCTCTCATAAGTGTAAGGTTGTTAAGTCTTTTTTGGCTTCTGAAATGGTGAAAGTTTTAAACCATCCACCTTATTCACCTGACCTGAGTTCCTGTGACTTCTTTTTATTTCCAAGGCTTAAGAAAATGCTTTGTGGAAATAAGTATACGTCTAGAAGTTCTCTTGGCAGCGCTGTTTATTAGTGTCTCCAACAGATACTAAAAGAAAACTATTTATCTGATTTTCGCGACGGAGTAAAACGTTATAAAAATGTGTTTCAGTAAAGGGGGAATACTTTGTAGGTTTGTAATAAAAATATGTTTGATAAAACGTAGCACTGAAGTAATCCGAACTCAATGACAAAACGTTCTGCAGGACCCTCGTAGTTCTGCAGAAAGTGATGAATATCCATCTCTGCGTTTTCAAGATATTAAGCAACCTGGCCGATGGGCCATAATTTTCTCACCTGATAAAAACAAGTATTGCATATTTGCAAATGCCATCCAACATTCTTGCAGTATTGCCACAGCAAATGAGACACACGTTTGACCATACAATAAAAAAGTCAAAGGTCATCCTAGTCTCATCATTTTAACAAACTTGGTAGAACTCGAGTTACCGATGCTGTATACCAAGATTCAGCCTCAAAGCTTTCTTAGTACTGGAGAAGAAGATGCCAATGGTGCAAAACCATTTGAACAAGCTGTCAACATCCTTTTGACAGAAGGTCCCATGTGAAATCTGAAGAAAATGAGTCAAACAGTTTCAGAGAAGATGCTTAAAGATTTCATAATTTTATACCTGTATACAGCCCAGGGGCAAGGAAAGGTAACCCCTGGGAGCAAAATTTTGATCCTAACTAGAAAGTTTTACTACTTTAATCATACATTGTAAGTTTCAGCCATTACTCTTAAATACATATTGAAAAAAAATGATTTTTCAACTTTTCCCCATGCAAATATATACAGACACAAATTTGACCTTGCCGTTAAAAGGTCAAAGGACAACCTACGATCATCATTTGAACAAACTTGGTAGAGCTGAGACAGCGATGCTATACCAAGATTCAGCCCCAAAGCTTTCTTCGTTCTGGAGAAGAAGATTTTTAAGTGGTTTTTTTTTACCATATATAGACATGGCGGCCATCTTATTCAATGGCGCTGAACCATTTGAAAACATTGGCAATACGCTTTCAACAGAAGTCCCCATTTGAAATCAAGTGAATATTGCTCAAGTAGTTTCAGAGAAGAAGACATTTATAAATTACACAATTTCATACATGTATATAGCCCAAGGGCAAGGGCAGATAACCCTCAGGGGACAAAATTTTGATTATAACTAAAATGTGTTACTACTTTAATCACACATTGCAAGTATCAGGCATTAGTCTTTAATACATTTTCAGAAAATGAGTTTTCAACATTTTCCTCATACAAATGCATGGGTACGCAAATTTGACCTTGCCGTAAAAAGGTCAAAGCTACGATCATCTTTTGAACAGATTTGGTAGACCTTGAGTCTTTGATGCTACACATCAAGATTTGGCCCAAAAGCTTATTTTGGATTTTGAGAATAAGATTTTTAAGCGTTTTTACCATATATGGATATGGCGGCCATCTTGTTCAATGGCGCGAAACTATTTGAACAAATTGGCAATACCTTTCGACACAAGGCCCCAAGTAAAATCTTGTGAAAATTGTTCAAGCCGTTTCAGAGAATAAGACATTTAAAAATTACATAAATTTTATAACTGTATATAGCCCAGGGGCAAGGGCAGATAACCTCCAGGGAACAAAAGTTTGATTATAGCTCTAACGTTTTACTACTTTAATCACTTATTGTAAGTTACAGCCATTTTTCTTTAATACATTTTGAGAAAATGACTTTTTTAACATTTTCCCCATACAAATGCATGGGAACACAAATTTGTCCTTGACGTAAAAAGGTCAAAGGTCAACCTAGGATCATCATTTGAACAAACTTGGTAGACCCTGAGTCCATGATATTATATACCAAGATTCAGCCTAGAATCTTTCTCGGTTCAGCAGAAGAAGATTTTAAGTGTTTTTACCATGTATGGGCACTGCGGCCATCTTGATTAACGAACCATGACCATTTGAACAAATTTTCTATCCCCTTTCAACAGAAGGCTCCACATGAAGTTTGAAGAAAATTGGCCGAGAGATTTCAGCGGGGAAGTCGTTCAAAGGTGTGGACGGACGGACGGATGACGGACGGCAGTTGATCACAATAGCTCATGGCTCAGGTGAGCTAAAAACCAAAGTACGGCGGATGGACACTCGGACGGACGCACGCACGCACGGACGGACGAACGGACAACGTGAAAACAGTATACCCCACCACAAATAAAGTTTGCCTGGGATATAATAAATCCAGCTCAAATCAATTGAATGAAATACGCAAAAGCAACAGTCAGTATATCATTCCAAAGCGGTATTATATATTATCTTACTGCCAAATGAGGCCAGTTGGAGTATTTTCTTTCAGAGGTATGTCATACATATAATACCACATATAATACCATGTTTATTCAAAATATTGAGACAAACATGCCTGAGCAAACAGTGTCAACTCAAACCAGAAACCACAGAATGCAGCGTCCGATCAAGATCTAGATCTGGGCCCAGTTGTTCAAATCGTCGTTAGCTTAACAATCTCGTTAAGGGTCATTTCGTTAACTGTTTTAGCGGATTCAATATACAATATTCTGATATTTTTTGCTGAAAAAAAAATGTGAACATATTTGCGTATCACTCGATGTAAATGTTAACGAATCGTTAGCTAACGACATCATTAGCTTTGAACAACTAGGCCCTGTTTGCAGCGTATTTTAGCTCACTGTTAAGGACAAGTATGCTAAGATGTTAAGGTGAAACAATATTTATATGGGCCGCGCCATGCACAAATGTGTCTTTGCTTGGTAGAGTTGAGGTTTTATGGCTCCGTCAACCCATTAGGATCATATACAGCGGCTCAGTTTACCTAGTCTCACTTTTCCTGCGCAGGCTTATTCCTTTAAGCTGTTAACTAATATTTGTGCGCATTCTGTCACCAGAAACTGACAACTGCCTTTCTTAAATCTTGAAGGGAAAGAATGACCATAGAAAATATTTCATTATCAATCTCTGCAAACGAATGTTGCCGGAACCGGCGGGGATCGAACCCGCAACCTCCTGATCATCAGTCGGACGCGTATCCAACTGAACCACCGAGGCTGGCCATATGTCTTCAGGCATATGCAGACAGCATAAGCCAAGATCCGCCTGCACATCCGTGCAGTCTGATCACGCATTCACTGTCTGTTGACAGAATCATTGGATACATTGAATAGTACAGAATGATTGAATGGAAAGCAAAGGCCCGGATGATACATTGCACATGTGCAGGATGATCTGAATCTGTGCATATTGCACATACTCGAAGACAGCGTCTGGCCTGGCGTGTCCCAGATAAGATAATCGTAATACATACTTTAAAAGCAACGGTTTGTTCACTAGGGTTGTATAATGTCAGCCAGCCACAATATATGTCGCCAAGCCTCCTCATTGTCACTTGCTCTTTTGGACTAAAACGGATATGATATACACTTTTCAGTTTACGACATTTATATGCTAATAACAGTGTTTTAAGAGAAAACAAATGTAACCCATTGTAATTTTTAGTTTTTCTACTGCTTTAACCATAAATTAGGCCAAGGTAATCAAAATCAAAACAGTACTCTGCTATGTCCCAATTTTATAGCCATGAAAATTGGTAAGAATCACCCCACTGGTTCATAAGTTATTTTGCAGACAAGCAAGTGTGACACCGAGGCCAATGGGATCCCCACCAAAATCAATATGTCCCCCGCCCCTTAGGTGGTGGGGGACATAATCAATTAAATATGAAATATTTTAGTAATCATTTGGACTGAAACCAGGTGTATTCATTCCATCAGTGATTTACTCGGTGATTATTCCTAAGCAATATACTTAAAGACACATTTTGGATTGCATAACACCCTAATGACTCTAAGGAGATTAAGATAAGAAATTCTTGGTGACTTTGGCCATCCTTACAGGTAGGGGTTTGATAAGGGGAAATTAGATTTTATATCAGCAAAGTTTATGATGAAGACAGAGAAACAAACAAGGTGGGTAATTTGGTGATAATTTGATGTTTTTTTTTTTTTCTGTTTATTCAATAAAATATACCTGGTTTTTGTTCATTAGAATTGTCTCTCCCAGGCAGTTCTAATGAAACCCACAATATATTTTATGGAGAAATACAGATATTTATGCTATACGCTAATTTATCATCAAATGTCCCCTTTATTTGTTTTTTGGATCAAATACAGAAGATTAGGAAGATAGTATTTTATTTAGTTATTTATGTATTTTAATATTGAAAAAGAGAAGCTTTTTGGCATAAAATACAAATTCTAAATTGTCTAAGAACTCTTTGACATATTCCATAATGTATTGTTTTACTGAAATGGAAATGGAATAATTGTGCAGTGTTCTTATTTACTTTAGAAAATAAATAAAAGAATAAATAAATAAATATTTTCAATTTTATATTTCTATATCAGTTCATTTGTACTTTTTCACAATGCAAGAAAAAAACAACACTTTTGTGTTTAGAAAAAAAAAACTATCAAAAAAAAAAAAATAAATAAATTAAAACAAAAATGATACAATACAAATCAACAAATAAAATCAACGTTAAATGCAAAATTTGCAAATGAATTTATTTGATTCTAAAGTAACATATTGAATACTGCTCAATTTTATGAATTAACCCTTATATGGCCCCTCCTAAGGAGACTTAACAGCCTTATAAAGACTCCATAATCACCTAGATAAGATAAGCCTTTGATGTGCGCTCTGTTATCAGGACTGTATATTGGGGGTGATCATGAAGGGGGGGTCTAGCCAAAGAAGGAAAAAAAAGTGTCTTTAATTCGATACGATCGCTCTTTCAAAATACTTTACAACCTATTTATAAGATGGTTTTGACTATAAGATGGTTTGAAGCTGGACTTTAAAAATGTTATATTCAAACAAAAATGTATAGATTGTATAGAAAAATGACCATTTATGGTTATTTGTCTTCAAATTTATACATTTTTGATTTGATACAATGTTGTTTGCTTTGTATCCAAGCAATAGTGTTATAAATAAGATCCAAGTAACTCTTGAATTGCTTGTGACGCATAACACCATAATTTAATATAGCGCTTATATTAATATCTTAAATGTTTTGAGCCTTTGGAACTACTGAGTTATCTTAAATGTTTTGAGCCTTTGGAACTACTGAGTTAATACACTGCACGTGAAAACAGAGTTCTGCTTAAGGCGCTGCTGATGGTGCGAGGATCATTCCTGATTTTGCATAATTTCTCGTGAACACACACATTCAAACCGAGTCTGCTATTTTCTATCGTTTGTTTTGTTCTGCATTTGAAAAAGGGTCAATCTGTCATGATATTTTGAAAGAAATGATCCACTGGAAGCAAAACCTAAACAGCAGACTTGATGTAGTTAAGTTTGAGCTTAACGTCATATTTCAAACAGCTAGATAGCAGAACTTGCATGCTATGTCAACGCAATATGCATATGCCGCGTCAATATAATCTCAGTAAACAAAGAACGCAATTGGCTGACGTTCACAAGCACTATTCTTTGTCTTCGCCTTAGGTCCGCCTTCATGAGAATGTTTGACATTGTTTTTCATAGCGAGATGAAACGCATAAGAATGGGCTGTTTCACTTAAGAAGACAGCACGAAACATGTACATTTCTACTGATGTTCGTTTGCACGCGTACGCGTCACGGTTTTGTGTCATATGTCCTTATTTCCTCTCTTTTCCAGTGTCGATACATTTAATATGTTAATTTATCATATGTCCTTACTTCCTCTCTTTTCCAGTGTCGATACATTTAATATGTTAATTTATCATATGACGTTGCTGTTATTCAGTTAACTGGGATAGCAACCATACATCAGTTTGCCGCAGAATACCCATGTTGTAACCTACCTTTTTGTAGCGAGTGACAATATTTTTAAATTGTACGGAAAATCAGTTTTGCCAATAAGCTTTCTGAATTTCTCATTTTATATACTGTTGCCATAACATTCAGGTTCGGATAGAGCTTCATGCAGAAGTGTTATCAAACCAACATTATAGTTGGACTGACGGCTGCATAATTTAGAAAATGTTTTACGTAGTTTATAATACTGGTACCCTTTCCTAAACTAAAGACAGTTCAAGTGCCAAGTTTTCTAGGTCAGACTAGAAAGTTTCAGCCAAATAGACTACATCAGTGACCCTCATTTCATTTAAAAATCCCAGAACGGGCCCAATGATCACAAAGGATTAGAAATATAAACTACACTATATTGAAGTACTGGGAGATGTTTTACTGCCACCACAAGACACTAACACCAGCTATAGTGACGATAAATAGATTCCTAAATAAATGAATCTTGAGAGCAATGAACTTCTTCACAAAAGTGAAAAAGCTGTAGTGTCAAGTTATCTGTACCAGACTAGCGAGTTTCGACGAATAAGGCCCCATCAAGGACCCTCATATTGATTTTAAAAAGTCCTGAAATGGGCACAATAATTACAAATTTTACTATAGTGGAGTCCTGGGAGATATTTTTAGACCGTCACACAGCGCTAACACCACCTTTAGTGAAGATAAATAGATTCTAAAAGACATGACCACTGAGTACAATGAACACATTCACAAAGCTAATAATAATAATAATAATAATAATAATTAAAAAAACAACAACAACAACAACAACAACAAAAAAAAAATCGCTAAAGCGCCAAGTTTTCTGACCCAGACTAATTAGCTAATTAGTTGTGCTCTAATAGGCTATTTAAATGACTATTTAGCACCTAGTGGTTAGATGACACGCAAAATGTTGCAAAACATAATTATAATATAAAGAATTAATGAACGTTTAATTATCCAACAGTGAAGAAACTTTAAATAAAACATTGCTAAACATCAATCCCGTGCAGATATATGTACCGTATCAAAAGATTTTAAAAGTATGTAACACCTAAAATAATAATAATGACCTCATTTAAATTCGGTTTGCAGCATAAGACTCAGATAGGTCTTTTTGGTAAAAAACACATTTTGACGAAAAATTACACATTTCTGAAATTTAGAGTTTTTTTTTTTTTTTTAGTTTTTTTTGACATAAGACAAAAAGATTTTCTGATGTTGAATAAGATTTGCAATAAAATGATTCATAAGATAAAAGGAAAAGACACAATTAAACCAGGTACCCATGCACTGCCACTGGATCACTGTCTACTGGCTCTTCCTGCCAGAAAAGGGTTAGGGGAATTTCAAGCAAAAGGTATAATGTTTCTAGAACTGGATGAAGGGACATTTCTGTGCTAAAGATCAGGAACTAAAGTTAGAATAAAAATACACCGTTATGATTTTTTGATCATTAACATAATGTAAGTAGTATCTCTACTGACCTGATCCAAAGTGTATCAAATCTGACAGTTGGAACAGAGGGTGGGACTAACCAGTTCTGGAAGAGACAAAAGTGATATTAAACAAACAAAATAGCAAGTTTTGGTTTCTGCAACCCCGTCCCATATTATATACGTATACAGTCGACTCTCATTATCTCAAACTCCAAGAGATCATTTTTTTGGGTTGGAGCTAACAGTGGTTTGAGAAAAAAGTAACTGAAATATAAAGAACACACAGCAAACTAAACCAATAGTTTCTTTATTTAGTTTGCCTTGAATAATTTGTTTGTTTGTTTGTGTTGAAGTTTTACGGCCCAGTCAACCCAATGGGGTCATGTCGAGCGCAGTCAGTTTACCTAACCACACGTTTACTGGGCAGGCTTAGTCCTCTAAGCCGTTAACCAGTATTGTGCACATTCTTTCGCCAGAAACTGACAGCTGCCCTTCTTGAATCAGCGGAAGGGAGAGAATGACCGTAGAAAATATTTCATGATCAATCTTCACAAAAGAATGTTGCCAACCTCGGCAGGGTTGAACCCGCGACCTCCTGGTCTCCAGTCGGACGGCGCATGACTTGAACAGTAGTTTGAGATCAGTGTTTATGAGTCGAACATCAACGGCTCGAACATCTTTGGGAACACGGAAATTTGTTCTGGACATTGGCAGTTCGAGCCAGGTCTGGGCAAATGGGCATAACTAAGTATTCTTTTCGATCTTCTACAAAATAATGGCATTTTATGTGTATTCATTAGAACTGCCTCGATAAGACGATTCTAATGATAACACACAACATACATTTTCTTGATGAAATAAGAATATTTCCCTAAAATACCCCAAAATATTTGTTTTCTTGACCTATCGGAAGAATTTCCTAAGGACTCAAAAACGAGTTCGAATCAGCCACGGTAGACGAGTCTTCAAATCATTAAACAAAGTAACCAGCTCCCTCTTCCCAACAAGGTGAACTCAATGACAGACAGGACCCACCAAATACAACAGCATGGCATTAAACAGGACAAATCTCAAAAATAACACTTGATCGAAAACAGAATAAACAAAGACAGGTGTCTGCAGCAGAAATGCACCTTTGAACGGTATTAAAATAGCAAACACCTTGGAGGAGGGGAAGGTATGGCCATTCCTGGCTTCATAGAAGCCACGCTTAATCTTGAAAAATAAAACAGCTTCACATAATTGTTCGGTTCGAGTAGACGTTTCCTTAACCCAACAGTATGTTTGTTTGCGTTGAGGTTTTACGGCCCAGTCAACCCAATGGAGTCATGTCGAGCACGGTCCGTTTACCTTACCACACTTTTACTGGGCAGGCTTAGACCTCTAAGCGGTTAACTGGTATTGTGCGCATTCTTTCGCCAGAAACCGACAACTGCCCTTCTTGAATAAGCGGAAGGGAGAGACTGATCGTAGAAAATATTTCATGATCAATCTCCATAAAAGAATGTTGCTGAACCGGCTGGGTTGAACCCGCAACCTCCTGATCACCAGGAGGACGTGAGCCTGCGAGGCCGGCAATTAACGCATTTTACATATAAATCACTTAATCAACACTTTGATGAATCCCACATAAGTGTTCGACTATAAACTGAAATCTTGCTTCAAGCAAACATGGCATATATACTCGACAGCAAAATAAGTGCATATTTTTACTCTTTCGTTTTACTTCATTAAAATAATAATATTTTACTTTTTACTTAGTAAACACATTTGCTTATGCATGGCTTATGGTTTTGCAGCATTTTAGTTTCAAAACACTATTTGTATAAAAATTGTATGCTGAGTTTAGTTAAACAAAAAATCTAAAATCATAAATTCTTGCAGAATGTGTCAAGAACCAAATTTTTATTCCGACTGTGCAGCATGCGAGTTCATCATGATGTACGTAACAAACACGAAAACGGTGTAAAACATTTGAAAATTTAACTCTTATGCTGTTTTATCGCACATGCAAAAAATTGTATTTTCCGAAGTTTTCCAAGTCTAAATTATCACTTGCTAGAAAAACATGGTGCTTTGGGCACAATGACAAGTAAGGTTATGGACAAATGAATCGTTTAAAGAAGTTTTTGTTTTTGAAATTTGTCTGTGTTTTGCTCATTTCTGGTTTGGTATTTACAAATTAAAGGCTGATAAAAAAGTTTTAAGTGGCAAAATCTTGTCTTCCAAAACACAATACGTAGACTGTACTTCATGGTAAAGAGGCAAATGTATTTTATTTAATTTTACTCAGTGGCTTCACGGATCCAGCACCCCAAAATTCATGTCGTGTTTGCATTATTTCTAAGCATATAAAGAGTTACGTCCCTTTATTAGCCTATTCAATTTGATTGCGACCATTTACCCTTGAATTCAACCTGAACTGAAATTTGGCTCAAATTCCTTTTACGACAAATTACACAAGATTATCTCATGTTGTCGTGAACATAGCTTGCGTTGTGGCATTTGCACAAAGGATTATAACTAAGTTAGTGACGAGTTCGCAATGCTGAAATTCCTGATGATGTTTCTGATACATTATTTAAGGTGCTAATAAAGTCTGCACCACTTTTGTAGCCAGTGAGAACTCTTAATCAGAACGTGAATTTACCCATCAGAAAGTGTGAATTTTGATTTTGACACCTTGGTCGTTTACACGTTCTTTACGCATGAATAAACGGGCACAATTTCAGCAACTTTGCAACAAAGCGTACTCAATGCAACAATAATGCTTTCCATATTTTGTCATTACCAGCGTATTTCAATTTTGCCATAAATTACCAAATCCAAAAATATGCGTTAATTTTTGTGTTCGAGTATATGAAAATAATCATGAAAAATGATAGAAAAGACACTTAAAGAGGGACGGCACAGGAATACCGCCTTGGTTAACATTAAAACTGTTAGTGGGGCTTAAACCCGGTCCAACTGCGTCCTTAATCCTGGCCCCGAGATTATAAAACTTTTTCATGCTCAACTCAGCTAAGCATGAAATTTTCTCTGCTAATAAATATGAAAATGACAACAATATTTGGCGTTTTCATACTCATTAGCAGAAAATATTTTCTGCTTAGCTATGTTAACCAGGGTTTTGAGAGTTATCAGCAGCACAAATTTCATTTTATAATTTTTGGGCCTGATACAGTTTCAGTTATATATCGCTGTTTGGTCCCCGCGGAGTTCCCTGGCTATCAGTGAATCAACAGAAAGCATATAAATTTTCAACACTTTGTTGAAACAAAGACAAGGCCTTAACTACCTACAGCGGGATACGAAGCCGGGATCTCGCGATCCGCAGTCAGGAGCCCTAACCGCTCGCACATGTAGACACTTCGATTGTTCCTGGCACCGACCTGAGCGATATTCTGTTGTCAAGCTACTCTAAATGGGCTCAATTATCCCAAAGTACCAAGAAGTATAAACTACATACTAAGATGAAGGATGAAGAGACGTTTTACGCCGGTTGTAGTGAAGGTAAATAAATTCTGAGAAAAATGTACCCTTGAAGACAAAGTATACATTATTGCAAATGCAAATAGCATACTCGATTTTATTGCGTCCATTCATGATAAAAGTATGAAATTTGCAACCCTGCTCAAGGGTCCTACAACACCGGCTTGAGAAATATTTTTTTTTTTCTGAAGTTACTTCAAAGGGGCTTCATGATACCAGAGGACCAAACAGTAAAAACCTCGGGGTGTGTGTGTGTGTGTGTGTGTGTGTGTGTGTGTGTGGGGGGGTAACTTCCTATATATGGCATAGTACGGATGTGCGTGCCGAATAGCCCCCTTTTTCAGCGCTGCCAGGTATATGACTGGCCCCCTTTTTTCAACAAAAAGTATATGAATGGTCCGATTTTTCTGGATTCCTATGTGAAAGGCCCCATTTTTCTGACATCCTGGTATATGCACATATTTTGCGCTCAGAGATTTTTCGAGGCTGCTTATCCTCTTGGTATTATATGAATTGACTGTGATATTTGTCTAACAACCAGCAAAAAATGGGTACAAAAAATCAAAGGGCAGTATATGAATAGGTCAACATTTTGGATGATCAAGTATATGTATGGGTTCGTTTTTTTCGAAGGCCAGGTATATGAATGGAGTAGGTTTTGAAATACTGGCTCGCACACCCGTACCAAAATTACTCCGGTTACCCCCCCCCCTCCCCCCGAGGTATAAACTTCACAATGATAAAATACCGTGAGATGTTTAACTCATTTTTAATCTATAGGCAGCTAGTGTCGATTAAGGAGAGACCCCAGTCAGATTTTTTTTGGCGAGTGGTGTTTTATTTAATTATATGTTGGTTTTCATTGCAAATTCCGAAATGTCCGGTTTGCATATTGAGACTGATAAATGTAAAATAGAAAGGAAGGCAATGATCAGGAATCGATACAATTATCCCACACCTCCCATCAGAGACATCAAAGGGAAAGAAACACAAACACGAAATAACTGGACCCTAATGGAAACATCACTAGCAGAAAGCCAAACGGACAGTTATTTTCCCACAAAGTGGCCAAATGGCTATCCAAAACAAAAAGATGTAAGCGACACACACACACACACACACACACACACACACACACACACACACACACACACACACACACACACACACACATGCATACTCATGTATCTAGGTGCAAGTGCATGTGCGCAGTCATGCTAGTGTCCGCACAGACACTATGAACGAATACAGGTATGTGCACACATGCTTGTAAAAGTACGGACGCACACACATGCAGGTTTTTTCATGCTTTAGATCAAAATTGCTATTTCAATTTTGATCAGACGATCTGAGCATATTAGTTTTAAATATATCGTGGTCTATGAATTTTGACTCTAGAGTTCTCTCCCTTAGATTCGTAACCAAATCCAGTTTGCACTACTTTTTCAGAGATTACCTCTACATTGTGGAAGCCAGCTTATTCCTACCAGCTGGATGAAATAACAAATTAGATATGGCTGTTTATTTTAGTTGAAGTCCATCAGTGGTAGTTTATCAAATTACAGTTTGTACATTGTCTTGCTCTTGGAGCAGTTGAAATACCTGCTGCTGGGAATACAATAGCTCCAGACAAGGGGAGTTATATAACCGGCTCCAGATAAGGGGAGTAATAAAAACATAATTTACCTTAATCAAAATAATGTCTTGTGGCTCTCAATGGAATGTCTCATTGAGGCGATTACACTGAATAACAAGATACGAATTGTGCAAAAACAAAATGTAACATCCTAAATTGTCACCTCATAAATCATTTTTCACCTTATCCGGAGCTTATCAAAAGCAGACTGTACTCCTATTCTTGAATCTCTTCTGGTTTTCCTTTTTTTTTTTTCATTTTTATGATCAACAAAATCAATCAATGTATGAAATAGTTATGATTTAAATTACACACCCCCCTCCAACCCCCGCCACCCCCCTCAAAAAAAAATGAAAAAAAAAAAATGTTTGAGCCTCTTCATTTGGCAGCAACTGTTTGCAGGGCTGCATATACCCGAAACACCAGCTAGAATGTGCTCAGTGATTCCAAGGAAATTAAAAATGAAACTAGAAGATCCCTAAAGGGGGTGAATGACCCCGCTGCTGCCTGCGGGTTTGCAGATTTATCAATCGACCATTTTCAGAGTCACGTGGGCTTCATGCGCACATGCTCAGCTGTATTCTTACTACCATCATGCAAGTTTCGGAACATGACCTTGAAATGTGTAAGAGGAGTTGCAGACACATGAACTCTGCTTTGGCATGGTTATAAGCCAAAACAATTAAATAAATCAAGGGCATGTAATTCTTGCAATAATAGATTGAATAGAGTTCTGACCTTCATGCATGTGCTAAACATATACTTTTTTCCGTATGCAAAGATCAAACCACAATCATGAAAACTGTAGAAGTTGCAGGGACGTGAATGTGCAATGTGAATATGGCAAAACTTTTAAGTAAATGAAGTTCTGTGACCTTTATGCCCTGCCTATACTCTTACGTTGCTGCAAGTTTCAAATCAATATCTTGAACACTGTAGAAGTTGCAGAGACACACGAACCCTACAATGCCATGAGTAAAATGAACCCTACTATGCCATGTGTGTAAGGCAAAATTTCTAAGTAACACCAGGGTTTGTAACTCTAGCAATAATAATTCGTCTTTGTGTCCCGCCGTGTGTCTATCCATCACACTTTATAGTCCTGTTCGTGTCTCTGCAACTCCTAGTTTTCAAGGTAATTGATTGATACTTACATCAAAGTTTACATCAAAGTAAAGATATAGACTGAGCATACAGAACTCTGGTCGAATTATTACTGGTAGAGGTACATACCCTTAATTTATGTACTTAGAAATTTTGTCTTATATACATGGTATAGTGGGGATCATGTCTCTGCAGCGTCTCCTACAGTTTTCAAGATACTTATTTAAAACTTGCAGCAAAGTAAGAATATAGGCTGGGCATATGCATTGAGGTCACATGACACTGATCTTTTTTTTTACTGCTTGAGTTACATACCCGTGACTGACTAAGAAATTTGCCTTATACACATGGCATAGTAGGGTTTGTGGGTTTTAGTTAGTGTTAATAAAATCGCTCTTATTTTGCTTTTTGTTCAGAATAACAACTCTACAAAACCACACTGGCAGTAGCGGGGGCAGTCATCCCATTTAGGGATCATCAAGTTTACCTTTTTTTTCACGTGAGCTTAGTTATTTTTATACCCCGCCACATGATAGTGGTGGGATATTATGGTTTCACGTTGAACATCCGTGTGTCTGTCCATCCGTCAGCCGTACATCTGTTCGTCCGTATTACGTTTCCGGATGATAACTTGAGTAAACATCAATGCATTTTCACCAAACTTGGTATGTGCACTGATATTTTGGAGATCTGGTTTGGGATTGCTAATGGGCAAATTTCGTCAAAGTAAGTATACTGACTGAGCATGTGCAGAAAGGTCACAGACCTGTGATCAAATTATTAATGGTAGAGATATGCATCTTTGATTTACTTTGAAAATTTGTCTAATATACGTATGGCATAGTAGGGTTCCTGTTTCCGCAACTTATTCTTCAAGGTTTTAAAGAAGATGATTTGAAACTTGCAGCAAAAAAAGAATATAGGCTGGGCATGTGCATTAAGGTCCCAGAACTTTGATCATTTTTTTTATTGCTAGAGTTTCATACGCTCATTTTCTTAGAAAGTTTGCCTTATACACATGACTTAGGGTTCATGTCCAACAGTTTTCAAGATGATTTAAAAACTTGCAGCAAAGTAATAATATAAGCTGAGCATGTGCATAAAGGTCAAAGAACACTGCTAAACGTTTTGTTGCTAGACTAACCTTGGATTTACTTAAAACCTGTGCCATATGCACATAACAGTAGGGTTCGTGTCTCCGCAACTTTTCTTACAGTTTTTAAAAATAATGATTTAAAATATGCAGCAAAGTAAGAATATAGAATGGGCATGTGCATAAAGGTCACATATCTCTGATCAAATTTTTATTGCTAGAGTTACATACCCTTAATTACTTAGAAATTTGCCATATTCACATTGCACAGGCGAGTTCATGTCTGACCTTCTACAGTTTTCATGATTGTAGTTTGAAACTTGCATTACAGAAAATGTATAGGTTAAGCATATGCACGAAGGTCAGAGAACTATGATCAAACTGTTATTGTAAAAAATACATACCCTTGATTAATTAATGATATTGCCTTATAACCATATCATAGCAGATTTCGTGTGCTTGTGCATGAAACCCGCACGACTCTGAAAACAGTCAAATGATAAATGTACAAAGCCACTCTGGCAGTACCGGGGGCATTCATCCCCTTTAGAGATATTCTAGTTTTTACTTTTTTCACGTTGTGCACCTAATCATTTTATACCCACCTTCCCCCCGCAAACTGTGTTTGTGTGCGTGGGTGTGTTTACTTATATTTTTATGTTGTCCGTCCGTAAGTCTGTTTGTCCATTTATTACAATTTCCTCCTGGCTGGGATACTTTGTATCTAATAAGCACTGCTTATTGACAATATTTGCCTCAACAATGTGTATATGGAGTAAGTATTTTGTGTATCCAACAGGTTTTAACTGTTCTTTTTGAAACTTTGCAGACATTATCTGCATGGTCTGAAGATGTGCATGTGGTCTGGACATCATGCTCATTTTTTTTCTTCACTTTCTTACACGTGTGAACTTATTACATTTTGCCTCAGTAATATACATAGAGTAGGTATTTTGTGTGTGCAACTCCTCCTATAGGTTTCGACCTATCTGTTTAAAACTTTGCTGGCATTTTCTACAGGGTCTGAGGATGTGCATGAAGTTTAGACCTAAACCTCATATTTACATATATATTTTTGCCGCTTTTATTATTATTTCTTTTTTCACATAAAATACTATCAAAGTATATAAATAGTACTGGTACCTTGCTGTCTTTCTGGAGGATTTTTGAAAGGAAGGGTTTGGGGGGTTCATAACTTCTCTGAATTTGCTTATCTATCTATCTATCTATCTATCTATCTATCTATCTATCTATCTATCTATCTATCTATCTATCTATCTATCTATCTATCTATCTATCTATCTATCATTTTAAATCAAACTGGTGGTCATAATTATTATTTATTTATTTATTTATATTTCATTCATTTTGAATCAAACTGGTGAGTAATATTTCTTCCTGTCAAATCAGCATTCTGAAGTAGTTAGTATAAACTAATATTCAATTAATACATAACAAAGAAAAAGAAAAAAAAGAGAAAAAAAATAATAAGAAATAAGAAAAATATTAGTTATGAATAAATTAACTATCCTTTTCCTTCAGTTTTCTACCACCAATTTCATTTGAAAATTAATACATTAATACCTATGGAACTAAAAATTAACCACTGGACCTTGTATTTACTCTGATGATTAACATCTGGAGAGAGAAATCTGGAGAGAAAAGCTGTAACATTAATTGGTGTGAAGCAGGAAATTTATTGCCCCATAGTAATCTGATTTGTTACGCTTATTGCCACGGTTGTTCTCTCAAGAAAGGAGCCGGAAAAAGTGAAGTACTGTTTGAGTATTTGTACATAATATGATTTCAATGGCTTATATCTCCGGTATAGGCAGTGATTTATAATGTCTGCGTGGCATTCGGGTGACGGCATCTGAAACGTCGTGGCCCCTTCGCTATTCAAGCATTATGAAAAATATAAATAAAAGAAAACTTGGAATCGGCATATTATAGTTATTTATGAAAGAAATGAAAAAAAGTGAATAAGCACTGCTTATTAGATACCCCCGCAAGGTAATGGTCGATATAAATAGCAGCTCTGTTCAGAATATTAAAAAAAATCCATAGCAACAACAACTTATCATTTCAACATTCATGCAAAATATTACAAGATTCCTAAAATTATGAAGCAAGATAGACAGAAAAAACAAAAGTGTTATGGACATTTAAGAATTACAAAGGGGAATAACTATAACAGTATATATCCATTGACCCTTCTTTTTCTGTAGCAGCAACATCTCATGAATATCAACATTTATACAAACTAGTATGCGTAAATACCCTATCAGCACATTTTTAATATCCATAAACTGAAAAATATACTGCTTTACTAGCGAAAGAACATCCTTGTAGACTTTGCCAATGTTGTTTCAGGCCTTTGTCAGACCAATGTCACCAAAATCTAACAAGGGTCTTTTTAAGAGTCTTTGCAGTTTAGTGACCTTGGAAATGAGGTAAAGGTCACAAAAATCTAATAATTTTTTCCCATGTCCCAACGGTATATCTGTGCTAGTTTGTTAAAATTCCAGCCATTGGTTCAAAATATAGTGTGCACACAAGCGTTTTGCTATCAAAATTTGAGTTTCAAAGTGCCGGGGTGACCTTGAAAAGGAGGTAAAGGTCACCAAAATCTAATCACTTCTTTCCCCATTCCCAATGATATATCTGTGCTAGTTTGGTCCAATTCCATCTATTGATGAGAAAAAGTGCATACAAGACTTACTTATTGAGTATTTATAATGTAGTGACCTTGAAAATAAGGTCAAGGTCACCAAAATCTAATCATGTCTTTCCCACATCCTGATGATGTATCTGTGCTAGATTGGTCAAATTTCAGCCTTTGGTTAAAGAGATAGTGTGAACACAAACAAGGCTCACTTTTTGAGTATTTGTAATATAGTAACCTTGAAAATAAGGTCAAATCATCAAAATTTAATCACTTGTTTCCCCAACCCTGATGATGGATCTGTGTTAGTTTGGTCAAATTCCAGCCATTGCTTAAAGAGATAATCTGCACACAAACTTTTTACTGCATTAACAAGGTTCACGTTTTTGAGTATTTATTGTGTTATGACCTTAAAAATAAGGTCAAGGTCACCAAAATCTAATCACATCTTTGCCCTATTCTTATGACGTATCTGTGCTAGTTTGGTTTATTTCCAGCCATTTGTTAAAGAGATTTTGTGCACACAAACTTTTTACATCATTAAAAAGGCTCCTTTTTGAGTATTTATAATGTAGTGACCTTGATAATAAGGTCAAGGTCACCAAAATCTAATAACTTCTTCCCCCTATCCTGATGATGTATCTTGCTAGTTTGATCAATTTTGTTTGTTTGTTTGTGTTGAGGTTTTACGGCCCAGTCAACCCAATGGGGTCATGTCGAGCGCGGTCAGTTTACCTAACCACACGTTTACTGGGCAGGCTTAGTCCTCTAAGCGGTTAACCAGTATTGTGCACATTCTTTCGCCAGAAACTGACAACTGCCCTTCTTGAATCAGCGGAAGGGAGAGAATGACCGTAGAAAATATTTCATGATCAATCTTCACGAAAGAATGTTGCCGACCTCGGCGGGGGTTGAACCCGCGACCTCCTGGTCTCCAGTCGGACGGCGCATACTAGTTTGATCAAATTCCATCCATTGGTTAAAGAGATAATGTGCACACAAACGTTTTACTGTATTAACAAGGCCCGCTCTTTTGAGTATTTATAGTGTAGTGACCTTAAAAATGAGGTCAAGGTCACCAAAATCTAATTATTTCTTTGCCTTAACCTTATGAAGTATCTGTGCTAGTTCCGTTAAATCCTAGCCATTGGTTTTAGAGATATTATGCACACAAACTTATTACTTCATTAACAAGGCTGCTTCAGGCTCCTTTTCGAGTATTTATAATGTAGTGACCTTGAAAGTAAGGTCAAGGTCACCAAAATCTAATCACTTTTTCCCCCATTCTGATGATGTATCTGTGCTAGTTTGGTCACATTCCTTCCATTGGTTAAAGAGATAATGTGCACACAAACTTTTTACTGCATTAACAAGGCTCACTTTTTTGAGTATTTATAGTGTGGTGACCTTAGAAATATGGTCAAGGTCACCAAAATCTAATCACATCTTTGCCCTATCCTTATGATGTATCTGTGCTAGTTCGGTCAAATTCCAGCCATGGTTAAAGAAAGAACATCCTTGTAGACTTTGCCAATGTTGTTTCAGGCCTTTGTCAGACCAATGTCACCAAAATCTAACAAGGGTCTTTTTAAGAGTCTTTGCAGTTTAGTGACCTTGGAAATGAGGTAAAGGTCACAAAAATCTAATAATTTTTTCCCATGTCCCAACGGTATATCTGTGCTAGTTTGTTAAAATTCCAGCCATTGGTTCAAAATATAGTGTGCACACAAGCGTTTTGCTATCAAAATTTGAGTTTCAAAGAGCCGGGATGACCTTGAAAAGGAGGTAAAGGTCACCAAAATCTAATCACTTCTTTCCCCAATCCCAATGATATATCTGTGCTAGTTTGGTCCAATTCCATCTATTGATGAGAAAAAGTGCATACAAGACTTACTTATTGAGTATTTATAATGTAGTGACCTTGAAAATAAGGTCAAGGTCACCAAAATCTAATCATGTCTTTC